>JAJHZJ010000147.1:6574681-7774681 GCA_023548195.1 Bettongia penicillata ogilbyi
TAAAAACAATTTTTATCATTTATCATTCTCTTCTTCCTTTCCCCCGCCTCTCCCTGAGAAAGCAATTTGATATGGGTCATACTTGTGCAGTCATGCAAAACATATTTCTATATTAGTCAGGTTGTAAAAAAAAAAACATGGAACACAACAAAAAACCAACCATCCAAGGAAAACAAAGAAAGATTTTAAAAAAGTATGCTTCAATCTGTATTAGGATTCCATCAGTTCTTTTTCTGGAAGTAGATACCATTTTTCATCATGAGTTCATCCATCCATTCTTGAGTATCATACAATATTGCTATTACTAGGTACAGTATTCTCCTGGTGATGCTCACTTCCCTTCACATTAGTTCATATAAGTCTATCCAGCTCTTTCTGCAAGCCTCCTACTCATCATTTCTTATAGCACAGTAGTATTATAGCACATTCCATTATAATTATATATCACAACTTGTTCACTCATTTCCCAGTTGATGGGTATCCCTTCATTTTTCAATTCTTTGCCACCACTAAAAGATTTACCATAAATATCTTCATACAAACATGTCCTTTTCTTTTCTTTTTTTATCTCACTAGGATACAGACCCAGTAGTGGCATTTCTGGGTCAAAGGATATGCACAGATTTATAGGCATAGTTCCAAACTGATCTCTAGAATGGTTGGTTCAGTACACAACTCCAAGAAGAATGCATTAGTGTCCCAATTTTCCCACATTCCCTCCAACATTTATCATTCTCCTTTTTTTCATATTAGCCAATCTAACAGATGTGAGGTGTTACTTGAGAGTTTTTGTTTTGTTTTAACGTGCATTTCTGTACTCAATAAAGTTTTAGAGAATTTTTTCATATGACTATAAGTAGCTTTGATTTCATTGGAAAATTGCTTATTTATATCCTTTGATCATTTTTCAGTTGGGGAATGATTTGTATTCTTTTTTTAATTTTCACATTAGTCATGTTGTACAGAAGAATTAGAATCAATGGGAAAAACCACAAGAAAGAAGAAACAAAACAAAAAAGAAAGAGCAAACAGCATGCTTCAATCCGCTTTCAGACTCCATAGTTCTTTCTCTGGATGTGGACAGCAAAGTCTTAGATCCTTGCATTGCTGAGAAGAGCTAAGTCTCTCAAAGCTGGCCATTGCACAATGTTGCTGTTACTGTCTGCGGTGTTCTTCTGGTTCTGCTCACTTCACTCAGCATCAGTTCATGTAAGTCTTTCCAGGCTTTTCTGAAGTTTGCTCATCATTTCTTTTAGTACTAGAGTATCCCATTCCATTCCATTTACATACCACAACTTGTTCAGTCATTCCCCAGTTGATGGGCATCCTCTCAATTTCCAATTCTTGGACAACACAAAAAGAGTGCTATAAATATTTTTGTACATGTGGGTCCTTTTTCCCATTTTTATGATTTCTTTGGGATATAGAACTTGAAGTGGTTTTTTAAAATAGGAATGCATTGCTGTATTTTATCAAAAGATTTTTAGCATCTATTGAGATAATCATATGATTTCTGTTGTATTTGTTATTTATATGTTGATGTTATTGATTATGCTGATAGTTTTCCTAATTTTGAATCACCCCTGCATTCCTGGTAAAAATCCCATGTAGCCATAGTGTATGATTTTTGTAATATATTGCTGTATCTCTTTACTAGTATTGTATGTAAAATTTTAGCATCAATATTCATTGGGAAATTGGTCTATAGTTTTCTTTCTCTATTTTTGCCCTTCCTGATTTAGGTATCAGCCTCATACTTGTATCATAAAAGAAATTTAGAAGGACTTAGTATTGAAATTAATTGATCTTTTTTTTTAGGGAATTCATTGATCATTTGTTCAATTACTTTTTTTGAGATAGGATTATTTAAACATTCTGCTTCCTCTTCTGTCAATCTGGACAATTTACATTTTTGTCAATATTTATCTGTTTCTCTGAAAATGGAAGATTTATTGGCATTTAATTGGGCAAAATATCTTTTAATTGTTTTAATTTCAACTTCATTGGTGGTAAATGTATTCTTTTTATTTGTGATACTGGTAATTTGTTTTTCTTCTTTCTTTTTGTAAAAATGAAATGTTTTTTCTATTTTATTTTTTTCACAAACCAGCTTTTTTATTGTTAGTTTTACTTTATTAGTTCAGTGGTTATCTTACTTTCAATTTAACTAATCTCTGCTTTGATTTTCAGGATTTCCAATTTAGTATTTGGGAATTTTTAATTTATTTTTATCTAGTTGGTTTTTTTTTTACTTGTATGTACAATTCATTGACCTTTTCTTTCTTTCTTTTATTGATATAAGTGTTCAGAGATATAAATTTCCACTGTTTTGAAATTTTGGTATGTTGTCTCATTGTTGCCATTCTCTTTAATGAACTTACTGTTTCCATGATTTGTTCTTTGACCTATGCATTCTTTAGTATTAGATTATTTAGTTTCCAATTAGTTTTAATCTTTCTACTGCCCTTTTAAATGTAATTTTTATTGCATTATGACCTGAAAAGAATGCATTCAAAATACTCTTCAGCATTTGGTTGAGAGGTTTTTAATGCCCTAAGACATAGTCAATTTTTGTGTAGGTGTCACATGCCACTGAGAAATGGTATATTCCTTTCTATTCCCATTCATTTTTCTCCAGAGTTCAATCATATATACCTTTTCTAAAATTCTAAGTCACCTCCTTAACTTCTTTCCTGTTTATTTTTGATTGAAATTATCTATTTCTGAGAGGAGAAATTTGAGGTCCCCCACTAATATAGTTTTACTTCTATTTCCTCCTCTAACAGATTTAACTTCATTAAAATTTGGATACTATACCATTTGTGGCATATATATTTGGTATTGATATCATTTCGCTGTCTATTGATACCTTTTAGCAAGCTATTGTTTCCTTGCTTATCTCTTTTAATTAGATCTATTTTTGCTTTTGCTTTGTCTGAGATCATGATCTCTACCCTCTTTTTTAAAAAATTCAGTTGAGGCATAATAGATTCTGCTCTAGCCCCTTACCTTTATTCTGTGTATGTCTCCATACTTCAAGAGTGATTTTTGTAAACAACATATTGTAGTATTCTGGATTTTAATCCACTCTGTTATCTGCTTCCATTTTATGGATGAGTTCATCCCATTCACCATCACAGTTATGATTGCTATTTGCCTTCATCCTTTTTCCTTCCCATACACTTTCTCTCTCTCTCTCTCAATCTCTCTCTCTCTCTCTCTCTCTCTCTCTCTCTCTCTCTCTCTCTCTCTCTCTCTCTCTCCCTCTCTCCCTCTCCCTCTCCTTTCATTCTGTCTCTCTTCTCCTGCTACCTCCAATCCACACTCCCATCTATTAGTCCCACCACTTCTGTTATCCCCCTCCCCTCTTGTTTTCCTGTAGGGTAAGATAGATTTCTATCCCCAAGTGAGTGTGCATATTATTCCCTCTTTGAGTCAATTCTGACGAGAATAAGGTTCAAGCATTGCCTGCCACTCCTCCATCTCTTCCTCATTGTAAAAGCTCTTATGTGCCTCTTTTATGTGAGATAATTTACCCAATTCTACCTTTCTACCTCTCCCCCCACCTTCTCCTTTCTCACACATTTTAATTTTGTTTTTTATATATATATATAAAATCCCATCATAGCCAATTCCCTCTCTGTCTCAGTCTCTCTCTCTTCTCTCTCTCTCTCTTTCTCCACACACACACACATACACACACACACACACACATACACACACACACACACACACACACACACACACACACACCTAACTGCTCTAATAGTGATAAAGTTCCTGAATTATAAATATCATCTTCCCATGTAGGAATGTAAACAATTTAACCTTATTAAATCCATTATGATTTCTCTTTCCTTTTTACCTTTTTGTGCTTCTCTTGGATCTTGTATTTTGAATCAAATTTTCTGGTCAAGTCTGGACTTTTCATCAGGAATATTTCAAATTCCTCCCTTACATTAAGTATCCATTCCCCTCCCCCCCCACCCCCCCAAAGGATTATATTCAGTTTTGCTGGGTAGGTGATTCTTTTATATTTCAAACCCACAGGTATTTTAATTTAGAAGCTGCTAATTCATGTGGTATCTTGATTGCAGCTCCACAATATTTGAATGGTCTCTCTCCAACTGCTTGCAATATTATCTCTTTGACCTGGGAGCTTTGGAAAATGACTATAATATTCCTGGGAGCTTTTATTTTGGGGAAATTTTTCAGGAGGTGATTGGTGGATTTTGGCAATTTATATTTTACCCTCTGGTTCTAGAACATCAGGGGAGTTTTCCTTGATAATTTCTTGCAAGATGATGTGGAGGATCGTTTTTTTTTTTTTTTAATCATGATTTTCAGGTAGTCCAATAATTCTTAAATTATCTCTCCTCGAACTATTTTCCAGATCAGGTTTTTTTTTCCCCAATGAGATATTTCACACTTCTCTTTTTTCATTCATTTGACTTTGTTTTATTGTTTCTTGATGTTTCATGGAGTCATTAGTGTCTACTTGTCCAATTCTAATTTTTAAGTAATTATTTCTTCATTGAGATTTTGTACCACCTTTTGTATTTGACCAATTCTGCTTTTTAGAGGGTTGTTTTCTTGAGTAAATTTTTGTACATTTTTTCCATTTTTTTCTGTGTTTCCTTTATCAAGCTATTGACTTTTTAAAAGATTCTCTTGCCTCACCCTCATTTCTTTTCTTAATTGTTTTCTCTATCTCACTTATTTGATTTTAAAAATCCTTTTTTAGCTCTTTTACTTTTGGGCCTGGCATCAAATCTTACTTTTCTTTGAGGCTTTGCCTGTAATCATTTTGATACTGTTGTCCTGAGTTTGTTTTGATCTTCCCTGTCCCCACAGAAAGTTTCTATGGTCAAGTTCTTTTTTGTTTTGTTTTTTGCTCATTTTCCAAGTTATTTTGTGACTTTTAACTTTATATTAAAGTTGGAATCTGCTCCTCAGTTGGAGGAGGCACTGTCCCAAGCTTCAGGTTTTTTGCACAGCCTTTTTCATCTATTTTCAGGGGGTGTGTAGCCTTTCAGTTCTTCCAACGTAGTATGATCTAAGGAAAGGTGTGGTCATTGTTCTCTTGGCTTGTACTCTGTTCTGTGAGCAACCACAAGCATTCTTTTCTACCCTGGAACTGTGGCCAGAATTCCTACTCCCCTGAAGTTGCAGGCTCTAATCCTCCTTCTCACCCTAGCACTGCAACTTGGGCTTGTGACCATAATCCCTGTTGAGGTTTAAACTCAGGGATGCCAAAAACTGTTGAGGTTTCATGATGTGTTCTGGTGGAACCATCTCAAAGAATTCAGTCAGATCACCTCTACTCCAAGTATAGGTATTTATTAAGATTGATGGCTCTCCTGAAGTGGGCTAAGTTCCTAGAGGAACCAGCAACTTCAGAGAAAGCAAGATGGATTTTTATAGGATAAAGATGCAATTACATAGCAGAAATTTACATAGAATATAGGAATATGATTCATATTTAAAAGTTGAGGAGTTTATTAAGGGATTAGGTAATAGAGGAGGGGTCCCATCTATGGTTTGATGGTTAAACATTCTGACTATGCTGCCTTCCAACTGGCTAGCTATTGTGGTCCTGTCTTGTCAAGATAGATAGTTAGGTATTGTGGTCCAGTCTTGGGCTACATGAATGATGTGATTGTGATTGATAAGAACATACCTGTTTCTGTAGGAATGAGTTTGGGAGTCATGGCTGGATAGAGGCAGTGGCTGGGTTCCCATAGCTGCTGTTTCTATGAGAACTATGAGTTTCAGGGACTCACTTGTTATTCTAGTGAACAGTGAAGCATGTACGAAGAAGCTAGGACATTGGCAGGGTGGTTATGTAGGTACAGTGGGCCTATAACAAAGTGAGACTATTGGGAATGGGGGCAGCTCTATTACGACTCCAACAGTCCCAATGCAACTGAAGCCTGCCTCCAGTACCAATGAAGTATCTTCTGCAATCTCCTTCTGACCAGTTGTCTGGTTCTCTTACTTTTTGTGGACTGAGAGCTCTGAAAGGCATTACTGCTGATTCAGTTGCCCCCTAAGGCCTGTCCTAGCTTGCTAGGGCAGGGACTATCTGCTGGGTCTCAATGCTGGCTTACTCCAGGGTGTGGGGAAGTTTATTGATGGCTTACCTGACTGCTGCCTGTGCTGTACTGTGCTCTAGTCTCACTCCAGTGAGATAGACCTTTTCTGTCAACCTTCTAAATTCTTTTGGTTTGAAAAATTATTTTGTTGGTTTTACTGCTCTAGAATTCATTTGGAGGCATTATTTTATAGTTGTTTGGAGGAGAATTTGGGAAAGTTCAGGCAAGTTCCTGCCTTTATTCTGCTGTCTTGGCTTTGTCTCCCAAATTAATATCTATTTTGTTTCCTTGCCAGGAGCATCTCATTACCAATAAAAATTGCAGACCTAGTAAAAAAAGAAATTTGTCTTAAATAGTAACCCATTAGAGATCAGAAATTGGATCTTTCTGAGTTAGCTACAAATATATTATCTAGTATAACACTACATATAGATGGGCTAAATTCCCCTAGAAGTACAATTTACAGGTAATGTTTGAGGTAGAGGCAGCATGGTGCAAGCAGCACCATACTATACCTAGCACTTTTACTAGGAGGAAAGAGACATAAGTCAAAGATGCCTCCAACCTCCCTTTGCCCTGCTAAAGCCTTCCCTTATCACTTATCGGTTATGGGCACAGAGATAAATCATTCTCCCTTCGCCTCAGTTGCCTCATCTAAAAAATGGGATATATAGAATCACAAATTTAAACTGGACAAGACCTCAGAGACCTTCTAGTCTAACCCCTCATTTTATAAATGAGGAACTGAGGCCTAATTCCTCAAATGAACTATGAAGATGTGTTTTATTTCCTCCTGTTGGTAAAAAAAAATAGGGAAATGTTGGTGGAAAATATTCTATACAAAGCTAGAAGTTGCTAATTGGTTGGCCTTTGTAATATCTCTTATCCCTTTTCTCCTCTGATACTGCCACTAGTCTGGCACAGGCTCTCATCATCACCTCCTGCCTGTATCATTGGAATAGTCTATTGGTTTGTCTACCTACCATAAGTCTCCCTATCTGAGTCCACCTGTCACTCAAACATTAAAATAATTTTCCTAAAGGACAAGTATAATGTGCTTTATGTCATTCCTCCATTCAATAAACTCAAGTGGCTCCCTGTCACCTCAAGATCAAATATAAAATTCTTTCTTTAGTATTCCAAGTCCTTCATAACCACTACCACCCACTTCTTACACCTTATACTCCTTGGTACCCTTCTAACTACGCAAAGATCCAGTAGCACTGCCTCTTTACTTTTCCTCAAACAAGACCCTTCATCAACCAAGTCAGGCACTTTCTCTGGCTGTCCTTGAGAGCCTTCAATGCTCTCCCTCCTCATCTTTCCCTCCACGCTCTCCCTGGTTTCCTTCAAGTCTCAGCTTCTATAAGAAGCCTTTCCCAATTCCCTTCCATTTAAGTACCTTCCCTCTGCTGATTATTTCCTAATTATCTTGTGTATAAGTTTTTTGTACATAATTGTTTACATGTTGTCTCCCCCATGAGAATGTGAGCTCCTTAAGAGCATGAATCATCTTTTGCCTTTCTTTGTATCCCTAGTACTTAGCACACTGCCTAGTACACAGCAGGTTTTTAACAAATGCTTATTAATTGAATGACTGGTTGGTTTGTTTTTAGAAAACACAAGGGAAAATTAGGGGCAAATAGGGTGGTATATTAAGAAATGACTGTAGTTTTAAAAAAATTTAACATGACAACAGGGGAGGGAGGAAGGAAGGAGAGATAAGTGGTTAGTATGGACATGAACATAGCCACCCTAGTATTTGTTTTTTGCAAGGTTATAAGATATGGCTGCTCTTTAAGTTATGACACCAGTTGTTATTATTTGAAATGACATTTGTCCTCAGCAGCCTACAGTGCCCATGAGATCAGTTTCCAGCTAAAGGAGACAC
Source organism: Bettongia penicillata ogilbyi (assembly GCA_023548195.1). Taxonomy (NCBI): domain Eukaryota; kingdom Metazoa; phylum Chordata; class Mammalia; order Diprotodontia; family Potoroidae; genus Bettongia; species Bettongia penicillata. The sequence goes on from JAJHZJ010000147.1 coordinate 6,582,668, forward strand.
ATAATTTTAGCCTGTGTGAATACTCCCAATGAGTGATTGTTGATTCCGTCTTTGAACTCAGCTGATGGGGAAGAAGGCAACAGGCACACCATCATACATTTTAAAGGTCTTTCAGTCATCACTCCTCCTGTACAATAAGTGGGCACAAATGTTTTCATTAGAGGAAGTAAGTAGCATTTACTGTAATTGTGTGTATGGAAATAATGTATTTAAAAGTATAACTATGAGGCACATGAACATTAGACAACATGCTTTAGCTTCTTCTTCAATGACAACAACTTGAGGCCACCAATTATATAAGTGACTTTGTATGAATTGACTTCAGCTAATGAGGTATCAAAGCCGCACACCTTTTATAGAGAGAGGCTACCTCATCTCATATAAATAGCACTTCGTACAAGGGCTAAAAGAGTTATCCACAATCTCAGAAAGGAATAAACAGCTCAGCATCAATTAAAAACCTTTTTCTTGTCTTTCAAAGACTGACAATAGTCACAATTTCTGTGAGGGAAAATGTATTACTATTTGCTATCAAGGTACTTAACCTCAAATTTGCAGATAAAAATCTAACTTTTTAGGTCTTTTTATTATTCATTTCATATTTCCATGTGTTCATATTTGCTATTTGATAAAGGCAGGGGTCTGTCTCAAAAACTGAAACCTTGGAAATTTTGCCCTGATAAGAAAAAGTGAAATTGTACCTATTAGATAGGTTAATTTGATAAATGAACACATTTGAAATTGCAAATTACAGAATCCTTTTGTTTCTCACACTTACTCTTTCTTTGTTTTAGTTTGATGTTTACCTTTAGAGTTCCTTACAGACCTTTAAGTGTTTTAAGATAGGTGTCAGATCAGGAAGACCTGACCTCAAATCCCATCTCTGACCATAGTCATCGTCGTCGTTGTCGTCATCGTCGTTGTCCTCCTCCTCCTCCTCCTTTTCCTCCTCCTCCTCCTCCTTCACCGCTTAGTGAATTGAGTGTTGGGCCTGGAGTCAGGAAAACTAATCTTCCTGAGTTCAAATCTGGCCTCTGACACTCCCCTAGTTGTGTGACCCTGGCCATGCCACTTAACCCGGTTTGTCTCAGTTTCTTCATCTGTAAAATGAGCTGGAGAAGGAAATGGAAAACCACTCCAGTATCTTTGCCAAGAAAACCTCATCAGCCACAACTAAACAACACCAACTAATGATAATAACAAACTACTAGCCTTTCTGTAGCACTGAAATGTTTGAAAAGTGTTTTATATAGGTTGCCTCATCTGGTCTTCACAATAACCCTGTAAAGTCGATGTGAACTGTGGGCAACAATTAAGTGACATGGTTGTCAGGGTTGTTTGTGAAAGTCATTGGTCTCTTTAGATCAGCTATATAAAACACTTTCCAAAACTTAATACACTTAACATGCCAGTCAATAAACATGTATTAGGCACCTACTACTAAGGGCCAGACACCGTGCTAAGGCCTGGGGATATAAAGAGAGGCCAAAGGGAGTCTACTTGGGGAGATAATATGTGAATAACCATGTATAAACAAGTCATAGCCAGGAAAAATGAAAGATAATCAACAAAGAGAGGACACTAATATTGAGGGAATTCTGGAAACACTTCTGGTAGAAGTGAGGCTTTTAGCTGGGATTTAAAGGTAACCCGGAAGTAGAGTTGAGGAGGAAGAGCATCCCATGCATGAGGGGACAACCAATGAAAATGACCATAGGTAAGAGATGGAGTGTGTCTTCTGCAACCAACAGCAAGAAGGCCAATACTGCTGAATCTAATGAGTATGTATGGTGTGGGGGTGGGGACAGGAGGAGTGTAAGGTGTAGGAAAACTAGAAAGGTATGGGAGGGGGGAGGAAAGGCAGGTTGCAAAGGGTTTTGAACACCACAAAGAGGCTCTCATATTAGATCCTGCAGGTGATAGGGAGTAGTGGGATTTATTGAGTAGGAGGGGCATATGTCCTAGGAAGATCCCTCACAGCTGAGTGAAGGACAGACTCCATTAATGCCAGATGATCATCAGCATCATTTGGGGAAACTATATAGATTTAACCAATTATAAGGGATAGCAATTGGACCTGTTATTTTATTGGAACAGAGGACTCCTAGTTGAAGATGCAAGTAACTTGCGGTCTTTGAGAGTTGCCCTAAAGCACTGGGGACTTGTCCAAGGTCACACAGACACTGTGTGTCTCAGGAGGACTTGAAGTCTGTGGCTTTCTGTGTACTACACTACACTGTCTCATACCTTATTAGAAATGTGGAAAATTAGAGAAATTTAATATGAAGCAACAAGTTTTTGCTGAGCATCCATCATCTCCTGTGGGAGTACATAAGAATGTCCAGACTTCATCCCTGGTCCCAAACAGGATATCATCTTGGAGAGATAAGAGTTACATATATGAAAATTAAAGAACCACAGAAAGGAGTATGTAATTAAGTTGTTAAATGACATATAGTCAAAAGTTCCAAATGAATAGTATGTATAATTAGTTCTATGGATACTCAGAAAAGGAAGGAGTCAGTTTTGATTTGGGTAAGTCAGTTATTCCTTCTGACCCTCTTTTTCATTGTCTGAGCAGGGTGGAGCTCAAAAAATCCTTGTTTATTGTTGACTTTTTTATCTTTAGAGAATCTATCAGACAGAGTTCTAAAGATCACTTGAGGGATTTTACGTCAAAGTTATTTGAAAAATATAGGGTACTGTGGAAAAAACTACCTCCCATTGATTCATCTTCCCACCAAATCATCATGATGGTTTGGTTTCCTCTTGGCTCATCCAGTTTATGGACCTCAAAATCACATGTGAATCAGAAGGAAGGAAACAAGTATTTATTAAGCATCTACTATAGGTCAGGCATTGTGCTAGGGTCAGGCGTGGGGAACCTGTTGCTTTGGGGCCACCTGTGGCCTTCTAGGCCTGTGGGTATGGACTTTTGACTGAGTCTAAGTTTTAGAGAACCAATCCTTTTATTAAGGGGATTTACTCTATGAAGTTTCAATTTAGTCAAAGGGCTGCACTCGAGGCCCTAGTGGGTCACATGTGGCCTGGAGGCATGGGCTAGGTGCTTTACAAATATGTTGTCATTTTATCCTCACAGCAACTCTGGGAGATGCTATTATTCTCATTTTACTATTGAGGAAACTGAGGTAGAAACAGGGTAAGTGACTTGCCTATGGTCACTCAGCTAGTATCTAAACTGAAATTTGAACTCAGGTCTTCCTGACTCCAGGTCCAGCATTCTAGCCACTGTCACACTCAGAAGAAAAGAGTCAAACTGTTCCTTATGTAGTAATGCAAAATATTCCTTCAACATTCCCCTAGAAATTGGTACATTTCAGCTGGACCTTTTTTGTTTATTTTCATTTGCTTCTTCATAAGACCCAGTATGGTGGAAGGCACACGAGCTTTTACTGGGTTTTGGTCAGTTGAGAAGATTAGCCTCTCAACCATATTGGATTACTTTACCATACTGGGGTGTGGCTGCTGTGTATGCTGCAGCTTCTTGGAGCCGCACATGAAAGTTAAGTGGAACAGATGGACACCAAAGGTGGAATAGCCCTGAAAAGGACTCTGCAGCTATCACACCAAAGGTACTGGTACTGGTTCTAGTACTAGTTTTAATTTGGCAGACGGGCCAAACCAGGTTGAGGGTAACCCAGGGTTCTCAAACCCATTGGTGAAGTAGTAGGGACTACCCCAAGCATGAGAAGACTTCATCTGGTGGAGTGGGAGGATGAGAACAATTTGTTCCAATGGTCATGAAGGCAGATGCAGCAGGTGATGTGGAGCACTTAGAGCTTGGTTAGACACTGAAGATGTCAAGGTCATCCACTGCATCCTGGGCCAGTCATCGCCAGTCATCTTGACTCTGTCCTGCCACTGGACTATGATGACTCTGAGAAGAGAGTGAGGCTGATGACTTTGTGCAACTCTGCCTCATTTAAATCCAATTTATGCACAAATCAAAAGACATCACCCATACCATTTTACTTTACCATATCTGTTCAGTTTCAGATCTCTAACATGTCTACTTGGCAGCAATTTCAGTCTTTGATAAGCATGAACAATGCTGTAACCTTACTATTGGGAGACTCGGATGCTTTTAGGATAAAAGGTGAGAGAGACTCTAAATAAAGCTCCCTTTGAAACTCCATGAATTTTCAAGTGGAAAATCCCCCTCCTCCTGAAAATTCTTCCAGAAGCATAAAGAGGCAATGAGATACATTGAATGGGAAGGTGGACTTGGAGTCTAGAAGACCTAGGTTTGAATCCAGTTTCAGACACTTAGCTGTGTGACTCTGAGTAAGTTACTTTATCTCTCTCTGACTCCATTTGTCACCTGTAAAATGGGGCAGAGTTGATGAAGGGAATAAGCATTTATTAAATGCCTAATATATACCAGGTACCATCTATGTTAAGTATGTTGCAAATATTATCTCATTTGACCCTCACAATAACCCTGGGAGGCAGGTAAAATCTGCATTTTACAGTTGGAGAGGCAACTAGAGGTTAAATGACTTGTCCAGGATCACATGCTAGTAATTGTCTGAGACTAGATTAAAACTCAAGATCTTCTTTAGTCTGGGCTCTACACTCTATCCACCACCCAACTGCCTCTACAATCCCTTCTAACTCCAAATTTATGATCCTGAAATGGACATTATTCCTCCCTGGGCCCCTAGGTTGAGAGATATCTGTTAGGTTACTGGGCAGGATTGGATAACTTGCCTAATAACAGGTTTTTTGTTGGGCCCCTGTCAAAATGTTATTCCCCTTTGGTCTGTGAAATATCTGATGAATTGTTAACATTCGTTTCTTGTTTAGTCCATTTGCATGGTAACAACCTATGCCCCCCTAATGTTAGACCCCCATTGCCAGGTAACCACCTTCTGCTGAGCACCCCCCTTCCTGACAACTATGACAACCAGTCTTTGATTGGGTACCTCTCCTGGCACCTGTTTTCTGTTGGGGTCCTTTGCCTAGCAGTACCCTGACAATCCCCTCTATTTTGGGGGTTCTTGCCTAACAACAAGCCCCCCTCTTGCTTTGTCAGAACTCTGTTGTGGAAACCACAAGACTGTACCAAGTAGTGCTGAAATGCTTAAAATGCACTCACCCACCTCAGTTCAGGGCTGTCTCCTCTGGGTCTCTCCATGAGGCAGCCACCAGCCTGGCTAATAAATGATGCTCTCAAAATTCCTAATTGATTTTGCCTATGATTTATTCTCGGTCTGTCCGTTTCAATCCTATGAAGAACCTGGATCCTCCTCCCTCTATACCTCTATTATTCCCAAAGCTGTGACCACTATTAATACCAGTGTATTAAAGGTAAGCCCATTATACATTACTGCAGCCCTATCTCTGTCCAAATCCATGGGTAGGATGAGAGAAGAGAGTTGGAGGAGAGAACTGGTCTTTAGAAAAGATGATACCCCAGATTCTAGTTCGACTCCTTATCTGAACTTGGGGTAGGTTTGGGGTAGAGAAAAAAACAAAAACCCAACAACAGAAAACAAAGCAAATAGTAGGTGAGAAAAAGAAGGAGACCATTATAAGAGACACCAATACAGAAAGTACAGAGAAGAGGACAAGTTAACTTAACCCTTCAATAAGTCTGGAGCTCAGGTCAAGGGACAATCCAAGTGCCAATTAGGACTTGAATGAAGCCTGCAGTGGTGATCAGACCCTGGCCCTTGATCCACATTATATGATTTCAAGTGCATTTCATGTCCCTTCTCTAGTTGTTAAGCTCCTTATGAGTAGGTATCGTTTTACCTAAACTTTATAATTCTCTCAGCCCTGGTACCGAGTTCTCCACTGTCTCCATAGCCTTGGATTGACTATTCTTAATACCCAGACCACACTCCTTCCCCACCTCCAAGAATCCTGGTTTCATTCAAAACTTGGCTTTAGCATCACCTTCTCCAGGAAGCCTTTCCAAATCCTCCAGTTGCTAGTGTTTTCCCCATAAAATCAAGGCTGTGTGATCCTGGGCAAGTCACTGAATGTCTCCATTTCCTAGGCAGCCTTCTCAGAATGTGTGTTATGGAGAAGATGCTGACCTACACTTGGAGAGGGAGTTTTCTCTCCAGGAGTTCCTTCTGTTGGTGAAATCACTGGTTTTAGCACTATTCCCGACTAGAGATATGTATGTTGTCTCATCTGGTAGGAAGTCTCTTGAAAAAAGTTTCACTTTTGTCTTTTGTTCCCTACTTGCTTAGCACTATGCCTGATACATAGGTCTTTAATAAATTCTTATTGATTGACAAATGTTATTTGAATTGAATTGAACTGACTTGAATTCTAGTATAACCCCACTGATCACCTACCTGCTTGGATTTCTACCTAATGTGACTGCTAGAGACCCCCGGACGCTTTGCTTCCCCTTCTACCATTGCAGCTATTTGTTGCCTCTACAAACCTCCTTAATGCCATCCGCCTGCCTGCCTGGACCTCCACCTATTGCCTTCTACTATTCTTTCCTAGTACTCCACCCTTATGTCAGACTCCTACAGCCCACTGCTGGGAACCTTCCCTGATCACCTATCCCACTCTAAACAGGTTTATCTAGTCTCTGGACCCAGCCCTCTTGAATGACCTGCTCATCCCTGGGTAAAACCTACAGTATTAACAAAGGCTCCAAGGGACAAGGGGACCTAGAGAGAGCCCTTTAAGGCAGAGTAGCCTATAGAGGAGAAAGTGTTCGAAGAAAAGGGAAGAGTGAGAGTCAACATTCTGGGGCAGTAGTAAGCACAAAGCTTTTGAGAACTTATGAAAAATTAGTTTTTCTTCACAGTTTAGTTTAGAATGACAACACTTGGCTAGGCAACAGAAAAGTTGGGTAGGTTGAACAAAATGAAGAATTTGGGTTTGAGACCTTGAGAAATGGGGAGTCTGCGGAGGTTCTTACTGAGATGACTAACATGGGGAATATTTTAGAAAGATTGAATGTCTGTCTTGTATTGGGCATTGTGCTATCTGACAGGAATACGAAAACAAAAAGAAAATAGGTCTTGTCCTCAGAGAGTTTACATTCTACTAAGGTAATCCTTCAAATACACAAAAAGTGTGTGTGTGTGTGGGGGTGTTGTGTTGGGTTTTTTTTTTTTTATTTAGGTGATAAGGACTGATACTTAAACTATTCTTCAAGTGAAGACACCAGGAAGGTGATGTCTTGACTTGCAAGTGGGTAGGATTCAAGGGAGGCTGGGCTGTGCTAAGTCATCAGTTTCACTCTCTCCTCCAGTCCCTGGAGTGCAGCGGTTAGACATAGGTCAGGATGATGCAGGGAGGGACTTCGGTCTTTTTAAGCTAAGGTCTTTCCCAGATCTCAGTTTATCTGAGACAACACCCCTTCAGTGATTAAAGGCTAGGTAAGACTTGAGGCAAAAGATGACCTAGTTTTCCTTCACAAAAGAATCAGTCTAGGAGGGGATTGATACTTGAGCTAAACCTTGAAGGAGGAGAATAATTCTTTTGGGGGGGCGGGCAGAGGAAGAGCTAGTGTATTCTAGGCATGAGAGATAGCTTGAACAAATGTATAGAAGGGGGAGATAGCATGTATTACAGTTTGTCTGGGATATACAAAGCATGGAGTCATATAAAATAAGACCAGAAAGCTAGGTTGTAATCAGATTATAAATGGTCTCCAGACTGAGAAGGATTTTATGTGTTTCATTTATTTATCTTAGATGTAGTAACGGAAGAAAAGAGCAGGAAATAAGCATTTATATAGCACCCACTATGTGCCAGGCACTTTGTTAAGCTCTTTTTATAAATATAATCTCATTGGTGCCCACAGGAACTTTGAGAGGGAGGTACAACTGCTTGTCAACTAAGCTGGGAAGATGACAGATTTACTCCCTTTCCAAGAGGTTTCCCCGCATTAAACAGGCTTACTGAAAATGGCTTCTTGACTTCATGGTGATAATTAATTTGCCTAGAGTAACTTATTGAATGAGGAATTGGGGCAAGAACTGGTGGGGGAAAGGGAGAAATTACGATGAAACTAAGGAATTTTTGATTTCTTATCCTGTGCTCAGAACATGATGTTCAATTATTTAGTTGTGTCCAACTCTTCATGACCCCATTTGGAGTTTTCTTGGTAGAAATACTGAAATGTTTTGCCATTTCCTTCTCTAGCTCATTTCATAGATGAGAAAACTGAGGCCAACAGGGCTAAGTGACTTACCAGGGTCACACAGTTAATGTTTGAGGTCAGATTTAAACTCAGGTTCTCCTGACTCCAGGACCAGCGTGCTCTATCCACTGTGCCATCTAGCAAACTATGATTCTATAAAGTGGCATTACATTTAAAAATCATAGAAGGACCATCTGTAAGAGACCCTAGTGATCATCTAGTCTAGTCCCTCCCTATTATAGATGAGGAAAGCGCCTCAAAGAGGTAAGATCCCACAGAAGAAGCAGCAATCAGGAGGTTTTAAACCCAGGTTTTCTGGCACCAAATCTATTGCACTACTTTTTCCACTCTACCTAGAACAAATTCAAAAGAAAGAAAAGACATATAAAGGTTAGACCCTGTAAATAAGCTTCAGTATATGCTAGCCTTTGTATCTTTTATTTAGAATGATCATTTTTGCAATTGAATTACATTTTTGCACTTAAAAATAATCATTTTTTATTTTTCTCTTCATTTTTAAGTTAACTTTGTAAGCAGAATGGTGTTTCAAGAGGAAAAAAAAAAAGCACTCAGTGAGCTGTCTGTGCTTTATGTGCAAGATCCACCCAGCATTTTTATGACTCACTCATCCTCCAGGGAGTTTTCATTGCTCAGTTACCAAAATAAACAAATAAAGCTCTTCCAGCACCTACCTCATAGTCCAATGGAAGAAAGGTTATCAAAAAGAGTAGCAGAAGCAAATTCTGTTTGTGTTTCACATACTTGGGGGCCTCATTTACTAAATAAAATATCATCTATGTATCTTTCCAAAATGAAGGAAAAAAAATTCTTTTTCTTTACTTCACTTAAATATATTGAAAACCACCCCAGACTCTTCTTAGAAATAAGCAGCCTTGCCTGAAGAAGAGACATAGCTTAAATTGATCTAAAAAGCTTTTTAAGATTTGCAAATAATTTTACATACTGAGATCATTTAATATTCACAAAACCCCTATTTTATAAATTATATTGTAATTCTCATTTTACAGGAGAAAAAAAGATGAGTTAAAATTACTAGTCCAGTGTCATATTCGGTGTATAAAATGAGGTTTGAACACAAGACTTTTTCGTTGTCATGTAAGCACCCCCACCTACCACTACTGTGCTCCCACTCATGGAATGGGACCTATATGTCACACAATAAATGCTAATGAAATTAAAATGTGGTGGTTCAGACAGGCAATTTCTGTTCAAAATGTTTTTCCTCTCCAAATTCAGAATTCAATGATGCTGAATTTTTCCTCTCCAAATTCAGCATCACTGAATTCTTTGTTACTATCATAAAGAATTACTCCACTGTCCACAGATCATTCAACAAACTAGGAGAGACCATTTAGGATGAGACAGATAATTAGTCAATTGCAGATAGAAGCCAATCATCCACAGCCACAAGCAAAGGCAGAGAAAAAGGATTCAGGACTATAGAACACATTGTATCATAGGATCATAAATTTAGAACTGAAAGGAACCTTAGAAGCCATCATGTTCAAGTCTTACTATTATATAATGCAGGATTATAATAAGCTTATTCAGTTGTCAAGGATATATTCACATACAGGATGTATGTGAATAAGAAAGGAAAAATATTGTTTAACCCAGTCCCAGTTAATGGCTTTAGTCTAGGAATCCTCTGCATGTACACTAAATTCTAAAATAGGCAGTCTTAAATCTGTGTGTGTGTGTGTGTGTGTGTGTGTGTGTGTGTGTGTGTGTGTGTGTGTGTGTGTGACAGACTCCTTTGACAAGCTGATGAAGCCTTTGGAATCCTCCTCAGAGTAATGTTTTCAAATGCAAAAATAAAATACATAGGATTTACAAAGGAAACTGATTATATTGGGTTATCAAAATATGTATGTATTTTAACTCCAAGTTCACAGGGACCAGGTTAAAAACCCAGCTTCTTTTGAATGCAGATAGTCTTTGTTAGAATCCCTGATGCTGGGGACAAGACAGAAGTTCCTAAGATTCTGAAACTGATAAGGAGAATGGTAGTGTCGGGGGCCAGGGAGAAGATGTGGAGTCCATCTCTTAAGTATGTAGAGGTATCTGTTTATCTTCAAAAGCACTAATTTCTTTGAGAATTTACTTTAGAAAATATCCAAGATTTACCTTGGTTCAGGGTGGTTTTTTTTTTAATCTTTGAAAGGGGAAAAAAATAATCATGAAGACAAACAACGATTTTTGCAACAACAACATTACAACTCTCTCCCTCTCCCTTTCCCTCCTACCTTCTCTTTCTCCTTTTCCTTTTCCCTTCCACCTTTTCTCTCTCCCTCTCCTTTTCTTTCCCACCTTCTCTCTTTTCCTTTCCTTCTCACCTTCCCTTTCTCTCTCCCACTCTGTCCCTCCCTCCCTCTCCCTCTCCTTTTCTCTGCCATTCTCTCCTCCCTTTTCCTCTCTCACTCCTTCTGTCTCTCTAAACCTTCCTTCTCCCTTTCTCCACTCCATTTCCATCTCTCTCTTCCCCTTTCCCTCTCTATCTCCCCACTCTCTTTTATGATTTCTTGTGTCTCCTCCTCGTCCAGCTCCTCATTACCCCACTCCTTCTCCACCCCCACCCTGCTTCCACAGCTAGAAACCGGTATTGCTAGGAAACAGCCAGAGGCTCAAAGATAAGCAGAGACAAGGAACAGACATATCATGGGTGGAGCCATACCATGATCCTTGAACAAACATGTACTGCCTTCACTCTCCCTGCCTTGGTATCCCCCAAGACCTAGTAAAGTATCTGGTTACTGTCATCAGAGTGAAAGGGGCTAGAGGAGTCCATATGACAGAATTTGATGAAACACAACCTCTTTTTGGTTTTTATTTATTTTAAGGAAGGAGAGGTTTAACCAATAGAAAGAATAACTTCAATTAAATGAATTTCTTTCCCTCTTTTTTCCCCTTTATTCAAACTTGGTTTGTGGGAATGTGGAAGAGCCCATATGGTTACTTTGTTCTACTTTCATCTTTTTTGAAGCTTATGACTATTTCTTTTTTCTTTTTTGCTCATTGGATTGCTCTTTGAAATAGGAAGTGGTCCCACCTCCCTATATTAACTGATCTCATAGCCAAATTGTCCAGGAAGTTCATTAAAGCACTTAACTTTCAGTTTTTTCCTTTCTTTAGAAGGGATTAAGCCATGGGGTGTTGCCTTCTTAACTTTAGAATGTAGGTGGGGGGGGTGACATTTAGAAGGAAGAATCGTTATTGAATCATAACCTACACAGAGAAAACTCATGGAATGACTGAACACTGAATAGTGGGGATGAATAATTAGAAACAGAAGAGTATTATGTGGGACTTGTTTTCAAAATTTTTAGGGTACAGTAATTTTTTTTCCAGAACTAAATCTTTCATTTCAACATTAGGTCTTCATGCTCAACAATAGCTTCTTTGACTAACCATAGATATTAGCAAATTAATTACCTCAGCTCTTTACACAGGAAAAACTTGCTAGGCAAACCATTATATGACATGCCTATTATGGTTTGTAAGTGACTCATTATCATGAAGACAATCTCCTGCTACTCACACCAGCTGGGAATTAATTTTCTTTAGCTTCATATTAAATAGGAAGACCCAAGGATTTCTATTTGTTTGAGTTAATTCTTCAGATAAGCAAATGAATTCGGAAGGAATGTCACTGGGATGAAGTGAGGATCCCTGCAAATTTTCCTTTGACTCTTTCCCTCCCCAGCACAGGGTTTTTTGCTTTTTTTTTTTTTAAATACCCTTCCCTGACACACCCAGGGAATGCTCACAAAATGATTTCTTGCCAAAGTTGCAAAATTCAGTGTACCTGCTTACTACTAATCCAAGTTTCTCAACTCTTTGCAGGAAAAACATACAGTACATCAGGACAAGTCTTAACACAGTGCCTGGCACATAGTAGGTATGTAATCAATGTTAGTCAACTGACTGACTGAATGATTGACAAAACAGACCCACCCAAAACATCCTGAAAGGAAAGAGCTAACAGATCTTGAGACAGGCTACCGTATGAACACTACATCTTTCAGAATTTTTCCAATCTGAAAATCCAATGTGCAGAGTTAGGGTAAAAGAATTGACAAACTGAAGAAAGCTTGAATTCAAACTCTATAATAATAGTAACAATAATAGCTTTATATGGAGCTTGAAGGTTTGCAAAGAACTTTACATATATTATCTCATTTGACCTTTATAACTGTGTTAGGTATTATATTTTGTTATTTAAAAGATCTTTATTGATATCTTTTATTTTTGTATCATCTAGATTTCCCTCTACATTCCTCCTTTCCTTCCCTTCCTGAGAGCCGTCCTTTATAATGAAAGAGAAAGAAAAAATCAATAAAACCTATCACAATACAATGAATAAATCTGACATCATGTACAATGCTCTGCACCTGTGAAACTCTCACCTTTGCCAAGAGTGGGCCAGGTGCTATTATTATCCTCATTTCCTCCATTACACTCAGATGGGGACAATTTAAGTGACTAGCACAGGGTTACACAAGTATTAAACCTCTAAGACAGGGATCCTAAAGTAGGTTTTCCAGAGTCCAAGCAGATCATTTTCTTCATGACACCACCTAGGCATTCCGGAGAAGAGAACGATGAGCTAGCTTCCAGGTGTTTCTGGTTTAATCATTGAATGGGCATTGCCTCAGTCAAACTGAGATCTGTTAGAAACCTTAGCTTAAAAAGGCCAAGGTCTCCTACTGTGTCTGGCCCTTTCCAGTGCTCCTGATCCATATCTTGTCACTGGAGTCAGATGGCTGTAGAGGAGAGAGTAAGTCTGGTGACTTTGAGCAGCCCTCCCTCACTTAAATCCAATTGAGTTGCATATCATGATGTCACCACCCTGGTGTCATGATGTCACCTCCCTGTCATGGTCCTCTTCAAGAACAAAGGACAAACAGCGACAACAAGGGAGGGCTGCTGGGCTGCGAGCCTAATGGGGACACTAGGAATCGGTTTTCTCCTTCCTATCTTTCCATCCAGCAAATGGGTTATGTCCTGAGCCTTGCAATTTGGCTGTTAAATACATATATACCAGCAAAGTTGCCCAAAGCCAACTTATTCAGACCTATATCATTCGTTAATGAATATTTCAATATGAGTCCCAGATATAGGTTTATATTGAAGATACCTTGGAGTTCCCTCTTTAGAAGAGAATTTAAAAATAGAGGACTATGAAAAAGGCATCTCTGACTTAAATAATTGTGTTATTGACCAGTTAAAACTCAGTATTTTCCTTTTATTTGCTTTTATTTAAATCACTATCCTAGACAGTATGCTCTAAAATTCATATAAAGTCTCATATCAATTTATCCATTCACAAAGGGAGGGAAACATACATTTTTGCATCCTACACATCACCCATTTCTGGTCTTCCCAGGTTTCTCTGAAACTCCATTACTCTCACTTTGTTTTTACTCCCATAATATGGACTGGTTTGACATAGGATTGGGGAGTAGAAAAGGAGCCACACTCAGTGGAAGACATGGCACCATAGAATCACAAGTATGAGCCATGAGTGGGTCACTTAGTCCAATATTGTCTTTTACAGATGAGAAAACTGAGGTATAGTTTGGTTAAAGTAGGATCATGGATATAAATAAAACTCAAAAGCTCTCTAGGATAACCCTCTATTTTATAGATGAAAACACTGAGGCTCTGGTAAGTGACATAACTTCCCCATGGGGATCTACCTCCTAGTCATAACAGATGAAATTTGATCTCAGGTCCTCTGGCTCCAAATTCAGGAAGCTTTTCACCACACTAGAAAAGTATACACCTTGACAAAGACTAAGAGCCTTAGAGAAAACTGATTGTACATGTTTTGGGTTTAAGTGGAGTTACTAGAACGGTTAGTGGGAGCCTAAAGGATACTGAATTGCTACAGATATTGGCTGTTGGGGTGTGTGTGTGTGTGTGTGTGTGTGTGTGTGTGTGTGTGTGTGTGTGTCTAAAGGGGAGCGGTCCCGTTCTCAGACCACCCAAAATGGAGACATCCATGAAGGAGAGGCCAGAGACCTATTTCTGAGACAGGAAGACTGGTGGTCATTCTGCGTTGACTACCTACAAATGAAGCTCAGAACAGCCTCCTTCTGCTGACTGGGTGGTCAAAACTGTTTACACTTTTAAATTTACCTGACCTAGGCATAATTTCTCTCTTTCCAGTCCCTTCCAGTGGTGTAATCAGGGGTATGCTAAAAGCAGCCAATTGCTAATTTCTCAGTGTGAATGTTTACACTCTGAAAATCAGCAAATGTTACAAATCATGACTTATTGACTTATTATTTTGTTGATTTTCTGGACTTCAGAAAGCTGGAGAAAATGTTAATAAGTGTATCATGTGTATTTTTTTATATATATATAACTGGTTGTTAGCTATTTAACAACATGCTGGTGCATATAGGTCTAGTTCACTCACAACAGAGGCACCATATCCTAAGCTGGGGAGGAAGGGGTTTGGAGTTCTGGCCTTTCTTTGTTTGTCCAGCACTAGAAGTAAAGCCTCAGAGGCAGGAATTTGAGCTGTGAGTACCTTGGAGCTCAGAATTCTAGGCCACATTGCTGCCTGCCCAGCAGGGAAGTCCTGAGAAACCAGTATCAGGACACAAGCCCAAGGTGGAGGTGGTGGTGGTGTGGAGATGTGCACAGCTTTGGACTTGGAAGATGGTAGAACTAATACCATGCAGGAGCTGAGCTAAGTTATGAACTAATCATGAGCTAAGCTATCCCCTCCTGAAGTGGTATGATGGGGATGGGGAGAGGTAGAGGATTGTGCCCCATGATGTTGGGGCAAAATGTATGCTTATTCTTGCTACATCTTTGAAGTAAATATTCTTTTGTAAAAGCTAATCTGACTTAAGTGGCTAAATGGAACTGGAGTGCTTGGGCCCTTAAAATTGCAAGAACACAATTGGTAAAGACTTGAGTCATTGACAGAGATGAGAAATTCCCTCCTCCCAAGGCCCTAAAGGTACAAGACCCCAGAGGAAAGGGTTAAATGTAATATATGGGGTCTTCTAGTAGTGGGAGTCAGAGTAGAAAAAGAGGCATACACAAGATGTAAGATAATAGAAATATATGTATTTACATATATGAAATATAAATACACACTTGTATATGTACATATATTTACCTATATGCAAACATAGAATATAAAGACAGACTAAGATGTACACAATACACATATATAATATGCTTGCATATTATATGTATAAGTCATACATACATTATATATACCTATATACATTCACATGTATACATCATATACATATAATATACACATACATATGCGTATGTATACATATACATACCTGCCTTTGTTTTAGTTTGTTTCAATCTCAACACTGTCCTCATCCAAGAGAAAGAGTTCTGATTTTGGAGTCAAAGGAGCTACCCACTGCCTGGCTATGTGAGGCCTTGTATGATACATAGGAAAATGTACTAATGCAAGATTCAGAGAACCTGGGTTCAAAACATACCCTTTATGCTAGGTGGCAGGTCACAACTTCTCTAGGGATTCAGTTTTACCATCTGTAAATGGGTGGCTTTGGTGAGATTTGCATGTGCATATGTGTATGCATATGTATCATATATATGAGGCACATAGTACATGTTATGAGAAGATATAGTATAGTATGGTAGAGTATGGAATGGCATGGCATGGCATGGCATGGTATGGTATGGTATATGGCAGCCAGGTGGCACAGTGGATAGAGCACCAAGTCTGGGGTCAAGAAGACTTGAGTTCAAATGTGGCCTCAGACATTTACTAGCTGTGTTACCCCTGGGTAAACCACTCTATTTGCCTCCTGATGATGATAATAACAAATAATGATACCTACTTCTTAAGGTTGTTGTAAGGATCACATGAGATAGTAATTGTAAAGAGAATAGCACAGTGCCTGAAACATAGCAAGCACTTTATAAATGTTAGTATATGTATATATATATATATATATATGTGTGTGTGTGTGTGTGTGTGTGTATGCATGTATAAAAACTGAGTCGTATGAAACTTGAATACAGTCTATAATTAGGTTGCTGAGTTTTTTTCAGAGTACATATAAATATACCAATATGTGTGGGGATTCTTAAAGAGATGGCATTTTCAGGATTGCAGCCTCTGAGTGGGGGAGGAAATGAGAGGAAGGTCCTATATTCGTACCAATACAAGATATCCTCACAGCACTGTTGAGAAGAGGCCCATATGATCTTCCATACTCTGTCCCCAGAAAGTTGAATAGAAGAAAGGGAAAGTAAGAAACAGAATTTTGGAGGTTGAAGAAATGAAAGGGGTGGGAGGGGTTTGGGGTGAGTGGGACAGTGAACTGGGTGAACCACGGGACTGCCTCAAGTGGTCCAGGGCTATCTCTTTCCCAAGCAAGGCCCGTCAGAGCTATTCTCCAGCCCCAGCCATTGGCTGCCCCACTTCAGAGCTCTGATAACACTAATCTTCCACCCTGCTGCGGTGTTTAACACCAGGCTTGGCCTGGATTCTTAACAAGCCTGATCATTACCTAGCAATGCCTGCATATAAGCCCACAATGGATAAGGAAAGGGAAAGAATTCCTTCCCTAGTCCTGTTTATATCTCTGACCTTTTATTTCTCTTTTGTGATGTAACACAACCCTGAAACAAAGATTTAACTAAAACCGTGTTTTTCCATTTTTCCTCGCTATGACTCAGGCTGTTTTTCAACAATACTTAAGCCTCATAACATCCATGAAAAACATGTAACGGGCATAGAGTATATGGAGAATGGGAAGCCCCAAAGATTGATTAGAACCAGAAAAGACAGTTCTTAGAATTCTACATGGACTGCCTTTTTTACAAAGCATTCAACTTGACTATAATAGATAGCCTTCTTCTGCAATAGTCTCATCAGAATTTAGCAAAGGCAACCACAAGGGCTCTATTCTAGATATAAAAAGCATAATATCTCTTTTATTGTCCACCCCATGGCTTACACTTTCTGAGTACAGTTTTGGGACAAGGACTCCAAATCACAGAGTCTTTGGTTCATTTTGCTTCCACCAAAAGTTGCCTCTGGAAATTTTTACAATACAGCTCAAATATTTCGGGTGTCTAAGTCTCCACAGATGTAGATGCAAGGATCTCTATATCTCATACAAAGTGACTAGTATCACAACACACATTGGCTATAGGGTAGTCTTTAGCCTACCCCACAGAAAATGCAAAGAATTTATAGAGCCCATTAAAATTAGGGAATATATAAAGGATTTATAGCAGTTAATGATCTGTTGTTAAAATTTCTCTTCCCTCTCTAGATTATGCCCTCTAGATTGAACTTCCCTTTAAAAGGGAAATTAACTAGGTGTTGCTAGTAGGACAACTCTCTGGCACCTTCATGAATCCCCTTTTTCACTATAGACAGGCATCCAGCCTTTGATTACTACTCGGAGGCCCTGGACTTCTCATAGAAGAGAAATCCATTTGAGGTTACTAGATCCCCCTATGTTGCCGAGTCCAACATTTTATCCCAGAGAACCATATAGGATTTAGTTTTATGGTACTATATTAAAAACTTCAACTCCTTCTGAGGGAAGTATATGTGGGGTTGCTGAACAGACAGCCCCCTTCTCATTTGACTTAAATTGATTAGGTAACTCACAGTAACAGGAGAAGGCAAAGTACTGGTTACTTGTTCTCCCATGTCATGATGTTAATATCTTACTAGAATTTTTCTCTTCTTTGTGCTATCCAAAAACTCTCTCTTGCTAATATTCCAGTTTTGAAACCACATCCCCAATCCTTTTCTCCCTCCGATGGCTGACACTATCTAGTAACTCCCTTTTCTCTTGCTAGAAGGCTGACTTCTGGAACTTTAAGCTTGTTATTGATCCCAAGCCTTGTGGTGTCCAAGAAATTTTCCCTTCCTGGAAACAGAAGGCTAGGTTCAAGAACTCTTAACACTTGCCCAGGAGGGCCCCCTCTCTATGGCCTTTATCTTTCAGGGTTAGAAAGCATGCTGCCTATCCAAAGCTGCCTAGGACCTTGGGATCCAGAAACTCTGATCTTGGACTATGTGGAGAACACATGTAGGTAGATCCCATAACATAACATTAATGGCTGGTCCTGCTACTCTTCACTCTACGGCTCTCTCAGATAAAAAGGCAAAAAGGTCTGCGCTTTGGGTTGGCTCATAGGAGGCACTTATTAATGTTTATTAAATGAGTGAATGAATGAGCAAACTAAGACTCCTTTTTAAGGCCAGAACAAAAGGTGGCTTTTCTTCCAACTATCCATCACACAACACTATGAGCCTTGAACAAAACTTAATCAAGAGATACCTATCCCACGTCTTCTCAACCAGGAGCCAGTGGGCATATCTATAGATTCCACAGGGAGATGTTTTCAAACTACCAAAATCTGACCGTTGTAAAACCTCATCAATTTGTCCATAAAGTTCCCTGATCAATCTTCCAAACCTTGATATACAGTCTGCTGTTGTTCAGATTGTGACAAGTAGGTAGATGGAAAAAACCACATAGAGCTCATTAACAGCTCCATGTATCTTAGATACTCCCAATGGGCAATTGTCTCAGCTGAGAGTGGAACAAAAGAAAGCAGGCCAGATTGCAGGAGGGAACTGCACTGTTCTCAAATACCCCTAAGTTTCTCCCTATGGTGAAATTGCCTCCTTTGAACATGAGTATTCTTCTGACGATACTAGGTTTAACGGCTCTTCTGAGCCTGAGTGGTATGAAGCGCGCAGTCTTCTGAGATGTCAGTTAAAATACACACTACATGGGTTGACCTTTTTTTGTTTAGTTATTTCAGCTGCGTCTGACTCTTCCTGACCCCAGCTAGGGTTTTCTTGGCAGAGATACTGGAGTGGTTTGCCATCTCCTTCTCCAGCTCATTTGACAGATGAGGAACTGAGGTCAAATAGAGTTAAGTGACTTGTCCAGGGTCACGCAGCTAGTAAAGGTTGGAGGCCACATTCGAACTCAGGTCTTCCTGACTCTAGGCCCAGTAATTTATACACTGCAACACCTGGCTGCCCTTTTCTAATGTTAAGGCATTAGAAACTAAAGCCATTTATCTGGGTTCCAGATGAGTTAATACATCTGTGTGAATGAAGAGTTGCATTTTATAATTTTCCACTTTTAAGAACATCTTACATTGTTTTTTGTAATTAATTTTCTCATCTACATTGTCAGCATAAACTGTCTTAAGTACCTTTTAATTCTCTCCTTCTTAATCCTCTCCCCGCCTTTCCTCTTCTCTCTCTCAGTTCTAGCCACTGGAAAACATTTCCAATCTCATTTATTAACAACTTTCAAATGCATAGTCTATTTTAATTCCTTTTACGTAATTTAGTTTCTCATTTACTAAGCAATTAAATTCTTCCATGTCATGCACGGAAGCCTTCTGTGCAGACAAATAGAACTCTTCCTACAAAATGAGATATTGTGCCTTCTTGCTATTTTTCTGAGGCAATGCTTTTTCTCAAAAAGACTTAAAACCAAGCCTCTTTCTCTAAGTTGGAAAGAATTACCAATTTACTGGGAATTGAGTGAAACCTCAGAACTGTTTTGATGTGCATTTTTCTTATCATCAATGATTTCGAACATTCTTTAATATGATTTTTAACAGCTTACAATTTTTCTTTTTAGAATAGTTTGTTCATATCTTTTGGCAACTTAATTACTGTATTTTGACTTTTGGTTTTATATGTTTCTATTGTCTGTGTCTCAGATATCAATCCCTCATCAAAAATAATTTATACAAAGGTTTTTCCCTGTCAAGCACTTGTCATAGATGCATTAATTTTGTTTGTACAAAGCTTTTGAATTTTATGTAATCACAGTTATTTATTTTTCTTTTGGAATTGCCTCTTTCTCTTGTTTGGTTGAGAGTTCATCCCTTACCCATATCTGTGAAAAGCATGTGACCTACTTCTTACTGTTTTTGGTAAGATTTTTAATATTCAGTTCATGTGTCCATTTAGAACTTATCTTAGAAAATGATATAAGATGTTGCTCTAAGATTAATTTCGCCAGACCTAAAAAAAAATTAATTGGGCAAAAATTGGGTTTCCTCCCACCAAATCTCTGTGATACATATGAAGGCAAATTTGCCTCTGTGCTATCGATGTCTGATTTCTCTCGTTGGTTGCTTAATCTCCTAGCATCTGTGAATAGATGTTTGAGGTCATGGGTTTTCCTATTGACTCTTTCCTTGACTTTTGCTTATTATAAGTTTCTGGTCATCTTGGTGGCTACTCTTCTTGATTCTTGATTAAAATCTTTTCTGTTCCCTATTTGTTAATCCTTCCTGCCTCCTGAAATGACTTATTTCCTTCTCTGTGTACATACTGTATTTCCCCTCCACATCAGTAGAATGTAAACTGGTTGAAAGTAGGGACTGTTTCTTTTCTTTGTTTTTATCCCCAGGGTCTTATAAAGACTAGGCACTTAATAAATACTTGTTAAAATTTATTTGAATTTCTTCTGTAACCTTTACTTGGGTCTGAACCTAAGGAACAGTACTCAAATTTTATTTTTCTTTCTTGAAAACCGAAAAAGTAATATAATTACTATAATTGTGACTACTTCTTAATTCTAAAGGAAATTTTATCATTGAAGTGTAATTTGAGGGGGCAAATAAGGCCCAACTGTTCCAAATTTCTTCTCCTACCTTACCTAACATTTTTGAAGTGTTAAGCCTTCACAATAGTACTTGAATGATAGAATGAATGAATGTACAGATAGGTAGAACAGTACCAGGTCTCGAGTCAGGAATACTCATCTCTGTAAGTTCAAATCTGGCTTCAGAAACTTATTAGCTGTGTGAGCCTGGACAAGTCACTTAACTCTGCTAGCTTCAGTTTCCTCACTGGTAAAATGAGCTGGAAAAGGAAATGACAAACCACTGCAATATCTTTGCCAAGAAAACCCCCAATATGGGGTCCCAAAGAATTGGACACACCTAAATAACAACAACATGTGTAAAAACATTGTGCTAACTGCTAGGGATACAAATAGAAAATATAACAATCCCTGCTCTCAAGGGGCTCATATTCTAATGGAAGAGATAATATATATTGAAGGCTTCAGCTGCAGGTCAGATGGAAAGGTCCCATGGTTCTTAGGCTGCACCAGTGAAACAGATGGCAATGCTTCTTCTTTAATGTCATTTCTACAGTTAAATCATATCAGTTTCTGATGAACTGTTTGACAGTGCCAAGGACTTTGGTGAAAAGAACCTTCTTTCCAGGGTCTTTAGTGGCTCTGAATATAGTATCTATAAGAGCAGTTGCCAGGATCTCTACAGGGGCTGTTTCCCAAGATGTGGCAAAATATAATAATAATCTAGTTAAGTTATTATACTAATGTTCTCTGTTTTGATTCTTTTAAAAAATGAATAATGTCATCATGTTTTATTGTCATTCTTGTAGTATATGGTTTTTAAAGTTAATGGAACTCTATTGAGTGACTACAGAAAAGCTTGACATATTTTTTTTCTTTGTTCCATCCAATGATAAATAGCACCAAACATACTGGACCATTTAACAGCTTGAGCGTGAGATAATTGTTTGGGAAACCATACCTGCTTGCTGAAAGAAAATAAAGAGAAGAGGGTGGGGACTTGTACAGTAATGATAGTGTTACTGGTAGCTCAGCTTTACCATGGGAAAATTGCATGCAATGTATTCTTAGTCTTGAGCCAAGTACTTCATTTCCTTCAGGCAGTTTGTAGATTAGTTCTCTGGATTTGACATAAGAGTATCTACTCTACTGAGTCTTACCCATCAAGGTGTGGAGGACCCCAGCCCTTGCTTTGGGCCAAGAGAGGTTCCAGCCAAAGGGATGATGATGTGTGTGTCATTATCCCTGGAATGTCTGGTTGGAAGGTTTCAGAATCATCAGCTCATATGTTTGTCAGACTTTGTGTCCCCATTATTTCACTGAGTTCTATTATTTCAGTAGTGGTGTGGTCGAAGTTGTCATTACCCACATTGAAGGTCCTACCAAAGTGGAAGAGATAATTGTTTATTTTGTTTTGGACAAGATTCACTTTGTTCACATTCCTTTGAACTTATGCTAGGAAGCACAGGACATACTGGGATACAAGGCAAAGTAACCATCAGGGTTTAAAATACAAGGCCCATAGCTTTGGACAAAAGAAAAAAAAAATGTCTCCATTCCCTCCCTTTCACCACTATACAGTCAGTCCAATTTAGTTTGATTCAACTAACATTTACTGAGCTATTATTCTTGACCCGCTAATATCTGATGACCTGCATTAGTGTTTCCTTATATGTAGTAATTGAGTCTAATTCTGTAAGGATTAACTTAAGTTCAAGTACATTTAGAGGATGGAGAGGAAGGGGAAATACTCTAATGTAGAGGAAGGAAGAGGGTGAAAGAAGCAAAATAGTTCAGGTAAAATACAGGGAATGAGACTAGCAAGGTCTTGAAAGCTTCAGTCAACTTAAGGGCATGTAGCATCAGTCTTAAAGTGTGATCCAGGGATCCCTAAGGGGTCTTCAAGGTTAAAATTATTTTTGTGATAATACCACCAAGATAGTTTAATTTCTAATACTGATAGATATAATCGACATAGATCAACATTCATCGGAGCAAATGAAGGACATTTTCACAAAGAAGAAATGTAGTATAGCATGTAAAGGACTGGACTTACAGTCAGAAAGTATCAAGTTCAAATCCCACCTCAGACATTAGGCCAATGTGTAACCCTCAGCAAGTCACCTATTCCAAGACTCAGTTTCCTCATTTTGAAAAAAGAGAGAATAATTTCATGTGTTCCCCAAGATCGTTGTGTACATGTAAAGTACTGTGCTAGTCTTATATAGAATTCAGCTACTAGTACTATGGAATGTCCTTGCATAGAGCAGAACCCTGATACATTTCCCTTTGTGGCAAAACAGCATGGAAATAATCTCATATTTATGGCTGTCAGCAAATCACTTAATCTCTCCATGCCCCAGTTTTCTTAACTCCAAAGTGAGAGGGGGAAAGATGATCTCTAACATGCCTTCCCAAAATCTATGATCTTATGTGTTAAGGGAAAGGAATTCTGAGTGAGTCATTAGGAGGGATCAAAGTCTGTGAGAAAACCAGTACAACAGAACAACTTTTCATCTTACGCAAAGTTTGCCCTACTATCTCCAAACAAATACTTATTTGTGAGCTTTTTTTTTTGGAAGCAAACACAACAATCATACTAGAAACAAGTAACAGGTGACCTGGTTTATTAGGAAGAGTTCATAATGAAAACATTTGCTTTTCCTTATTCTGCAATATACAAAAAGGATAATTGATAAATAAATTCAGTTTTGACTTTCAATCTGTTGGCTAATATCAATGGTAAACCAAATACATTATGGTGTGGTCATTTGTAGAAACAACTTTTTTTTTTATTACTCTTCTATTCAGTGCATTGTAATTTTATTTAACTTAAAATTTTTAAGTTAAATTATAAGTAACTTATACCTTACTTACCAAGGACCACCAGACTTTTTACTGCATTTTAGGCTTTAAGGTACATTCTTTAAACTATTTTAGGCAATAGCAATAAGCATGCAGCCAAATCAGACTGAAACTGAAAAATTCAATCCAATTCATGGGGGCTGTGTGCATGGCATATGCAGCACAACTGAAATTAATCCCCATTTTCCAATCTGGTCTTATCTGGCTAGAGTCATATAGACAAAGAAATAATACAGACCAATGAGCATAGTGCTTTTACCTTAGCCCAACCCAAAGTATTATTTAAAAAGAAAAAAAAATATCTTAACATTTTACTCCAAAATGAGAGTTTCAACTGCATTAGGCCCTTTGGCCCATTGGGAAGAATGGCATTGATCTTTTGTTTCTCTAAATGATATTTTAAATACAACATTAATAAAAACTCATGGATTTGTAAGGTTAATGAGAAATCATGAATAATATTAGCGACGCTGGTTATCACTATGCTTTTTAAAGAGACAAAAAGGTGAACTGAAAAAAAATTCTTTGCATACCTTAAACTATTCAGCTGAGAACAATTATTGCTAACTTAAAAAATACCTTCTCCTCTTCCCTTGGTCTGTCTTAAAAAATCCAGTCCATTAAATAAAGACATATAGAAACTTGCTTGACCTGTCTAAAGCAATTCCAGTTTCTATTTTATACAATAGTTACTTTATGTTTATAATTAGATTTTTTTCCAAATTGCATACTAATTTTAAAGGCAGATTTTTTGGGGGAAAACTTTGGCATGTTGTCAGTAATGAATTAAAAGGAACAAGGCATATTTAATACAATAATTCCCTTGAAACATGAATATAAAAATATAAAACCATTTAAGGTACTTAAGGTAATCTCAAATTTTTATGACATTTAAAAAATTTTCTCAAAAACAGCTGAATCCTTTGCATATCACTGTAGACATGTAAGTTCAGTATGGTCTGGGAAGAAATGAATGTCTTTCTGTCTCTGGAATCCAGTTGTCAAAGTCGTATCGATATTCTTTTGTTTCTCCGCTTTTAGGATGAAGTGTAGAAATACCTGGGCTTAGCATTGCCCAGGAGATCATCTTCATAGTTGGGGAGGCAGCAGAAGAAGAAGGAGCAGCCTATGAGGATAATGGTAGCTGCCCAGCCAAAGCCATAAGCCCAGTTGTAATAATACCTGGTAACAAGATCCCCTTGAAGGAATTGGCGAGTGTACATCACTGGATAAATAATCAAACAGATGATCTGAAACACAGCTAAAGGTAGGGGAAAAACACAAAAGAATGAATAAAAACAAACTCACTCATTTTTTCATCTTTAATATTTCTTTCCCTGTATAAATTCTACTCTAGGGGTGAGAATATTGATCAATCAATCGTCCTTGATTGAACATACCATGTGACTAGCACTAAATGACAGAGTACCAAAGAATCACTGGAGAACGGTGCTTTATGCATACTAGTAACTCAGTGAATATTTGTTGAACTGAATAATATGCAAACACGAAACAATAAATATGAAATTATTATAGGGATATTTATGAGTTCACATAGTACGTCACAACTTTCTCATATACTACATACTGTTTTCTAATTTTCTGGGTCCAAACTTTTTTGATCAACCTTATTTGTAAATAAACATAAGAATCATTTATAAATTATATACATATATACATGTGTACATATACATATATAATTATATACATGTACATAGGTCTAAGTTTAGTTTTAATGTCTGTCATAGCTGAAAATATGTAGACAAATATGGAAACATGTCACTGGCTTCATTTAATCAAATCATGATGATCATTTTTTAGTCTCATCTACCAATTATTTTTAGATAAACATGTAGAATACAGAGAAGCATGAGAAGACTTTTATGAACAGATGGAAAATGAAGTAGACAGAATGAGGAAAATTATATGTTTGTGTGTGTGTGCAGTCTACAAAAAAATAACAAAATGAAATTAAATATTGTATAATCATAACAACCAAGTCTAGTCCAAAAGAACAGATATGAGAATGTATCTCTCTTCCTCCTTTGTTGGCTCAGGGTATGCATAATTGCATGTGTCAGCTTTTAGATATGTTGGCTAGTTTTGCTAAGCCATCTTTCCCTCTTTTTATTCTTTGTTACATGGGATGGTTCTCTGGGTAAAGTAGAGGGAAGGAATATGGAATAAAAAGCAATAACAATAAAAATATGACCTTTATCCTGAAGGGGCAGATTGTGTATTTATTTATTTTTTTAAATATCTGCTAGGTAGAATATTTCCAACAGCTACTTGTCACAGAATAGCTCAGCAAATATGAGACACTTGTGAAAGAAAAAATGGATAGTGTCTTTAGGTTTGATCATTCCTATAAGTACTTTGCCAGGAGATTTTGGCATATACAGTTTTTTTAGACTTTTTGTTTGTGTGTTTTGGAAACTCTTGACAAATAAATGCTTCCTGAAGAGATAGTGTATTTTTTCAACACCTGAGACTAGAACTGTGCAGATATTTTTGTGGTTTAATTATGTATGGATATCTGTATATGGAAATAGAAATAGATGGGGCAATCTATAAATAGATTGATAGAGGTCTATATATTTTTTCTTGAATTGGGGTATTCAGCTAAATTTTTAGGTCATGAAACTAAGTAGGTAATTCTCTCAAATACTGCAATACATCTGTGATCTTGAGAACTTTTCTCAAATACTGCAATACATCTGTGATCTTGAGAACTTTTCTCAAATACTATAATATATCTGTGATCTCTAGATCACAATGATAAATTTACAAGTGTGCATTAAATAACATCTATATGACAGGTATTCTGAGTGCTGGAGATAGAAAGTCAAAATTATATAGTCCCTGTTCTCAAGGAGCTTATATTCTACTGACAGCATGTGCATAAATATGTTTAAAATACACAAAAATTAAAAAAAGGAAATTGGGGAGGGAAGCCACTCTGAGAAGGGGGATCAAGAATGACTTCATGTGGAAGATGGTGCTTGAGCTAAGTCAGGAAAGAAACTAGCGATTGTAAGAGGCAGAGGTGAGCAGGGAGTGCATGAAGGATGCATACTACAAAGGCTCAGAGATAGGCGGTGGAATAACATGTCGGGAAAACAGCAAGAAGGCATATATGTCTTGTCTGTAGAGTGCTAGAAGGCAAGTAATGTGTAATAAACCTGGGAAGGTAGGCTGAAACTTAGTTGTGAGGGGTTTTCAAATCAGTTTTACTAAATAGTAGAGTGATATATTTTTTTTAAAAAGAGTTTTATAGAAAAACCAGGTTAGCAGTTCTATGGAAGATATGTTTGAAAGGGAAGAGACTTGAGGCAAAGAAAGAAATTAGGAGACTATTTCAATAGCATAGGTGAGAAGTGCCGGGAGCCTGACTTAGAGTATTGGCTGGATGAATAAAGAGGAGGGGATAGAAGCAAGAGATGTTGAATAGATAGACCTAACAAAATTTGCAACTGATTGGGTATGTGTGGTTACTGAGGGTGTAGAGTCAAGGATGACACCAAGGTTGCAAACATGGATGACTAAACAATGACAGTGCCTTGGATAGAAATAGAGAAGTCAGGAGAAGGGTAGGTTTGGGAGAGAATCTCTCATTTTTCATATCTGCAAAATGGGAATGGTTAGAAATTTTCTTCTTCACTAGGTTATTCAATGAATCCACCCTTGAATAAATTTAAGCCTTTATTAAGTATCTACTATGTGCCAAGCACATAGGTCAGCAAGGTAGCATAATGGATAGTACCGGGCCTGAATTCAAGAAGACTCATCTTTATGAATTCAAATCTTGACATTTACTCACTGTGACCGTGGGCAAGTCACTTAACATCATTTGCCTCAGTTTTCTCATCTGTAAAATGAGCTGGAGAAGGAAATGGAAAACCACTCCAGTATCTTTGCTAAGAAAACCCCCAAATGAGGTCATGAAGAGTTCGATATGACTAAATGACCGAACAAGAACAAATGTGCCAAGCCCTGTTCTAGATACTGGAAATGTAAAGACAAAAACAAAAGCTTCTTCTTTCCGCAAAGACCTCTTGTTCTACCCAGTGAAATAATACATATATAAGTAAATATAAATTATATACCAAGGAGATAGCAAGTAATTAGGGAGGAGAGGCTCTAGCACCTGGGGGATTCAGGAAATGTGTCATGTTACTGCTAGCTTCTGAGCTGATATTTTAAAAAATCTAAGTATTCTAAGAGGCAGAGGTGAAAAAATAAGCATATGTGGAAATCACTTTGTAAACTCCCAAGCGTTATATACATGTGTATATAAATTCCTATATAAAAGTGTTACTATTCCTATTCCTCCTATGTTGCTTTCAAAAACAAAATCATAGATTTAAAGCTGGAAGGGATCTTAGAGGTCATCTGGTCCAACATTTTCATCTTACAGATGAGGAAACTGAGGGTTGCAATTGGCTCCACAGCCAGACTCCACAACCAGAACTCTCTCTGTTATACTGCAATAGAATGTGGTCTCTGTTAAGAGACACATTGTGCTATTGATGCTCACAGATATCAGGGAAGAAAATTACTTTTCAAACATGGTCTTACCAGCGAGGGCCAGCAGTCCTCCAATCACTCGCAGGAAAACAAGCATTTGTGGTCCACAAAGGGCAAAGAAGGAGAGGATGAAGCATATCACCAGGATGATGCAGCCACACATGAGCGTGGCGGCTGCCGCTCTTCCCCAGGCTACCCAAAAAAGAGAGAGACAATATTTAATAACAAATAAAGTTATAAAAATATCAAGGGCAGCTTACAGAAATGCTGGTGGTCATCTATGTTCTTTCATTAGATTTTTTTGGGGAGCAAAGGAGCTATTTTCCTTCTTTATTTCTTCATTGTCATTCCCACACCTCCCCTCCTTGCCCTTTAAGGGGCATATTGATTATCTTCACCCTGTTTAGAAATGTAAACACAACAATGGAAAGTCATCTAGGAAAATGGCATTTCCTGTATTTCTAATCTCTTGTGTTGGGCCTGTACTCGATTTCCAGAGAGCATAACCACACCCCATAGGAATCCAGAGCCAAGAAAGAGAATACTGCAACCTTTGTTTTGAGTCTAATAGAGCAACCTGGGGCCTCTCTGTTCCAACCTCAGTAGGTGAAGGCTCAGTGATTTCGTCATTATGGGGAAGGAGGGTGTAGAAGCTTCCTTTATCCTTTTATATCCTTTGTCCTTTCATCAAGACATCAGACCCTAACCTGTCTATGACTCAGTAGATAAGGACTAGGGAGTTGTCTGAGGCACAAACAGGTTAAGAGATTTGCCGTTGGTGACACCAGTTCTCCCTATTCTGAACCTTGCACACTATTCACCCTACCATGCGGTGTTTGTTGCTCACCCCATCTTCCTTGTTCTGCCCCCAGAACAAGTGTTTATTTCTGGGGGAAATATTTGCTTCCCTGAGACAAGAGAATTTTATACCAACTCTCCCTTTTAAAGATTTCCTAACTTACCGTAGGTCTAGTTAATCGAGTCAAACAAACACTAAGTTCCTAATCTGCACAACGCTGTGTTTCATAAGACGGATTTACAAAGCCACAAAAGAAAACAAACCTCAAGGACTGTGAGGAAACTCTGTGGAAGAAACCACATGTGAAAGTGATAGTAGGATGGAGTCACCACCAGCACCTATTAGATCAGGCAAAGTCTAATGGAAGAGATAGCATGTCACTGAGCTTTAAATGAAGCTTGGGATATGAGATAATGAAGTACATAGATAATGAAGTACATATGCATGTACACAAGGTAAGGATGGAAACATACAGTCTCTGCTAAAGCATGGAGATAGGAGATGAAATATTGTGTGTGTGTGTGTGTAGAGACAAACAACAGTTATTAATACAAAATGAAAACCACTTTTTTTTGTTATGGGGCAATCTAAAATAGAATATCCTTTGGACTAATTTTTTAAAAACTTAGCTTCATATATATGAAAACTCAAGCATCCTCAATATGTGAGGGGCCTCTCTCTGCTTCCTTTTAGCCTTTGTTATATCTTTCTGGAGGTGCAGTTACCAAAAGAGTATTCAGTATTCCAAGTTAAGTTATTTTCAAGTTTGGGATAATGCTTCTGGTTCTGTATACCTTTAGGGAGAATTTATATGGTGTGCATGTTGTAAACTGTACCCTAAATCTTGCTGTTTTAATCAACATTTCCTAGGGCAGGCCTTTCTTGAAACAATTCCAGCTATAGTTTTTAATAAATAGTGGTACCCATTATCACTTTCAAATAAATAACATTGCATTTCCAGCATCAAACCAAGCAATTGTTATCATTTCATATGACTTATCAAATTATTTTTTTTCCTGCAGGAGAGAGGTGGCATGCATTATGTATAAAGGCCAATGAATACTCCCTCTTTTATATTTGATATTCACCAGGTCCTCCACATCCAAATGTAGAGAAGTGGTGAGGATAGAGCAAGTCACAGAAATTGCTAAAATGATAGCAATAAATCCTTCATCAAAGTGTCAATGAACTGCAGACATTGAATTTGGAATAGGGGAGCCAAAGAGGTAATTGATGATTGACTTTGCATGTTGCAGCAGAAAGTGAGTTCGATTTGAAGCTACAAAGTCCAGCTAGGTTCAGGCTCCACCTGTGCCATTTACTACCTATGTGACCCTGGAAAAGATATTTCACCTCTCTGTGTCTCAGTGTCCTCATCTACAAAATGAGAGGTTGGACTCAATGATTTCCAAGGATCCATTCAGTTCTATTTCTATGAACCTCTGAATACTTAGGGAATTCTGACCTTAAACAATTGGTGCATCATTACATACTTATTATAAGGAATAATACTCTAAATTTAGGCAACTGGGGAGTCCTATGACCCTACTCTGTCCCTACCCGCTGCTGTTTGTTGTAATGTTATACACAAATTCTGTCAACTGTTTAATGTCCTAACATTATGAATACATTTTGAAGCTCTCAACCTCCCATCTTGATTTGTTAATATTTCCAAGGAAAGCATCAAACTTTGGGTTTGGGAAGAGAATGGTCAAGCAAGATGGAATTTGTTGATTTTCTGACCGTTGTCAGATAGACTAGTGTCAACCAACCACATAGTCCAACATATAAGGCTTCAATTGCTGAGCAGGAGCCAGATATTTCAATCTGTAAAGCTTTACTTGATGGTCTTTGGCCCCAAGGAAAGCAAAACACAGGAATTACCTGGATAGAAGACAAAATTAATTCATGTAAAAGTGAAAGGAGCTACCATGGTATAGTGGAAAGACATTTGGAGTCAGAGGATTTGGGTTCAAATTCTAGCTCTGCTCCTCGCCTTTGTGACCTTGGGCAAGTTGCTTCACTTTTCTAGACTTTAATTTCCTTGTCTGTAAAATGATGGAGTATGTTAACCTCTAAAGTCTCTATTGTATGGAAGAAGAATTAGGCCAAAACAGAAGCAACAGGTAGAAGTTTCAAAGAGGAGAATTTAAGTTTGATGTTAGAAATGATTCCCAACAACTGAGCTATCAAAAAGTAGACTGGACTGCTCTCCTTTTCTGTTGTGGTTCAGTTGTGTCCAACTTTTGGTGACCCCATTTTGGGTTTTCTTGGCAAAGATCCTGGAGTGATTTGCCATTTCCTTCTCCGGTTCATTTTATAGATGAGGAAACTGAGACAAAGTTAAGTGACTTGCCCAGGGTCACACTGCCGGTAAGTATCTGAGGTCGAATTTGAGCTCATGGAGAGAAGCCTTCCTGACTCCAGGCTCAGTATTCTATCTACTTCACCACCTAGTACCCTCTGTCTCCTTGGAAGTCTTCAAATTCTTGAATACTCTATGGTAGAGATTCCTTTTATATTTGGGTTGCATCACTGCTGTGATCTCTTCTAACTCTGAAGTTCTGTGACCCCTTCAAACTCTAAAACAATGATCTATCTAGGAACGAACTTGGAGGCAAAGTCTTTCTGAGGCTGGTGAAAACACCCAATCTAGTTGCAATAGCTTTAGAGCTTTTCAAGGGGGAAGAATCTATAAGATGATCACACTACACACTTTTTTGTATGTTTCATGTATATACAAATACACATACATATTTAAGTTGACTTTATTTTAAGCCTAATTAGTATTTAGCATTACTGTTCATATTTTGTGTATACTGTTAATATTGGGTCTACTTGTTAATGTTTTATTAAATACTTATTTTTCCTTTGCTTTGCCCAGTGAAATTCACTTTACAGACATTTGTATTAAAGGAAACTCCTCAGAAAACTACTGGAATATATCTATTCAGGTAAGTGAGAGTAACCTTCCTCTGAAAAGGATTTTATGGGGAGGATAGTGATCTCTGGTCACAGAGCAAGACAAAATAGGTTTGTGGTATAGCAAAAAGACTAGGTGGGATATAAGACAAAATTTTGTAACTCTTGTGTGAGTGTTTGTCCTTGACTGCCAAAGAAGACCATGCCATCGGAGAAATAATGACGTGATTTGCACTTGACTTTGTTTTGAGGGAGGGAGGGCTATGCAGGTCACCAAACTCACTTTTCCTCCAGAACCTGAGTGGAGATGACCCAGGACGAGGCAACTGAGGTTAAGTGACTTGCCCAAGGTCACACAGGACGAGGCAACTGAGGTTAAGTGACTTGCCCAAGGTCACACAACTAGTAAGTGTCAAGTGTTTGAGGTGACATTTGAACTCAGGTCCTCCTGACTCCTGCTCTATCCACTGCACCTGTAACGCTAGGGGTAACTGAGGCACTGACATAGCCTACCAAAGGGAAATGGTAAATATCTGACTCTAGAGATCTCACAACGATCAAACCTGAATGTCTGAAGGGTAGATCTAGTCCTGAGGAACTTTAGATCTTTTCTGCGTAGTTCTAATTGTATGATGTATACAGACAAAAATTACTTATGCTCATGCCTGTTTGAAATAGAGCAACGTATGACCATTTTGTACATTTTTTCCCCTAAGAGACTGCCTTTGTTAGATAAACACATACATTGAGGTTCAGGTACACATAAAAAAAATTACATTTCTGCATATACCCTTCCCACCTTCCATCCCTCCACAAATCCTACATTTTAACTTAAGGCCTAGTTAATAGGGTTCACTTATCCAAAAAATGACATCATGATAGCTGACACACATAAGAACTTCTGCTAACCACTCCTGAACCACACAAAGCTCAGACCTTCACAGCCACTTATTATCCCAAGAGAACAGAGCAATTAGGTGATGAACTGGATAAAGGAAGCAGCTAATTAAGATAATTAAGCCCCAAATGTCCACTCAATTAGCTTAGTTGACCTAATTCATTAGATCAACTATATTCCACATTATACTGAGATATTAAAAACAAATCAGGGGATGTTCGTTTTTTTCAATATGGCTTGTCCTAGAATTTCTTCAAATAACATATTCCTTTAGTGTATTTAAAATAGCTACTGCTAAAATTATATTTTTTATACAGCTTTAAAGGTAAATTAATACACATTTTATATAAAATTGTTCAACCCTTTGCTTGGCTGTACTAATGGAAAACTGATTGATTCAAGGGCTGTCTTTTTGACTATAAACTCTTACTAACAAGGTACATAAACCAGATTGCTTCACATGTGTAAGGAAATTCTGGCACAGATCAAACAGACACATAGACAAAGGGTGTGTGGGGTTAGGGTTCAAAGGGGCATGATACTGAATCATTGATGGAACTCTAAGCTTGGCTCATGGCAACAATCTACTAGGACACAATGGAAAAAGGAACTTGGAATTATGTTCCCAAAGTTACTTAAAATGTCTACTCCCTTTAAATATGAGACTCTAGTGATAGGCAGATACCAAAGGGAAGATAATGACAAAAAGAAAGGCCACACACACACATAAAATTTTATAGCAGCTCCCCCTCTTTGTTTGTAAACAAAGACCTAGAAATAAGATACTTGTCCATCAACTGGGAAACAAGAATGTAAATAATATTATGTTGTCATAAGAAATGATAAACATGAAAAACACAGGAAAACATGAAAAAATTCTTATGAAGTAAAGTAAGCAGAACCAGGGAAACATTATACACAATGATGATGATAATGTAAATGGAAGAACCAACCAAAAAACTCCCAATATGTACTTATAATGATTAAGTTTAGTCTTGAAGAAGAAATGACAAAATATACTTCTCTCCTTTACAGAAGTGAGGGAATAAGGGCACAGAACTTCAAGCCTATTACAAGCCTTGATGAAGAGGTTGATTAATTTTGTTCAATTGTCTTTGTCATCATAAGAGATGGTTCTCTGGGTAGAGAACCCAGATATGTGTGTATGGAATACTGGTGATGTAAAAGCAAAAGCTATCAATAAAAAGGTTTCTGAAATGTCCTATAAAAAAGAAAAAGGGAAAAAAAACAACATGCCATTCTTGGAAACACTTAACTGACTCTTTCTTACCATTTGCCAAGAGGTTTTGTAGGTGAAGGTAATAGGCTGAATTCTCCCTATTGAAATACATACATACATATGTATGTATATATATACATGTATATGATATATACACATACGTACATTCATATATATACACATATATATATGTTTGTATATATACACACATATACACACAAATATATATATATATATACACATATGTATGTATATGCAACTACCACACATTCATACAAATATTTTAGTTACTCTGATATTGGACCTCCCTTTGGTATGACCCATTTTTCATTTATTCAGATTTTACCATTCTAAGTATAATTGTGATAATTAACAGAATTGAAAGCTGGCTATTATGACAATTAAAATGTTTGTGATTTTAAAACAACCAGTTTAACACATTCACATTCATAATAACTAAAATAAAACATATCTACTTAGTACCTTAAAATGATCTTCTCTTTTCTATTTGTACACATGATATTGATTTGTTAGCAAAGCAACATCCAGAATGTGAATATTTTCATATAAAGTTGGTGATTTTTTCTTTTCCACTGTGAGACTAAAATGCTACCACTGGGGCTATATTGCTTTATTTAAAGCTCCAGGCATAAATTATGCATTTAATATGACAAACACATATATAATAATAATAACACTAATTTTTAAAAAAAGTATTAATGTCTACTAATGAGCTATTTTATTTTTTGTCAGAAACAACTCTAAACATCAATGCAAATGATACTTGTTTCGTAACTATTTATATTTAGATGACCTAATTTCAATGGATAAAATATATTCAGTCCTCTCAAAGCACCTGTCAATTTTCCTTAACCATTTATTCTCAACCAATTTTCCTAACATAATCATAGCTAGTGTGTATTCCAGTGCTGCTTTTATTTTTTTAACTTATTTTGAATGATTTCATAAAGGTATTTCCAGATTCTTTTGAATTCCTTATAGTTGAACATATTAATTGCTTTCTAATGTTAGCAGTGAATCTGGGATTTCATCCTAATAGGGAATCTCCAATAAAAAAACAAAACCTCCCTGTACCACAGCAGATCAGCACCAACTCTACAATTTAGTCTAAGAGAGCTAGCTAAGCAACTGACAGATTTAGTAACTTGTTCAGAATATGAGCTAGAATTTGTCAGAGATGGGAATTATACCCACGTCTTTCTGGTTCCAAGGTCAGCTCTCTCTCCACTATACCAATTTATATTCTATTCCATTATATTAATATACTGCAATTTATTTAACTACATTCTCCTATTGAATATTTAGATTGTTTCTAGTTTTTTTTGCAATTGAATATAACCTTGCCATGAAAATCTTTGAATGAACATCTCGTTATTTTAATGGAAATAACAATGACTTCATTACAAGCAGAATCTGATTCTGAAAGGTGAAGTATGAATTCTAATTAAATAGCTTTGAGACAGTTCAATAAAAGAATGAGTCCCCTGAGTCCCCCCAAAATTAAGGACTCATTTCATTTCCTAAAGGTAAGATGCTGTATAGTCTCTCCTTGATTCCTTGAATAAATTTAATACATTTTTAAAAATTCAATGTTATGATCTCTCTACACTTAAACTATGAAACTTAATCAACCACCAAGCATTTATTAAGAGCCTACTATATATTAGGGACTGTGAGTGTGAATACTAAAGTGAAATAATCTCTATCCTCAAGTTTACAATTGCAAATCTGGGTGAGTAGAAGATGGTAGTATCCTTGGCAGAAATACAGTTGATCAGAGAGATAAGATTGTAGGAAAAGACATTAAAAGTTTCAGTTTTGTACATATTGAGTTTGAGATGTTTACAGGACATCCAGTTTAACATGTCCATTTGGCAGTTCATGATTTGGAAATAGATTTTAGCAGAGCTCTTAGCTGAATGGGACTAGCAATAATCATTAAACTCATTAACAGATAATTGTAAAATACAAAGAGCTTCTAACTCAAATGAATGTGGGTTACTATGCTACTACCTTAATCAACTTACAACTTACACTCCACCCATGTTTAATTTTCTTTTCTAATTTCGTAATGATGTTTCTTCACTATTGACTAGCCAAAAGAGGCATGCATGTGACATTCTTGAATAATCTTACAGGATTAAGTTGTGTCCATATCAGAACAGTTTAAAAAGATGTCTATATGCAATATCAGTAGATATTAATTAATAAAGAATAATAAAAAACATCTTCTGGCATTGTTACTATTTAATTTTATATGAGCACTTGTTCAGTCATGTGCCACAGTTCGTGATGTTCTTGGCAGAGATACTGGAATGGTTTGCCATTTCCTTCTCCAGAAGATTTTACAGATGATGAACTGAGGCAAATATTTAAGTGAATTGCTCAGGGTCACACAGTGAGTAAGGGTCTGAGGCTGGATTTGAACTCACGGAGTTGAATCCCCCTGACTTCCATCTGGGAACTCTATCCACTGCCCTAAGAGCACTTATACTACTAGGTGAAGCACATCTAGAATTGTCTACAGAGTCTCGATTAAAAAAACAAAACAAAACTAGATATGTCACTAAAAAAAATACGGAATCAACACCAAAGATGCAACACAATAGGAAAAGTGAAGTTACATAATACTTTGAGGGCAGAATCCATACCAGGCCTCACAGATATATAGGAAAAATGAATGTTTGAGCTTTCAAAGGGGGATATGACTTTATGGAGTAAAGGCAAGGGTGCCTGTTGAACATTAGGAAGGGAAATGCGAGACATCCATCCATTAATTCTACCTATTGAGGCAATTAACAGATTTACTAGTGAAGTTTTTAAAGCTATTAAGGACTTACAAACTAAAACAGGCAATTCATCCTTGTATGTTGTTAAAAAGCTCGGTGTGTGTTCAAGTCCGGAGGCTCAGGTGATTTGCCTGTGGTCGCAGAAGTAGTGAACATCAGAGGCAAGATTTGAACCCAGATTTTTTGACCCCAAAGATAGAGTGCTTTTTATTTGCCATGCTGTGACCATGGGGAGGGGCAACTTGGTGGCACAGGTGACAGAGCACTAGCCCTAGAGTCAGGAGGACTTGACTTAAAATCTGGTCTCAGGTACTTTCTAGCTATATGACCAGGGGCAAATCACTTAACCCTGCTTGCCTCACTTGTACAATGAGCTGGAGAAGGAAATGGCAAACCAGTCCAGTATCTTTGCCAAGAAAATACCAAATACGGACACCAAGTCAGACATGACTGAAAAACGACTGGCCATAGGAAAGTCACTTAACATAAGCACAACATTTCTGTAACAAGTTTTCTAAACCTTACCATCATATATAAAAGTGAGTGGATGTTATTATTCTCTGACTTTCCCAAGAATACAAAAAGCCTTTATTAAAAGAGAGATTAAGAGTCGAGTCTGATTCCAAGTTCAGTATTTTTTAACTAAGCTGCAATGACGCTCCATTTTCTTTCCCCATGAAGAGGGAGTGGTTCAAACTGGTCTCCATAATTTCCCTCCCTGACCTGTACTAGCTTGTTTAAGAAGCTAAATCCAACATGAATTAATTCCCCATGAGGTATCCACCTGATGCTCTTGCTTTTCTGAGAAGACTGGAAAGGGAGGAACTTTGGGTGGAGTAGAACACTCCATGTATGTGCATGCTTGAACAGTAAAATCCATCTCAGCATTTTATCTGCACGAACAATTCAAACCACCACTTGGATTTGTGTTAGACTAGATTTGTTTTTCATGTTTTAAGAAATGTAAATTATAGTTATGTTTACTTTTAAACCCTTTATTTCCTTGGCATCATTGCTATGCTTTACTTTGCCTGGGTAGATGGTGTATTTGTCAGCAAATTCACCATGTAGATGTAAATAATGAAAGGGATGGGCAAGCATTTTGTAAGTAAAAGGCATTTTACTTACATGTAAAAAAAAAAACATTTGGAATCATGATAACAATTATATGAGCAAATTCTTAGAAGAATGAAAATTCCTTGAGTACCGAGACTTTTTTGTTTTAGTCTCTTCAAGGCCTTATGTATATGTAGTAGCTGCTTAATGTTTGATTGAATTTCTGATATACATTAGAAAGTATTCATGTTTAAAACTATCTATTTTAAAACTATCTATCTCAAGCTCTCATTTCAGTTAACCAAATTAATCCTGGCTCTAATTTCTGTAATCTCATTTTTTAAAGTCATTTGCCTCATTCTATTCAGTTCATTTCAAGTTAGCAAGCCTTTATCAAGCACTTTTTACATACTAGGCACCGTCCTTGATCCTGGGAATATAAATCTGAAAATGAAACAGTCCCTGCCTTCAGGTAACTGGATTAAGTGTAATTGGCAATCTGAGAAATCGTAAAAAAATATCTCAGGTCCACTTTGCAGAAATGAGTTTCAGAGTCCCCCACAATACATCATCAGAGAACAAGTTAGTATAATAGAAAGGGCACCATATTTAGAAGCAGGAGTCCTAACTTTGTATCCTGATTTTATGGTTTAGCAAGGGGAATCTGAACGAATAGCCTAACCTCTCTGGGCCTAAGTTCGTTCATGTACATGTAAAAGTAGGAAACTAGACAAGCTAAGCTTTAATTCAACTCAACTCAACATTGCAACTCAAAATTTTAAGATTTTTACATATAAGTTGCCCTGTCCTGCAAAATCTTCAATTCCAATATTATTTATTATTTGTCCTGAAAGTGGGGATGGAGGGAGGGCTTCCAGGGGAGCATGAACTTGCATAGCAATGCAGGGTTAAACTAGATTCTGTCCAAGACTGGGGCAAGATCCCCAAACCTAAGCTTCAAAATAAAAGGGGCAAGAGTGATACAGTGAAAAATATGATGGATTTAGAATTAAAGAACCTGGCTTCGCATCCTAACTCTGTCATTTACTACCTTTAGGGCCATGGATCACTTGACCCCTCTGGGCCTTGGTTTCTTCATCTGTAAAATGATGGGATAGGGCTACATGGCCTCTAAGGTCCCTTCAAACTTTAAATCTATGATCGAATGAAATGCATAGATTTATAGCAAATCCTTATGTCTCACTATATCAGTTACAGCAATTAACGTCTCCATTTGTAGTACATGATAACCAGTCATGACAGTGTCCTTTCTTTCCTCAAAACAAATTAGTTCAGTTGCATCAAAGAAACTTCTGATTAGTTTCACAGATAAACACCAAATCCTTTAATTAAGGTTTGTTTTCCCCTCTTCAAAAAGCAGTGTATGTCTATCCCTTTTAGGTCATTATTTTTACATTCTCACTGTCACATCATTCACAAAATCTTGACCTCTATAAAAACTGAAACAGAGAAGGCAAAGAGTTGCAGAGCCTGCCCCTTCCCCCTTTTGAGACCTTTTAATGCCACAAGTTTACAAATATTCTTCCCTAATATTAATGATTTAATTGTATAGGGTTGTAAGAAGTAGTAAGATATCACCACTACTCCTTTTGGTTTAAATTCTAAATATCATATGAATCATGCACTTACCCATGTTGTATACATTTCATCAGCTGAGCTGTAGTTATGATATCATATTTAGAAAACAACGCTATGCAAATTTTCAGGCCATTAGACATACATATTTCTCACAGGCAGTTCTATCAATAAGAGGTTAAAGCAAAGACTTTTAGCTTTTTCTGTGTCATGGATTCCTTTGGGAGTTTGGCAAAACCAGTGCTCCTTCTCAGAATAGTGTTTTTAAATGTATAAAATAAATACATAGGATTACAAAGGAAATCGTATATGGAAATACTTATAAATTTTTTAAGTGCATAAACCTCAGATTTAGAACTCCTGGACAAACAATGAAAAGCAGTATTATTTTTTCCTTGGATTTCAATAGTATTGGAAACTCCAAGCATAAAAATTCTTCCCATCACTTCAGATCAGCAACTATTCTCTAGCTTACAGTCTCTGAGATTTGTCCGAGGCACTGCAAAATTACGTTACTTGCTCATGGTCAAAAACCTTATATGTGTCAGAAACAGCATTTGTACCTAGAACTCCCTAATTCTAAAGTCAGTCCCCTATCATCTATGCCAACCTGCCTCTTGAAAACAATTGGAATTTCAAATAAGGAATCAAAAAGCACTAATACATTGATTTCTTCTATCCTAAATCTAAATCTCACAGATGTATTTTCAAAATCGCTTTTTCTGCAAATTTAGAAACCCTGACCAACGAAGTATGTGGGCATGTTGGAATCATAGACTAGGAAAGATAGGTGGTGTTGAGTCAATATCCAAAAAAATTTGAAAGGGGCAAAAAAAGACAGGATGAATCTAAATATTTAGAATTTAATTGGCCTAAGTCTAAAGTCCTATTCTTGTTAAAACCATGGCAACTGCAGTTTGCAAAGAATATTAATAAGCTCGAGAA
The DNA here is from genome assembly GCA_023548195.1 of Bettongia penicillata ogilbyi. Lineage (NCBI taxonomy): Eukaryota > Metazoa > Chordata > Mammalia > Diprotodontia > Potoroidae > Bettongia > Bettongia penicillata. The sequence goes on from JAJHZJ010000147.1 coordinate 6,623,110, forward strand.
TATCAGGAAATGGTCACAAGGATGACTGAGTTGGACACTATGCCATAAAAGGACTGATTGAAGAGACAAAGGACATTTTGCCTAACAAAGACTCATGTGGGCCATGACAGCTGGGTTGTTTTTCTTGGTCCCAGAGGGTTCCCATATGTTGCTTGGGTGGCTGGGGGGTTCAGTTGGGATCAACGTCAGTATGATCTTCCTCATACTATTAGAACTGTCCCAAATTCTAAAGGGGGTACCTGGAATATTCCCTTTCATTTAGAAGTCTTCAGACAAATGCTAGATGGTCACTTTTTAGGGATAGAGAGGAATTCCTGTTCAGTTACAGATACCCCTAAGTCTATATAATACCAGAGCTTCTGACCAAATCATCTTCATTGAATAACATTTGTTTACCTACTATACAAATATTTAGAACAGCCTCTCCTATAACTCCTTCAAAGGGATCCTGGGATCTTTCAAGCAGGAAGTAAATTGGGAAAGGCAGGGATGGAATGGAATCTGCATTTTGCTAAATGTCTGTGTTTTTTTTCTTTAAGACAAATATTTTTAAATGTTTTCCTAAAAACAAACTGAAACCCTTACTAGCACCTTCTGAGGTCCCTTAAATTATAAAATTCTGTGGTCCTGGAAATGTTAGACTTGGGGGGGATCTTAAAGATTCAACACCCTTAATTTTATAGATAAGGAAAATAAGACTCAGGAAAATCATGAGTTATCCAAGGTCACATACATAGTTAGTGGAAAAGTCAGGAGTAGAACTAGGTTGCCTGACTGCTAGTACAATACTCTTTCCATCATAGCACACTGTCTTCATGTACCAAGACCTAAAATTAGAGGGAGGAAAGTCAGAATAGTATCTTATCAAGACTGTTTTCTGACTTTTCTTTAATGCCTTATCTGATAGTATTGTACCTTTGAAGCAAATGACTTTAAAAAACAATTGAGCCAAGGGCTTCATCTCTAATCTGGGGAAAGTTGTCAATGATTTAAATCTCATTAATAAAAAAAAAAAACCATACAGAACCCTTAACATGTTTATATGCTTTGATGATATGTATTGTCCACCATGGCTATATTTTGAGGTAACTATGAATTTAGGTGGGACACTGAATGAATATGGGGATAGTGGAAGTGCCCAGTACAAATGACCCCATGGTTAGAGGCACAGAACCCTGCATCAGAGCACAAGCAACATTACAAATGCTGTGACTAAAATGGTCAGAGCTTTGTTCTGATGAGTCAAACAAGCTACCTTCTCCTCCCTATTATTACCTCTTTCCCTTGGAGCATTTCCCTTTCCTTCCCTAGGTTGTGACTTGGTTCCTAGTCATGGGCAGGAACTGTGTTTGGTACAGTGTTCATACTGAGCACCCTTTGTATAAGCAACAAAACCAAGGAAACTCAAAACCTTGTAGAAGTTACACCTAATCTTGCAAATTTATTCTTGTTTTTCATAAAGAAAGGAGTTTGATATATTTTTTCAAGACTGCATTGGAAGGAAAAAGGAGCTTTCTAAAAGAGCAATTTTAAAGCTAAAACCAAGGATACTCTAAACATTTTCAGTTTTCCCTTTCAAATTAAAAAGGGAAAGGTTATAAACTTCTACCAACTGAGAAAACATGTATACAAATGCTTGTATGTGTAATTTAAATTACTTATGCTCTCTCAAGGTTCAAGGTATTGAAAGTATAATTCTGTGGTTAGTTCAACCACACCCTGTTAAAAAAAAAATTAACCTAGCAGTACCCTAAATGACAACCACAGCAAAGATGGCTCTTCTTTCATCAGAGGGGTCTTTGCAAAAGCACATCAAGTCGGACCATGCTCAAGCAGGAATAAACCTGATGGTTTTCTTAAGACTTCTACCACTCCAATACCATAGATTTTCTTTGACAAGCTTTTCTGTTTTTCTAAGCAAGTTACTATAGTTTTGGCTCACCATTAGCCTTTGTTGTTAAATGTCTTTGAAAATCATTTTGTTTGTTTAGTTAAAAATCTTTTTTTCACTCCCTTCTAACTCTGCCCTTCTTCCCAACCCAAAAGAAAACCAAAATCTCTGAAGCAAACTGGCATAGTTAAGCCAAACAAATTCCCACATTGTGCCATGGCCAAAAGTATGTTTCGATCTGCACTGGGAATCCATTAGATCTCTTTTCTTCATCTCTCAGAAAGTTAAAACTCTAACAAGGACATGGGATTATATAATTTCAAAGGAATTTATTCCTCTGTCTGAAACAGAGGTTCTTTCTGTTTGTTTTTAGGAAAATATTTAAAAATAGTTGTCTTAAAGGAAAGAGCACAGACATTTAGCAAAGTGTAGATTCCATTCAGTCCAGAGCTTTATCGCCTTTCCTAATTTATCCCCTGCCTGAAAGATCCCAGGATCCCTTTGAAGGAATTATAGGAGAGGTTGTTCTAAATATTTGTATAGGAGGTAAACAAATAAGATCTTCAATGATGGTGATTTGGTGAGAAGCCCTGATATTGTATAGGCTTAGGAACATCTAAGTGGAGGAGGCATAGCAGGCAATGGAAAAGGACATAGACACTTTTTTCTTAATCAGTTATCAGGTTATGGTTAGGAAGGTCTTGAGTTAGCCTTGATTAAATAGCATTTAAGTTCTAAGGGTAGGGCAGCTAGAAGGCTCAGCGGATTAGAGTGCTGGGCCTTGAGTCAGGAAGACTCTTCTTCCTGATTTCAAATCTAGCCTCAGACATTTACTGGTTGTGTGACCACGGGCAAGTCACTTAAAACTGTTAGCCTCAGTTTCCTCATTTGTCTAATGAACTATAGAAGGAAATGTCAAACCACTCCAGTGTCTTTGCCAAGAAAACCCCAAACTGGGTTGCAAAAGTCATAAAACTGAAACAAATAGACAACAACGAACATTGAGGTTGCTTTTAGATTGACAAGTGAACAGGATCATCTTATAAATCTTTGGCACACATGGTGCCATTTTAAACTGATAAAGTGAATGGCTTGGAAAAACACAGGTGATGCTTTCTTTGTTACTGCAAACTATTTAGCATTCATTGTGATTTGCATAAACTGGAGAGACTACCCACATTCATGAGACAATAGCTCCATTTCAGTACTGAAACACTTGCATGTAGAAATCGTATTGTACACCAGGAAAGAGGATGTCAGGGTATTGCACTGGAATGATTCCTGGTTTTCAGACTCTGAAACTTTTAACGAGTATGACCTTGGGCAAATGACTGAAGTTCTCTCCACTTCAGTTTTCTTCCTGTCAAATCTTTCGATGACTTCTAAACTCCACCACACTGCAAGCTCTGATCTGTGAACCTCAAAGTTTCCCTCCAGCTCTAAATCTATGATGCATAAGCCCTGCATCACTGAGCTTCAGGTCACCATTGTAGTAACTTTCTGAAAACTCCTTTACACAGTTTATTTGCATTTCATTTCCTACATGAAATGAACATGGATTTATTAAGCACCTACTCCGTGCAAAGCATTGGGCTATATGATCAGTGGATACAAAGACAAGTCAGAAAAACCCAGGCTGCTCTGAAGGAACTCACATGCAAACAAAGCATTTATCAGAAATAAGAAATGCATTCCTTAAAACAAGAACTAACATGATCGAGTCTTTTCAATTACTAAAGGATCTGCTAAAATTATACTTGGGAGAACTTGGCCTGAGAAAACATTTTTAAGATGAAGGAAAAGAGGAGAAAGGAAAAGTTCTGGGAGCTGAATGTGTCTCCCTTGAAGCAAGGCCTATTCCCCTGAACAATGGACCATGTCTTCCCCAGCTACCTGCCCACTCACCAAAGTCCATAAGACTTCTGCAGTTTTCTTCATAGGAGCCAGCGCCCCCAGAGTAAGTATCACCTGGGCATGTCCACCAGAGGGAGGAAGTTTGAGAATTGTCGTCGGACTCGAGCCAGCCTCTTCCAGAGAGTGCTATGATATCAAAGATGATGGCGCTGAGAAGAAGCAGAGGTAGGATCCACCGACAGCGCTCGCAGGCAAGGCCACAGCGCAGCATTTTGTCCTTCACTCCAGGGAGCTGAGGCCAAAGAGGGAAAGGACAGAATTCCAGAAAGAAGGGAGATGTAGGCACCTGGGAGCTCTAGGCACTTCTGACAAGGTTAGGTAAAGGGGGAAGTATTTAAGGAGGAAAGTGTAAGCATGAAAGGCTTTGTGGTCAGCAACCAGGAAGCCCCACCTAGATTCCCAATGACTAAGAACAGTGGCTAGAACCTGCAAAGCCAGAGGTGAGCTCTCAGGCTGGGATAGGCTGAAGTCAAGTCGGGTTCAAATTACACACAGTGACGGGAGAACAGGATTTATCCTTTCCACAGTAAAATCAGTAGCTAACCCTGTGTTTTCACACACATGCAGACAGGTGGCAATGTAGGAACACAGATGAGGAAGGCTCCCGATCAGAAAGAAAAGGTATTCTCTGACTCCAACAGTATAAAAGGGAGAACGGCTAGTTAGGTAATGGTTTTATGAAAAGGCAAAAATGTCTTTACTGTGCATTTCTGGAATAGCTCATCTGAGAACCAGGGAGCAATCCTGTCATGGTTTATGTTTCTTGGCATTTCTGAGGCATATTCTTGTTAGTTTGGGGCTTTATTCTTGGAAGTGGGTCCTCCCATCCCGACTCTTCCCCCTTTAAATCCTTACTAAGGTCAAGGAAGATCACCTTACTGCCAAATTCAAAAACTATTGTTACATCCTCATCTTTCTTAACCTTTCATTTCAATGGCATAAGTAGAAATAAAGGAGATCAGATTTAATTAGGGGAGAAGAATCCTTCTCTAAAACATCAGAAACACCCATAATTGGAGGTATGGTACCACAAGCATAGTAAGGCCACCTGTTATGGAAAACTCAACTGTTTTCTCACAAAAGCAAACCAGGGTTGCAAGTTCATGTGTCCCCTTTGGATAGTAAGCTGCCTGCCACCATGCCTCCTAATTTTCTGAGATTCGGACCCCTCTGCCAAGCAAAGTTCAATCATTTGTTCTTCTCCCCTTCTAACCCTGTAGCTGTCTTGTCTAGCAGCCATTAATTAAAAAGAAATTTATATAAACATATATATTATATATACACACATACACACATATATATGTATATGTATATATGTGTATATGTGTATGTATATACATATATGGATAATTCTCTGAAAAGGTGAAATATAAATGATGTTAAAAACAAGATATGAATAAAAATGCATTTAAAATGAAATGATGAGATTTATTTTCAAAATACATTTTGAAGTGTGGAATGGAACTGGGTATGTACTGTCTCAGTTGTGGAAGATCACCTTGAGATAATGTACCACCTCTATATTGGTCCGTATGTCAAAAAAGGTTACATTAGGTAAGTAGTGGCTAAGGCAGAAAGAACCTCAGGGCTCTGAGAATTGTAACTAAGTCCTGACCCTCTCTTTCAGAGCCACCCTTTCAAGACAGAGTTAGCAGTAGTTTTCCTTTAAATTTCTAGGAATTTCTAGATAGGTTACTAGAAAGGGATTTCTAGAAAATCCCTAGAAAAGGATTTATCTTCCACTCCCAGCAGCAATGGCAAGGAGAAGGTGTCTCATTTCGGGGAGCCCAATGCTAGACCTCTAAACCCTGACTGCCACTTCAGTTTTGTACTGTTTTCTGACTAATCCCAAGTCACCAAATAGCTATCATGAGAAAGGGACAATTCCAACTGTGGAGGTAACCCATGAGTTCAAAAGGTCTGGAATTCCTGAGTGTCAGCTGCCCATGGGAGGTGCTCCCTTCCTTTGATCGCACTGCTTCTCAAAGGAAAAGCAAAAACCCAGGAAAATCATTCTGAACTTGAAGGAACTAAAGAGGTGAACCTGGCTGCCCAAAAGATCTGAATTTTGTGAGTTGCCTCTAAATCTAAATTGAATGTGAAATGTCTGTTCTGAAGTCCCATAAAATTGACTTTACCTCTTCAATCAGTAGAATGGAAGCAATGCGTTATTATTTTAAGAATATGCTAATTTGTGCTCCAGATTGAAGGGGATTTATTATTAAGTACTACAGGAGAATGTGAAAGGCACTTGAACCACCAGTTTAAGTAGTTAAACTTCTTGTTCTCAGTCCCCTTAAAAATTATGGAGGAAGCTAAAGGGCTATTCATGGGAATTATATTTATCAATGGGTACTGTGTTAGAAATTAAAATATCTTAAGATATTATTAATAGTTTTGACCTCACAGATCCCCTGAAAAGTATGAAGGACCCCAGGATTCCCCAGATCACACACTTAAAAGCACTGGTATAAGTGGATGGAGAGCTTGCCTCAGAGTCAGGAATAAATTGTTATTCCATCTTTGATACATACTAAGACCGTGTGTCACCAATGTATCCTCTTGGTGTCCCAGACCACTTTAAGTTAGAGAGCAAGTTCTGAGCTGCATTTGAAGATGTAGTTTCCTTATTGGGCATTCGTTATATTAATGAAATTACAAGTCTGGGAAAAGCAAAAACAAAACAAAATATGAAAACATGATTGAAGACAGAAATAAAGTATAATCAGTTTTTAAAAAGTGAATATCTTAAAAATTTATAGAGATTCTGGTGTTCATCTCTACCCATAGGATATGTAATATACTTTCCTTGGATTCCTCCTGCCTAAAGTTCTTATTCTGACTATAATCCTTGATATTAACTCATTTTGAGTTCCTTAGCAATGAATCTGTCTAACTGGAAATGCAGTTCACCATCCTCATAGGTGACAAAGAAGGGTATAGAGTTAGGCAGGAACTTCATTCATATGTCCTCTTATCTTGACCATTTTGGAATATAAAACACTGACCCATACTCTATAGCCTGGGAATGTTTACTCTGATTCCCAAAATCTTAAAGAAGAAAGACTCTTATAAGCTTCAGAGGTCTTCCCCAAATTTCAGGACTTGACCCATCTGGATGTCACTATGCTTTAGATTCACTCATCCTTGTCTTTTGGCAGATGCCCACAAGAAGATTCTACAGATCAGCTCTTTTGGCCATGCTAGCCCTTAATGGAAACTCTCCTATCTATGGGGTTGCCATAATAAAAAGCAGAATAGCCGATTTTTGAGAGCTCAAAAGCTGTAGCTGATACAAATAAACCTAACAAGGGTTTCAGTCTTTCCCTTCCTTCCCTTATCGGAAGCTACCTTGGCTATCACTGACAAAACATCCTCTCCTTCTTCATGGTCTTCCTTTGCTCCCATATCTGGTCCTCTGAAACTCATCACATACCACACATAAAAACAGAGAGCACAAGTCTCTCAGCTGTTGTTCCTAAAATGGGCCATATATTGTGGGTATATAGTTGATTATTTTCTTAAAAAAAAAGTAATAATTTATTTTCCCCCAGTTGCATGTAAAGACAATTTTTAACATTTGTTTAAAAAATGGGGGTTCCAAATTTTTTCTGTCTCTCCCTCTCTTCCCCCTCCAGACAGGAAGCAATTTGATTTTGGTTTTACATGTTCAATCATACAAAACATATTAACATAATGATCCTGTTGTGAAGAAGACATAGACTCAAAGGAAAAAGAAAAACATGGAAAAAAATACAGCAAGTGAAAAAAAGTATGCTTTGATCTACATTCAGACTCCATCCGTTCTTTCTCGGGAGATGCATGAGTCCTTTGGAATTGTCCTAAATCATTGTATTGCTGAAAATAGCTAAATCATTCACAGCTGATCACCACACAGTATTTCTGTTACTATATATAATGTCCTGGTTCTGCTCACTTCTCTTTGCATCAGTTCATATAGGTCTTTCCAGGTTTTTCTGAAATCTACTTGCTCATCATTTCTTATAGAACAGTAAAATTCCATTACAATCATATACTACAATAGTTGATTATTTTCAAACAAAAAAGGGAAAGGGAACCATATGACAACTCTTCCTTGCGAATAATGTGGTTATAGGGAGGCTTTGTAACTCAGTATATTTGCTAAATATTTGTGCTTGCGCTCTTCTGTTTTGTATTATCTGTGTCATGTGCGCTGGGCTCAAGTACAAGTTGCAGAGTTTGCCAAAGGGCTGGGTGGTGATCAATCAACAAGCATTTTATTAAATATCTACTATGTGGTAGTTGCTGTGCTAGGTGCTGGGGATACAAGGATAAAAATTAATCAGATCCACTTTATTCCTATCTATAATCATACGTTCTATTTTTTTTTTGAGGAACTTACGTTCTATGGAGAGATGCAACATGTTCATAGATAAATATATTAATAAATACAAGGTAAATTTTTCAGAGAAGAGGACACTAACAGCTTGGAGGCTCAGGAAAGGCTTCAAATGAAAGATAGTGCTTAAGCAGAGTTTTGAAGGAAATAAGGGATTCCAAAAACCGGAAGTGAGATGGGAATGCATTCCAGGCAGAGGGGACATTCATGGAGATAAAGCATTGTATGTAAGAAACAGCAAGTATTCCAGTTTTAAGTGCATAAAGGGGATTATTATGGTTAAAAAGGGAGACTGGAGCCAAGTTGTAAACAGTTTTAAAAGTCAGGCAGAGGAAATTAAATTTAATCCTACTGGCAATAGAGAGCCACAGGAAATCATAGAGTAGTGACATCACTCTTGGAAAATTCATTTAGCTGCTGGAGAATGGATTTAAAAGGGGAGAGAATAAAGGCAGAGAGATTAATTAGTAGACTGCTGTAGTGGCACAGGCAAGAGAAGATGAAGACTTGAACTATCAGAGTAGAATCAAGGGGATAGAAGAGATGCTGGAGAGACAGAAACAACAAGGGTAGGCATCTGATTGACTATTCAGGGTCAGGGAGAATAAAGAGTCAAGAACAACACAGAGGTTTGCAAATGCTGAGGGCCTTAATGAATGGTGGTTATTATTAATGTAAATAGTAAAGTGTGGACATGATATAAGTTTCTTAAAAATATTTTTATTTCATTAAGATATTTCCCTATTACATTAAAATATTTTTAACGTTCAATTTTTTAAATTTTGAGTTCCAAATTCTCTCCTGCCTTCTTGCCCTTCTCCCATCAATTGAAAAGCAAGCAATATGATATCAATTACACATGTGAAGTCATGCAAAACATATTTCTATGTTAGCCATGTTGCAAAAGAACATGCACATGCACAAGAAAAATAAAAAAGTATACTTCAATTTGCACTCAAGAGTTCACTGATTCTCCCTCTGGAGGTAGACAGCATTTTTCATCCTCGTCCTTTGAAATTGTCTTGGATCACTGTCTAGATTAGAGTAGCTAAGTCTTTCACAGTTGATCATGGTTACAATGTTGCTGACGCTATGTACAATGTTCTACCAGTTCTGCTCATTTCACTTTGCATCAGTTCATATAAAATTTTCCAGGTTTTTCTAAAATCATCTTGCTTGTCATTTTTTAGAACACAATATTATTCCACCACAATCATACGCTACAATTTGTTTGGCCATTCCCTTGTTGGTAGACATACCTTTTATTTCCAATTCTTTGCTACCACAAAAAGAGCTGCTACAAATATTTTTGTACAAATAGGTCCTTTTCCTTTTTTTTTTTTTTTTTGGTCTCTTTGGTATACAGACCCCGTGTGGTATTGCTGGCTCAAAGGGTATATGCACAGTTTTATACCCTTTGGGCACAGTTCCAAGTCATACTCCAGAATGGTTAAACCAGTTCACAACTCCAAGTGGTATGGTTCTTGGGAAAAGATAATGAGCTTAGTTCTGGACATAGTGAGTTTTGGATGCCCATGGGACATCCCGTTTGAAATATATAATAGTCCAGCCATCCTAGAAAGCAATTTGGAATGATGCCCCCAAAATTACTAAACTAGCAATATCACTACTAAGTGTACATATAAGTGAAAAGCTTAAATAACATGAGAAAGGACACATATATATATATATGAAGATATTTATAGCAGTTGTTCTTTTTTCTGTAGTCACAAAAAAATCCCTGGAAACTAAAGAGGTACCCATCAATTAAAGAATGACTAAATCAATGATGGTGCGGGAATTGTGAAATGCAATACTATTGTGCCATAAGAAATGACAAAAAGAACAGTTTCAGAGAAAATTGGGAAGACTGGGAAATGATGCAAATTTAAGAGAGCAAAACAAGGAGAACAATTTATGCAATGTATTTATACTATATGTGTGTGTGTGTGTGTGTGTGTGTGTATAGTATTCCATAAATACAAATGATTTTGAAAAACTTAGGAACACTGATAAATGAAATGACCAACAACAGTTCCAGGGAACTAATGATGAAACATGCTCACCACATTACTCTCCCGGTATTCTTTTTCCCTGTATCAGTCTACTCTTTCTGTTTCCTTTACTAGATCTTTATACAGGTCATACTTGCTAACCATGAATATCCCACAGAGATCTCTGCTGGGCCCCTTTCTCTTCTTGCTCTTGATGATCTCATCAATTTCCATGGATTTAATTACATTAATTAATTAATCTGCTGCTGATTCTCAAAACTACCTATCCTGCTCTAATCTCTCTATTGACTCTTATCTCATACCAACTACCTTTTAGATATCTTAAACTCAACATGTCCAAAATTGAACTCAATCTTTTCCTCCAAACCCTCTCATCTTCTAAGATGCCCTATTATTACTGAGGGCACCATTATCCTCCCAGCCACCCAGGCTCCTGAGCTACCTATCATCCCTTTTCACTCTCTTTTACACCCCTCCCCCAATATGTTGTCAATGTCTATCAGTTTCATCTCTGTAACATCTCTTGAATTCGCCCCTTTCTTGCCTTTGCTACTGCCACCACCCTGGTACAAGTTCTCATCTCTTCATACTTGGACTATTGCAGCAGTAGTGTGCTGGTTAGTCTACCAGTCACAAGTCTTTCCTTACACTAATCCATCTTCCACTCAGCTGCCAAAGTGATTTTCCTAAAGCACACATCCAATCATGTCACCCCCACTATAGTGGTTCCCTATCACCAACAGAATAAAATGCAAAATCCCCTGTTAGGGCATTAAAAATCCCCTGTAACCAACAATTCCACATGCCTTTGCAGTCTTATTATCCTTTATATACCTCCCCCTCCCTTCACACACACACACACACACACACACACACACACACATACACACACACACACACACACACACACACACCCTCCTTGATCCAATGACATTGTTCTCATTGCTAGTCCTTGAACAAGACACTGCATCTCTTGACTCTGGTATTTTTATTGGCTGTCCCTCATATATGGAATGCTCTCCCTTTCTCTACCTCCTGGCTTCCCTAGCTTTCTTCAAGTTCCAGCTAAAATCCTACCTTCTACTGGAAGCCTCTCTATATCTCTCTTAATTCTAATACTTTCCCTCATTTATTTATTTCCTATTTATCCTGTATACAGGTCATAATTGGTTGCACGTTGTCTCCCCCATTAGATTGTTAGCTCCTCAGGGGCAGGTATAGGCCTTTGCCTTTCTTTGAATCCCACATCACTTAGAACAGTACCTGGGAAATAGTAGACAACAAATGTTTATTGATAGACTGACATCCTGACAGAGAGCTTATAGACTTAAAATGTAAAATGAGAGATACATTTTTGGGTATGACCAAATATAAGTATGTTATGCTTGACTATATACATTTGTCAGAAGGATTCAGTTTTTCTGTTTTTTATTGGGGGAGGAGAAGGTGGAAAAGAGAAAAAATAAATGCTTATTAATTTAAAAAAAATATAAGCTAGATAAAAGTAAGATATGTAGTTGGTGATACATGGATGAAATTCAAGAGAGAGATTAGTGCTCAGTATAAATTTAAGAACCATCTGCATGGAGATGATAATTAAATCCATTAAGCTAATTAGGTTGCTAAGTGAGAGTGCATAGAAGGAAAGCAGTCTGGTTTATACCCACAGTTAGAAATTATGAGATGGAGGATGAAACAGCAAATGATATTGAGAAAAAATGTTTAGGAAAAGAACCGAGAGAGCAGTCATGAAAATCCAGAAAGATAGGTAATCAGTAATATCAAATGCTATAGAAAGTGACAAAAGGCCCAAAAATATTTTGGTGTATATGGGATGTTTGTTTCTAGTTCTTTTGCTGTAACATTGTAGGCTCCCTGAGGACAGGGACTGTCTCTTGCTATTTTTTTGTATTACCAGTGGTTAGCACAGTTCCTGGCACATAGTGGGAACTTAACGTTCCTTGCTTGATTGATAACGAAAAAATGTTCCTTTAAATATTTTTGTATGCATAGATTTTTTCTGTGACTCTGAAGGACAAACCTAGTCATTGTATCGATGAATCAAAGAGTATACACAGTTTATTGACTTTTGCTTTCCTTTTTTTTGGGGGGGTTACCTTTTCTAATCTGTTAGATTTGTAACAGAACCTCAGATTTGTTTGAATTAGCACTTTTCTTATGATTAGTGATTTGAAGTATTCTTTTCATATAGTTAAAAGTTTGAGTTTCTAACATTGCTAGTTGTCTGTTCATATCCTTTGACCATTTATCTGTTGAGGAAGTCATTCTTCTTTCTAATTAAATTAATTCATTGATTTTTAACAGACTTTTCAAAGAACTAGTGTTTAGTTTTATTCTATAATTCTATAATCCTTTTGGTTGCTGATATCTTTTTTCCTCTAATTTTTACAATTTCCTTTTTTGGGCTTATTTTTTAGTTCATTTTCTAGTTTTTTAAATTACAAATTCTGTTGATTCATCTTTTTTTCCCATTTTGTTAATGTATATTCATGGAGATATGACTTTACCTCTGAGGACTGATTTAGCTTCAACCAGAAATTTTAGTATATGGTCTAATCATGATCATTTTATAAAGATAGTAATTTTTTCCCCCAATTTGTTATTTGACCCATTCATTTTTAAATCTCCATTTATGTCTGAATCTTTTCCTTAAATTCCTTGTATTAATTACCATTTTACTATACCTTGGTCTGCAAAAGATTTGTTTAGTATCCTGTTTGTTTCCTTTTACTTATACTTTCTCTGTATGCTCTAGTTTTGTAAATGTCCCTCAGAGTACTGACAAATATATATTTTTAAAAATTGTCCTCATTCAGGATGCTATTAGTTTTTTAGCTCTAAATTCTTCAGTCCTTTAGTTCCACATTTTCCCTTTTTATTTTTCTGTTAGACTTAACCATCTTTCCACAGGGAACATTAAAGCATTCTTCAATTGTTGTGTTATCATTCATGTTTTTTTGTTAATTTTCCCTTAATGGATGTAGGTGCTATGCCAGTTGTGTATTTAAGTTTAGTACTATCCTTGCTTTATGATGTTTTTGATATCATTTCTTTTCTGAACAGAATGACAGGGTAGCCAAAGGCAAAACCAATTAAGAGAACACACTTATTTCCCATACATTATACAGGAGGATTTTGAAAATGACATACAGGAAAGGAAAAAAATGAACCCACAGAAATTTTGGCATGAATACTAACCAAACTAGATTATCCTGAGAAGGTTTTTAAATGAAACTAACTTCCTGCAGGCATCTCAAATTCAATATATTCACAACAGAGCTTATTATCTTTCCCTGGCCTCAAATCCTATACTTTTCAAACTTTTTTATTTCTGTTGAGAGGACCCCCTTTACCTGCTGTCACATAGGTTGACAACCTTGACATCACCCTTGATTCTTTGCTCTCCTTTGCCCTTAATATCCAATAAGTAGCCAAGTCATGTTGATTCTGCATCTACCATATAGCTCACCTGTCTCTTTCTCTCACATAGCCATCACCCCAGTTCAGGATTTCCTTACCTCTCACCTAGATTTTTACAGAATTCTCCTAGTTGCTGTTTCACTGTCCAATATGTCTCCTCTGCAATTCATCTTCTTCAGAGTTAATAAAGTGATATAGCTAAAGTACAGATCAAACCACATCACCTCCTGCAAAAGAAACTCCAATGGCTCTGTTTTGCCTTTGTGATGAAAACTCCTCTGTCTTTAGTAATCCTTCCCAGCCTGCATCCAGTCTATCTTTCATGACTTATTACAGATTATTCTACATTATGACCAAATTAGACCATTTGCTGTTCCATATATACATTTCATTTCCCATTTCCATGCTTTTGCCCTGAGTGTCTCCCATGACTAGAATGCAATCCCTTTTCACTTCTGCCTCACATTCTTTCTTTCTTCAAATCTCCACTCAAATGCTGCCTCCCACAGGAAGCCTCTCTTGATCCTGATGAAGCAACTGGTAGCATAGTAGAGAGAGTACCAGACCTGGAGTAAGGAAGGTAGGAACTAGCCTCAGACACTAACTGTATAACCCTGGGTAAATCTCTCTCTCTCTTTTTTTTTTATCTTTTTTTATCATTAATTTTATTTATTTTCATTGTTCTACAATCACTACCACATAACTTAGATTTTTTCCCCCTTCCTTTACTCTCCCTCCCCAAGTGAGGGTACATAGAAGGAAAACAGCCTGCTTTATACCCACAGTTAGGGGTTATGACGTGGAGGAGGAAACTGCAAAGGATATTGAGAAAGAATGTTTAGGAAAAGAACCAAAGGAGAGCAGTCATGAAAATCCAGAAAGAGAGGTTATATCTCCATGAATATACATTAACGAAACAGGAAAAAAAGATGAATCAACAGAATATGCAATTTAAAAAAACTAGAAAATAAGCTGAAAATAAACACAAAAAAGGAAATTTTAAAAATTGGAGGAAAAAAGATAAATTGAAAACCAAAAAGATTATAGAATTCCAGATTAAAATCAAATCCTAGTTCTTTGAAAAGTCTGTTAAAATGTATAGTTCTATACATACATTCCTATTAAATACATTTTCACTATAGTCATGTTGTGTAGAAGAATTAAAATGAATGGGAGAAATCATATAATAAACCAAAATGTAATACAAAAGAAAATGATCTACTACATTCTGCGATTGAATTCCGTAGTTCTTTCTCTGGGTGTGGAAGGGTAAATCTATTAAATCTCAGTTTGCCTCAGTTTCCTCATCTGTGAAGTGTAAATAATAAAAAGATTTACCTTACATAGGTTTTATGAAGATCCAATGAGGTAATATATATAAAAAAGTGCTTAGCAAAGTGTCTGGCACACCATAGGTACTACATCAATACTTATTCCCCTCCCCTCCTCCTTCTCTGGTCCCCTCAGTTTCTAGTCCACTCCGCCCCCACACAACTACTTTGTATATATTTTGTACTTATCACAAAGTCCTCCTCCATTGACTCAGTGGTATGGAGGTGACCCTGAGTTCTTAAAGGCTATGCCTTTAAGCTCTGGCAGATTTTACCATGCTGGAAAAACTCTAGGATACTCAAATATGATCCCAGGAACAGAATGAGCCTGTTTTCTGAAAACCAACATGGCTAATTATAGAGGGGTACATCACAAATAGGTTGCCAGTTGGTGATAAAATTTGAGAAGGATGGAGAAGATTGCAGCCCATGCTCTTAAACCAAAGAAAAATTTTAAAATGGGCTTCAGTCCTGTGCAGTTCTCCTCTATTTCTGCAATGACATTAGAGAATGACTAAAAAACAGAGGAGGATTTTTAAACCAATCAACATCTTTTAGATCAGTATGACTTTGATACTCTAAAGGTGGGATCCTTGTTCAATGACCAACAAATGGACATATTTCTGGAGAAGCAATGAGTGGAGAAAAGCAAAGAAGGCTTCCAATGTGTTGGGTCAACTTCACTTTAGGGAGAACATTGACAAGTTGGGATAGATTGCAAACAATATCCTTCACAGGAAATCCCAAATTGGGGTTCTACTTGAGTGTTATGTGTGACATGTATTTATGTTTATGGTTACAAATATATATTCCATTGAAGAAACAGACCATTTCATGTTTGTCTTTGCATCTTTTGTATCCTTATTGCTTGGCACATAGTATAGATGCTTAATGAATTCTTATGGATTGGTGGTGATTCAAGAATATTGGTTTGAAGTAGAAGATCTAGGTTCAAATCCCAGCTCTATGACTTACATCTAGCACTGTAATGTGATACTCTGAAAAAGTACCAGTTTTGAAATCAGATGGCTTAGGTTCAAAACTCAGCTCTGGCATTTGTATCTAACTATACACACACACACACACACACACACACACACACATACACATACACACATACACTATATATATACACACATATATACATATATACACACATGCATATACATATATACACACATATGCATATGCATACATACACATACATACATACACACACATATATATGTGACATCCCACACTCAGAGTTCTGTAGGCATCTTAAACTCAATATAACCCAAACAAAACTCATTGTCTTTCCCCCAAAATTTACACTGTTACTAAATTTCTCTATTTCTTTTGGGACATTACTACCCTTCTAGTTACTCAGGTTCTCAACCTAAGTATTATCTTCCATTTTTCATTCACCTTATATGTCTAATAATTGAGGCAGCTAGGTGGTGTTGTATATAGTATTTTGGGCCTGGAGTCAAGAAGATCTGAGTTCAAGTCCAGACTTAATTATTAGCTGTGTGACTTTGGACAAGTGACTTAACCGCTTCTGTTTGCCTCAGTTTCCTCTACTGTAAAATGAAAATAATAATATCACCTACCTCACAGGTTTGTTGTGAGGATCAAATGAGAAAACATTTGTAGAGTGCCTGGCATATCATAGATACTAGATAAATGTTTATGGATTGATTGACAAATGCTTAATATCGTCTCCCCATTGTAATCAAGGCATATTATTTGAATAGTTGCCAGATCTTGTGGTTTTTGTCTTTGTATCTCTTACATCTGTCTCTTTTTCTCGATACACACAGCCACCAATCCCTTGTTTAGTCCCTTGTTACCACACCCATGGACTCTTAGAATAAACTCCTAATTGGGTTCCCTGATTCAAGTATCTTTCCTCTCCAATCCATTTTTTTTTTCTGTAGTCACCAATTCTTCTAAAGTACAAGTCTGACCGTATCACTCCCCACTGAATAAACTTCAATGGCTTCCCTTTCACTCTAATCTCAAATATCAACACCTCTGCTGGGTATTTAAAGTTTTTGGTAATATAATCCAACCCTCCCTTTCCAGTGTTGTTACACATGGCTTGTGTAATATTTTGTGTTTCTTTTGCACCTTTGTACTGACTTTCCCCTATGTGAAGAAAGCTCTACCTCCTCCAGCCCATGAACCTCTTGAAATCTCTGCTTTCTTTCAAGACTCAGCTCAAGTGCCATCACCTACATTAAGATTTTTCTGATTCTCCCCAACTGCTAGCACATAATGTCCCAGTGTTAATTTGCCTTAATTTATATATGGACATGTAAACTCCTTGCTTCACTTCTGTCTTTGTATCCTGAGTACCTCATACAATTGCTGTCATACTGTAAGAGCTTAATAAATACCTAGTTATTGACCTATAGCCCCTATCAAAAAAAAAAGGAAGGAGATGCGTTTTCTTATCCATCTTCTCCATCTCTTGGTCATTATAATTATAGTTACATAACAAATGATATATATATTCAATGTTATACATTAAATATACTATATAATTGTAATGAAAAATATCATTTGTGAACTGGATAACTTCTAATGTCCCTCCCAACTTTATATCTATAACCCAAAAACCTGGCAACTCTGAGTTCCACTTTGCCAGGATAGAACTAATCGGATACCTACCTTATGAGAATTTATTTGCATTGCTTTCTACATTCAATTCAAAGAAATAAGCATTTACTGAGTGTCCATTTTGTGCAAGATACTATACTGGCTTCAAGGGATACAAAGACAGAAGGATAAAAAGTCATTTCTGACCTCAAGAAGCTGCCATTCTGATGTAGATTTAAATACAAATTTTTTTTTGAACATTTCAGTCAGCAAGTCAGAAAAATCTTCCTTGAAACAAAAGCTAACATGATTTCACCTTGCAAATTAGAAAAGAATCTATCAAAATTACATCAATAAGAGATCGTCCTTGGAAAGGTGTTTTTTAATAAGGAAAGGGGAAAACAAGACTTGGGTGCAAAGGGGGAGGAAATCTTGTTGTTGGAGGCATTTCCTTTCAACATGGATTTCAAGTTGAAATAAGTAGGAGTATTGAGGGGATGGCACTGGTTGAACTAAACATATATAGTGAATCATCAGTCCACTAATGCATAAGAAACATTTCAAAAAACCTCCATGAAAATGTACAGTGCATACTTCCAATTACTTTTCTGGGATTCCTCAATATCAGCAATATCAGCACTGCATCCTTATGAGTAAAAACTGTCAGCTCCACCAAAGAGCATCCTCTGGGCTAGAGCCAGGAAGTATCGGTTGGAATCTAACGTCCCAAACTTATATCTGCTGATGTTCTCCTTAGTTTGGAACTAGAGCAGAGCTTTTCTCTTAAAAAAAAAAAAATCAATAAACTTTTTGTCATGGACACCTCGGGCCCTCTCCGGAAGCTTATAAACCTTTCCTCAGAATGATATTTCTGAGTGCATGGGATTATAAAGGAAACTGATTGTAATGAAATACAGTTATCAAATCTTTCAAAAGTAGTTAAGAACTAAAGAAAACACTTTTGGAATGAGTGTATCAAATCACAGCATTTTAAGAAGGAAAATAAAAGATAACAAATTTTTATAAAGTTCCTGGGGAAGATGGATCGAGGATAGGGTGGTGGTCAGGGAATTCGTGTTGTTTTCCAGTGAAAAATATACACTTTTGGAGTTTCATCCTTTGGTCCCCCATGAAGCAAGAGCTAGCTAGCCCTTTCCTCAGTTCCCCTATGAGCACTCACCATAATGCATCAGGGTTTCACAGCCTTCTTCAGAGGAACCGGTGCCACTGGGACCAACCTCGTTTGGGCATTTCCACCACAGGGAGGACGTCTGGGACTTGTTCTCTGATTCCAGCCAGCCTCGGCCAGTCAGAGCTATGATATCAAAGACGATGGCACTTAGCAGAAGCAGAGGCAGGATCCACCGGCATCGCTCACAGTCCAGGCCACAGCGCAGCATCGTGTCGGATACTTCAAGGAGCTGGGGACTGAAGTAGGGACCGAGATCAGAGAGGAGCTGAGATGTGCACAGCTGGGAGTCCTGAGCACTACTGAAGGGATCAGGTGAGAGGGGAAGTGTTTAAGGAGAATCTTGGCAAAAGCTTGGGAGGAAAGACTTTGTAGTCAGCAAAGTGACAGCTCCACCTAGATTCCTATCTCTTAGATGCTCGGGAGCTGGATGCCGGAGGGTCGAGAAATGCCAGGGGGCAGGGATAGGCTGAGTCTAGGTTGGTAAACAAGTCTGAATAGGCGGGCTTATGCTGGTAAACCTGGCAGGGTTCAGATTCACCCATGGGTACAGAAAGAACAGCAATTTAACCCTTGCTGCAGGGAATACAGGTGACCCTGCCTCGGTACACCTGGAGACAGGAAGCAACATAAAAACAGAGGCAGAGAAGACACTCGGGAAATTCCAGATGTGGGGAGGTGGGAGTGACACCTTGAATGGAATGAGTCGATTCTCACAAGAATCTATAATTCTCAAAGTACAAAATAAGGAATCGTTTTTGGTTGGTTTTCCTTTTTTAGGTCAATGGACCTTGAAGAGATTGTTATGGGACGAGCAGCTATGTAGAAAGGCTTCCTCTGAATGCTGTTTCTGTGTATTTTCACAACTAATCACTCAAGAAGGCTTGTTCCATTCGGGAAGGAATGTTGTTTTACTTTGCATTTCTTCACATTTTGGAGGTTTCAGAATAATCTAATTAGTTCAAGGAGTTTTTCTGACAGAGAGGAAATTACAATGCATTTCGAGTCAATAGAGCCTGGGTTCTAATATGGGTTCTGCCAGCCCAAGTACTTATTGTTTCCGGGTTTCACTTTCCTCATCTATAAAATGGAAGGGTTGGTTTCCTTCAAAGTCTCGACCTGTGTCTCTAAATCTGTGACTCTTATTAGGCCATCTAACTTCCAAATTCAAAGGATATTCCTTGTCTTTTCTACTCACAGGCATAATGAAAAGTAGGGGAGACCAGCCTTTATCTCTTGGGGTAGGAGGGTATCTCCTTGAACATTCAGAGGAAACGCCTAAAATTAGGGTTGTGGCATCATGGACAAAACTAGGTCACTGCACCCCACTATTTTTCCCTAGACCAAGTCATGGCTTTTACTCGTGTCTACTTTTGTTTTCCAACTATTTTAATTTTCTCGCTCTCAGTAAATTGTATTTCGCCCCCTTCCATTCCCAATAGAAGCAAGATCACAAAAGTTTCATTTCTTCCACCTTTACTCTGCCCCCCACCCTCATTGCTGCTCTTACTTGGAACTATTATTTAAAAGGTGAGTTATTAAGAAGTACCAGAGGTGAACATACAATTGAGAGAGGGGGAAGAAGGTAAAGAAATAAATTAAAAAGGTAACAGTTACATAGTTTAAAGATTCTTAGAGCTAATTCTATCTGGTCCTCTAGCTCCGGGACTTGCAGCCCTCTCTCTTTAGCTCCCTTCTGTCTAAAATTCTTCTCCATTTCAGCCTTAATAGTAACTCAGTTCTAGTTCTATAACCATATATTTATCCAATCAGAAATGATGTTCACAACCCTTCCATGTGGCATATGATGTCTGGACCTGAGCAAGAACATTCCGGAGTTACCTCCCTAACATGGTTATTTTGAGATAAATCATACAAATATGACTTCCACAGCACGGGAAACGCTATCCCTCCTCTTTCCAAAGACTTAACAACAAAGAATTATTCTATGACTCCCAAACTTTCCTGGCTCAAAATGTCAAGGCTTGAAAGAGTTTACCAGACTTTAATCCCTTCAGAAGCTGTCTTTGCTGCCACATTCATCTCTCTGTTCTGAATGTTCACTTAAGTAGATTTTATAAGCAGATTTCTTGGTTTTCCTTTCAGCCTTTTTTTTTTTTTTTTTTTGAAAAATCCTCTCTTCTTCATAATCAAGGCAGTTGAACTGTGGGAATCCAAAGGAACAGCTGATGCAAATCACTCTAACAAGGATATTAGCCTTTTTGTAATTCCTGTGCTGGTCCTTATACAGTGCATATGCATCTCATTGTGATTTTAAAAAAAAAGAAACATAAGAAAGTCAGATGAGATTGCTTTATAGCAGAAGAGTATAGTTTTGAAGAATCTGAATATTTGAGTGGCTTTCTCTTTGTATTCTCCTGTATTATATGGTCCCTGGAAAAATCTCGTGTGTTGGGCTTCACAATTAGTTGCCTGATTTCTTAAGCACTAAGTACACCAAAGGGCTGAGTGGTGATGATTTATTGTGACTAATAATTGTATCTTTGACAAGACATCTGATATCTTACATTCTTTACCTGTGTCAGAGACTTAGACACCCTGGAAGTCACAGATCACAGAATTGTGATATACACCAATTGCTGCCTAAAGCTTATGACCAGGAGAACCCTTCTTGTCTTGTATACCCACACTCTCCATAGCATGATTCTCAACTTTTATTGGCCTACAACCAACTTAATCTCTAGGCATGTATTTATACCAGGCCTGAAGTCTGGAAGACCCGAGTTCAGATCCAGCCTCAAATACTTACTATCTGTGTGACACTGGGCAAGTCACTTACTTCTGTTTGCCTCAGTTTCCTCATCTATAAAATGAGCTGGAAAGGAAATAGAAAACCACTCCAGTATCTGCCAAGAAAACCTCAAATGGAGTCACAAAGAGATGGACATATCTGAAATGATTTGTACTCCCAAAGAGGTCTTCCCTCTTATTTCCCACTTCCCAATAAGGTAAGTTGATAGAAAACTATAGGCCAATAGAATCTGGGCAACTTTTTCTTGTCTTCAGTCAGTACCCAAAAAATTTCCTTGATGCAGAGTCATGAGTCACTGGACCCCTTTGGTTTCTTCTCCTCTGATGATTACCTGTTGTTATAATATTTACTTAATGGATCTACGGTCACATCAGTGCGGCATTTCTTTCATCACTGAAGATCACAACACGTCCATGCCACATTTCTATATGGTAGATTCACCAAACATGCAGGACCCGTTCTGGGTCTGTTCATACATTGGAGGTAAAAATTAGACTGACTATATAATATTTATCCCCTTTGCAATGTGACTAACCTGTCTTCTTTCCAAACCTATATATCCTTGATGATGTTTTTTACAGAACTGCCAAGACAAGATAGATGGTAGTTAAAGGCAGCACTGGTTTATGGTATAAGGGCAGTTCCAAACATTATGGGTGAGGCTTGTAGAAGATAATAATAGAGGAGAAAGCAAACCTACCTAAAAACTAAACTAATCTACATTATCCCAAGAGCATTACTGGGTACAACTAGGAAGGCAATGATTAGGCCCGAAATGGAACAGATTTGTCACGTTTCTGTAGTAATGTATATTTCTTTTCAATTCAACAAATATTTATATGCACATGCTATGTGCCAAGCTCTATGACAAAGACAAAAATGAGCCTGTTCCTCCTCTCAAAGGGCTAACATTCTAATGGGCACAATGACAATGGAACCACTTCTTTTCAACTCTACCATCTTGGCACTTTCTCTGCCAGTGGCTCTGTTTGATATTTAACATCCTTTCCAATCTGACTCCAGACTATATTTCTATACTTATTACACATTATCTATCTATCTATCTATCTATCTATCTATCTATCTATCTATCTATCTATCTATCTATAATATATTATATTATTCACAAGCAGACAGACCGAACTACTTGATATTCCCCATATTCATCCCTCATTTCCATGAGAGATTTCTCTTGTTCTCTCAGTCACCTCTCAATTCTATGCCTTTGAGGTCTCCCACTGCATCCTGGGCCATCTCTAGTCAGCCTGATCCATATCTGGCCACTGGACCCAGATGGTTCTGGAGAAGACAGTGAGGCTGATGACTTTGCACAGCCCTCCCTCACTCAAAAGAAAGTCAGCTGTAAGTCATGTCATCATCTCCTTGATGTCATGGTTCTACACAACTGAATAGTCTGAGTTGCCTGAATAGGGACCCAGACAGCTGAGTAACTCAGCTCATACTCTCCCTCTTCCTCTTCTTCTCCTTCTCCCTCTCTGCCTCCTCTCCCAAGTAAGGTAAGTTTTGATGGCTGAAAGCTGCCCAGTTAATGAGGTTTACTGACTAGGATTTCTTTCTTTCTTCCTTCATTCCTCTTTCTTCCTTCCTTCCTTCCTTCCTTCCTTCCTTCCTTCCTTCCTTCCTTCTTTTCTCCTTCCTTCCTTCCTTCCTTCCTTCCTTCCTTCCTTCCTTCCTTTCTTCCTTCCTTCCTTCCTTCCTTCCTTCCTTCTTTTCTCCTTCCTTCCTTCCTTCCTTCCTTCCTTCCTTCCTTCCTTCCTTCCTTCCTTCCTTTCTTCCTTCCTTCCTTCCTTCCTTCCTTCCTTCCTTCCTTCCTTCCTTCCTTCCTTTCTTTCTTTTCTTTCTTTCTCCTTCCTTCCTTCCTTCCTTCCTTCCTTCCTTCCTTCCTTCCTTCCTTCCTTCCTTCCTTCCTTCCTTCCTTCCTTCCTTCCTTCCTTCCTTCCTTCTTTTTCCTTAAACCCATTTCACTTTGGAGCTCATAGATTGAACAACAATAGGTCCCTGTCCAAACACCACTTAATGGCTATTTTTGTGCCCTCCTGGCTCAGAGTGAACATCAGTAATAACTGTTTCCCTTTTGACCAGCAACCCAGAGGGTCCTCCCCTCCCAGTTTGATTTTTTTTTTTTAATTAAAGCATCCATTCCTTGACTCACTTCTTGAAGAGGCCTATTCACTGAATGAGCATTACCTCACTCAAAGTGAGAACCTGAAAAGACTTTAGCCTAAAAAAGGCCAGGGTCCCCACTGCATCCTGGGCCATGTCCAGTTGTCCTGATGAATATCTGGCCACTGGACCCCGAGGGCTCTGGAGGAGCAAGTGAAGCTGGTGACCTTACACAGACCTCCCTCACTCAAGTCACAGTCATGGCATCATCTCCCTGATGTCACGGTCCTCTTTGAGAACAAAGGACAAATACAACAGCAACCATGCCTTTGCACACCCAGAGTATATACCCTCTTCACCTTCACCTATTAGAATCCCAAGGTTCCTTCAAAACTCAAGTGCCTCCTTATATGTAAGAATTTTCCTGATTTCCTTTGCTGAGTCCTGATTTTTCAAGTATTTTATTGTTTCCAGATTCAGGTGTTAGTTCCTCCTGACTGAAATTAGCTTGTGTTAACTTTATATTTGGCATTTATTTATATGTGTGCATGTTGTTTCCCTAGATAGAACATCAACTCCTTGAGGACAGAGACAATTTCAGTTTTGCCTTTGTATCCCAAGTCCTTTGCACTCTACCTGTCAATTAATTGGTGCTTAATATATGTTTCTTAATTCATTGACTGATGAAGTTTAAATGAAATATGTAAAGTCAGGAAGAAAAAGTGTGCCTAATGAAAACTGACTGAAGAAATCCATGCTCAGATCACATGGTGTTAAGGCACTCAAGCATCAATTTTCCAAGATTATCATAAACCCCACCCCCTTAAAATAATCTCAGCAAATTGCGGTGGAGATAAAAATCCAAAAGATTTGAAAAGAATCAGACTTAATTATTATTGCCATCACAAGAACTTAGAACAAAAATAACATATCCACACCTACTCCCCATGTGCCTACTTTTTCATATCTAAAGAGTTTATGAATGTTCTGAGGGTAACCTTGATGAAAATGTGAGAATGGAACAGGTAGGCCATCACAAAAAAGACTTTTGGAATTCTTTTGGTTTTCTCATTATGACAACAGTTTTAAATCACTTAAACTTTTCTAACAAATGGTGATAATCAGTGATAAATCAATGGTGATAATTATGATATCAAGAGTTATATGGTCATAAAATATTGTTTTCTTTATGTCTACCCTAATACCTGCAATAATCAAGCAGAGTCATAGGATCATATATTTAGTGCCGGAAAAGCCATCAAGTCCAAACCAGCGAGGAACATGAGGGCTGGAAAGATTACAATGACTTGCCCAGAGTCACAAAGCTAAGGATCAGAGATGGAAATTAAAATGAGCTCCTCTCACAGGAAGTACCTTTGTTCAATAGTCATCACAATGAGAACATTTACTTTCAAAATCTGTGCTACTTCTGCTATTATCAGTGCTTTCTTGCTTCCACATGGACTTCTAATGGCCCTATGCCCTTTCTATGACCAAAATAATGTCTATAAACAAAATACATACACATAAAGTGCAGGAATTAAAACCCTAGACCTTCATGCTTATACTTCAATACTGTTAAATATCTACTCATGGATTCATTTTATGCTTCATTTTCACAGAATTGTAGAAATGGAGCTTTGAAAGGGACCTTGCTGACCATCTAATCAAACCAAAAAGGAATCCTCACTATAGCAGGAGGAACCAGATTGCCCTGGTCAGTGTCGCAGCTCCTAGTGACCATCCCTGAAGCTTTCAAGCAAGCAATAGTTGCTCTTCTAGAGAGGTAGCAGGGTATTCAAGCTTAACTGATGACTCTCCTGGTGCCCAAGGAAACTTATATTGGCATTCAGGCTGTGGCAACTCTTCCTGCTGTTCTGGAGACTTGTCAGACAATTCCTTCAGGTCAGCTAATCTTTCTCCCTTCCCCAGCAGCTCTGCCTTTTCTTCTGGCTGATCTCAAGCTATCAACCCTACCTGACCTCAGTCCATAAGCCTTGCTCATCCCTTGGCTGACCTTTAGTCACTGTGGCTGCTAGAACACTCCCATCCCCATGAACTCCTTCAATTCTTTTTGTTTGGTTTTTGTTTTTCATAGTTTTTTTTTCCTTTCAAAACTGTATTTATTTACATGTTTGTTTTTTTAAAATCTGACTTCCGAAGTTTCTCCCTTTCACTCTCTCCCACTGAGAAGGTAAGCAATATGATATCAATTATACATGTGAAATCATGTAAAACATATTTCCATATTAGCCATATTGCAAAAAAGTGAGAAAATTATTCTTCAGTTTGCACTAAGAGTTCATCAGTTTTGTCTATAGAGATGGATAGTTTTTTTCATCATGAGTCCTTTGGATTTGTCTTGTATCATTGTATTGATCAGAGTAAACAGGTCTTTCACAGTTGTTCATCATTACAGCATTGCTCTTGCTGCATACAATGATCTTCTGGTTCTTCGCCTTTCACTTTGCATCAGTTCAAACAGGTTTTGCAACGTTTTTTTCTGAAACCACCATCTTTGTCATTTCTTACAGCATGACAGCACTCCATGGCAACCATATACCACAACCTATCCAATCATCCCTCAGCCAATGAGCATCCTCTTGATTTCCAATTCTTTGCCACCACAAAAAATTCAGTAAAAATATAATATATATATATATATATATATATATATATATATATATATATATATGTCCTCCCCCCCCCCCCACTTTTTCAATCTCT
This sequence comes from Bettongia penicillata ogilbyi, assembly GCA_023548195.1. Taxonomy (NCBI): domain Eukaryota; kingdom Metazoa; phylum Chordata; class Mammalia; order Diprotodontia; family Potoroidae; genus Bettongia; species Bettongia penicillata. Next base: position 6,649,479 of record JAJHZJ010000147.1, read on the forward strand.
GTGAAATACAGATCCAATAGTGGTATTGCTGAGTCAAAGGATATGCAGGGTTTTATAATCATTTGGGCATACTACCAAATTTTTCTCTAAAATGGTTGGACCTAGAATGGAATAGTTCACTACTCTACCAACAGTTCATTAGCATACCTATTTTCTTTCCTCCCCTTTACTGTTTGTGATTTCTGAAAGGTGAGAGGAGGGACTTCAGAATTGTTTTAATTTGCATTTCTCTAATCAATAGTGATTTAGAACAGCTTTTCATATTACTATAGAAAGTTTTGATCTCTTCTTCAGAAAACTACTTGTTCATATCTTTTGACAATTTATCAACTGGGAAACGGCTCTTAGTTTCATAAATTTAACTCGGTTCCCTATATATTTGAGAAATGAGGCCTTTACTAGAGAAACTTGCAGTAAAAATTTTTATGCTACTTCATTGTTTGAGATACCTTTTAACACAATGTAGTTTCCATGATTATCTCCTTTATTTTGATTTATTACTGCTTTTGCTTTGATCATGGCTACTACCCTGATCTTTTTTTTTTTTTTACTTCAAGTAAAACATAATTGTGCTCCAGTTCTTATTTTTACTCTGAATAATGTGTGTCTTCTTGTTTCAAGTGTGCTTCTTGTAAACAACTTATTGTTGGATTATAGTTTCTAATCCAGTCTGCTTCCATTTCTTCCCATTCCCATTCACAGTTATGATAATTGTGTATTTCCCTCTATCCTATTTTCTTCTGTTTATCCTTCTCTCTCTCTGTCTCTCTCTCTCTGTCTCTCTCTGTCTCTCTGTCTCTGTCTCTGTCTCTGTCTCTCTCTCTCTCTCTCTCTCTCTCTCTCTCCTTGTTGTTTGCTCATTTTTCCAGCCTATTTCTTGACTTTGAATTTTATGTTAACATTGGGCTATACTCACGTTGGGGTGGAGAGGCACTATCCCAATCATCAGGCTGTTTTGTGTTTCTGTTTTCCGAACTAGCTTTGGGTGTCTGCAAGTTTTCAGTGCTTCCAAAGTGATGTGATCAGGAGAGAGGTGCAGTCACTGCTCTCCTGGTCTACTCTCTAGTCTTTATCCATAAAGGGCTGTTGCTCTCCTGCAGCCACAAACACTGCAACTATTACCAGGACGTCCTTGTCACTGTTCACAGGCACTGTCCTAGAACTGTGACCCAGAACTTCATAAAAAGAACAGAGTCACAGTCAGTACCAGCTGTACCCTGAGCCAGCCAGAGATCCTCTATAATCTCTTTCGCTGCCAGTTTTTCAATCCCCTCACTGTTTCTGAGCTAAAAGCCCCCAAACTGCTGTTATTGCTGTGACCATTGCTGCTTCCACTAATTGCTGCAGCCATGTTTGTATACTCTAGACAGGCCTTCACCCCAGTATCATAGACCTGTCCTGCTGACCTCTTAAGTTGTCTTAGCCTGGAAAAAGTCTCATCCTGATCCTTTGTTGTGTCTGCCACTCCACAAATTTCATTTGGAGTGTTATTTTGAAATTGTTTGAAAGGAAATATTAAGAGAATTCAGCTGGGTTGCTGCCTTTAATCTACCATCTTGGCTCCTCTCCCCCAAACTCCTTCATTTCTTCAGGAACTTCCAACAATTCCCTGGCTCCTGTACTTGTACAAGAGAGTTTGGCAAGACTTTTTCTACTTCACTCCAAGTCAGTTTATTGGTTGTATCCTAGTTTAGCATAAATGTAGTAGAATTGTGATACATAGTGAAAGCACAAGGCTAGTTCTCTGTACCAGATAAAATCCAGAACAGAGACTTGTGTAGCCATACTATAAGCTTTCACTGACGTGGAGGAGCACCAAATTTTACCATCTACCGTATCACCACCTCCCAAGATCCTCTAGGCTTTATCATTTGCTCTACCTCTGCTCCTGCAGTCCTCTGACACTTACATATGACCTACTTATGTAACCTAAGGACTCCTCAACCTTGACATTCACCCACACACTGCACCCACAGAACTCCCAAGTCTTTCCATTTACCCTGTCTCTGAAATTTCTTTTATGGATTGTCTCTGCTAATTAGAATATGAGCTGCTTGAAAGCAGGAACTATCTCAATTTTTAAAATTTGTATCCATATTAAGCAAGTATTCTAATTAATTATTCTAAAATTAAGCAAAAATTCTAAACAGAATTGCTTAACACATTGTAAGCACTTAAATGTTCACATTCATTCATTTATTCATTCATATAACACACCTGACAAGTATGTGGGGCCTTCAAGTCTACTTGAGTCTGTTTGAAGACTTCATAACAGCAACTTAGACCAGAAATAGAGTACTGAAAGTCATTTGCGTGGATGTGAGAGTTGAACAATGGAAACTGATCAGATCATCAAGCAAGATAGTATAGAGGGGGAAAAAAGAGAGAAGGGCCTAAGACAAGTCTTGGGAGTTCTCAAAGTGAGTGGGCATGACCTGGATGACAATCCAGCAAAGGAAATTGAGCAAGATTAGTCAGAACAGTAGTCAGTTTATTTACTTGCTAATAAACAAAATCGCTCCTGGGTTTAACATTGGAATCCATCAAGTTCTGATCCCTAATTAGCTTTCTTGACTGATTTCACAGGGCTCCCATTCACATATACTCTTTTCCAGACAAAATAGCCTATTGTTGTTATCCATCCATCACACATTATGTTCTGCCTTTAAGTCTTTGCACAGGCTGCCTAGAACATTCTCTCTGTATAAGTCTGACTTTTCAGATCCTTTATTCCACTGAAGACTCTGTTCAAGAAAGAGCAGAGGACTTTCCTTATAGGAAATCACTATGAAGATGAAGAATAGGTGTCATCAGACATAAGGAAAAAAGAAGTGATAGAAGATTATGATCAGAAAAAGAAATTTTAGGGTCTGTGAACATGGGATGTTAAGATAGATTTCAATCTTACCAGTTAATAAGAAGAAAAATGTCTGAAGATGTCAGAAGCAGAAAGAAGGAAAATCAAGTGTCATGAAAACCTAGAAAGGAAAGAGTATTCATTTTCATCTTAGAATGTCATTCCCTTAGCAGCTGGGACCTCCTCACCCTAGAATATCCCTCTGCCATGTCAGTCCCCTTCTCCTACTGGTGAATTTCTCCCAGCGTTTCCATTTTGAAGAAGATCTAGGTCAACCATACCTTTTCATTGACTGATCTTCACGCCTGGCATATTCTGCTTCCTCACCTCTAACTACTTGCTTCCCTTGCTTCCTTCAAGAGAGTTCCAATCCTACCCCCTACAGGAGACCTTTTCTGGTTGTCAGACTTAACCTTTTCCTCTGAAATTGGTATTAATTTGCACTATATACATGTTGTACATACATAGTTATTTGCATGTTGTCTCCCCAGTAGAACATGGTTGTCTGGTAGTACATAACCTTTGTATCTTGTCAAGTTGTCCGATGGGTTTGGCAGTTGAGGGAAGGGGATATCTTGGGATCAGGGCTGCAGATCTGAGAGAGTTCTGTGCTAGTCGCTTTGTGCCCCAAACCCACTAAAAGCAGCAGCAGCAGCCACCTGCACATCTTTCTTACTTGTATCTCTTGCTAGCTGCTGCTACTGTTGCTTCTTGGTCTCATTCCTAGAGCTGTTGCTACGTTGAGCTCTGCTTACCGCCCTTCCTCCAGGGCTTGTTCTCTCAACAGTGAGGGAATTGAGGAGCCTAAGTAGGCAAGGAGGAACTTGTCCGCTTTCTATGTAGTTCCTAGGCCAGGGGAAGGAGGAAGAGTATACTGCTGGAAACAAACAAGGGAAAGATGGTGGGCCAGGCAGAAAATGGCAGCTAATCTGCCTATCTAGGATAGTTAACCATCTAGTGTAGCTTGCTCAGGGTATAAAAAGGGTAAAGCAAAGAGGCAGAAGCAGATACTAGCTTTATGTGCGTTAAACAGCTTCTCTACTTAGTTCTATTTCTTTTCTTTCACCCCTATGGATCATCTTATACTTTACCTAGGGTATACAAATCCCATTTTGAAGACCACTGTCCATCAGTCTGCTGAAACTGCTTTTTCTTTTTTTTGTTTTGTTCAGTTCATTTATTTATTTTTAGTTTTCAACATTCATTTCCACAAGGTTTTGAGTTCCAAATTTTCTCCCCGTCTCTTCTCTCCTCCACCCCAAAACACCATGCATTCTGATTATCCCTTTCCCCGACCTGCTCTCCCTTCTATCACACCCTCCCTTCCCTTATCCTCATCTTCTCTCTTTATTTGTAGGGCAAGACAGATTTCTATATTCCATTACCTGTATTTATTATTTCCCAGTTGCATGCAAAAACAATTCTCACTATTCATTCCTTAAACTTTGAGTTCCAACTTCTTTCCCTTCCTCCCTCCCCACCCATCCCCACTGAGAAGGCAAACAATTCAATAGAGGCTATATATGTGTAGTTTTAATAGACTTCTGTAATTGTCATGTTGTGAAAGACTAGCTATATTTCCCTCCATGCTATCCTACCCCTATTTATTCTATTCTCTCCTTAGACCTTGTCTCTCCCCTAAAGTGATAACTTATTACTCCCTCCTCCCATTTGCCCTCCCTTCTATCATTCCCCCACCCTACTTATCCCCTTTTCTCCTACTTTCCTGTAGTGTAAGATAGATTTTCATACCAAATTGAGTATTCATGTTATTCCCTCATTCAGTCAAATGTAGTGAGAGGAAGCTTCACTTTTTCCCCTCTCACATCCCCCCTTTTCCTCTCCATTGGAAAAACTTTTACTTGCCTCTTTTATGAGAGATAACTTGCCCCATTCCATTTCTCCCTTTCTCCTCCCAATACATTCTTCTCTCACCCCTTAGTTTTATTTTTTTTAGATATCATCCCTTCCCATTCAACTCTCCCTCTGCCCTCTGTCTATATATATGAATATAATCCCTCCTACTACCTAAATACTGAGAAAAATTTCAGAAGTTATAAACATTATCTTTCCATGTAGAAATGTAAACAGTCAACTTTTGTAAAGTTTTTTATGATTTCTCTTTCCTGTTTACCTTTTGCATGCTTCTTTTGATTCTTGTGTTTGAAAGTCAAATTTCCTATTCAGCTCTGGTGTTTTCATCAGAATGCTTGAAAGTCCTCTATTTCATTGAATGACCATTTTTCCCCTGAAGTATTATACTCAGTTTTGCTGAGTAGGTGATTCTTGGTTTTAATCCTAGTTCCTTTGACTTCTGGAATATCATATTCCAAGCCCTTTGATCCTTTAATGTAGAAGCTGCTAGACCTTGTGTTATCCTGATTTTATTTCCACAATACTCAAGTTGTTTCTTTCTGGGTGCTTGCAATATTTTCTCCTTGACCTGGGAACTCTAGAATTTGGCTACAATATTCCTAGGAGCTGTTCTTTTTGGATCTCTTTCAGGAGGTGATCTGTGGATTCTTTCAATGTTTATTTTACCCTCTGGTTCTAGAAGATCAGGGCAGTTGTCCTTGAAAATTTCATGACAGATGATGTCTAGTCTCTTTTCTTCATTATGGCTTTCAGATAGTCCCATAATTTTTCAATTGTCTCTCCTGGATCTATTATTTAGGTCAATTGTTTTTCCAATGAGTTATTTCACATTGTCTTCTATTTTTTCATTCTTTTGGTTTTGTTTTGTAATTTCTTGGTTTCTCAAAAAGTCATTAGCTTCCATCAGCTCCATTCTAATTTTTAAAGAACTATTTTCTTCAGTGAGCTTTTGAACCTCCTTTTCTATTTGGCTAATTCTGTTTTTTAAAGCATTCTTCTCCTCATTGGTTTTTTGAACCTCTTTTGCCAATTGAGTTAGCCTATTTTTCTTTTTTTTTTTATTTTAATTTTAATTTTTTTTAATGTTTTACAATCATTTCCTTAAAGTTAAGATTTTATCCCCCCACCCTTCCCCCAATACCCCCCTCCCTCCCCATGACAGCATACAATTCTGTTTAGGTTCTACGTATACTTTCCTATTGAGCACATTTTCACTATAGTCATGCTATGTAGTCGAACTAAAATAAATGGAAGAAATCATATAACAAATCAAAACATAATACACTGAAACCCACCCACACACAAACATGATCTGCTACATTCTGCAAATGACTTCCATATTTCTTTCTCTGAGTGTGGACGACATTTTGCCTTAGAAGACCGACATTAGGATTTTTCTTTTTCTCAGTAAGTTCTTGTGTTATTACAAAGTTCCAAGTCTACCAGAAAAAACTCTCGCACACTGTGGTCGTTGCTGTGCACAAAGTTTTCCTGGTTCTGCTTCTATTGCTCAGATCAGATCATATAAGTCCTTCCAGGCCTCCCTGAAGTCTTCTTGTTCATCATTTCTTATGGCGCAATAGTACTCCATTACATTCATATGCCATAATTTATTCAGCCATTCCCCAATTGATGGGCATCCCCTTGACTTCCAGTTTTTGCTACCACAAAAAGTGCTGCTATAAATATTTTTGTACACGTGGGACCCTTTCCCGTTTTTATAATCTCTTGGGGATACAGATTTCTGGGTCAAAGGGTATGCACATTTTTGTAGCCCTTTGGGCATAGTTCCAAACCATTCTCCAGAAGGGTTGGATGATCTCACAGCTCCACCAACAATGAATTAGTGTTCCAACTCTCCCACATCCTCTCCAGCTTTTATTATTTTCTTGTTCTGTCATGTTTGCCAATCTTACAGGTGTGATGTGGTACCTCAGAGTTGTTTTGATTTGCATCTCTCTAATCAATAGTGATTTAGAGCACTTTTTCATATGATTATAGATATCTTTGATTTCTTCCCCTGAAAATTGCTTGTTCATATCCTTTGACCATTTATCAATTGGGGAAGAGTTAGCCTATTTTTCAAGGTGTTACTTTCTTCAGCATTTTTTTGGGTCTCCTTTAGCAAGATGTTGACCTGCTTTTCATGATTTTCTTGCATCTCTGTCATTTCTCTTCCCAGTTTTTCCTCCACCTCTCTTACTTGATTTTCAAAATCCTTTTTTGAGTCCTTCCATTGTCTGTGACCATTGCATATTTATTTTGGAGGTTTTGAATGCAGAAACCTTGACTTTTATGTCTTCGTCTGATGGTATACATTGTTTTTCCTCACCCGAAAGAATGGAAGAAAATACCTGTTCACCAAGAAAGTAACCTTCTACAGTTTTATTTTTCCTCATTTTGGTGGGCATTTTCCCAACCAGTTTCTTGAATTTTGAGTCCTTTGTCAAGAGGAGGGTATACTCTAGGGACCTGTAAGTTCTCAGTTCCTCCAAGGTAGCACAATCAAGGGAAAGGAGTTTACTCCTTTCCTGGCCTGTGCTCTGGTCTGGGAGCTACCAAAGCTTTTCTGCACAGGATCTGCAAGTAGAATTCCCTTTCCAGAGCCTCCACCAGCTCTACCATACCAGAACTCTTCCTCACCCCAGGACCACCACTCAGGGCTGAGATTCAGATCAGCAACTCAATTCCCCCAGGGTCTTTAGGCAGAGGGCTCCAAAAATGGATGCTGCTGGCACTGACATCACTTGGGGCCAGGGTTAGGGGAGGACCCTGCTCCCTTCTCACCCAGGTGAAAAATCTTTCTCACTGACTTTTGAACCTGTCTTTGGCATTTGTGTTTTGAGGGATCTGGGAACCACAGCTGCTGCCAGGGATTCCACCCCCAAGGCTTGCTTTGATCCTGTTCCTGCTGGTGATGGATGGAAAAGGCTGAGTTGGGCTACGTACAATAGACCTTTTCTGTTGGCCTCAGGCTGCCTTGGGCTAGAAATCTCTTTCACTGTATCATTTTGTGGCTTCTGATGCTCTAGAATTTGTTTAGAGCCATTTTTTACAGGTATTTTACGGGCTGTGAGGGAAGAGCTAGAGTAGCTGTGTCTTTCTACTCTGCCATCTTGGCTCTACCCACCTGAAACTACTTTTTCAAGGTGATATCCTAATCACTACATTCAGAGGCCTTTGAAACTTTTAACTTTAAACTTCTGGATACTTTTTCCTGTCTTGGTTTCTGAGACACTGTACACTATCCTGTTTCTCTAATATTTGTATGCAGTCCCTCATCAGAAATTTGTTTTCTTCCTGTTACTTGCTTGCAGCCAGGTGTTCCCCAGAATCCTCTCCTTAGGCCCCTGGCCTTCTCTTCCTACATTCTCCCCCTTGTCAGTGAGGTGGTCAGGTGGCATAGAGAAAAAAAGTACTGGAGTCAGTCCCATATTCAAATCTTTGCTCAGATACTTACTGCTTGTGTGTGACCCTTGGCAAGTCACTTAAGATCTACCAGCCTCAATTTCCTTATCTGTAAAATAGGGATAATAATAGTACCTACCTAGCAGGTTATTGTTAGGATCAAATAAAGTAACATGTGTAAAGTGCTTTGCAAACCTCCGAGTGCCATCTAAAAGCTAGTTATCCTTAGGATCTCACTTATCATACATCTCAACTGTCATCTCAACCAAACGACTCCCAGATCTATCAGCCCTGACCTCTCTTCTGAGCTTTAATCATATCTAACTGCCTGTAGGATGTCTACAAGATTACTGCTTATGTAGCTGGTTAATAGTGAAAAGCATCTGCTATACATCAGGCAATGTGGTAAGTATTAGAAATAAGAAAAGAGGCAAAAGAGAAACTTATATTCTAAAGAGGAAGACAACAAGCACTTAAGTATGTACAAGCAAGCTACATTTAAGAAAAATGGAAAATAATTAAAAGAGATAAGGCACTAGAATTAAGGCCTGGGAAAGACCTCCTGTAGAAATAGGATTTTAGTTGGGATTTGAAGAAAGCTAAGGAAGCCATTAGGTGGATATGAAGAGGGAGAGCCTTCCAGATGTAGGGCACAGCCATTTAAAATGCTGAGAGCTGAGATTGAAGGTCACCTGTGTGGAACAGTAAAGAGGTCAGGGAGTCTATAGAGGTGAGGGGAGTAAAGTGTAAGAAGATTGGAAAGGCAAGTGGAAAGGCTTAGGATATGAAAGGCTTTGAAGCACAAGAAGATTTTGTATTTATTTCTAAAGGTTATAAGGAGACATTGGAGTTTATTTAGCAGTGGAATGACATGATTGGACCTGCACCTTAGGAAAAACATTTTGGCAGCTGAATGGAGGATGGAATGGAGTACAAAGAGATTTGTGGCAGGTAGACCCACCAGCAGGCTATTGCAGTAGTCCAAATATGAGGAGATGAGGGGCTGCATCAAAGTGGTAGCAATATCAGAGGAGAAAAGGGGGCCTATTTGAGAGATGTTGCAAAGGTAGGATCAATAGATGCTGGCAAAATATTGGACATGGAGTGTGGAGAGTGAGAGATAGCGAGTAATCAAGGATGACACCCGAGTTGTGAACCTGAGGAACTGAAAAGCTGGTGTTGCCTTTGACAAGTAATAGTAAAACTAGGAGTTGTAGAGACTTTAGGGGAAAGATAAGTTCCATTTGGGACATGTTGAGTTTAACATGTCTACTGGACATCCAATTGGAGATATCTGAAAAGCACCCGGAGATGCAAGACTGGAGGTCTGTAGAGAAGTTAGGCCAAGATAGATTTGGGAATCATTAACATAGAGATGGTAAGTAAATCCATGGATGCTAATGAGATCACCAAATGCAGTAGTAGAGAGAAAAGAAGGGGGCCCAAGACAGAAGCTTATCTCTCTTCCAAGGTCTTCTCTTATTCTTTACTAATCTGTTTTTGTCAGTTCCACAAATATTTTTTAGATCTCCCTTATTTGAAACTACAGTGGTTTCTTTCATTCTACCTCTCACATCTTTCATTTCCCTTTGGTCTGTAAGTCCTATTGATTCTATGTCAATGATATTGGTCATATACATCACATATGCTTCTTCCTTACTATTTCCATTATCAACACTACAGTACAAGTCCTCATTACCAACTACCCAGTAGTCTCCTTACAGGTCTCACCATCTCTACTCTCTGCTCTCCATTCTGGTATTCCTTATACTGATACTAGATTAAGCTTCCTCATGTCATTGCCCTGCTCAAAAATTGCACCCCTTTGTCTGCCAAGCAACGTTCTTCTTTAACTAGTATTTCAAGGTCTTCTGCAGTCTGTTACCACTAAATTTTTCTAGTCTTAAAGGAAACGTTATCTTGTGAAAAAAAATTCTGTATTTAATAGGAGAAAAATATCAGTTTCAATCCAACCCTGAAACTTACTCTCTGTGAGATACTGGGCAAGTCATTTCATCTTTCTGAGCCCTAGTTCCCTCATCTGTAAAATGGGGACAATAATATCAGTTCTATCTATCATACAAGGTTGTTGGGAGGAGCAGATGTGATTTTTTAAAGTGTTATGTAACAAAAGCTAGCATTGTTTTAAGTAGATTTTTATCAGTAATTTTTCTTTATCACTTACACTTCCACCTTCATTCCTTTACCTCCAAGATAACCAGCTCTTAGAATGAATAATTTTAAAAGAAGGAGGAAAAGAAAAAATCAATGAAACTCATCAACATATTGAAAAAATCTGATGTACATGAAACATCCCATATCTGTGGACCCATAGTCTCTGCAAAGTAGTAGAGAGAGCTATCTTATCATATTACTTCTTTGGGATAATACCTATTCTTTATGGTTTTTCAAGATGCATCTTTTATTGTTTGTGGAGGTGGTTCTTTCCATTTATATTGTTATGGTCATTGTGTATAGGTTTCCTGATTCTACTTGCTTCACTTTGCATCACTTCATGTAAGTCTTTCAGTGCTTCTCTGTACTTATTATATTGGTCATGTCTTAAAACACACAATTTTCTATTACATTCATATACCACATATCACAATTTGCCTAGTCATTCTCTAATCAGTGGATATCTAACTTGTTTTCAATTCTTTGCAAGGTTTGTTTGTTTTTACATTTGCTAGAGATTTGTTGCCCTCCACATATGCATAATGAAGTTAAGAATTTGAAGCATAGTTTGAGGTGGTGATCCATACCTGAAGTATTTAATTCTTTACCTTTCTCCCTCCTCTTTTATTTCCATGGAAGACCAAAAAAGACCAAGAATTTGAGAAAATTACGTGGGAATGGAGATTGGGGTCCTCATATCCAGACAACTTTTGGTGGCCTGTTGAAAGGGCAGCTTCTGAAATGATTTTGAAGGTGGTGATGGTTTATGATTAGAAAAAAAAAGAATGAAGACACAGGACCAGGACTTTGTCCCAGATGTAGAGACTTAAAATCCTATACCTAGTCTTCACTTGGGGGCACTTTGCCTGCCTTTGGTTCTAGATGAGCATAATGGCTCATAATCTTTGCTATTACTAAAGGATTGTCAAGGAGAGGTTTTCTAACTGCTATACCTAGCCAATCAGGTGAGATGGTTGTCATGTGAAGCTTAGAAACTAGTATCAAAGAGATGTTCATCAATCAATAAAACCATCACGGAGTAAAGCCTGTCAGAGACTAAATCCCACACCCACACGCCTGGTAGAGATTGCATACCAATGAATTCTGTAAGTTGTAGAACCAGAAGGCGAAGCATGATGATGTCACCAAATGATGGTGATCATTTAGCAACAGAGGCATGAGATGCCCTACTATGGGTGTATCCTGTCAATATATGTTCTTTATGTGGGTCTACCTCTCCATATCCACTCTAACCACATGTTCGCTGTTTGCATGTCCACTCTTTACATGAATGGTATGTTTAACCATGGAAGAGTGGACCCTAGGTTTATCAAGAATGTATTCTATTGCTTCTTTTCATATCACTCATTAAATACCTTTTGGTTTTAACTAATTGTGTCATCTGGCTGACTCATTCTTTTCTTGGCTCTGTTTCTGACTCTATGGACTTGGATACCATGTTTCAGCTACTTCCACACCCTGAAACATCTCTCCACCCCTGAAGCCTTCTCACATTGGAACCCTCTTCCACCCCACAGTCTCCCTTCTTGTTGATGAGTTCCTTCCAGAACCTCCATCTTGAGGAAAGACCCAAGCCAACCATCTTTCATTCCTCTCCTGACTCCGCTTCTGAGGACTTCACCATCTTGCCCCAACATGGGTCCCCCTGCACCCCCACAGCTTTTCAGGTCCCTCTCATGTTATCTTCCTCCATTAGAATACAAACTCCTTGAGTCCAGGTACTGTTTTTCTTTTTACTTATATTTGTTGTCCTAAGTGCTTAGCACAGTGCTTGATATATAGCAAACCCTAAATAAATTCTTCTTGATTTGACTTGGCTAATAAAAATAAACATGTTATGAGAGGGTCATGAGCTATATTTTTTGAAGATGAAGATATATGCATTATCCTGAACTTGACCCAATTTTCAGGGATGTCATGTGTTAGAAGGGGATGTCCTATGTATTATATACTCATGTAATGCCATGCATGATAGTTCTCTATTTTTGTCTTTATCCTCTTATCAAACTGTAAGATCTATGAAGACAAAGCAATAACTTTGTATCCCCTCCCAGCACTTAATACAATAGGCACTTAATAAAATTGAATTGAATTGAATCACAGCACTGGAGAACAATATTATAAAGGTCTTGCAGCAGTTAATAGAATTGTCTATCAGTCAAAGGAGTGTTACAGGGGTCCAACATCTATAAATGTGAGTACAGAATAAAGTTCTGTGGAATTTACTTCTCTGAAGGAAACAAAGTTAGAGATAGCTCATTGCTGAGGATGTCAATCTGGGAAAGTAAGAAAGAGTAGATCAAAGATGCTATTGGGAAATGAGAGGACTCCCAGTCAGAGAGTTTGAGGCGTGGTCCATGCACACAGAATCACAATGAGAAATGGAATGCTGAGGGGGCTGGCTGTGGTGATAGGCTATACTGGTTCCTTCAGTTCTTCTTGGGGGTTGGTCTTACATAGGTATGTCACCCACTCCAGCTTTGGCATCTGAAAAGATCTGCAACTTTTTGATGACTGGACCTACACAAGCTGTTAATTATAGGCTGACATTCATGTTACTAAAAATGTAACAGAATTTGTAATATAAGGGAAAATTTGCCTTCAATTAATTACTTTTAATGTGTTTTGTGGGTTGAAATCCTGAAATATTGTGTGTTTTGTTAGGAAAAACTAAAAATTCAGTAACTAAATATATTACATAACTCAATTGTTATCTATTAATGTAAGACATTGAGTGCATAGGGATTTTAATACTTTCTATGCACAGAAAAAGACTTTAGTTGAAGTTTCATTATTGTTTTTACCCTTTAACAAGTTGGGAGAATCATATGTTTTGATACACATGCCAAGCTTTATACATGAACATCCAACTGAAATACTACTTTTATAATTAAGTTTGCTTTTGCTTTTTTTTTTTTACTAAGAATTCACCAGAATCCACTAAGGGATAACTTGTAGTAGGCACCTTCATTAGTAAAATGTGTTTAAAAGGTGGGTAAGAAATAGAGAATAATAGATAGCTAGTTCCCTCTGCTGGTCAAGGAAAGGAGTATTGAATTTTTGTCAAGAATTACTAATGATACCCAAACAAAAACTGTAAGTACTAGCCTTTTTGAGTCACTAAGTTAAAAAATAGTGTTTTCAAAGAAAAATATTTCACATTTTACCCTGAGTTACTCTGTATGTGTTTTATTGTCTTATGAGAAGGAAGACTCCTTGAGCACAGGGCCTACCTATCTTGCTTACTAATATTTGTATCATCAGCTCTTACCAAAGTGCCTGGCATAGAGTAAGTGCTTACTATATCTTATTCAAGACACTTGACACTCACTAGCTGTGTGACCTTGGGCAAGTCACTTAACCCCAGTTGCCTCTCCTGGGTCATCTCCAGTCATCCTGATGAATATCTGGTCACTGGATTCAGGTGGCTCTGGAGAAGTGAGGCTGGTGACCTGCACAGCCCTCCCTCACTCAAAACAAAGTCAACTGCAAATCATGTCATCAATTCTCTGATGGCATGGTCTTCTTCAGCAGCGAAGGGCAAACACACACACAGGTCTATTAAGTTCAATTCAGTAATTCTGTCCCTTGAGTGTCAAAAAAAACATGACAAGAAGGAAAGAAGGAGGTTTTCACTAACTATTGTTCACTATCTTCTAAGACAACTGTGTCCAATTCCTTGATTTAGGCAACTTAAAAATTTTTCAGGGGGGTGGAGCCAAGATGGTGGAGTAGAAAGACACACATATCCTAGCTCAGCCCCCACAGCCCATAAAATACCTGTAAAGAAAGACTCTCAACAAATTCTAGAGCAGTAGAAGCCACAGAACAACAGAGTGGAGGAGATTTCCAGCCCAGGGTGATCTGAAAGGCCAATGGGAAACATCTGTCACACCTGACACTGAGTGGAGTGGCTGTGGGAGGAGGACGTGAGTAGGCCTTGGGGATTGAATCTCCAGTCTCAGGAGCAGCAGTTTGCAGATCCCTCAACCTGCAGGAGCCAAAGGTCAGTGGGAAGGGAGAAGGATCTTTCCATAGCTCTGGCCTCAGGCAGTGGCCACAAAGGCCACACTGGGCAGGCATCAACAGTTCCCACAGCAGCCCCTACAGCAGCTTACATCCATTGTTGGATTGTAAAACCCCTGGGGCCACTGAGCAGCTGATTCTTACCTCAGCCCTGTATAGAGGCCCTGTAGCAGTTTATTTTAATCTCACATTGAATGGCAGCCCTGCCCCCACAGCTTATCTGAATCTCAGCCCCCAGTGCTAGCTTGGCTGAACTGGAGGAGAGGTGGTTGTGAAAAGGAAGCTCTGCTAAGATTCTGGGCACAAAAATCTCTTCCTCCTCCCAGACCAGTGCACACGCTTGATTGTGCCACCTTGGAGGAATTGAGATTTTACAGATCCCCAGAGTATACCCTACTCTTGACAAAGGACCCAAAAGTCAAGTAACTGGTTAGGAAAATGCCCAAAAAAGGGAAACAAATAAGACTATAGAAGGTCACTTTCTTGGTGAACCGATATCTTCTTCCATCCTTTCAGATGAGGAAAAACAATGCTTACTATCAGGGCAAGACATAAAAGTCAAGGCTTCTGTATCCCAAACATCCAAAATAAATATGGAATGGGCTCAGGCCATGGAAGAGCTCAAAAAGGATTTTGAAACTCAAGTAAGAGAGGTGGAGGAAAAACTGGGAAGAGAAATGACAGAGATGCAAGAAAATCATGAAAAGTGGGTCAACACCTTGCTAAAGGAGACCCAAAAAAATGCTGAAGAAAACAATACCTTTAAAAATAGGCTAACTCAAATGGCAAAAGTGGTTCAAAAAACCAATGAGGAGAAGAATGCTTTAAAAAGCAGAATTAGCCAAATGGAAAAGAAGGTTCAAAAGCTCACTGAAGAAAATAGTTCTCTCAAAATTAGAATGGAACAGATGAAGGTTAATGACTTTATGCGAAACCAAGAAATCACAAAACAAAACCAAAAAAATGACAAAATGGAAGATAATGTGAAATATCTCATTGGAAAAACAACTGACCTGGAAAATAGATCCAAGAGAGACAATTTAAAAATTATGGGACTACCTGAAAGCCATGATAAAAAAAAAAGGCTAGACATTATCTTTCATGAAATTATCAAGGACAACTGCCCTAATCTTCTAGAACCAGAGGGCAAAATAAATATTGAAAGAATCCACAGATCACCTCCTGAAAGAGATCCAAAAAGAGAAACTCCTAGGAACATTGTGGCCAAATTCCAGAGTTCCCAGGTCAAGGAGAAAATATTGCAAGCAGCTAGAAAGAACCAATTCCAGTATTGTGGAAATACAATCAGGATAACACAAGATCTAGCAGCTTCTACATTAAGGGATTGAAGGGTGTGGAATAGGATATTCCAGAAGTCAAAGGAACTAGGACTCAAACCAAGAATCACCTACCCAGCAAAACTGAGTATAATACTTCAGGGGAAAATATGGTCTTTCAATGAAATAGAGGAGTTTAAAGCATTCTTGATGAAAAGACCAGAGCTGAAAAGAAAATTTGACTTTCAAACACAAGAATGAAGAGAAGCATGAAAAGGTAAACAGCAAAGAGAAATCATAAAAAACTTACTAAAGTTGAACTGTTTATATTCCTACATGGAAAGACAATATTTATAACTCTTGAAACTTTTTTCAGCATCTGGGTAGTTGGTGGGATTACACACACACACACACACACATACACACACACACACAGAGACAAAGACAGAGACAGAGAGCACAGAGAGTTGAATAGGATGGGATCATATCTCTAAAAAATTAAGGGGTGAGAGAGAAATATATTGGGAGGAGAAAGGGAAAAATAGAATGGGGCAAATTATCTCTCATAAAAGAGGCAAGTAAAAGACTTTCCAGTGGAGGGGAAAGGGGGGAGGTGAGAGAAAAAATATGAAGCTTACTCTCATCATATTCAACTAAAGAAAAGAATAAAATGCACACTCATTTTGATATGAAAACCTATCTTACAATTCAGGAAAGTGGGGGAGAATGGGACAAGCAGGGTGGGGGGGATGATGAAAGGGAGGGCAATGGGAGGAGTGAGCAATTAGAAGTCAACACTTTTGGGGAGGGACAGGGTCAAAAGAGAGAATAGAAGAAATGGGGGGCAGGAAAGGATGGAGGGAAATATAGTTAGTCTTACACAACACAACTATTATGGAAGTCATTTGCAAAACTGCACAGATATGGCCTATATGGAATTGCTTCTCTTCCCAGTGGGGATGGGTGGGAAGGGAGGAAAGAAGAGAAGTTGGAACTCAAAGTTTTAGGAACAACTGTTGAGTATTGTTCTTGCATACAACTAGGAAATAAAAAATACAGGTAATGAGGTATAGAAATTTATCTTGCCCTATAGGACAAAAGAAAAGATGGGGATAAGAGAAGGGAGGGATGTTAGAAGGGAGGGCAGATTGGTGATAGGGATAATTAGAATGCTCAGCATTTTGGGGTGGGGGAGGAGAGAAGTGGGAAGAAAATTTGGAACTCAAAATTTTGTGGAAATGAATGTTGAAAACTTAAATAAATAAATTAAAATAAAAAAAAAATAAGAAGTAGGTAGAGGTGGTCCAGCTTCCCAGCCATGCAGAGAATACAATACAATAAAATATTCTCACAATTCCTATAAATGAATAAAGTTTTCTTGCTTGACAGAAACTGGACTATAATTGAATATAAAGCTAGATTGAGTCACAAGATGGAGTCAGTGTGGTTCACTCAATTTCCACATCCCTCAGTATCATCTAACCAATTGTCTCCCTGAGATCAATTAACTAGCTATCATCAGTTAACTTTTACAAAGGAATATTTACTAAGAAGTAGTTGCAAGGACCCAAGATCAACATCCCTCCAGACCAGTTCCCTTCTGCACAGTCACTTGTTCTTGGGTAAGTGGTTGCTACAAAATATTTCTTGAACTTGTCTCTTCTTGGCAATGCAAGGATCCAAAACAACTCCAAAGGACTCATGATGGAAAATGTTGTCCACATCCAGAAAAGAAGTAGGGAGTCTGAATGCAGATCGAAGTATATTATTTGTTCCCTCTCTTTTTTTGTTTCTTCTTTCTTGTGATTTCTCTCATTGCTTCTAATTCTTCTTTACAACATGACTAATGTGAAAATGAGTTAAATATGAATATATATGTAGAGCCTGTATCAAATTATATGCCATCTTGTGGTGGGTGGAGGAGAGATATGGGGAGAAAATTTGGAACTCAAAGTCTTATGGAAGTGAATGTTGAAAACTAAAAATAAATAATTAAAAAAATCTTTCAGGTCTTTTTAGATCATCAAAATGTTGTGCTTAGATATCTCCTTCCTCTTTCCTCAAACTTCCCTCTCCTTCTTCACCCCCTGACTAGATGCCTAGATTTCATTCCTACCAGATAATAGTAATTAGTGGGTAAAATGAAAAAGAAGGGAAAATTTGGAGAAAGTTAGAGTAGTTAATAACTAAGAAGAGGAATGATAGAAATCCTCTAGACCATGTAGGGGAGCCTGCAGCCTCAAGGCCATATTCGGTTCCATTTGGATTCAGTCAATGGGCCACACTTGAGGACCTAGGAGGCCACATGTGGCCTTGAGGCTACAGGTTTCCCATCCCTGCCTAGAATTTAGGAAAGTATATTTTAAGAATGAAAAGCTGGGTATGAGCTTATGGCATGCAACTCTAAAGGCAATATGGTTCAATTAAGAGGTAAGAGGCTATCAAGAATAAAATAGACAACTAGAACCATGATTTAGAATTTTTACTCCAGGGATAAGTGATAGGAAAGTGCCCTTAGTTGAGGGGTTTGTAGGCAGGTAATATACTTCGATCTGCATTCAGACTCTCTACTTCTTTTCTGGATGTGGACAACATTTTCCATCATGAGTCCTTTGGAGTTGTTTTGGATCCTTGCATTGCCAAGAAGAGACAAGTTCAAGAAATGTTTTGTAGCAGCCACTTACCCCAAGAACAAGTGACTGTGCAGAAGGGAGCTGGTCTGGGGGGATGTTGATCTCGGGTCCTTGCAAATACTTCTTAGTAAATATTCCTTTGTAAAAGCTAACTGATGATAGCTAGTTAATTGATGTCAGGGAGACAATTGGTTAAATGATATTGAGGGATGTGGAAATTGAGTGAACCACACTGACTCCAAACATACTACTCTGTGAAAGGAGTAGAGCCAGGGAAGAGTTCATCAACCCTCAGCTTCCTATTTTAGCTGAATATTCTATGTGCTAAATTCATTTATTTCAACTTGCTAAAGAATTGCAAGGGCCATCAATACCCTCCATATTTGATCTTTCATTGCATTTCTCTAGGTACAGCTCTTTTGACAACACAATAATGAATGATTCCAAAGAGGAAGAAAAGATAGAAGCCTCTAAAGTAACAGACATGGCTGAGTTCTCTTAAGAATGCAGATTTTTTGAAATGTTCATTTTTATTATTAAAAATATGAACATTTGAATATATGAACAAATATGACCATTTCCTTACACAAAGAACAAGAAAGAAGTATTTTGTGCAAAATCTTGAATCTCTATTATGTACCACTTGGTTTCTTTAAAAGTATATATTAAATTTAACATGGTAGTTCCTGCTCGCCTATGTCAATTTCTGAACTTCTTTCTGCTCTCCTCTGGGTATTTAAAAAAATATTTCATTAATGAAAAAAAATCAGATTCTAAATGGATATGTACAAAAGATGGAATTGAGAACAGATCACAAAGGACCAATACACAGATTTGCAAGAACACTGTCACAAAGACAGCCTAGGTGAAAGGTTGCAAAATAAAATACCAAATACAACAAAGGGGACATTTGAAGCTCTATTCAGAGCAACAGTGAGAAGGTGTAGTAGCCCCACTGCTCAGGGCAGATGCTAACAGATGACAGAGAGAAAGTAATATCACAATTCCATTTTGCTTCCATCTCTCTGGCAAAAAGAGATTTGAGATTGAAAGAAGTGAAAATAACAAAGATCAAGAGGAAACTGATGGCTACAAAAGAATGACTAATGCGTAAATGAGTTAATTTCAAGCAGTCCATCAATCAATCAATATTTATTAAATGTCTGCTATGTACTAGGCACTGTGCCGGGTACTGGGGACAAAAAGGAAAAGAATAAAATAATTACTGTTCTCAAGTAGCTTACTGTACTTTATAATGGAGGCGATAAGGACATGTGTAAGCACATGCAAAATAAATAAAAAGAAAATAAGATAATAAAATAACTAGCATTTACATAGCACTAATAAATATAGGGTCCTGGATTTGAATTCAGCTCTTCCTGACTCTAGAGCAGCAATCTAGTTTCAAGATAATTTACCCAGCCGAGATGAATTAAGTTTCAGACACCCTGGGAAGAATTGTATGTGATTTTAATGGAAGTAGAATCACAGGTAGTGGATGACCAACTGAGCACATATTATTAAATTCCTACTGGAGATCTGTGCTACAAAAATAAACTTGAAGTCAGAGGACTCAAGTTCAGACCCTATCTTTACCATTTACTACCTATGTAACCTTGGATAAACTACCTAACCTCTCTAAACCCCAGTTTCCTGGTATGCATTGACAGGAGAGAGAGAATTTTATGCTTAACGAAAAACCTCATTGCTCCGGTTAGAGGAGGGTCACTTTTAATAGCTCAGTCAGCTTTTGGCCGCTTCTGTCCTTACCCCCTAGTTCTCTGCTCAATCACTTGCCTCTCTACAGGCAGCTACAAGGGGTTTGTGTTACCAAAGTCCTGATGGGAAAGCTTATAGGCTTTCTCCAGCAGATGCAAGCACTTGCTGTATAAGCAGTAGAGTTCCAACTTCCTTTCCCCCCAATTAATGCCCGTCCTGATGAGTGAGAATGACTCCCTTGAAAGGATTACAGTATTCAAATTTGTACTGTGTATTTCCATTGGGCTGGAATCAATGACCATATTTTATATAGATCTAATTTCAAATAGTGCAAATTTGAATACATGAGATCCCTTCTAGGGATTCATTATTTGTACCAAATTACAGAAGGCTAAGACTCAATGGAGACAGTAAGAATCAATCAATCAGTCAATCAATGGATTTGATTAGTCGTTGTTGTTCTGTCATGTCCAAGCCTCAGATTCCTTTTGAGGTTTTCTTGGCAAAGATACTGGAGTGGTTTGCCATTTCCTTCTCTACCTCATTTTACAGATGAGGAAACTGAGGCAAAAAAGGTTAAGTGACTTGCCCAGGGTTACAAAACTAGTAAGTGTCTAAAACTGAATTTGAATTCAGGTCTTCCTCACTCCAGGTCTGGCACTCTGTCCACTGCACCACTTAGCCCCATATATTTATTACTCCTTTAAAAAAAATTAGAGAATTGTTTAATAAGAATGTATGTGTAGAACCCATATAAGATTGCATGCTTTCTCGAGGAGGGAGAAGGGAGGAAGGGGGAGAAAATTTAAAACTTATGGAAGTGATTGTTGAAAACTGAAAACTAATTTTTTTTTTTTTTAAATTAGTGAAATGGAAGATGTTATTAGACTCAAAAATGGGTGGGAGGAGTATTTATTTGACTCTGTAGATGGCAGTAGAGCACTGCTTTTCAGCAGGTACATTTGAAAGAACTATGTTAGTAAGTGGCTCCTATACATTATTATCAGAGAATCATAGAGCTGGAAGGGACCCTAGAGGTAATGTAGTCCAGTCCCTCATTTTGCAGTTGAAGTACCCATGGTCACACAGTGGCACAATTAGAATTTGAACCTATGACTCCAATTCCAACTAAATGCTTTGCACATAGTAAACATTTAGTAATTGGGTTTTTTTCCTTTTTCTTTCTTTCCTTTTTTCTTTCATTTTCTTCATTTCTTTCTTCTTCCTTTCTTTTTTCTTTCTTCTATCTTTCCTTCCTTCCTTCTTCCTTCCCTTCCTTCCTTTCCTTTTTTCTTTGTTTCTTTCTCCTCCTTTATTTTTTGTTTTTGTTTCTTTTTTCTCTTTCCCTTCACTTTTTCTTTTCCTCCCTTTCTCTTTCTTTCTTTTTTCTTCCTTCCTTCCTAGTTATTTGCTGAATCATCACTCTACTTAACCTCTTAAAATAACAGATTTAGGTTCTGATCTATACCAGTTCCTCATTTTATAGATGAAGAAACTGAGCCCTAGAGATGTAAAGTGCTTGGTCAAGGTCATCCAGGTAAACAGTGGCAGAGCCCAGAATCTCCACTCTCAAGATAGTGTGTATTTGATTGTTAGCAAATGTTCCTAGTAGATGGAAGCCCCATTACTTCATCTATAAAGTGGATATATAAATACAAAGTGGATAAATCAATAAAGTACAATATAAGTAAATAGTACTTTAAAATCATTTATTTTTAATTACTCAGAAAGATATCAAGTAAAGCAAGACTAGCTATTATTCTCATTCTATAGTACTATTGGTAATATAAATAAAAATGTTCATCTGGTCTCATTTGTTTTCCTTTTGTCCATTTTGGTTTAATCCAGCTACAGCTCCCATGCTGAGACCCCAGAGGATAGTATAGCATGACAGAAGTTCAATTTCACCCTTCCCAGGGTGACCTGTGACAGATCTCATGGTTCAATCAACTGAGTCAAAATGAAAGCTACCATTTTTGGAGAAGAGTCTTTCATCTTGCTCTTTGGTATATCCAGATACTTGAAGAGAGGAAATTGATGAAAGGTTAGAATAGATGAGCTAAAGAATCTGTTACCCAAATCAACCAGGGAAATTAGCTTCAAGCCCCCAAGGGTACAGGGAAATAGAGAATGAAGTGCTGAGTTGAGTCAGTGCCACCAGGGACCTCAATGCTTATTTAATATGCAGCATGCATATTCTTTAAAAATTATCTGAGCACATTTGAAAATTGTCCAGGCAACAGACACCATTGCCAATGTGTACTCCAAGACCCTGCTTATCTCTCTAAGCTGACTCAGGGCACTCTATCTCATTATGGGACATAAATGCTGACCCTGTGGGACCCTCAGGCAAATAAAATATATATCTCATAGGGTTCTTTCAGCTAGGAAAATTTCCAGTGAATATTCTGCTAAGACTCAAATTGTGACATTGGCCTTTATAATATGTAACAAAAAGGGTGGAGGAGGAATGAATAGAGAGCCTTATTAGTGATGTGAAGACCTGCATTATAATCAACAATTCAATCTATTTCTAGAATTTTCACTAACATATACGATTAATGAACCTAAAAGCATGATCTTTATACTCAAGATCCACTATGAAGTCTTCTGAGACTTCTCCAGACCTCACCGATCCTCCCTCTCCTGAGTTCCCACAGCTCTTACCTTTCTGTCTGTACCACTCACTGAACACATCATACACCTGTCTTTGTTGTTAGGCATGTGTTCAGTACGTAAATGACTTGTCCTTCCAGACTGCGCTAGGAAAGCATCACAGGTGATTATCTTACATTATTCTGCTTTGGATGAATGAATATTGTTGTTGCTTGTCCTTCATTCTCAAAGAAGAATATGACACCAGGGAGGTGATCCCACGATATGCATGTGAATTGGATTTAAATGAATGAATGGATGGATGGTTGGATAGATTGATGGAAGGATGAATGAATGAATTGAAAGCTTGCATTAAACATTTACCTTGTGTCAGGTGCTTCACTAGGATCTGAAAAAATGAATATAAATGTGAAATAGTCCCCGCCTTTAAGGGGCTTACATCCTAATGAAGGAAACAATACATAAAGAGAAATGGTGGTCAGGGAAGGAAATTTACTCAAGGAAGTCATGGGGATGGTAAGAAGTGCCCTAGGACAATAAATTGTCACACTCTTTCCAGAAGTAATAGTAATACTGATTTGATTAATGGGAAAGGAGAGAGAGAGAGAGAGAGAGAGAGAGAGAGAGAGAGAGAGAGAGAGAGAGAGAGAGAGAGAGAGAGAGAGAGAGAGAGAGAGAAGTGGAAACATGGGAAGGGAAAGGGGAATATTGTACACAATGAAGGGCAGATGGTGGGATGATATGGGTAGATGTCTGAATGACTGGATGAAAAATGAACCGTAGCTCAGATGACTTTGTACTCACTAATACCTCTAGTAGAATTATTCACACATATTCGGTGCTTGATGGATTAATGTGTTGATTGATTAATTTCTGGAAGTGAATATTAAATAGCTTAACACAAATATTCATCCAATGTTGCTATTTGGGTATTAATTATGAAAGATTATGGTTTTCAAATATTTAAAGTTGATGATAATTCAAAGGGAGTTGAGTGGTTTGCAATGCATTTCAAAAAGGGAATGATTATTATAATATTAGAGGAAGGTACTATTATTATTATCCCTATTTACAGATGAGTAAACTGAGGAAGAGAAATTTGTTCAGAATCATACACCTAGAAAATATCTGAAGTCAGATTTCAATTCAGGTCTTGCTAGCTCCAAGTCTAGTACTGTATCCACTCTGCCACTCAGCCGCCTATGTAGTAAGATTTAGGGATAACAAATATGTAGTTCTCATGTTCCATTAGTAGGTTTTGAATGTCAAGAGACTGTGAAAAAGACCTAAAACATTTTGAACATAATCCCTGTGCAAAGTTTATGGTAGGGCTTAGAGGAAAGTCACATAGAACAATCAAGCACAAGTCTGGATGATTGGAGGGAGTATATTTGCCAATGAACCATAACTCTGTGGGCATTTTGTGGTATACTAAATAAGTAATTGAAATGGAGGACTGACAAATAGGGGAATCTGCCCTTAGAACACACCCTGGGGTCTCTGCCTACCTATATGGGAACTTAGTGAACTTGGGAATATGTAATGGAGTGCCCTGACCTCTTCAGAATCTGCATAGGTGTTCTATGAGCCTATCAACCTCTCTGTGTGGTGATGAAAAGACTTTTAAGTGGTTGCTGATCTGGAAGGCATAAAGAGATGAACTCTCTTACTGCTCCCTAGTGGCAATGGAAGGAATAACTACTACTGTCTCTGGGTGGGGGAGGGGCCTCAGATCCTCTTTCACCCAGGCTACGGAGTGGTCATGGCTTATATTTTTTTCTGAGCCTGTTGCTTCTTCTTTCCTGATCTTAGGTGAATGACTATTGGGAAATGGAATGGACCTAGCCACAGCCCTGTGAACTTTAATAAATCAGAAGTCTAGGACCTGGCATCTATAGCAGAGTTTGCCAGAAGCTGAATCTGTTAAGGAGTCAGCTCTGAGGATCTATCTGCTCGATTCAATCCAGCAGTTCATTGACCAGCATCTGAGAGATCTGAGAGGCCTGATTGATTCATCTACCCATCATGCTACTACCAGAAGTGTATTTTGTGGGGTGCATGTTTTGGTAGTAACTACTCTAAGTTGGCATCCACTCTTCCCAGGGACTGAGGTAGTACAAGAAAGTGTGGTCCCAGTTTCAGAGGTTTTTGTGCTTTGTGCTTTTACTATATCAGTAAATATCCCTTTGTAAAAGCTAATTGATGTTAATTAATAGATTTGAGGCAAACTCAATGGGTAAACTGATACTGGGGCATTAATCACTAGTTATATTAGAAAGATCTATGTTTAGAGAAATACACTGGATTGAGGAGCCAAGATGGTGGAGTAGAAAGATTCACATATGCTAGCTCCCAACCCACGGCCCATAAAATATCTGTAAAGAAGAACTCCCAACAAATTGGAGCAGCAGAAGCCACAGAACAATGGAGTGGAGGAGATTTCTGTTCCAGAGAGACCTGAAAAACCGACACCAAAGGTCCGTCACACACCGGACTGGAGCAGAGCCCAGCCCTGCCTTGGCCACGTGACACCAAGAGGAGCAGATCCGAACAGGCTTCAGGGAGGGAATCTCCAGTGGCCGTGAAGGTCCCTCCACCCACAGGCGCAAAGGTCAGTTCTTAAGAGAGCCTTTTTGGCTGGCCGAGAGGGGATCAGGGTATCCCCATAACTCAGGCCCCCTCAAGAGGCAGCAGTGGAAGCAGCAGCAGATAGGGGCTCCCAAAGCAGACAGGAGCTCAGCATCCATTATTGAAGATCTCTGCATAAACCCCTCCCCCCCGCCCTGTGCTGATGACCCTGCCCCCACTTAAGCCTCTGAACTTAATCTCACACTGAATAGCAGCCCTATCCCTGCTGAAAGCCCTGAGGCTAGGAGGCAGCATTTGAATCTCAGACCCCAAGCACTAGCTGGGTGGATCTGGAGGTGAGGTGAGTGTGGAAAGGAATCTCAAAAGTCAAGTAACTGGCTGGGAAAATGCCCAGAAAAGGGAAAAAAAAAATAAGACCATAGAAGGGTACTTTCTTGGTGAACAGATGTTTCCTCCTTTCCTTTCTGATGAGGAAGAACAATGCTTACCATCAGGGAAAGACATAGAAGTCAAGGCTTCTGTATCCCAAACATCCAAAATAAATATTCAATGGGCTCAGGCCATGGAAGAGCTCAAAAAGGATTTTGAAAATCAAGTTAGAGAGGTGGAGGAAAAACTGGGAAGAGAAATGAGAGAGATGCAAGAAAAGCATGAAAAGCAGGTCAACACCTTGCTAAAGGAGACCGCCCCCCCAAAAAAAATGCTGAAGAAATACACGGGATTAGGGCATGAGAAGAACATTACCTCCTCTCAGAGAAACTCCTGGAATCCAGAAGGGTGAAGGAAGAGTAACTTTGTACTGAGGAAAATTAATATTGCACTATATCATTTAATAACCAATATTAATATTAATAACCAATATTTACTGTATTAACCCAACCTCTCCAGCATTTGTCAAATTCCATTTCTCAGTCTAGTTCAAAATGAGACCTTTCCTAGTTGGAACCAAAGGCATGTTTGAGGAATATTTAAAGTGGGACCCTTATTTCTGTTTACTTATACACAGAAGAACCAGTTTGTGCTGAGTCCCACCCCAGGAGATGACCCTGCTGTCCTTACTTTGCCTTGTCAAAGTTATAGGTGACTTGATCTCCAAGGAGAAGGCAAATGGGGTGGAGGAGAAGCCTGATAGGAGTGGTTCTGTTTTTCTAGCCAAATTATTCCTAAAGGCAGCTGAGTCTCATAAAGCTATTAACATTCCTTAATTGTCAGAGAGAGGCATGATTAGCCACACCTGAAGGCCAGCCCACTTTCCCCAGTTGCAGCTAATTAAAATTCTTTTCTAATATCCACCCCCCTCCTTTGGGTTCTCAATAAATATTTGTCTTTTCAGCAACTGACCCACTGAGGAAAGAACAGTTTGACCTACTTTATTAATGTGTGCTACTGTTAATAAGCTGTTATCATACTGGGAAAACTTGCCTCAGTTTACCTTTGTTGCATTTTTGCTTGCCACAAGACCCAACTTACCAGTTTAAGTGGGGGGTTGGTATAGTATCCTTAATATATATGCTATAAAACTTTCTCATGGGTGAGAATGAGATAAAAAAATGAGTGTTTCTTAAAATCATGATTATTACATAAAATTTAGCTTATTTGATGTTGTTGTTTAGTCATTTTCAGTCATGTCCGACACTTTGTGACCTCTTTTGAGTTTTTCTTAAAAAAGACTAAAGCAGTTTGCCATTTCCTTCTCAAGTTCATTTTGCAAATAAGGAAACTGAAGCAAACAGGGTTAAATGACTTGGCCAGGGTCACATAGCTACTAAGCTGTCTGAGGCCACATTTGAACTCAGTTCTTCCTAACTCCGCGCTTGGCCCTCTCTCCATTGTGCCACCTAGGTACTCCCATTTAATGTTACAATGACTTTAATAAATTGTTGACTTGGGAAGGTTGAGCATTCATAAAGTTATTCAGGAAATCCTCTTCTCAAATTCATTTGTTCTAAAAGGTGCTTCTGTGCATTAAAATACTAGGTGTGCCAAAAGTATCCACCAGACAGAAATGAGATTCAGCAGCAGCCAAGCAACTGATTTGTTTTTCAAGTTAATTTTGATAATGATCAAAGTGTCATTCATCCATTCAATTGTGTCCAATTCTTCGTGACCCCATGGACCATGGCATGCCAGGCCCTTCTATCCTCCAAAAGTCTGTTCAAGCTCATTTTCATGGCTTCTCTGACACTCTCTATTCATTTTATCCTCTGCCACCCCCTTCTCCTTTTGCCATCCGTCTTTTCCAACATCAAGGTCTTTTCCAATGAGTCCTGTCTTCTCACTATGAGGCCAGCATATTTAAGCTTCAGTATTTCTCCTTCCAGTAAGTAGTCTGAATTAATTTCTTTAAGTATTGATTGATTTGATCTCCTTGCTATCCAAGGAACTCTCAAAAGTCTTCTCCAGCACCACAATTTGAAAGCATCTATTCTGCAGCACTTAGCTTTCCTTTATAGTCTAATTCTCACAGCCATGCATTAATACTGGAAAAATCATAGTTTTGATTATACAGATCTTTGCCCACAAGCTGATATCTCCATTTTTAGTATGCTGTCCAGATGTGCTATAACTTTCCTTCCAAAAAGCATCTTTTATTTTATGACTGCAGTCACCATCTGCAGTGATCTTTGAACCCAAGTATATAAACTCTGACACTATTTCCAGGTTAAGCAAAATGTAGAGATTTCTTACTAGAGTACAAACAACTTTGTCAGTGAAAATTCAGGATATTTTTTCAGAGCTTTTTTACCCAAATTAAGTCAAGTAATTAGTTATTCTCTGCTTCATTTTCCCTCAAGGAGCCTGGCCTTGGTGTGACTTTTCTGATCTATTGGTTGGTCAATGCTTTCATTAATAAACTTATAATTAATATGTTCTGTGTTTAAGTGGGACAAATATTCTTAGTCTCTCCTCATTACACACCAATATACAAAACACTGTAGGTCAAATCAAACTGCTTTGCTTTAAGCAAACAATCTCCATTTTGGATAAAATAATCTTTGTTTCACTTCTATCAGAATTCATTAATCTAATTGATTTGTTAATCGCCTTCAATTTGTCATTTCATTAGAGAACATAAGTAGGTTTCAAGGGAATTTAACATGCAAAAAACAGACATAGATAAATTAAGGAAATTATTTGCATTACAAAAGAATTCTTCATTTTGTCATAATAAGAATTCCTTGGGATATTTGTGCGATATTTCAGGCATTTGATTAAGGACTGAATTAATTAAAAAGGATTTAGAGCCCACTCAGGGAATATGCTGGTAAATATTTAACAACCAGATCTCTGGAAAAAAATGTAGCATGACACACTTTTAAGTTAAATATGTATTAACAATTTCTCTATCATTTTCCTAAGCTTAGACAATCAATGAAACAATAAAGCATAGCTTTACTTGTAGCATTTGCTGATTTCTGAAGTGTAAATACTCACACTGAAAACTTAATTGGCTATCAAAAGTCTGTAAAAGCTGACCCCATCACACTTCACTCTGTATTAAAATATCCCTTGAATCTAACCTTCCCCTCTCCTTGTTGGCACCTTTCTCCAGGTTTTCATCACTTGAGTAATGATCTCCTAATCAATCTTCCATATTTAATCTCTCCATGATCCTTTTTGCTTTTCATGATATCTTTAGGTCAAATCTTAGAGTCAAAGAATCAGTGGGTTCAAGCCAAATGGAAATGGAGACCACTAAACCATACATCAGGATCGCTGCCAGTCACATATTGACTTAAAAAATCACATTACTAATGTCACATTATTTTTTATTTATTTTGTTAAATATTTCTCAATTATATTTTAATCTAGTTTGAACTGTACTCAGGAGTACTGTGGGACATATGCAGCCTGGGTATGCTTGATGTCTCAGATTTAGATCATTGTAATGGACTGTTGTGATAAGAACACACCATAACCAAAAAGTCTTCAATGGTTCCATTTTACCTACTAGTAAAGCTCTACCCTTCCTACTCTAGCAATTCCCCGAGTCTGGATTATTCCACCCCACTTAACATCTCTGATTAAATCCTGCCCATGTTTCATGATAGAGCTCAAAAACATTTCCTTCATAATGACTTTCTTGGTTCCTCAAGAGATAACAGTGAAATAGCAGGAGTAGGGAAAGGGGGAAGGAGGAACAAAACACAACATTGAATATGGGATCAGGAGACCTGGGTTCAGTTGTTATTTTCGTTTTGTTGATTAGTCGTGTCTGACATTTCATGATCCCATTTGTCTAAGTAGTTTGTCATTTCCTTCTGTATCTCATTTTATAGATGAAGAAACTGAGGCAAACAGGATTAAATGCCTTGTCCCATGTCAGAGCTAGTAAGTGTCTGAGGCTGAATTTGAACTAAGGTACTCATGACTTCAGGCCTGCCACTCTATCCACTGCACCACTTAATTGCCCCTTTGTTTTAATACCTAGCTCTAATACACACAGGGTTTTCCAAAATTTTTTTTTAATATATCATATATGTGTGTGCATATAAATTTTTTCCCTAATTACACAAAGCATTTTTTAACATTTATTGGTATTTTTTTTAAGTTTTGTTTCAAATTCTATCCCTCTTTCCCCTCTTTTCTCCCTGAAGACAGTAAGCAATCAGATATAGATTACATATGTATAATCATGTAAAACATTTCCATTTTGTACAAGAAGAGGAATAAATTTTTTTTAAGTAAAAAATGACAATATCAATTCTTTGGAGCAGATAGCATGCTTCATCACTAGTCCTTTGGGAATGGCTTGGATCATTGTATTGCTGAGAATAGCCCAGCTATTCATGGTCCTTTATCATACAGTATTGCTGTTACTGTGTACAGGTTTCTCCTGGTTCTGCTCACATTGCTTTGCATCAGTTCATATATGTCTTTCCAGGCTTTTCTGAAATCATCCTGCTTGTCATTTCTTATAGCATAATAGTATTCCAGCCTGAGAAGTTGTGTAGGATTGGGCTAGGATGCCCCTTGGGGGGACTCTGCAGCCATCCCTGGGTAGAGCCCGGGTGCTGGAGACCATGTAGGCAGGGCCAGCTGCACCAACTCAGAGTCAGAGTTGGACAAGCAGGGCAGTGAAATGGTCCGGTTGACACTTGAGGAAACCAAAGCAGTTCAGAGCTTGAGGAGATGGCCTAATGGGGTGAGTGCTATGGCCCTCTTGATTAGGCAGAAAGTACAGGAAGAGACAACTTTAGTGGATGATTTCTTTAAAATCTAGAATGGTGCAATGGTGAACATGATGAAACTTAAGGAGAGAAACAAGGGCAGGATTAATGAAGAGGAGGACCTCAACTTAGGAACATCATTTTCAGCAGAAATCAACCAAAGAGATGAGAATACTGACATGTTGAAATACATTGAGACTGAGCTAGAGAAGACCAAAGAAATTTTTGAAAATGAGATACAGAAGGTGAAGTTGAAGAGTGCTGAAAACTGTCTCTGTGAGCTCCCCGAAAGCATCTGAGTCGCCTGAGTTAATAAAACAGAAGAGATGCTATCCAATCAGATGTTGAGTGGCATCTCTGAGGGGGCTTAGACATTGATGTAAAAATAAAAAATATCATTTCCACAGAAGATGCCAAGGCATGCCTGCTGGCTGAGCAACAGAACAAAAGGGACAGTGAAGCCTCTTTTGTTCCAAGCAACATGGCTGTGAATTCTGTGCAGCACAACCAATTTTAACACAAAGAGCTCAACGCCCCGGTCTGGATGCACAAAGGAGAGCCAAAGACCAATCCTTCAGTGTGGAAGACACAGAGAAGCCAGAACCTGAGCAGTCTCCTCCAAATCACAAGCGCTCCATCCCCCAGGGAAAAAGCAATTGATGATTATCATTATGAGAAGTTTAAGAAGAACAGACACCATTGATATCAGTTCAGTGGGAGTAGGTGGAGAGGGTATTTTTACAGAGTTTATTTTCCGTCAAATACAAGATGCAGTGTAAATATATAAAAAATAATATTCCATAGCAATCATACACCACAACTTGTTCAGTCACTCCCCAATTAGTGGAGATTCCATCAATTTCTAATTCTTAATCATCACCAAAAGAGCTGCTATTAATATTTTTATATTTAAGTCTTTTTCTCTTTTTTGGATACCTTTGGGATATACACCTAATAGTAGTAGTATTACTGGATCTAAGGGTATGCACAGTTGGTCATGGTTCCAAATTGCTCTCCAGAATTGTCACATCGGTACGCAACTCTGCCAATGTCGTATTAACTTCCCATATCCCCTCCAACATTTTCTCTTTTTTTTTGTCATATTAGACAATCTGATAAGTGTGAGGTGGTGCCTCAGACTTGTTTTAGTTTGTATTTCTCTAATCAATAATGATTTAGAGTATTTTTCATATGACTACAGATAGCTTTGATTTCTTTGTCTGAAAAACTGCCCATTCATATCATTTGACCATTTATCAATTGGGGAATGACTTGTATTTTTGTAATTTTTATTTCAATTCTCTATATATTTGAGAAATAAGATCTTTATCAGGGATACTTGTTACAATTTCCCTCAGTTTTCTGCTTTCCTTTTCATTTTGGTTGCTCTAGTTTTTTTTTGTGGTATCTAAAAAATTTTAATGCAGTCTTGGAGCTTAAAACTTTAAAAACTTCAGTTTTAAGCTTTAAAATTGCATTAAAACTTTTGGGACATCCTATTACCTCTATGGCCATTGAAAAATCACTTTACAATGCTTGCTTCAGTGCCTCATGAGCTGGAGAAGGAAATGGCAAACTATTTTTGTATCTTTGCCACGAAAATGGGATCACATAGAGTTGGACATGACTGAAACAACTGACCATCATCATAACAAAATATAGTGGTTTTGTCACAATTTTATTAGGGTATCTGTGCAATATAAGAGAATGGAAGATTATTTCTTAACCACAAAATTATATTTTTTCACCATACATTGGAGTGAAAATTTTTGTAAGATTTTTCATTTTTCAATCTTTCTAAATAATCATGAGATAATCCACAATTCATGATCTTTGTTAGTTCAGTGATGTGGAGATCACAAGCATATATAGAACATGGATCAGGTATACCAGGACCTTCTCTTCACCCCTGAAAGGCCAATAATCGTGCTTGGTCCAATGTGTGCTAGCACACCTGGCCTCCACTCTTTGAATACTTGTGGAGACCAATTCCCTAATCAGAATCTAAGTCAAAAGTACAGAGAAGATTTTAAAGATAGAGACCCTTTTCTTAACACCTCCCCTTGTGACTTCTCACATCAAATAGTATGAAGAACGAAATAGCAGAAGTTCTAGACAGGTGTTCAAAGGTAAACGTTCAGAGGAACTAACAACTGGTTAGTTCCAAGGAGCCACAAAGTACCCACAACACACATATATATTCTAATTTGTTTTATTAACATTTTCTTCATCACTTTATTAAGTCTAGCAGATGATTGATAAAACAATAAATCAAGCCTTAATTTGTAGCTTTTGCCGATTTCCCAGGTGTAAATGCTCATGTTAAAAATGTATCCACCAGTTCTCACGTCCTAGAGGAAGCTGCCTCTAGCTCACCCTTGAGGGTAACTCATTGTCCTTTCTTAAGCCTTTCAGCTTCTACAAATCAGGTTCAATCTTTAGTTTTCTCTCTAAAACCTCTTTGGTTTGTTCCTTATCCAAATTTCTCCTGGCAACTTTAAAATCTGCCTTATGGTTCTCCCAGGCTAACATAATATAAATTCAGGACTATTTACACAGTAAAGGGCACAGAAGAGATTCACATGCACCCAAATCCATGAGAGTCATGGCAATTTCCATCCCATCTTTCTTGGGCTTCCACCTTTCTCAGAAATCTATGCAATGCTCATGAGACCATACTATACTCCTATGTAGGGAGTGAAAGTACAGACTTTGGGGTTAAGGTGGAGTTAAACAAAACCTTTCCCCTGGGAAATCCATATTTTCTTTGCCTGAATAGTCCTTGTCTCCATACCAGGAAAGGGATTTCCATACATTCGTTGTCCATTACACTGATGCTTCCTTTGATCCTCATGTGGTGACAGCTCCTTGTCTCTGTCATCTCCATCTCTCCAGCTTGTAGAGCAGGCCTCAGGGTTATATCCATCTGGTAGTGTTTTTTTTTTTCCTTTACTAGAGGGCTGCCACAATCCCTTAGGAAGGGTCATGCAAGCTCACAGGATTCTTTCCAGGAAAAACCGTTCCACAGCATGTTTCCCTGTCCAAACTTTGTCTAACAAGCTCTCCTGAATACTGTCATAATACCCTTTTAATTTTTAAATAATTTTTTTTATTTTCGTCCAGTTACATATTAAGACAATATTTAACATTTTTTTTGTATTGCGTTCCAATTTCTATTCATCTCTCTGCCTCCCCCTCCCTGAGGTGGTGAGCAATCTGATATAGTTACACTTGGGAAATCATGTAAAACATTTCCATGTTAGTCATTTTGCAAAAGAAGACTTGAGAAGAAAGAAAAAAGAAAGGAAAGAAGGGAAGAAGGAAGGAAAGAAGGAAGGAAGGAAGGAAGGAAGGAAGGAAGGAAGGAAGGAAGGAAGGAAGGAAGGAAGGAAGGAAGGAAGGAAGGAAGGAAGGAAAAGAAAGAAAGAGTAGAGGGAGAAAAGGAAGGAAGAAAGAAAAAGAAAGATAAAATAGAATGATTTGGTCTGTATTTAGACAGTATCACCATCCTTTTAAAGGTTAAATCCAAATGAATAGCTTTAAACTTGAGTCACTGCCAGGAATAAGATTTCATCAGTAGAAAATGGGGACCCAGTGGAAGGGGAATTCATACTATGTCAAACATACAAGAGACTTGAAGAGAGGGCCTTCTGACTCCTCCTGTAGGTTTGCCTGAGACTTCCTGCTATATATGAGAATATAAAAGGAGAACAGCAAAAATACCATCCTGAGATGCCCTGGGGTTGAAAGGATAGGCGTAGCCTCTTAAAATGTCATCTAGATTACATCCTACCTATACTGGAGGACAGTGTGACTCAGTTATCAAAGGGTTGCTGAGGCCTTTTTTCAGTTCTATGGTTCACTTAGTATATGCCTGATGAAACATGAAGCTATACAGAAGATATTGGACATGGTCAGAAGACCATGGCTCAAACTTCAGCTATGCACTAGCAAGTTGTGGAGTCTTTGAATTTCTCTGGATCTCAATTTCCTCACTTACAAAATGAGGGGGTTAACCTAGCCAAGCTCTAATAATATCTAACATTGAACGTTATAAAAGTGCTTTTCATATATTACACATTCTATCCCTAAACCCTGTGAGATTGATATTAGTATTGTTATCATTTTATAGGTGAGGAAACTAGGGATAAGAGAGTATAAGCAACATGTCTATAGCCTCAGCTGGTAAGTATCTAAGGCAGCATTTGAACTCTGGTCTTTCTCACTCCCCCGATCCAGTGTTCTGTTCTTTGTGGTTCCTTCTAGGTCTAAAATTCTATGATTCTGAGCAGAAAAGAAAACAGATGCCACCATCAAAATACCATAAGTAAGTGCAATAGTGAAGGTGAAAATGGAAACAACTGAGTGGCTGATTTGGACTTTCGAGCCCCACACCACCAGAGGAAACACGTCAAAAAGGACCATCACTTGTAATGCATGAATCTTATCTAATGTTACTCTGTGTAGCTTCCTCTTGTGGTAGCTGGGTCCCTAGTAGCTTTAAAAGATGTGGTGCCCATCTTCATCGAGGCATGTAGGTGATGCACCGAACACAACTGAAAAACAACTGAACAGCAAAAACCCACTTTACTTCAGGTAATTCCTTATTTCAGGGGCCTGTGCCATCACTGGTAACTTAGCCTATTTTTCATGGTTAAATAAAAAAACCCAAGGCTACTCAAAGAGGTGACCCTAAACTTGGGAACATGGCAGTGATGGTGCTAAGGTAATTCTTTAGAACAAAGACAGGAAGGATGAATTGAGTTCAAGAAACACCTTGTGCCTCTTTTGTGGAAGGAGAGAGACAACTTGCTAGAAGGGGTAGCAGGCTGACCTTGGGAGGTAGGGAGGCTTGGGTTCAAGTTTAGCTTCTGACATATACTAGCATTGTGCTCCTGAGCAAATCCTATAACTCTCAGTGCCCCAAGGAAATCTTTGTGATTAAAAATTACTGGATCAGTTGATGTGCTTTGTTGGAAGGAGTTTCTACCTACTCCCTCAAGATCCTTGTCCCAATAACATCACAGTTCCTTGTTAAAAAAAAAAAAGTAAGAGAGGCAGCTCAGTAAAGGCAGTGCATAGTGG
This sequence comes from Bettongia penicillata ogilbyi, assembly GCA_023548195.1. Taxonomy (NCBI): domain Eukaryota; kingdom Metazoa; phylum Chordata; class Mammalia; order Diprotodontia; family Potoroidae; genus Bettongia; species Bettongia penicillata. Next base: position 6,684,931 of record JAJHZJ010000147.1, read on the forward strand.
ATAGCATCTGATTTGGAGTCAATCAATCAACATGAATTTATTAAGTACCCACTGTGTACCAGGTCCTGTACTAAGTGCTTGAGATACAAGCACAAAGAATTAAACAATCCTTAACCACAAGAAGCTCGCAGTAAGTTCAGGGTTCACATTCTGCTTCTGACACTTAGGAATTATATGATCACAGACAAGTCACACAAGTTCTGTGTTTCTCAAGCAACTCCCCTGGACTTATCAACTAAATCTTAGACGAATTGGGAGCTGCCTTGCTGGAGAGAGTTCTCATACCAGGAATTCTTCATACTGATAAAGATCTCATATCCTTCCTACATTCGGAAGGTACTATGGTAGACTAACTTTATAATTAGAAGCGATTTTAGAAGTTACATAGTTCAGTATCCCCATTTTACAGGTGAAGAAACGAAGACCACAAGAAGTTAAGTGACATAAGTAGTTAAGGTCATAGAGCGAATATTTGGCAGAGTTAGGATTTGAATTCAGGTCCTCTGACTCTAAATCTTGTACACTTTCCACTATACTGTGTTTTTTTGCTACTTTTCCATCATGTCTGACTCTTTACGACCCCATTTAGGGTTTTCTTGGCAAAGATACTGGCGTGATTTGACCTTAACTTTTCCAGCTCATTTTGCAGATGAGGAATCAGAGGCAAACAGAAAAAAAATGACTTGTCCAGGGTCACATAGCTAGATAAGTCTTCCTAACCCAGTGCACTATCTACTAATAGCTAGCTGTCCCTATACTGTCCCTGGGGTTTTCTTGGCAATGACCTTGAGTGCTTTGCCATTTCCTTCTCCAATATGGCATAATGCCTACCAAAGATACATAGGAATACCAAAATAACACATGGTTCCTGCCTTCACGGAGTTTACAGTTTATTGATACTCCCTTTTTTGAATTTCCACTCTGAACCCAGAAGTCATTAAATATTTGTTGAATGGAATTGAATTCTTATTGAATTTGTCCATCACAGAGTCCAGCTCTTTGAATGTTTCCATGGGTGTAAGTTTCATCTCTTCAAGCAATTTGGAAATCTTGGTACCCCCCACTATTGTAGATTGCTTAGGCCATATGAATTGAATTGAATCAAGCAGAAAACCATTATTAGAAAAGACTAGGGACATTTTTACTCATCTTGAAACAGAATGATATTTGAGGCTGTGTCATTCTGGCCCTGGCTGAAGTTGGTAAGGGCTTCAAGGCATTCAAGATTATGAATGTAGCAGATGGTCAATATAGACACAGCTTGGGACAATGTTCATAAATCTTGTATTATTTGGACAAATGTAGACAGGGCTGATGTCCAGGCCTCTTGCTGTGACATGACACAATTTCTTGCGTGATAAGAGCAAACTCATTACTGTCCTTTTTGCCTCAGATGCTCCAATAGGCAAGGCCTTCCTCAAAGGAATGTTTTATGTTTATCATACCCTCACAGGTGAAATTAAAAACTGAAAAATATGTCCTCTGAATTTTGACACCTTCTGAAGATAATTTTTTAGCCTTGCAGGAAAAAAAATTCTACTGTCACAATTATATAATTGGGCATAGAAATTCAATCCAACACATTCAAAAGTTTGAAGAATTCTTTTTTTTCCATACTTTGACATAAATCTTCTTTTATGATTACTGCAGCCATTTCAAGGAGGTAGTTATAACGTCTAATGTTCCCTAGAATAATTATGAATTACTGTAGCTCCTGGTATGGTAGAATCTCAATCTTTTGAACTTCATGCTGAACTTTGTGGTGTGGAAATGGATTTTATCTTATCATAATTTCTTGAAGAATATTCCAGTGGAGTTTTAAAAAAAAAACTTTAGTGAAATCAGATTCCAGTAAAGAAAATTTCTGACTTTTTTGTTGTTTTATGATGATGTTATACCAAGCTGAGCTTTTGCCATCTGCTCAACCCACTGATTATAAATGGAGAAAATACAAATTACAGGCATTTCAGAGATAAAGATGATTTAGGCTTCTCCTAGAAGTTTCATGTGGAAGGCAGTTGTGGTGTAGAAGTGACTTCTCATGATTCAGACACAAATTATAAAGTAAACTGGTTCTTCCTGAGAGAATATATTCTTTGCTGAAAAAAAAGTTTTTCTAAAGAAAGACAGTGTCGTGGAAAGAATCCATTATGTCTTCATGGAGACATAGGAATGGTACATATTTTGATATTCAAATAGATCTCTGACATCACTGAAGTGAGTACTCCCTCTAACCATACATTTAATCAATTGATAATATTTGCTGAATATTTGTTTAATAGCAGACACTTACCAAACACCTACTATGTGCCAGGTACATAGGGTTCTAGGTTCTGGAGATACAAAGACAAAAGCAAAATGTACTCTGTCCTCGAAGAGCTTATGTAATATTGGAGGAGAAAATGTGATTGTACACACACACGTGTCCCAAAAGCTTGATTTTGGGAATATCCTGTATAATCTCTCTCTCTGTCTCTTTCTGTATCTCTCTCCCTGTCTCTCTCTCTCTCTATTTCTTTCTCTGTGTGTCTCTGTGTCTCTTTCTGTATTTCTCTCTGTCTCTCTCTGTCTCTGTGTCTGTGTCTCTGTCCGTCTCTCTGTCTCTTTGTATGTCTCTGTGTCTCTCTGTCTCTGTCTATCTCTCTATCTCTGTCTCTCTGTGTGTATCTCTGTCTCTGTGTGTATCTCCCTCTGTGTGTGTCTCTCTCTCCTTGTGCCTCTCTCTGTCTCTGTCTCTTTTTATGTGTCTCTCTGTCTCTCTCTCACATATACACACACACATTTATCTCCAAGTTATAGTCCTTACTCTCCTCCTGGATTTTCTCTACAAATCACACTCCCCTCCCTTCTCCCTTCACCCCCCCAACTATTCCTCCTTTTCAGCTTCATTTTATGTGTTGTCTTCCTCCATTAGAATATAAACTCCTTGAGGACAGGGACTATCCTGATTTTTGCTTGTATTTGTATTCCCAGCACTTTGTCTACTTGGCACACAGTAAGTCCTTAATAAATGCTTGTTGACTTGTTCAAATATCCATCCATCCATCTATCTATTTGTCTATCTATCTATCTATCTATCTATCTATCTATCTATCTATCTATCTATCTATCTAATATATTATATATACACACACCACAGAGATAGAAATATACAATATAAATATATGATAATTTGGACAGAGAGAAGCACTAATAACTGGGGGTGGATTGGTAGAGGAGTTCATGAAAAGCACTAAAAGCATGTCTGGAAGAAAAGTAGGTGGCAAGGGAGTAGGCATGGGGCACAGTCAGTGTAAAGTCATGGAGAAGGGAGATGTAGTGTTATATGTGAACAGAGAGAACACCAGTTTGACCAGTCTGTAAAATGTATGAAAAGGAGTAATGTGTTAACAAGGCTGGAACAGTTGGTTAGGAACAGATTGTGAAGGGCTTTAAGTTTTAAATAACCACTATTTGATCTTGGAGTTTATTGGACAGAGGAGTGTCATGATGGGACTTGCACTTAAAAATAGTCACTTTAATAGCTGTGTGGGTCAATTAAAAAGCTTATTATAATAGTCCAGGTGATAAGGAAAAGTGATTAACAGAAAGACAATGAGGACATGAACTAGGATGATAGATATATATGTGAGTTGGGTAGAAAGAAAAAAAATGTCAGAGACATGGGAACACAATAATAAGATTTGACAACAGATTAGATATAATGGAAAGGTGAGTAATTGAAAATGATGCAGAATTGGTAGGTTTGGGAAGGATGGTGATGCCTCAACAAATAAAGACATTCAGAAGAGGAATGAGTTTTAGGGAAAAGACGAGGAGAGATATTTTTGACCCTTACTAGATTTGATAATTAAAAGATCCCTGGTTACTTTGGAGAAGAGTGTCAGTGGAATTGATAAGAGGTGAAGCCAGATTGCAAAAGGCTGAGTAATGAATGAAAAACAGAGGCAATGAGTTTAGAACATAAAGAGCTTTTTTGAGAAATTTAAGAAAGCAAGGAAAGATGTAGGGAAACAGCTTGAAGGAACAGCAGAGCCTATTGAAGATTTTTTTTTAAGGATTAGGGAGGCTTGGAAGTCTTTTTTCCCCCATTGCAATCCTGGAGGCACGCAACTAAGTAGTAAGATGGGAGATTCAGTGGGCCGTCACCCAAAAATTGAAATTGTTCAAAAGTAGAATTGGCTGCCTTAGAGGATAGTGGATTTCCCCTCACTAAGAGCTGCAGGAGGGGAGGAGCCAAGATGGCCGAGTAGAAAGACTCACATATGCTAGCTCCGAACCCATAACCCATAAATTTCCTGTAAAAAGAACTCCCCACAAAGTCTGGAGCAGTGGAAGCCGTGCAGCAATGGAGTGGAGGAGATTTCTGTTCCAGAGAGCTCTGAAAAACTGGCAGCAAAGGTCCATCACGCACCAGAGCCCAGCCCTGCCTTGGCCGCAGCCCCGAGAGGAGCAGACCCGAGCAGGCTTCAGGGACAGAATCTCTGGTGGCTGCAAAGGTCCCTCTGCCCACAGGTGCTACAGGTCAGTGAGAGAGCCTTCTGGACTGGCCAAGAGGGGAGCGGGGTGTCTCTGTGGCTCAGGCACCCTTGGGAGGAAGCAGTGGGGGAGGCAGCGACAGAGGCTCCCAGAGCAAATGGGAGCTCGGGTCCATTACTGAAGATCTCCACAAAAACCCCTGAGGGAACTGAGCCTGGGAGGCGGCCATGCCCCCACCTGAGAACCTGAATTTAATCATACCCTGAATAGCAGCTCCGCCCACCGCTGAAAGCCCTGAGGCTGGGGAGCAGCATTTGAATCTCAGACCCCAAGCACTACCTGGGCAGATCTAGGTGGGAGTGGAGAGGAATCTCAGAAGTCAAGTAACTGGCTGGGAAAATGCCCAGAAAAGGGAAAAAAAAAATAAGACCATAGAAGGGTACTTTCTTGGTGAACAGATGTTTCCTCCTTTCCTTTCTGATGAGGAAGAACAATGCTTACCATCAGGGAAAGACATAGAAGTCAAGGCCTCTGTATCCCAAACATCTGAAATAGATATCCAATGGGCTCAGGCCATGGAAGAGCTCAAAAAGGATTTTGAAAATCAAGTTAGACAGGTGGAGGAAAAACTGAGAAGAGAAATGAGAGAGATGCAAGAAAAGCATGAAAAACGGGTCAATACCTTGCTAAAGGAGACCCAAAAAAATGCTGAAGAAAATAACACCTTGAAAAAGAGGCTCACTCAATTGGCAAAAGAGGTTCAAAAAGCCAATAAGGAGAAGAATGCTTTCAAAAGCAAAATTAACCAAATGGAAAAAGAGGTTCAAAAGCTCACTGAAGAAAATAGTTCTCTCAAAATTAGAATGCAAAATGACTTTATGAGAAACCAAGAAATCACCAAACAAAACTAAAAGAATGAAAAAATGGAAGATAATGTGAAATATCTCATTGGAAAAACAACTGACCTGGAAAATAGATCCAGGAGAGACAATTTAAAAATTATGGGATTACCTGAAAGCTATGATCAAAAAAAGAGCCTTGACATCATCTTTCAGGAAATTATCAAGGAAAACTGCCCTGATATTCTAGAACTAGAGGGCAAAATAAGTATTCAAGGAATCCACCGATCACTGCCTGAAAGAGATCCAAAAAGAGAACTCCTGGAATTGTGGCCAAATTCCAGAATTCCCAGGTCAAGGAGAAAATATTGCAAGCAGCTAGAAAGAAACAGTTCCAGTATTGTGGAAATACAATCAGGATAACTCAAGATCTAGCAGCTTCTACATTAAGGGATCGAAGGGCCTGGAATAGGATATTCCAGAAATCAAAGCAACTAGGACTAAAACCAAGAATCACCAACCCAGCAAAACTGAGTATAATACTTCAGGGGAAAAAGTGGTCTTTCAATGAAACAGAGGACTTTCAAGCATTCTTGATGAAAAGACCAGAGCTGAAAAGAAAATTTGACTTTCAAACACAAGAATGAGAAGAAGCATAAAAAAGTAAACAGCAAAGAGAAGTCATAAGGGACTTACCAAAGGTGAACTGTTTACATTCCTACATGGAAAGACAATATTTGTAACTCTTGAAACTTTTCAGTATCTGGGTAGTTGGTGGGATTACACACACACATACACACACACACACGCACATGCACACACACGTACACACATGCACGCACACACAGAGACAGAGAGCACAGAGTGAATTGAATAGGATGGGATCATATCTTTAAAAAATTAAGGTAAATGTACAAGAGAAATGTATTGGGAGGAGAGAGGGTTAAATGGAATGGGGCAAATAATCTCTCATAGAAGAGACAAGCAGGAGACTTTTTAGCGGAGGGAAAAAGAAGAGAGCTGAGGAAAAAAACATGAAGTTTACTCTCATCACATTCGACTACAAAAAGGAATAAAATGCACACACTTTTTGGTATGAAAACCTATCTTACAATACAGGAAAGTGGGGAAGAAGGAGATAAGCAGGGTGGGGGGGATGATGGAAGGGAGGACAATGGGAGGAGGGAGCAATTTGAAGTCAACACTCAGGGAAGGACAGGATCAAAAGAGAGAATAGAAACAATGGGCTGCAGGATAGGATGGAGGGAAATATAGTTAGTCTTACACAACACGACTATTATTGAAGTCATTTGCAAAACTACACAGATAGGGCCTATATTGAATTGCCTGCCTTCCCAAAGGGAATGGGTGGGGAGGGAGGGATGGGGAGAAGTTTGAACTCAACGTTTTAAGAACAACTGTTTAGTATTGTTCTTACTACTAGGAAATAAGAAATACAGGTAATGGGGAATAGAAAGTTATCTGGCCCTACAGGACAAAAGAGAAGATGGGGACAAGAGAAGGGAGGGATGATAGAAGAGAGGGCAGATTGGTGATAGAGAAAATTAGAATGCTTGGTGTATTGGGGTTGGGGAGGGGACAAATAGGGAGAAAATTTGGAACCCAAAATTTTGTGAAAATGAATGTAAAAAGTTAAATAAATAAATTTATATTTTAAAAAAACTGCAAAAAAATACGCTATATGACCATTTGTCAGAGTTACGTTTCAAGGAGATTTTTGTTCAGTTACTGGTTGGATAGGTTGCTTCTAAAATTTCCTTTCAACTCTGAGATTGTGTAGTTTGTTCTTGATAAAGCTATGTTGGCTCTTTAGTGACTACCATTTATTTCCCTTTCTATGGGCTTACAACCTAAACTTTTAATGATATTTCTAGAATATTTTTTTCCAGGAATTGAAGTCTAGGTCACTAAACTCTCATTTGAAGAATCCATCTACTTTTTCCTTTCAAAAATTGGGACAACATTTGCCCACCTCCGGGCCTGTGGTTCTTCTCCATTCCTCCTCAGTCATTTAAAGATCATGACACCAGCTCAGAAATCACATCCACCTGTTCTTTTACTATGCACGGATGCAGTCAGTCTAGAAATTGTGACTTGAACTCGTCAAGGGCTCTTATCATCTCAATTATTAGAGATGCAGTATGCTGTGAAGGATATGATGCTAGGCTTGAAGTTAGGAATAGGAGCTCAAATCCTGATTCAGACACTTCATAGCTAGGTGACCATGGGCAAATCACCTCAATTCTCAGAGTATCAGTTGCCTCAACTATAAAATGGGGAATCATGATAATTGTACTGTGGATTATAATGTGGGTCAAATGGGATAATATAAGTAAAGTGCTTTGTAAATCTTAAAATACTATTTAAAGTGAATATTTAATTATTATTATTTAATTTTTTATTATTAGATTAAGCACAAGTGAAAATCTTAAGGAAACTTATAAAACTGTAATTTTATGGTGTTCACACTATACCTCTTCCAGTGGTTGGTGTCCAGTGACTTCAAATGCATCATTGCAGTACCATTGGTAAATCAATTACTACCTCAGTGCATTAAAGGATGACTCATTGATCTGAAAGACTGAATACAGTCTTTCCATACCCTCCCTTCCCCCCTCTCCCCTCCCTCCTCCCTTGCTCCCAGGAAACAATGTACATACTAGGAGATGTGGTTTGATTCTGTAAAAAGGTTAGAATCCATCATGCACCTTCTAGCAAAATTGTTTTTGCAGGAGGATTATGAATTGAAGAGGAAAGGAGATAAAAAAGGAGTAAGGAAGCTCCCTGAGACCATTACAGATGATGGTCATGAGGAAGTTAGGAGGTATTTTCTTTCTCCTTGACTGGTGAAAGTCATATAAATAGAAGGAATATAAATAAAATGGTGATTTTGAAATATTCCTTTGTTTAAAACAATGGATTATTCTGATAATAAGGGCTATACTGCCATTCATCAGCAACTTTATCTCTTGTCAATTCCACTACTAATTTTTAAAAAGATAATGAATAAAAGATAAACTAATTCTTTTTTCTTTTTTTAATTATTTTTTAAATGTTTATTTATTTATTTTTAGCTTTCAATATTCGTTTCCACAAAATTTTGAGTTCCAAATTTTCTCCCCATCTCTCCCCTCCCATACCTCATAATACCTTGCATTCTGATTACCCCTTCCCTCAATATGCCCTCCCTTCTATCACAGCCCTCCCTTCCCTTATCCCCATCTTCTCTCTTTTCTTGTAGGGCAAGATAGATTTCTATACCCTTTTACCTGTATTTCTCATTTCCCACTTGCATGCAAAAACATTTCTCAACATTCATTCCTAATACTTTGAGTTCTAACTTCTCTCCCTTCCTCCCTCCCCACCCATTCCCACCGACAAGACAAGCAATTCATTACAGGCTATATATGTGTAGTTATGCAAGACTTCCATAATAGTCATGTTGTAAAAGACTAACTATATTTCCCTCCATCCTATCCTATCCCCCATTTATTCTATTCTCTCTTTTGACCTTGTTCCTCCCCAAAAGTATTTACTTCTAATTACTCCCTCCTCCTATTTGCCCTCTCTTCTATCTTGCCCCCACTTGTCCCCTTCTCCTCTACTTTCCTGTAGTATACGATAGATTTTCATATCAAATTGAGTAGGCATGTTATTTCCTCCTTAAGCCACATGTGATGAGAGTAAACTTCACTTTTCCCCTCTCACCTCCTCTTTTTTCTCCTCCATTGAATAAGCTTATCCTTGCCTCTTTTGAGTGACAGATAAAACTAATTCTTAAAAGAAAGGAGGATATTGTAGAAAGAAAACATATATACACATGCAACTAATATTTTGGCAAGGTTATTTAAATTTATTAAAGCTATTGTCTTCACTCTTCCACTTTTAATCATCCTACAAATACTAACACTGAACAATGTGTCCTAGAAGTGTCCTTGGCCTGGGTAAAAATGTCAAATCACTTATTTTCAACTTCCAGGGAAATAAGTACAAGGGAGCAAAATAGAATTATTTGTCAGAATGAGATGAAAAATTAAAATGAATGTGATTCGGCATTATCAACTTAAAATTTGTTTTAAAATGAAAAACCATTCTTTTTAAGTAAAATTGGAATCTACTACCAGAATGGTGAAGGGCTCAAGCTGAGGAATGAGACATAGATTTTTCTGACAAGACCAGTGAGGAAATTCACTGTTTGTATACATTTGTTACAAAGGGTATTCTTTTCTTTCATTTTTCAAAGGGGAAGGGAGGTAGAGGGAGTAGATGGTTAGGGATAGGGCTGCCAGAAAGAAAAGAATGTAATAGAAACATTTTTTAAAATGTACAAAAGAGAATAGAGAGAAACACAGACAAGCTGAAGAGCTTTGAAAGCTATATGTTGAATTTAATAATAAAAGGAAAAGAAACTGTATGCAAAAAGAGATTCATAGTTTTATATATAAGCCTCTTTTTCCTGTTCTATTTTGCATATGGAAACATTCATTTTGTTTGGTGTTAAGTTCAGAATAAAAAAAGTCATATTGGAATAATTTTTGTAGGAGTGGGACCTCTTGTTTAGAGTGAAAGTCTTTTTAATCTTGAATTGTTAGCTGGTGATAAATATTCTTTTAATGGCATATTGATGTCTGTTAACTATATTCAATTCCATAATATGTATTTACTGAGCACCTACAATATAAGAAGCACGATAACTATGAACACAGAGTTAGAGTTGGAAGGGACCTCAGAGCTCATTTGATCCAATCACATCATTTTACAACCAGTAGTGAGGAGTTGGGGGGAGGGGTAGTGTTTATAGGCATAATGCTATGCTAGGTTTGTAGGGAAGTGGTAACTTCCAATGACTGACATCCTCATCCTTGCCTCAGTAGTTATTGTTTCTCAACCACACTGTCATCCTCCTCCAGCATGACATTTCTTTCCTTCCTCATTTCTTTCCTCTGGAAGATTTGTTTTCCTTTCAAACAATGGAAAGGGAAATTAACCAAGGTCCTATCTTTCATACCAGTCCTAGTTTGTCATGGCCTCTCCCAAACAAAGCTGCTGACTTGTTTGCACAGAAATATCCAAATTTAAGTTTCTCTTTTTGCTCTGGGACACTGTAAAATTAAATAAATAATTCTGTTTTGGTCATTCCAAGCCCAAGAAACATCCTGGCAGGACATATGGACATTCTCTCTCTCTCTCTCTCTCTCTCTCTCTCTCTCTCTCTCTCTCTCTCTCTCTCTCTGTCTCTCTATGTCTCTCTCTGTCTCTGTCTCTCTCTCTCTTTCCCTCCCCACTTCCAAGCATTTCCTTTATTTTTTTCTTTCATGAATTTATGCAAGGAACACTTAGATAGGACAGCAGCAAAATGGTTAAACGCGTTTATTATACCTAAAATTTAAAAGAAAAAAATGAAACAAAGAGCAAACAAATTTTTAAGAAATGAGGGTTCAGGGAATAGTTCCCTCAGAAAGCAAGAATAAAGGACAAAAGGCAGTAGTCAGGTTTTACTAGCTCAGCCTTCTGCAGTTCAAAGACCTAGCAATCCAGTATTTACTCCATGTGACTCATATCACCATGCTTGTATTGACTCAGTCACGAAGTTCTTGTTCAGTTGTATGGCATCTCATGATTAGTGCTCTCCCACATTGGGATGCTTTTTAAAGTCCTTGGTGTTGCTCAGTCATGTCCAACTCTTGGTGACTCCATTTGGGTCTTGGCAAAGATACTAGAGTAGTTTGCCATTTCTTGTCAAATTCATCTTACAGATGAGAAACTGAGGCAAACATGGTTTGCTGATGTCATATAATTAATAAGAGTCTGAGGCCAGTTTTGAACTCAGGAAAATAAGTCTTCCTGACTCTAGGCCCAGGCTCTATCCACTGTACCAGCTAGTTGCCCCCTTGGTCACTACTCTAGATACTGATAACAGGATCTCTATACCTATCAAGAGTCAACATGTCCACTCTTCTGCTAGGATGTTTGCCTTCCTATCCTCCCATTCTCCTCTCATATGGCTTCTTCCTTGCCATTCCCTTAGGTTGGAAGGGGTTAGTTAACTTGTCAGTCAAAGTCTAGACAAGACAGTCCAGCATGAGGGTAACTCCCCAGGAGTTCAAGTTAAAAAATAAACACTGGGGATACAGTACTAGTAGTGATATTACTGGGTCAAAGGGTATGCACATTTTTGTAGCCCTTTGGGCATAGTTCCAAACCATTCTCCAGAATGGTTGGATGAGCTCACAGCTCCACCAACAATGAATTAGTGTTCCAACTTTCCCACATCTTCTCCAGCATTTATCATTTTCTTGTTCTGTCATGTTTGCCAATCTTATAGGTGTGATGCGGTACCTCAGAGTTGTTTTGATTTGCAACTTGGAACTTCATAATAACGCAAGAACTTACTAAAAAAAAAACCCAGTGGTAGTATTCTAACACAAAATGTCTTCCACACTCAGAGAAAGAAATATGGAAGTCATTCGCAAAATGTAGCAGACCATGTTTGTATGTGTGTGGGTTTTAGTGTATTATGTTTTGATTTGTTATATGATTTCTTCCATTTATTTTAGTTCAACTACATAGCATGACTACTGTGAAAATGTACTCGATAGGAAAGTATATGTAGAACCTATACAGAATTGTATGCTGTTGCGGGGAGGGAGGGGGATAGTGGGGGTAAGATGGGAGAGTGGGGGGGCATAAAATCTTAATTTTAAGGAAGTGATTGTAGAACACCAAAAAAATAAAAAAGAAAAATAAATAGAAAAGAAAAAAAAAAAGAAACACTGGTTTCTTCAAGAACTAGCAGACATTCCTTGTTAGCATCCAAATCTCCTTGGCAACCCAAGAGGCAATATATTTAGATAAGGAAACTGAGGCCAGGTGACTTGATAAAGTTACTTTAGATAATAAGTTGCAGAATCAGCATTCAAATGCTTTAGCTCCATATTCCAACTTTCCATTACACTGTAGTCCAACACCCTGAGAGTAATTAAATGTATTTCTGGATAGCTGATATCATTGATGATTTGCTTGCAATAGGTAATAGCTACCAAATAGGTCATTATAGGTGATGTTTCTACAAGACTGTGTTCTTCTAGAAAAGTAGAAGAGATCACTCCATTTTTGTTCATTTTAATTACTTCATCTTCAGTTACTTATGTTGGTCATGGTTTTTGCCACATTTCCTACATGTTATTTATGTAAGTGAAGTGTGGAGATATGTGCCTGAAGTCTCTAAAAAGTCCTTGTTTGCTAATGAAAGGAAGAGCTGATTCTTTATCTCCCTTTCTCCTGGAGGGATTGGTTTCTTATTATCTTTGTATCTCTTACAATGGAGAAGCTAGGTGGTACAATGGATAGAGCACCATGTCTGGAATCAGGTAGACCTGAGTTCAATTCCAGCCTCTGACATTTACCAGCTATGTAACCCTGGGAAAACACTTAACCCTATTTGCCTCACTTTCCTCATCTGAATCACGATTTGGAGAAGGAAATAGCAAACCATTCTAGTATCTTTGCCAAGAAAACCACAAAATGGGGTCACAGAGAGTTGGACATGATTGAAACAAATGAACCACAATCTCTTACAGTGAGTGTTGTATGTGTTCAATGCATGCAGGAGACACTCAGCAAGTACTTTAAAGGTAGTAGCATCATGGTATAGTGAGAAAAGATTGGATTTAGAGACATGAGACATTTAGGTTTGAATCTTGCCTCCAATCCTTGTTGGCTAAATGACCATTAGGCAAGTCATCTAACCCCTCCTTGACCACAATTTCTCCATCTGTAAAATGGTTATAATAATAGCTGTCATATCTATCTCACAAGAATATTGAGATACTGTATGTATAGGTAGGTGGTGCAGTGGATATCATCAGGCCTAAAATCAGAAAGACTCCTCTTCATGAATTCAAATCTGACCTCAGACACTACTAGTTGTATGACCCTGGGCAATTCACTAAACCCTATTTGCCTCAGTTTCCTCATCTGTAAAATGAATTGAAGAAGCAAGCAGAAAATCACTCCAATATCTCTGCCAAGAAAACCCCAAACGGGGTCACAAAGAGTCTGAAATGGCTGAAAAATAACTGTAAATGTATGTCTTGATAAGTCACAAATATAAATCTCAGTTACTCTTGAGTGACTGAAGAACACTAAAGAAAGCATAGTACACATTCTAAATGTGTGACCTTCCAGCAGAGCCACTATATCTGTATTTTATCAGACTGTGAAATGTATTTCCTTTGGTGCAGTGTATAACAAAAGTTTTCAATAAATCAGTCTGTAAAGCATACTGTAGTTATACTCCAATATACTGAACTTGACAAATATTGATGTGACTACCCAAGAACACAGATCAAGACTGATGGGTTCTTGGTCACTTTTTCTGTAGATAAACTAAGACAAGGGTTTACAGTATCACATTTTGTAAAGTACTTTGTCAAGATGTAATCAAATGTGTCTAAAATGTATATCTGTTTAAACTGCCTTTTTTGCTTTGTGATTTATAGCAACATATAACCCTTTCTAGAAAATGATTATTGAATGACAGGAGATGTAGACAGAGATGGACATGAAAAATGTAAATTCAGAGTGTCAAGAATTTTAAAATTTAAATGAATGCCATACTGGTATCTCCATTGAATTAGGAGTCAGGAAATGAACAGAGGAAAAAACACTGGATTTCAGGTTAGATGATTTGGGTTTGAATGTTAACTCTCCCAGTTACTAACTGAGTATAGTCTCTCTGAGGCTTCTTCAACAACTGACTCTCTCAGAACAGAGGAAATACTTTTAACTCTAATCTGATGGGCGGTCTCCAGTTATGCTGATGAAAATATCTGGTCACTGGATCCAGATGGCTCAGGAGGAGAAAGTGAGGCTGGTGACCTTGCACAGCCCTTCCTCGCTCACATGTAACATTTGCCAATTTCTGTGGTATAAATACATACACCAAAACTTTAACAATTGGAGCTGGCTCCAGCACACCCTGCTTCTAGCTTTAAATCCATGATGCGGTCTATGAAATATGAGTTCTAGTAAAAGTCCTGTATCTATTTAACTGTACTCATGGGCAAATAGATCACCTTCCTTCAGTTTTCTTATTCAAAAAGAGATGGTTAGACAAGAAGTTCTAAGATTTCAAGATCCAGTCGTTTGCTAATGATAAAGGCAATGTTAATGAGAAGGAAAGTCTCAGACTTGTACTTCTCAAACATCATTTGATTCCTCAATAAAGTATAAAATAGCCACTAGAGAGCAAGGACTGCACATTTTTTATCTTAGTTAGTCAGCAAGTATTTATTAAGTACCTACCATATGCCAAACCCTATGCTAAGCAATGAACCTACAAAGAAGAGAAAAAGATAGTTCCTGCCCTCAAGGAGATTACAGTCTAATGGCAGAGACTTCAAGAAAACAACTATATAAAAACAAGCTATGTACAGGACAAATTGGAAATAGTTAACAAAGGGAAGGCACCAAGGGATAATCCTGTAGAAGATGAGATTTTATCTGGGATTTATGAGGAAGAACTTTCCAGGCATGAGGGGATGGCCCAAGAAAATGCCCAAAACAGAGAGATAAGTGTTTTATTCTTAGAACAGCAAAATGACCATGTCACTGGATTAAAGAGTATATAGGGGTGTAACATGCGAAAACACTAGATAGGTAAGGGGAAGGAACCTAGCTTATGAAGGGCATTGAATGCCAAACAGAGGATTTTGTCTTTGATCCTGGTGGAATTCATGGGAATTTATGGAATATAAAGATAACACAGCCAGAGGTGTGCTTTGTATGCAATGTGACCAATACCCAGTAGGTGCTTAATAAATGTTTATTGATTAACTGGTGGCACTGCTGTTAATTATGGTCCTAAGTGCTAAGTTATGCAGTGCGTAAATATTTTAATTTGACCAAAAAAGAATCTACCCTTTCAAATTGACCCCAGAAGAATAGTTCTTAAAATGATAGATGGGATTGAGTGGGAAAAAAATTAAAGATTCTTGGAGAGTTCCTAATTGATAACTCAAAAATAAGCCTCACCCAGAGAGTTAATCTATAGAAGTAAGAATATCAGATTGTAAAGCAAATATATTATTGATGTTTATGTTGTCCTGACACTGAAGATGGAGAAATATTATTAAGCATTTTGAAGCTTTTAAAGAGTTTAAAGAAGTCTCTCTCTAAAGAATAATAATGATAGTAGCTACCATTTACATAGAGCTTTAAGGTTTGCAAAGTACCTTACATATATTATTTCATTTAATTCTCCAAAAATAGAGCACTAGGCTTGAAGTAAGAAAGATCTGAGTTCACATCTGGTCTCAGACACTAACTGTGAGACCTTGAGCAGGTCACTTAACCTTCATTTGTCTCAGTTTCCTCATCTGTAAAACTGGGGATAATGATAGCACCTACCTTCCAGGGTTGTTATAAAGATCAGATGAGATGGTATTTTTAAAGGTTTTTGCACAGTGCCTGGCACGTAACAGTCACAACAGAAATGCTAACTATAATAATTATTATTAATAATGATATTAATAATCTTATTAGGCAGGTGCTAGTATTATCCTCATTTTACAGATGAGAAAACTGAGGCTAAGAGAGGTTATGTGATTTGCCTTTCATGCAGATTCACAAGTATTTGAGACTGAATTTGAAGTTATGCTTTCTTCACTCCAAGTCCAGGACATGTATTCATGTGCCACTGAGCTGCCTAGGAGATATGGCTTCTACTTTTAGCCACTAACAAACTCTGTCATCTTGGGCAAATCACTTCTTGCTGCATCTCTCAGGGTCTCCATTTCCTAAGATTCAGAATGATGAGGTTGGACTCGGTCTCTCAGGTCCGTTCTAGTTCTGATATTTTATGGCATAATGATTCTATTTTAAAAATAAATATAACCCTTCTCTCTCCACTGCACCCCTACCTCCTACCACATTCCTGAGACAGTTGCAACATAAACAGCAGAACTCCAAAGACTGTCATCAAAAGAGAAAGCAGAGCAGGAGAAGAGCTTCATTTAATCTTGTCACATATTGACATTGCACTGAGGGTCAACAGATGGATAAAAGAGAAATAAAACTGACAGTTGCATCAATGTGCCTGTCTCTCATTGTAGAGTATGGCTAATAGTTATTTATAACACAGACCTGAATACCAATTTCAGCTGGAGGACAGGACGGTTGAGAGGCATGAACACATGGTGTTTCTTTTTTTTTCTTAAAAAACAAAAACAGCCATTTTGTAGCCTTAAAAAATAGTGTTTTGTTTTGCTATCTTTTATTTTGTTTCTTTGATGAGTATAAAGTGAGTTATATGCTAATAGCAGTCCCTAAGACACTATGCAGTCCCTAACACCTCCATTCCCCTACAACTCCAGCTGAGTTGCACAATTACAAACTCCTCTCCCTCTATATTGTATTTCAGAACTATCTTTTTTTTAAAATTTAATCAATTTATTTGTTTTCAGTTTTCAACGATTACTTCCATAAGTCTTAAATTTTCAACCCCTCCCTCTCCAATCCGTCCCCAAGATGGCTTGCAGTCTTATATGGGTTCTACACATACGTTCTTATTAAACACATTTTCACATTAGTCCTGTTGCATGGAAGAATTAAAACGAATACTATCTTATATTTTTAAAAAGACAAACATTATCAAAAGTGAACATTTCACAAAGATTATATAGGAAACATGTCTCTGTTATATTCAGTTCATGTTTTAAAAATAAATAAATAAATTCAACACTAGTTTCAAAGCTATCTTACTTCTTTGTCTTTAATTCTGAAACTACTTGTTCTCATCTATTTAAAAAATATTTCAATGATCCCCCCCCCCCTCACACACACACACACACACACTCTCTGGAAACCCTACAGCTCATCTCTTCTTCTCCCCAAATACTCTCTTGGCAATTTTTTTGAAAAAGAACCTTCCCATGTAACAAATAAGGGCAATCTAATAAAATAAATTCACATTACTCATGTCAAAAAATTTATAAAGTATTCTGCCCCTTATTGAGGCGGATTACTTCTTTGTCTAGTGGTAGGTAATTATAGGTCTTCTGGAAGAGTAATGGTTGATCAATGCATCGATACGGATTCCTAAGCCTTTCAAAGTTGTTTTTCTTTATAATATTATTAATTATTTTATAAGTTGTTCTCCTGGGTCTGTTCATGCATCAATTCATATAACTTTTTCATAAAAATTATTTTTTTTACTTTTTTCTTTGAAAAATATATCATTTTATTTGTACACTTATAAGGTGCAATATTGAAACTTATACTGCAGCTCTGTAAAAGCTACTTACCCCTGGAAAAACTGCCAGGGAAAAGAGAGGGTGTTACTTTTTCAGTTTATCATTAGAAGAATAAATAAAAACTGATTTTTTTTTATTTAAAGAACTTTTTCCAGGTACAAATTTTATAAATTTTTTTAAAAAACGAATTCACGTATTTCTTTGAATACTAACTAAATGTCCACTTAGTGAACTCTAACTGAATACCTTTAGCTAACACCTGTACAGAACTTTTGATAGGCAAAAAACTGAACTCGTTAATGGTAATGTTCCAAGGATGTGCTCATAAAATAATTCTTAGTCATTTACAGCTTCTAGATCATGTTAAAGTAGATTTCATTTATATTAATAAAACTCTCACAATGCCACAGAATCTAGAAAAAGTAAAAGATGAAAAACAAGTCAAAGATGTAGAGAAAATCATTTTTTCAAGATACTTAGACACACGAATGATCTTTAAAATATGTAAAAACATAATATTTTGGTTACATTTTAAGTTTCAAACTGTCTCATTCCCTTCCTCCATCCCTTCCTACCCTGCACTAGAGAATTCCACCATTGGACATAGATTTATAAATGTATGTTAAACCAAATTTTGTATACTTCTATTTATCAATTTTTCTCAAGAAGTATAATTTTGATTACATTAAATTCATATAGTTTATTACAGGTTTCTCTGAATCCTTCTCTTTCATCATTTTTATAGCTTAATAATATGCCATTACATTCACATGCCGTAATTAGTTTATTCATTCTCCAATTGATGGCCACTCCTTTCAATATCAATTCTTTGCCACAGCAAAAAACAAACAAACAAAAAAAACTAAAAAAACCCTGCTATAAACATTTTTGTACTTATGAGTATTTTCACTCTATTTTAGATGTCCTGGGGGTATCATCCTACTAATGGTATCATTGGATCAAAGGATATGCAAAGTTTAGTGATGCGGATTATTGCTTTCCAGAAATTCTGAAGCAATTCACAGGTTTATCTAGAATACATGAGTTTGATTATCCTCCCACAGCCCTTCCAAAAACTGCCATTTTCCCTTTTTGTCATCTTTGCCAATATCATATATGTGAGATAGAATCTTAGAGTTGTTTAATGTTTAATGTGTGTTTTCTGCATTATTAGTAGATTGGAGTTTTTTTCATATGGCCATTGATATATTTGTTGTCTTTCTTTGCAAATTGCCTTTTCATATCCTTTGCAATTTATCCTTTGGGGAAGGGGTCATGTTCTTATATATTTGAATCAGTCCCATATATGTCTCATACATCAAACCTTTATCTGAGAATCTTCTTAGAAGATTTTATTGCCCCAATTAATTCTTTTCCTTACAAATTTAACTGCATTTATTTTGTTTGGAGAGAAGATTTTAGATTTTAAATAATTAAAATTATATATATTTTTATCTTCTGTCATCATATCTATCACTTCTTTAGGCAAGAACTCTTCCTTTATCCACAATTGTGAAAGTTATCTCCTTCCTTGCTCCTCTAATATTTTTTTATGATTCAACATTTAATATCTAGGTCATGTATCCATTATGACTTTGTTATATAATATGGCGTGAGGTGTTGGTTTGAACCGAATTTCTGCCAGTCTACATCCCTGTTTTACAGTTGTTTTTTTTCCCTCACTCAGACAGTAAGGCCTTACTCCAGTCATTAGAATCTTTAGGCTTACTGAACACTATGTTACCATGTTCCTTTGTACCTTTATGTCTTCCATTTACTCTGTGCCACAGATTAGCTTTTCTATTTTTAAAACATATTAAAGAGTTTTGACAATTATAGATTTGTAACTTGATTTCATACCTATTTCATATCTATTCATACTAGACCTTCCTTTCTATTTCTTTTGTTCATGATTTACCTTGATATTCATGGTCATGAAAACATGGAATGAATTCATTTATTCTTCCAGATTAATTTTGTTTTTTTTCTGTCTTTATAAAGCAGTCCCTTGGCAATTTTATTGAAATGGTCCTGAATAAATAAATGTAGATAGCACAGCCATTCTTACTATTTTGACACAATCCAGCTATAAGTAGTTAATATTTCTCCAGTTATTTGGATCTGTCTTTATTTTCATAGAGTATTTTATAATTATGTTCATATAGTTCCTGTGCATTTCTTAGTAGGTAGATTTCCAAATATTTTATGTATTCTTTAGTTATTTTGAATGGAATTTCTCTTTGTATCTCTTCCTACTGGGTTTTGTCGGTAACATAAAGGAAAGCTGATGATTTACGTGATTTTCCTTGATATCCTACTACTTTGCTGAAGTTTCTAATTATTTCAATTGATTTTTAATCATCCTCTAAGTAGATTATCACACTATCTACAAAATATACTATAAACAGAAACAAAAGTTTATCTATGCTTATTCCCTCGTTTTCTTTTTCTTATTGAAATAACTAGCATTTCTAAAATTAAATCAAGTTGGAGTGGTGAAAATAGACATCTTTGGTTTACCCTTGATCCATTTCTCCATTACATGCAATGCTGGTTTTAGGCATAATATTTACTGTATTGAGGAAATACATTTATTCCTTTCCTTTTTTTGATGTCTTTAACAGAAATAAATATTTAACAATAATTGTGCTTGTTGGTGACCAGGATGGTAGACTCCTCAATAAATATTGTTCCACTTAATGAGGCTGTGGAGATTGTTCTCGGGGGTTTTGTTGCTTTAGAGTTTCTTCGGGAGGGATTCTTAACTTGGGGTACAAAAATTTGTTTTAAAATATACATGTATGTATGAGCATCTGATATGGCTTGTTCATTTCTATTTCTGAGATTGTTACTGAAATTCTAAATTTCTTATTTTTAACCTAGGTATCTTATGTTTCTGTAAATATTCATCCATTTTATCAGTTTTCTTCATATATAGTTGAGTAAAATAATTTCTAATAATTTCCTTTATTTCTTCATGTAGTGTATATTTCATTTTTCACACTATTTCATAGTACTCTTTTTATTCAAACTAATTAATCATCTGTCCCTTTTATTAGGGTTTTATTTTGCCTTCAATGCTGTTAATCACCTCCTGATTTTTATAATTTTCATTTTAGCTATTATGTTTTTTTAAAGATTGATTTTCTAATTGCTCTAGGTGCAATAGGTTCATTGATCTAATCTTTCTCTTGTTGATGGGAATATAAGGATGTTTATATGACTGAGTCTCTGACCTGTCTTTTTTTAGGATCAAATTATTTAATCTCCAATTAAGTTTGAATTTTTTACTTAAAGGCCTCTCAATGATTGTTATTTTCATTGTGTTTTGATCAACACAGGTTTAATATATGCTTTTCTGAATTGCTATATGAGGTTTCCATGCTTTAGTACATTTTTTTTATAAAAGGTACCATTATAGCCAAGAAATGTGCTTATTCCTTCTGATTCCTACTCACCAGAAAGCTCTCATATCAAACTTTTTGAAAATTATATTCAGATCTTTAACTTACTTCTTGTTTATCTTTTTATTAGGTGTTTTTCTAATTCTGAAAGGAACACATTGAGCCCACCATCTACTATAGTTTTGTAGTTTTGCTGCTTCTTTTCCCCTATTAAATCAATAAACTTTTATTTCAATTACTCTGATATTATAGTATTTGGTGAGTGCAAGCATGTGTGTGTTTGTGTTGTATTACGTGAAGTACTGATATTTCACTGTGTAAGGTGCCTTTAAACTTAATGTAGTTTATTAAGCTCTTTTAACTATGCCTTTAACAAATTCTGCTCCATCTTTTTATTTTGACTCTGTGTAATTCTTTATGTTTCAAGTCTGTGTAAACAATATATCATTGGGTTCTCCTTTCTAATATGTTTTATTTTATGGATGAATTCAGCCTATTCATGTTTAATTAATTGTAATAACTAACATTTATGTATTATTTATTATGTGCCAGGCATTGTGCTAAGGGCTTTACAATTATTATCTCATCTGACCCTCACAACAACCTGGGAAGTAGGTGCTATTATTAGCTCCATTTTGCAGATGAAGAAGCCGATGCAAATAGAAATTAAACAACCTGCCCAGGGTCACACAGTTAGTATGTGTCTGAGGCAGAATTGAAACTTAGGTCTTCCTGACTCCCGAGACTGGCATTCTACCCACTGTTCTACCTAGCTACCAAATTACATACTTCTCTCCATTCTAACTTCCTATACTTATACCTCCTCTTTTTACTTCATTCTTTGCAAGGAAGAAGACAGTAGTAAAAGACCAGTTGTCACTGGGAAAAGAGGATCTTCACTGGTGTTATGTAATTGAGATGATCTGTTTCTATTCCACCGTCCCTCCTTTTGCCCAGACTCCATAATTTTTCTCACGTTTTCTTGAGTGAGGGAAGGCTGGGCAGGTCACCAGCCTCACTTCTCCTCCAGAGCCATCTGAATCCAGTGACCACATATTCATGAGGATGATTGGATGAGGCAGTTGGGGTTAAGTGACTTGCCCAAGGTCACACAGCTAGTGAGTGTCAAGTGTCTGAGGTGAGATTTGAATTCAGGTCCTCCTGACTTCTGTGCTGGCGCTCTATCCACTGCACTACCTAGCTGCACCTATACTTGTATATATTTCTGCTTTCAAGGACCTAATATTCTTTTGGGAGAAATCAGTTGACTCACATCCCATTTGAGAAGTATGAGTCCATAGTTTTCATTTTCATTAACATTTTAATTTTCAGGGCATTCGTTTCCTGTGTAAAATTTACCACATTACATTGTAAGACATCATTAGACTTGTCAATTTTCCTTCCATTTCTTTATGTCACAGTTTTTACTCCATTTACAATTTACTTCATTTCTACTAGACACTCCCATAGTCCTTGTGACCAAACCATTTTCTTCTCTGAGGCTCAGCTTATAGTCGTAGAGTTGTTCTCATCTGAATTTTTCCTTGAATGAATCCTGACCCATAATATTTCTTCAGTGTTTGGTGTCTTATTCTATTTACTCATCTCTTTGCCTCAGTTCTTGATCTGACAGTTGGTGTCACTCTGTCCCCTCCTACACTGATGGATGAGGTGAATGGGTCCTATTTAGTCCTGACATCTCTTTCCTTGGTTCCTGCTGCTGGCTTCCTCTTCTCTTGGGGTGTCTGTGTTCAAAATAGGATTCAGTGGCACCACTCAGATGTCTAGGATTGGCTCTCTTTAATTAGGGTTGTTGTTCAGTAATTTCCAACTCTTTGTGACCCCATTTAGGGCTTTCTTGGTAACGATATTGGAATTGTTTTCCATTTCCTTCTCCAATTCATTCTTAGAGATGAGTAACTTAGGAAAACAGCTTTAAGTGATTTGCTCAGGGTCACACAGCTAGTAAGTGTCTGAAGCCAGATTTGAACTCAAAAAGATGAGTCTTCCTGACTTTAGGCTGAGCACTCTATCCACTGTGCCACATAACTGTGCCATTGGTTGGTATGCTGACCCTTTGGGGCTTCCATTTCCAAAGACATAGTATGGACTTCTGTTGCCTACTCTTTATACTATCCCAATTAGGGGGCTGGATAGAACTCTTTCCTCAAGGGCTTCAATAATCGAGGTGCTGGGTGGTTTTCCATTGCCCAAGGGATTTCCTGGGTTGAAGTGTTACCTCCTCTGTTCCGTATAATGTTTCCCTGATCTTTTGTCCTCTCTGGGGCCTACCTGATCAAGGTGCTGAATAGTCTTTTGTTTCCCCCACAATTTTCTGGTCAGAGTCTTGGTTATTCTTATATTCTGTTCTGGGACTTCTCTGGTCAGACCGCTGCTGAATCCATGATCCTACCTCTAGTGTTTCCTCTACAAAGGTGCTAAGTGGTCTTTCATCTCCTCTGGTATTTTCTTGATCAGAGGGGTGGCTGATACTCCCTGGGGCTTCCCTCTCAAGGCTCTAGCTTAGCTTTCCCCATTTGCAGGCTTCAGTTCTGTGTAACTTGTATTGGCTTCAACAGGACTCTTCTCCCAGTATCCATACCTTCTGGTTGTCTGTTGGACTAGAAGAAAGCAGCCAGTTGAGGTTCTCTGGATTTATCTGGCATTGTTCTGTATTGATTCTGGAATTAAAGTGGTAGTGCTGGACTCCTGTGTGACCTAACAGGTTTTCACCTTAGCTAGAAGTAGCTATCCTGTATTTATTCATTTATTTTGTATTTACTTACTTGCATGTTGACCTCCCTTGACAGAACATATAATATCTTTAAGGTCAGGGACTCTTGTCCTGCACCTAAACATAGTGTCTGGGTATTTAGTAGGTACTAAAGAAATACTTGTAGAGTGAGTGATTCCCCTGGAGTCCTTACCTACTGAGTCCCCAGCTCAGCCCCTCCCATGTTCTTGCTACTGTACCCTTTGCTCTGTGCCAGCATGAAAATGGCCCAACTCTCAAAACCACCACCTGTCTTGACTACGCTATTCCTTTCCCACCTCTCACATCCAGAAAATTTCTTTGTGATCTAACATTTTAACTATGTTATAGATTAAATAGGTTCATGAGGGCTGATTGACATTTGTAACATTCCTGTGGGGAAATGCATCTGAATCCCCCAAAAATAGTTAGAAGTAAACCTTTGGAAAATAGCCTCTTGGTGAGTACATACTCTTTGTGTATTGAATAGTAATTGTTACAAAAATCCTGTCTTTCTGCTTAGTCTGTAAACTGTCATCTTTGGCACACATTTTATCTTGAATGTTAGCTGCCCAGCCCTCCTGCCAAGGACACAAAGGGAAAAGCTGTTTCCTGGGCGAGATTCCAAATCCCTCCCTGGATCAACCAGCCACAGAGGAAGGTTGCTTTTCTTCTCCCAACCACATGGCATCTATATTCCCTGCCTAAG
This sequence comes from Bettongia penicillata ogilbyi, assembly GCA_023548195.1. Taxonomy (NCBI): domain Eukaryota; kingdom Metazoa; phylum Chordata; class Mammalia; order Diprotodontia; family Potoroidae; genus Bettongia; species Bettongia penicillata. The sequence continues at coordinate 6,709,389 of JAJHZJ010000147.1, forward strand.
TTCCTTTTCTGGGGGGGGCTTATGTTGTTTATATATTACAATTTTTAGCTTCTAGGGGTCATGAATTGTGTTTATAAAGTACTAAATATGTTGTCTTCCGTAAATCAAAAAAGTCACATTACTTAGGGAAAGGATTTAGAGACTACCTAACTTCCTAATTTCCTCAATTTTTTTTTATGGTTTTGAAGAAAAAAATACATTTTTGGATGTGAATTTCCAAGTCTACTTCTTCTGCTCTTGTACCCATCTCCCTCTATGTCCACTTGGGCCAAATTTAAATCAATTAGTCATTGAAAGGCCACAAGCTATGTCACTACAGGATGAGGGAACCTTGGCAAATAATCTATTTAAAGGATGGATAAAATCCTAAATCCAGACTCAAGTGACTTAACACATTGACCTGAGCTCACATAGATGAAGTTTTTCCATTTGTTTTCAGCTTTAATTTTCCCCTAGTTCACCTGGACATTCATATTGGAGGCTTGGCCAAAGATATTTTTCTCACATTTCCTCAGTCTCCGGAAAAACAAAGTCCGTTCTCTCTGGGGTCACATATCTCACTTCTCACAATCATACCCAAACTCCGGCTTAGTAATCCTCTTCCATTCTACCCACAGATATTATGCATGTAGACTTCATATATTGCCTACTTCTAAAAATATTTGAAGCAGCTTAAAACATCAGGAATAATTCAAGATATGTCAAGGATACAAATTAGTGCAAAACAATACATTTTGCACCTGAGATCAATTAATTATAATCACAGGGCATTTTGGCCAAAAGTTTCCAGGTTGTTAGGACTAAAAGGAAAACTTACTGGATTGTAAAATTTCCATTGTTTGGCAAAATAAAATATATAAATTTGTCTTCAAATACAATTATTTTTTGCCTGAAACTAAAGAAGGAATTTATTCCTTATAGCATTATCTTTAATTAATTTTCCCCTTCTTCAGACACAGAGGTTTTGTTTAGTTGCCCTAGTTCTAAAAATTTCATTTTTGTCTAAAAAAATTCTATAACTTCTTTAACAGCTTCTTGGTTCTTTCCAAATCTACAATATATCAGCCTAAGTTTCTTGACAATTCTCTCCATATAGGGTCACTATGTGGAGGCTTTCCTTCAAATACTGCTTCCTTGAACTCTCAAGAGGAATCACAGATGTCTTGGTTTATATCCTTTTCTTAGATAAATATTGACATATGTATTTCACTGCATAATCATTGAACCATGTTTTGTTTTGTTTTGGTCCAAAAATTAGTTTATAACCTTACATTACACAATCATCACATGGTTATCATTCTGTTCATCAAGCTCCTTAAAAGGTAAACAGAGCAGCAATGTATCACCAGTGGTGAATATACATTTATCTCTTGTGCATTCTCAGTGCCCTGGCATTGTCAGCACATTTGTGAAAGCCAACTTGCATGATCTGTTTAGAGTGCTGCAGTTCTAAATAGTGCTGTCACTCAACTCAATAAGAGCCACAGGTGCAAGGGGAGTGTGGTTAGGCAGGCGAAGCTACTATGAGTAAGTCATGGGATAGGGCAAGACTTCCCAATTTTAACATATATTCACAGGCATTCCATGTATTCTAATCCTGCACCAAAGTAATACGTGATTTTAAAGTAATACCAGCACATTTTTTTAAAAAAGCTTCATATAATGATCCACTTTTTTGCAAAAAAACAAAATTGGCATAAAATCTGCCATGATTATATGGTGAAATATAGGGTCCTTGGCATTTTTGCATAGGATTATACTTAAAATCTTGACAATATTTCACTTATTCTAGCCCCAGTCAGAGTGGGATCACTTCCAAATTCTCATAAAATTTGGTTGATTTTATTGGGGAGAATAGGGAGGAAGAGCTGGGGGCAGGGAACTACAATTAATCCCAAAGTTTTAGGCCCATATTCCAGCTATTTCAAACAGGTTTACCTAAGACATCAAGAGGAGCCAATCTTTTTAAAACTACACTTCCATATATTATTTTATTGAAGAATTTCAACAAAATCAAATTTAAAATCTTAATTAAACACCTGCTGTGTACATTCTCTGTATGCTTCTTTGCTGGGGAGATAAACTGATGAATATGACCGTGTCTGTTCTCATTAATTTAGTCTCTTGGGAGTGGGGTAGACTTATGGCTATAATAAAAAATTTAGCATGACAAAACCATGAGAAATGCATACAAAATGTTATGGGGTGTATAAGGAAGAAAAAATAAATAGCAATCTGACAGCTTTCATGAAGTTTTATACCTCATTGCACAGAGAATTTAGATAAAAATGATCACATCACCTCAGGGCTGGAGTATAGGGCATAACACTGCTAAGGCTAAACCATTATAAAAAAACAAAATCCTGTCCCCTATTTGAAAGAAAGGAGTCATTAGGGGAAATTTTGGAATAGTAAACTGAGTTTTGCCTATTTCATTTTGATCCCTAGGAGAGAGATTCTTTCTTCTCCCAGAAGTAACTGGTTAAGAGTGATGGAATCCTAATAAAGCTGCCCCGAGCCCCAGTATTCTACCTCCCTTATGGGCCTCATTGAACAACAGGCATGCCCTAATTTGACCACACAGTCTTGTTTTAACCACATCAGAAGCTCCTAAACTCAGTCATAGCCCTCGCTGAACAGCAGGATCCTTCCCCTAGAGAGCCACTGCCCCCAGACTCAATATAGCCACTACCTCTACCTAGCCTCTGCCCTCACATCCAATTCACAGATTTAAACAGGTATGTCCATGCATTCAACCACTATCACAGCATCCATTTACCCCAAGCCAGGACCACAATTCCTCACTGTCCATCTTGACCAGAGAGGACCACAATAGCTAGCCAATCAGAAAGCAGCATGACCAGGATGTTTGACCACTGAACCATGGAAAGGGTTCTCCCAAGATGGTACCTATGTAGTAATAGCAAAGAACTGACTTAGAGTAAACTTATGATGTAGAAAGGCTTATTATAATATCATTATCATATATAAATGCCACCCTCAAAATGAGTTTTTCTGTATGCATCATGACAGTTCCACTGAGGGCAGGACCCTTCCCGTGTTACCTAATCCCTTGACAAACCCCTCTTGCCTTTTGAATATTCATTATTTCTGTTGTGTAATCAGCATCATTACACTATAAAATTGCCTGTTTTATCTCACTAAGTTGCTGACTCCTCTTGGCACTCAGCTCGCTGGAAAGCATCACCCTCAGTAAATGCCTTCACTTGGATTAGAGGTGGTCTGAATTCTTTGAGATGACCCCACAACACACCACGAAACCAAAACAAGAGTCCTGGGAGGGGTCACAAGGTCACAAGAGGTAGAAGATTAATGAGAAGTTTGTCAAGAGACCATAGCCTCTGACCATGAAACTGCAGAGGATACCTCTGATCACTCCTTTGTTTCTTTCATTAGCCTGCCTCCTTCCATTTCTCTTCATCCAGTTATTTTTTTTCTTCTCTGGCCCATTGTGAAACACAGAGAATTCAGCCTGCCAGCTGCTGCCATATCCTCTTGTCTCTGAAACAAACCCACGGGCCTTTTGAGATTTTTTAAACATTTTGCTGCTAGAGACAATTGAAAGAGTGATCCTTTCTTCCTTTGTTTTCTTTAACTCTGCCCCATAAGACAAGTCACAAGGTGCTCCCCAATGAGCCTTCTCCTCTCTACTCCACCTATAATCACTCCTAGTACAAACTTTTATTACTTCTCATCCAAACACCAATAATAGCCTCCTAAAGTGGTTTCTTTGACTCCATTCCAACTGTCAACGAAATCTTAGGTTTCATAGAGTTCAGGAGTGCCTGATATCTCAGAGATCATCTTGTCCTCTTTCATTTTACAGATGAGGAAACTGAGGTTCAGATAGATGAATTGCCTTTCATGAGATCAGACATATTTCACAAGATCAATCACAGGGCCTGGAGTCTTGTAACAGGAAACTATAGAAAATCTTAGACTTAGTAGGGAGCTCAGAAGTTGTCTAGTCCAACTGATACACCTGAACAAGCACATCCTCTATAACACATCTGATGTGGTCAGCCAGACTTTACTTGAAAACCTCTAGAGAAGGGGAATCCTCTCCCTCCCAGGTTAGCCCACTCTGCCTTTGGATAGTTATAATTGTTCATAAATACCTCCCTTATCCATAGACCTGACAAGTAAACTATCCTATGCTCCCTTAGTTTTCTTATGACATCAACCTTCATGTCTAAATCATGTATGCATTTTGACCTCATCTTGGTATATGGTGTGAAATGCAGGTCTATACTTAGTTACTGCCAAACTGTTTTCCAGTTTTCCCAGCAGTTTTTTCCAGAAAGTGAATTCTTATCCCAAGAGCTTAGATCTTTGGGTTTATCAAACACTAGATTACTGTGATCATTTACTACTGTGTATCTCAGGTCTGGAAAACATCCTCTGCATTTTTCAGGGGCTGCCTGAAATCCTTTGACAGGTCACAAATTGTACAGGGCTGGTGTACTGTGTACCTAATCCATCCCCCTGACCCACCACTCTTGTCAGTACCAGATTGTTTGGCTGATTGTTGCTTTGTAATACTGTTTGAGATTTGGTAAAGCTAGTTAGGCCACCTTGATAGTCTTAATTATTAAGGCATTCCTCCTTAAATTAGGCCTAAGTTTGATTTTGAAGATGCCACCTATTGTTTCTTTTATAAAGCCTTTCAGATACCTGAAAACAGCTATCATGTGACTTGTCCTCCTCCCAACCTCTATTTGTTTTCGGTTCTTTCAGCCTTTCCCCATCTAGCATAAGGCACCCTAGTTATCCTCATCAGGATGATCTCCATTTTATGAGTGTAGTGCCCATAACTAAACACTGTACTCTAGATGTAGTCCATCCAGAGCAGAGTACATCATTATCACCTCGGGCCCGGGCAGTATTCCTATTTTAAAGTAAGATTATATTCTATTATATTTTACATTTTAAAGTAAGATTATATTATATTAGATCTGAAGTTGGAAGGGGTCTCATAGACAATCAAGTTCAATCCCCTCATTTTACAGATGGGGAAACAGAAGCCAAGAGAGATTAGGTGATTTGCCCAAAGTCATGCAGGGAAGTGGTAGGACTGGGATTTTACATTTAAGTCTCTTTCCAAAACATCACTTTCTTGGTTGCCTCAATACACTGTTGACTCATCTTGACTCAGCTTGCTGTATTCAATAGAGCTGACTGTGGTGCAGTGAATAAAGTCTTGGCCCTGGAGTCAGGAAGTCCTTAGTTCAAATCCATCTGTGCATACCTGTGTGACCCTTGCAAGTTACTTAACTTTTCCTTCCTCAGTTATAAAATGGGGATAATAGTAGCACCTAGTCCTTAGGACAGCTGTGAGGATCCAATAAGATAATATATTGTACACAATGCTTGGCACATGGTAGGCACTATAGGAATGCTTATTCCACCCCTTCCTGTCAATACTCAGATTCTTTTTTAACTTGAACTGTTATTTCAAATTCAGGTCTTCTGACTTCAAATAGTCCTTTTAATATACCTCTTAGAAGCAGATGTGGTGGAATAAAAAGTATTTTCTAAACCTTAAGGTACAATAAAACTATGAAATACTATACTATATCTTTCTAGGCATTTCTCATACAACATTCTTTACTCCACTTCATAGTCTACAATCATGCCAGACTGATCTACTTAGGATCCCCCATTCTCAACCTTCCCTCTTGCTACTCTTTTTGCTTTTGCTCACACAAATATCCTAGACTTGGAATGGGATCCTCCTCCAAATATCCTTGTCCTCCTAGTCAAATACCCCTCTTTCTCTAAGAGCCACTCCAGGGCTACCTCCTGTATGCAATTTACCCTGATTGGACATGATCATTCTCAACTAAAATTTCTCATAGCCATTCACTTGAGCCTTCTTACAGTCAATCTTATTAACAAAAACTTACATACAGAGCCACATTTTATCCTTGTATCCCTAGAATAATAGCTTTTGACAATGGGGCTTAATATCGATAAACTAGATCCAGTCTAATGAACTGGATAGGTTCAAAGTGCGGGGGCATGTCTTCCAAATAAACAAAGGGCTGAAGTTAGATTTGTCAACAGTAGACAACCCTGAGTATGTTGCTTATGACTGTCAACAGCATTTCACCATAGGAGGCAGGAGTAAAGGGAATGAGGAGCAGAGATAATCTTGTAGGGGATGGCATAAGGAGACATTATAAAGCCTGGGTACACTGCCATAGGATTGTTGGCCATAGGATTTACCTTCTTTTATTTCCTCCTCTTCCACCTCAGTGCCAGGGCTTGGATACAATAATAGGAGAGTTGCTTGCCCTAGGCAAGATTTGAAAGTGACATTCTCTTTGTGTTGCTGTCCACTGGAATCTTTGAGCCTTCCATTTAACATATTAGATTTGACTCATCACAAAATAAATACTCATGTGACACCTCCACCCACATGGTTTGGCAGTTTTTCTGCTACGTTTCCAGAGAGAAACATGACCTCCAATTGGATATGAGAAAATACTAAAAGGTTGACCAAAGAGAAAGAAAACAATCTCACTCAGGAGAGTGAGCAACTTGTAGGGTTGTGACTGTTGGAGGTTAATTTTTCCCATGTCTCCAGCTTCAGGGACATCTCTAGTCTCTATTAAAGTGGGAGTAATATGTAAATATTTGTCGTGTAAAAGCAAAACATGTCAATAAAACTTTTTTCAAAAGGCTACACTTCTCTTTTTGCATTGTGTCTTGAAATTAATTATCTGAAGAACTCTCTTCTCCCCTTACCCAGGTACATAGAATTGTGGCTCAGAGTTGTCTCAGCCAATCAGTAGTTGCATTTCCCTTTGAATATATAGGAAAACCACTCAATCTATGTGGATGAGGGTGTTATATTCAGATGTCATACAGGGTCGAATGTCAATAGAATGTCAAAGAGTTGCCCTAATGGTATCTTCAGACTTACTATGCTTCCAAGGGAGCTTTTAAACTATTTAAATGCTTTCTGTGCCTTCTGTAGCTGATTATGATCCCATGTGTGTTCTTTGGGTGATTTTTTTTTATGAGTCCTCTGCATCCTTTGCATTTTTTTTTTGTGGTGTGAAATGAAGGCTGCACAACCCAATGTCTTATATGCATTTAGTACCTAGAATGCTTATACAGGAGCTGGAAATTCCTTTCACTTATATCTATGAAAATCTAAACACTACTAAAACTGAACTACTTTTGGAAATTTTTCCTGGAATAACTCTAGGTAAAGGCAATGATGCCAGAAAAGAAATCTTGCAAGAGAGAAAATGAGACTTTCAGGGTCAGCTCCTGTAAGACTTGTCTGTTTGATCTACTGTGACCCGAGTGTTGTGAGATTCAAGGCTTCAAATCACATGTATACAGACATACACACTCACACATATACACAAACACACACAGTGGGGCACTATGTGCTGGGGAAATCAAAATAGATCTTCTATAGGAGGTGACTTTTAAATAGCCCTTTGAAGGAAGTAAGGGATTATGAGATAAAAGTGAAGAGAGAGTGCATTCTGGGAATAGGAACAATCTATATCAAAGCAATAGGGATATGGGGTGATAGAATATCTTGTATATAGAGCAACAACAAAGTCAGCTTGGGTGTATGGTAGAGAGTGTGTGAAAGGGAATCATTTGTAATAAACCTGGAAAAGTAGGTTGGAGTCAATTTCTGAAGGGTGTCATACATTTTAGACAACTTTTAATACATAAAAGTTAAAATAATGATAACCTGCCATCACAAAGAGAAAGCTAAATTAAATTATCGTTTTTATACTGTTCAAACTGACAGAGAAATATATCGTATATTTTTAAAAACATTTTTATGTGGTAAAATTAAAATCAAATGATTGCAATACTTAAACAAGAAAAATCCTCAGTTATTTGGAAATTCTGTCATCTAAAATGACTTATTCACAGAGAATCCAGGATAACTAAGATTTGGTGCTTTTGTTTTATAGTTTCCATTGCTTTAAATTAAAACAGCATTATATTATGCTATGTATAACATATATAATGCATATATGTAGATATTTTGATTATTAAACATTCTATTCTAAGTTAGTTTTAAATCTTCAAATTAAATGCTTCTTAAATTTCATTTAATTGGAATTTAATGCAAGATTCCGCTTATTTTATCACTAGATGAAACTGTTATAAATTTCAATTAAACTCTAAAAATTAGTATTTCAAACTATTTCCCACAGAAACCAAAACATATAATTTATTCCTTGTCAAATTTGCAAAAGGTTTTGCCAGGTTTGAATGGCTATATCTCTTAGAGATTTTCTTTATAAAATCTATTTGTCAGCAATGTGACATAGTAGAAAATCATACTAGCTTTCCACAGAACGTACTAAATCCCTCCCTAACCTCTGTGTAGGAGGTGTTTTCTTCTGTAGCCCCCAGACCAAATTCCAGGGGCTAACTGTGTAGCCTCCTGGGAAACATAATTTGTTATCTTGGTGAAGACATTCCACAGGATTTAGGTCTAGTCTGCATGAGATTTTGGAGCCTGTGGAGTTTGCTGGAGGACTAGAGCTCTGGAAGGAAAAAGGCAGGAAGGCTGAGGGAGCAGCAAGAACTGTTTGAGGAGGAGTTGCTACCAAGGACTGGTGTAGTGGTGATGATGATCAGACAGCATGGAGGTGACAGCAGCAGAAGTAACAACCAGACTGAGAAACCAGCTCCATAAACTGGTAAATGTTCTCTGGCTACAAAATCTAAGCAACAGGTAGAACATTCTTTCCCCCTTTCACTTTTCCTCTACTTCTTCATTCCTTCCCCCTTTCAGGTTCAAAGTGTCCTATTTAGGGAAATAGAAGGGGAAGGGGATGAAAGAAAGTATGCGTGTAGGGGAATAATAAAAGGGAAAATTAGGTGAATTATAAATAAATAAGAGTGAATTAGGGAAGTAGTAGTCCGAAGCAAAACAGACTTTTGAGGAAGAATGGGACAAAAAAAGAGAAAGAAGGATAAACAGAAGAAAGTAAGATAGAGGAAATTATACAGCAATCATAACTGGGAATATGAATGGGAGGAACTCCCTCAAGAAACGGATGTAGTTAGCTGACTGGATTAGAAAAACTATAGTCCAGCAATAAGTTGCTTACAAGAAACACACTTGAAACCGGAAGACAGACCTATACAGAGTTAAAATAAAGGCTGGAGCAAAATCTATTATGCTTCACTGGAAGTAAAAAAAAAGGGCAGGGGGTAGCAATCATGATCTCAGACAAAGCAAGCAACAACAGACATGATTAAAAGAGATTAATCTGGGAAACTACATTTTGCTGAAAAGCACCATAGAAAATAAAGTAATATCAAAATTTTTATGCAAGTTTTTCTCCTCATTTTCCAAATATATAGGAGAAGTGAGTCAAACCTATGAAAACAGAAGTCATTCCCCAGTTGATAAATTGTCAAAACATATGAACAGGCAATTTTCCAAAGAAGCAATCAAAGCTCTCTATAGTAACATATGAAAAAAAATGCTCTAAATCACTATTGATTAGAGAAATACAAATTAAAATAACTCTGGGATATCACCTCTCACCTATCACCAAAGGGGATGCAGAAAAATAGGTACACTAATGAACAGTTAGTGGTGTTATGAATTGACCCAAAGATTTTGGAAAAATTTGGAACTATGCCCAAAGGGCTATAAAACCATGCATATCCTTTGACCCAGCAATACCACTACTGGGTCTGTACTCCAAAGAGAAAGATATATAGGGTATTCAGGGAGCACTGGAACCTTTGGTATGAGGGTTTGCTGAGCCCTCTTCGATGCCTCTCTACTTTTGGTATCCACCTTCATCCAGCTCTCCCCTGCAGCTCCAAGAAGCTAATAGCATTCACATTGGCCACATCCTGATAAACCTTTTTGACAGATAGTTCAGGATAACCCAGGTTCAGGGTAACCAATAGGCCTCAAACCTGTCAGTGAATTAGGTATGTTTACCCCAAGCATATGAAGACTTCCCTGGCAAAATGGGCAGATGAGAAGCCATGAATACAGCTGAAGCAAATACTGTGGAGTGCTCTGAGCTTGGTCAGGCATCAAAGATGCTAAGGTCAACTACTGCATCCTGGGTTATAATCAGTCATTTTGACTTTTGTCCTGCCACTGGACTTCAATTCTCAGGAAGAAAGAATGAGGCTGATAACTTTTGCACAACTCTACCTCGCTTATTCAATTAACAGTCAAGTCCAGACATCATCCTGTGATATCACTGGTACTCTTAGAAAATGAAGAATGAAAGGGAAAAGGACCTTTATGTACAAAAAAATATAGCAGCTCTTTTTGTGGTGGCAAAGAGTTGGAAACTGAAAGGACAGCTATCAACTGGCAAATGACTGAACAAGTTGTGGCATATGGTTGCAATGGAGTATTATTATTTTGTAAGAAATTATGAGGGCAATGGTTTCAGAAAGATACGGAAAGACTTATGTAAACTGATGCAAAGTGATGTGAACGGAACCAGGAGATCATTGTGCATAGTAACAGCAATACTGTATTGATAATTAACTGTGAAAGACTTCGCTACTCTGATCAATAAATTGATCTAAGACAATTTCAAAGGACTTATGATGATAAATGCTATCTACCTCCAGATGATAAACTCTAAGTATAAACTGAAGTATAGTTTTCTCACTTTCTTTTTCTTACCTTTTTATTATAAGACAAATAGGGAAATTTTTTGCATGATTTTGTGTGTGTGTGTGTGTGTGTGTGTGTGTGTATTATATACTGCTTGCCTTCTCAATGGGTGGTGAAAGAGAGGGAGAGAATTTGAGACTCAATTTTTTTTTAAAGAATGTTAAAAATAAATAATGAAATTTTAAGAAGAGAAAGGTATCCTATTGCCTATTAAACTACTTCTTCGATGTGCTAAATGGTATTTTGTATGCTTAATTCCTTTAGATGAAGAATTGTTGCTGTACAAATGTATCTTTAACCACCCTCAGATTCTGCAGAGTGATAGAGAGCAGGGGTTTGTATTTCAAAGAATATATAAGCTAATTGTTTGGTATTTCAAAAATATCCTTCAGTTTTGTCATGAGTTGATTTTATTAGAACTTTTACAACTCTTTAAATTCACAAAAAACGGCTACTATGAAAATTTTGGTTTAAATGGGATTTTTATATTTTTTATGTCCTTGGAGTATGGTACAGCAGTGGGATCTCTGGGCAGAAGTTTATGGACATTTTAGTTACTTTTAAAAATAAGCATGATTCCAATGTACTTTCCAGACTATTTGGATCAATTCATACTCCCACTGGCAGTTTATGGATGTACCTCTTTTCTCAGCTCCTCCAACATTGACTATTTTTGTCTTTTACCATATTTGCCAATTTGCAATATGTGAGATTAAATCTTAAAGTTATTTCAATATTTATTACTTTAATTTTTGGCAATTCAGAGAAACCTTTCCTATGATTGTTAGTAGTTCTCAATTTTTCCTTAGAGAACTATTTGTTCATATTCTTTGACTGATTATCCATTGGGAAATGGCTCTTGTTCACATATATTTGTGTTAGTTCCCTATTTACCTTGACTATACAAAGTATTCCAAAAGTCTTAGTTCAATTTTAAGCTACTGAAGCTTTTAGAGTTTTAAGTTTTAATAGCTTAACCCTATATCAGGTCAGGAATATTTTGTATCTTAGATAACAGATCATTATCAGAGATATTTAATATAAAGATTTTTTTTACAATCAACAACTCTTAATTGCATTGATTTTGTTCATTTCATGTGATCAAAATGATCTATTATATTTTGTAATGATCTATACATCTTGTTGGATTTAAAAACTCTACCTATTGCCATAACTATGAAAGGTACCTGATTTTATTCTCTTCCCTTTTTTTTTGGTGGTTTGACTATCGACATTGAATTTGTGTATCCATTTTGTATCAGACAAGTTTTTTTTTTTAAAAACAATAGTGTTTTGAAACGGCTATTTTGGATTTCTCACCACCCAGTTATTGCTTAATCTCCTATAACCTGATTTTCTACCCAACATTTTATTAAAATTAATCTTTCAAAAGGCAATAATGATCTCTACTGTCAATTCAATGGTCTTGTCTCACTTATCTTTCTTGAGTTTTCTGTACAGTTGACTACCCCCTCCTTCTGGATATATTCTCTTTTTGTTTTCTCAAGTCTATCTTTCAGTTCTCCTCCTACCTGTCTGATCAGTCCTCAGTTGCCTTTGCTGGTTCATAATCATTTTCTTGCCTCTTAAGTATGAATTCAATTCAATTTAACAAACATTTATTTTTTTTTCAATTCCTTGCTATATAAACATTTTTTGTTTGTTGAATTGCTATTTGAAGGATATCATGGATGCCTCTTGACTGTCTGTCCTTACCTTTTTTCTTTCTATCCTCTATCCCTATGAAATCACTTCACTTATATAGTTTTGTTCTTTTTCAGTTGTGACTAACATTGTGACTCATTTGATGTTTTCTTGGCAAAGATATTGGAGTAGTCTGCCCATTTTATAGATGAGGTACTGAGGCTCAGGATTAAGTGACTTTGCCCAGAGTCACACAGCTAATAAGTGTCTGAGGGTGGATTTGAATTTAGCCTTTCCTGACTCCAGGCCCAGTGCTCTACCCCCTGCATCACCCAGCTGCCCATAGTTTTAGTTACCTTATTTATGCAGATAGATTTCCACAATTTTTCTCCTAAACTCTAGTTCACAACATCATGGACTACTTCCTACTGGAAATTTTTACCTGAAGTGGATTCAGAATCTTTCCACATGAACTTTTTCCATCATCCAACTTCTCTATTTCTTTTAATGGTATCATCATCCTCCTAAGCGCCTGGGCTTGCAACTCCATAGGCATCTTGGACTATTCTTTCTCTCTTATAACCAGTCTCTAATCAGTTGACATTTCTTTTGATTATAACTCAAAAATAGATGTGACATCTGACCCTTCTTTTCTATCTGCAGTTGAAAGTATACTATTTCATGCCCTTATTACCCTTTACTGGACTATTAAAATTTTTTAAATGTTTTGTTGATGATTTTTTGCATCATAAAACTATGGATCTCACTTATTCCCTTCCTCCAAGTTACTAGTTTTTTTCCTCTTGAAATTACTTTGTGTTGCTTTTTAAATACTTTATATTTACTTATCAGGTACTGATTTTCTGAACCGCTTTTCTTTATGTGATAATTTGCTTTTCTTCTTTTGAAAGTCATTTGTTTACATTCTCTAAACACTTATATCCTGGGTAATGATTACTTCGAGTATAATAGTATTTTGACTGATCTCCCTGGCTGCAGTCATATGCTTCTCCAATCCATCAAAGAGCTGTCAAAATAATCCTTATGGTGAACATATCTGACTTTATCACTCCTCCACTCAAAAATCTTCAGTGGATCCTTATTACATGTAAGATGAAAAACAAACTCATCAGCCTGCCATTTAAGGCTTTATACGATCTGTCTCCAACCTGTATTTTCAGTCTTATCAAAACTCTACTGAAATATTCAATGTTCTAATATAGTCAAACTAGACTACCAACTCTTGATCTTATCTTATTCTTTCCTATTTTACATATTTGCATAGGTAGAGGCTCTCATGTCCAGAATATATTCCTTTCAAATCTTTGCATCTTGAACTCTTTCTCTTCCTAACTCAATCACCACCTCCTTTAAAACTCAGCTCATATACCACCTTCTCCATGGCAGTTCCTGTTACAGTGGATAAGGAGATTAAAACTTATCCCAAGTTTACCAAACTAGTGTAGGCTCAATATGTAAGGGAGAAAGGCCTCTCAATGAATGATATAGTAGAGACAGTTAGGTGGCACAGTGAGGAGAGCACTGGCCCCGGAGTCAGGATGACCTCAGTTCAAATCTGGTCTCAGACACCTGATACACTCACTAGCAGTGTGACCATGGACAAGTCATCCAACCCCAATTGCCTTGCCTTTCCCCCTCCATAAATTTTATATATGCATATATATGTGTGTGTGTGTGTGTGTGTATATATATATATATTAGTTGTTTTCATGCTAATGATGTATTATTTTAAGAATTTCATCATAAGGACACAAAGAGATCTAGATGGAGGGAAGAAATAGGTAATTTATCCTGGAAGTTAACTCATACAAGAGCAAAAATGACATTAGAGAAGAGATGGCCATAAGCAGGGCCACAAGAATGCATAATTAGCAGAACCGAAAATATGACAACCAAAGCATGAAAGAACCTAGAATGAATGGACAATAAGCCAAGGCAATGATGTGTTGGCAAAGAGGATGATTACCAGGACTGAAACTACTTGGCATGTGCAAGGCTGTATAAAAGGCAATAAACAATGGCTAAGATTGGATTGATCTGGATTGATGTGGAGATTTTCAGAGGCCATAGAGTCATACATTTAGAACTTGCAATGGGACCATGATGTCCAACCTATCTCATTTTACAAATGAAGTAACCAAGACATAGAGAAGTTAAAGATCTGTTCAGGGGCACATATATGGCAGGAGTCTGAGGTAGGATTTGAATCCTGGTCCTCTAGATTTTAAATCTGGTGCCCTCCTAAGTTGGTAAAAAGAACTAGACATAGTTCAGTGAACACAAAATCTTGCATTTTGAGGTGGTGTTGCACCTGAGTTATATATGTGACAAACTCTTTCCCCATAGCTTTAGCCAGCTTTGCAGTGCTAAATTATTTGTAAAGGAGAGTCTTGGAACAAAATTTTCGTTGAGTCCCTTCAGCTGAGAAGGAGAACATGGAGTGAAGTATGAGATTTGGAGTCAGAAATATCAGCATTCAAATCTTGCCTATTACTCTTAAGTTGTGGTCCCCATGGACAAGTCACTAAATTCCCCCCACCCCAGCCCAGTCTCAGGCTCCTCTTTAAGAATTATCTACTAAGTTAAAGATAGATCTCCCTTGGTAGAGGAAAGATTGATATGTTTGATATATTGACTTTATCTTGGCCTCATTGTCTCCTAACAAATATTATCTCACTATTATATGTTATA
Organism: Bettongia penicillata ogilbyi; assembly: GCA_023548195.1. Classification (NCBI taxonomy): domain Eukaryota; kingdom Metazoa; phylum Chordata; class Mammalia; order Diprotodontia; family Potoroidae; genus Bettongia; species Bettongia penicillata. Next base: position 6,724,420 of record JAJHZJ010000147.1, read on the forward strand.
TTTAGCATAGCATGTTAATAGTCACTTAGTATGCTTTTGAATTGATAGAACTTGACTGTTTATTGGTTCTGTAAAAAAATATTGATGCCAGGAGGAAACCTAGTACAACAGAAAGAATGTTGGGCTTGGAGACCACGGGACATGAGACTAAAAGTTCAAAACAATGACACAGTACCTGTGTGGCTTTGGGTGAATCACACCACCTCTCTGGGTCCCAGTTTCATCTTTAAAATGAAGATTTGACTACATGAGCTCTGAAGTCCCTCATATCTTTGATGCTAGCAATATGAAATTATGACTTGTACTGTTATCGATATCAAGAAATTCCTGGTGAAGAGACTTCCTATATCAATGCAAGTCAACATTGCCTAAGCAAAAAGTTAAGTGACACACTGCCCACAAGAAGCTAAATTTGAACACTCTTCTTCCTGGCTTGGAGGCCAGCTCTCTACATATGCCATGATGCTCAGCAAACAGAAGAGGACAGCTTAAAAATATTACATCGGGAAATTTCTTTACATGAAATTAGTATTCATTCCTTCTAATTTGAAAATTTTCCCAAACATCTCCCCCCCGCTCCCATTCTGAGGTTATTTCATGCGCCCAGCTACCCAGAATTCATCAGTTCTATCAGTATATTTGGATCTTCCACTATATTCGGTGGTCGCATTAGTTAGAGAGGCATTGGTGTATGTAATCTCCAAGGTACCTTCTAGCTCTAACATTCTATGAATCAATGAGATATATTCTAGATATAAGAGAGCATACATTGAGGAAATTTCTGGGAGATGCTCTACAGAAGCTTGAGCTGAATTACCATTTGAGAGCTTTGGTGCAATGAGTAATTTCCACGTCGCATAGTAGCCTGTTTTCTCCTTCATGGATGAAGGGACAGGGAACTAGCCAAAACAAGGGAATGGGCTGGTTGAAAACTCTTAGACCTGCAATTTGTACAGACGCCAAGGGGAAAAGTATATCTCCTTCCTCACCTTGCCTGGGAGCAATTACAGTACTAAATTGTGCAATAACATATAGCACTTCTAATCTCCCCGTGTAAACATCAAGGCTTCCCAGCCCTCCCCTCAGTTCTAGACCAACTGTGCTGCCTCCCCCCCAACCCCCACCCTCGGGCAAGAATAACAGAATCAGCCAGGCCAACAAGGTCCTCCCTCTTCCTCCCAGCATCCCACCCCAACTCCAGGTCAGGAAATCCTCCTCCACCTTTTCCCGAGCCTCCAGCCGGCTTCTGAATACGGGCTCCTGGGAATGGAACAGCTTAGCCTTGGCAAGGCTTTTAGGCTGCCCCTAGAGTTCCCTGGAGTCCTCTTCCCTTCTGGCAAAGTCGTTTGCCCAGGCCTGACCAGGATCCTGGCTGCATCAAACCTGTCCCTTACCTAGGAGCGAGCTGCGTGCCAGCTCTGGAGGAGGGGAGGGGGCAGAAGCCGTCAGAAGAGGAGGAGGAGGGAGGGAGAGGGGGAGGGGGAAGAGGCGGAAGAAACTGACGTGGCTCTCTGAGATGGAGCCCAGCGTGATTCATCAGCAGGAGCTGTAGCGGTGGAGGCTGGTTCTGGCCCCAGGCGGGATGGGGGGGAGCCTCCGGAGCGCTCAGTAGCGGAGCGGTGCGCGGACCTTTACAGCTGCCGGAGGTGGAGAGGAAGGCCAGGCTCAGTCGTACCCCGGTGTCTACAGCCAGTTCCTTTCCCTTTGGCGACGGAGAGCCCACGAAGGTCAAGATGGAAGAGATCTTGAGAAAGCTGCAGAAGGAAGCGTCCGGGAGCAAATACAAAGCCATCAAGGAGAGCAGCACCTTGGCCATAGGTAAGCAGCGAGCGAGGGAGCTAGCGAATGGAGGGGGACAAGGTTTGCGGTAGGCGCACCTGTCAGTCCGCACTTTGCTCCCTGGACTGGCCGCCCCTTTGGGCGCACCAGAAATTGAGAACGGAAAGCAGCCCCCTCTCTGTTTGGGGTTTCGCTGTGGTTTAGTTTGGCTTGATCTTTCGTGCAATAGTGATACTTGCCTTGCTGACTTTTACTCCCTAGTCGTTTACAATTGACCTGCCACTTCAGCTTCCCGAGCCTCAGTTTCCCCATTTATAAAATGAGGGATTTGAACTAGGTGGCTAGAAGCGTTTCTTTCAGCTCTAAATTTATGATCCGACATCCCTATCCCTTTTCCCCTTTCCTGAAATGTAACACCAGATTGCTGATTCCCTCCCCATCAAAGGCACAGTGATGCTGGCTTGGATAGGCTGCATCGATCCAGTGGCCTGTTCCGTAAGCTGCCTCTGGGAAGACGGAACGAGCTGCTATGCTATCAACTCGGCCCTTTTCAAGAGAAAAAGGCGAGTGTAACTAGGCAAAGATGGCTTATTTAAGTGGAGGAAGGATTGCTTTTTGCTGTTCAAATATAGCTTATTGTACTGGGAAAAATAGCAGCCACAAGCCTGGATAATGTTTCCCCTGCAGTAGGATTGTGGTCTGTGATAGGTTTTCCTTTCCCTGGATTTGCCCATCGTGGGTAGGATTGCGCTGAGTTCCAGGTACTAAGTTTATTTTCCCCACTGGGCTCAGGTTGCCAGCTAGAGGAACAACGATGAAAAAAGTTTCAATTGGATGAGGTCCTAGGATTTTAGATTGAGAGTTGGCAGGGACCTGGGAAGTCTTGTAGCCAAGCTCCTCTTTTTACATCATTTTTCATTTACTTAAATGAAGCCCAGAGAAGATGAGTCTTGTCCAAGAGATGGGATTTGAACACAGGTGCCCTAAATCCAAATCCAGCATTCTTTCCACTGCAATTTGTGGGAAAGCAGTAATCTCCTCAGACATTGAAAGGAAGGATAGTGATACTTAAAAAAAAAAAAGGCTGGTGACAAAATGAGGACAATCTTAAGGCATCCATCTACAATGAATGGATGGGTTTTTAAAAAAAGTACTAAGCACTGTAAAAGGTTGCAAAAATAGACAATCCATGCCTTCAAGGAGTTCATACTAATCCCACTGGCAATATAGATATGGGAGTGTTGGTCAGAGAAGGGAGTTCTTAGTTTCCACTTTAAATAAAAGAGAAATTAAAATATACCCCAAAATATCAGATTTGGGGAAGATCTGGTTGCCAGCCATGCCTCTAGCTATAGGATTTTACCCAAATTACTAATTTCTTTCAATATTTCTATCTATAAATGAAGGATTTAGACTAGAAATGGTTTCCAATCTCAGCCTTAGAACTCTAAAAATATGAAAATAACAATGATAACAATAGTAGTAGTAAATAGTAAAAGTATTGTAATTCCTGATTTCCTCATGGAGGTTGAAGAAGAGTTGTATATGGAGCTGACTGTGTGGTAGTCTCAATCCATTGTTGAAATAAAGTGGCTGTAATGTGCAAATAATGTGACTCAAAGACCTAGAGCCCAGTGTTTACATTACTATAATCATTCACTATACCTACAGAGTTCTAAAATAGTTCGTAGGCAAGGTTACCCAGATTTAGTAAAGTGATAAAAGGGGCACATTAGGAGGCTGTTAGTTTATCTCTAGGCTTCTCTCTCTGTACAACTTACTTCCCTTGTACTCATTTCCTATTACATTGTAGCTTTCTGTAGTTATTAATTTAAATGAAAAGTGGGGAGGGCAGATTTACCATTTGCCAATCCCTGCCTGTTAATTTTACTTATAATCCTATTTATTATAAATTGGGCATCTGAAACTTAACATCTTGATAAAATTAAATTACCATGTTGGTGAACCTTAACCCACTACACAGAGGCACAAGAATAGCTAGTTTTCTGAAAATGGGAAAAAGCTGAAGACTGAGGCAATTACCGTATTAAATTCAAGTTAATGAACATTTTATTGTGTGCCCACAGGATGGCTGGTACTATGCTAGAGCCATAGGATGGGCAAAATTGCAATAAAAGACAATAAGAGTATTCCTGTGTGGGTTATTTCTGCAAACTACCCCCTCCCCCTCTTAGTGATTGGGCTATGGGGTTCAGTTTAATAGATGGATAGATGGAAAAAGCCAATAGAAAACCCACTAGAAAAAGCCAATAATGTTTTTTGATACTCATTTACTTACTCAACAATTATCTATTTAAGTGTTTACTATCTAATAGAGACTGAGGAGACTAGTAATAGGAAATGTATGATGTGACCCCACTGGAGGACTGAAAGGCTGATGCAATTAGAATGATCACTAATTAAAATAATCTTCCTTCTGTGTGAGAGCCCTTCAGTTATTTAAAGACTGCTATTGTGTCCTCATGAAACTTCTTTTAGGTCTTCATATGGTAAGGTTTTGAGATCTTTCCCAATTCTAGCCACCTTGCTCTGTACACACCGCAGTTTTCCCTTCCACATCACAACTCTCCCATCATGGTTTTGATATATCACAGATCAACATAAGAAATTAAACAGGAATTTTGGGGGGAGTTTTGTGGAAGCAGCAGACAACATGCAAAGGTCAGCAGATGACACAGAAAAAGTTTAGAAACTCAGAAATGCATAAAATATATGTAGAGTATTACATAATATCAGCATATTTTATCTTTTAATATCATGAATACTCCATAAAAGAAAAAGAAAACATTCCAATTTTTTCGCTAGTACGAAAGGAGGGTCAAAAAAATTTACGCAAATTTTTCAGATTGTAGGGGCATTGTGTTCCTAATCACTGAAGTATGGAAGGGATAAATTATCCATATCTTTCCTCAAATGTCGTCCCCAGAACCACATACATTGCTCTAGCAGTAGTCTCTCAAAACAGTACAACAGCAAGGCTACTATCTTACTGCCTCTCTTAATGGAATGAATGAATAAGCATCTATTAAGCACTAATGCTGTGCAAAACACTGTACTAAGTTCTAGGAATACAAACAGAAAAGCCAGATAGTCCTTGCTCTCAAGCAGCACACATACTAACAGGATGAGACAACATATATAGGCGATTTCAGCAGAAAATCGTGGAAAGTCCCCGTGGTCCTTCACGTACAGCAGCAAGGCTGATGGTAACATATCTGCTTTCATGTCCCTTCCGTTAATTACCAAATCAGTTTCTGATACTCAAGCATTTGAAGATGCCAAGGACTTTGATGGTGATTACATTAAAGTTTTTAGCTTCATCAAATTGTTGACACATTGAGCCTATTGTCCACTGAACCCCCAAATCTTTCTCAGAGAAACTGCCAGAGATGAACCTCAATTAGGAGTAATGGGAAATGTGGCTTCGTTGTTAAGGTAGTGCCTCTCCATTTTGTTGGCAGTGACTTAATCAATAAACATTTACTAAGCATCTGTTCTGTGCCAAGCACTGTGCTAAGAACTATTTCAGACATACGGATGTAATGTGAGGAATAGCCTGAATGCGCTGGTAGAAATGAGAATGGAAGATCATAATATAGGATCAATTTAGTACACTCTTTCTAACACTTTTTTTTAACTAGAGAAAATTGTTGCCTTACCTCTTGGGCAAATTGACTTACCTACAGTCACATAGCTATTAAGCCTCAGAAGCACTGTTTGAACCCAGATCTGCTTGACTACAAGAAGAGATAAAGGGAAGCATTTAGAAGTAGAATTAACAAGATGCATAGAACTTGTTGATTGATAAGCTACAAGACAGAAAGGAGATGGAAGAATTCCAAAGGACTGTGAAGTTTTTTCTTTTTTTAAATTTGTTTTCAATTCTCTACAATCACTTCCGTAAGTCTTAGATTTCCCCCCTTCACTTCCTGAGATAGCATGCAATCCCATATGGGTTCTACTCATACATACTTATTAAATACATTTTCACATTAGTTATGTTGCATGGAAGAATTAAAATGAATGAGAGAAATCATGAGAAAAACCCAAACAAAACAAAACAAAACACAAGAGAAATTATTCTGCTTTCCAGTTCCATAGTTCTTTCTCTTGATGTGGATGACATTTTACCTCAAGTGCTTTGGGAATGTGTTAGTTCCTTGCATTGCTGTGAAGAGCTAAGTCTACCGGAAAAATGCCTTGCAAGCTGTGGTTGTTACTGCGTATGATGATCTCCTGGTTCTGCTCCTTTCACTCAGTATCAGTTCATATAAGACCTTCTAGGCTTCTCTGAAGTCTTGCCGTTCATCATTTCTTATAGCACGATAACATTACATTACATTCATAAACCACAATTTGTTCAACCATTGCCCAATTGATGGGCATCCTCTCAACTTCCAGTTGTTGGCCACCACAAAGAAAGCTGCTATAAATATTTTTGTACATGTGGAACCCTTTACCATTTTTATGATTTCTTTGGAATACAAGGACTGTGAAGTTTTGAACTTCTATAATAGAAGACGGATAATACGAGAGAGAGAGAGAGAGAGAGAGAGAGAGAGAGAGAGAGAGAGAGAGAGGAAAATTGGGAGAAGAAACTGATTTTGAGAGATGTTGATGAATCAACTCTTCATTATCTGTATCTTTCAGGGGGAGAATGATGTATATAATTTAAAAATTAATGTAAGCATATCCCAAATAATGAAAAGCTTATCTTTGCTTGAGTCATACATATGAATAGTGTGTATAACTCTACTTCCTTGCACCCTACTCCACAAGTTAAGGCTAATCTGCCTTTCCTTCCCAGCTAAATCTCTTCTTGCTTAGCAATAAAACACAGGGAAACTCTTAATTGATATATCTCTTCTCCCATCTCAATTCTTCCCAAAGACTTAGACCTGGGACTATAGAACTCATCTGTCTAGTCCAACTTACTCATTTTACAGATGAAGGAACAAAGGTCCAAGGAAGTTAAAACGTCTTGCACAAAGTCACACACATACACACACATATATATATGTACATATACATACATACATACATATATATACATACTATACATACATATATACATACATACATATATTTATATACATACTATACATACACACACACATATATATACACACACACACACACATAGTAGGCCTAGTAATTTGAACACAGCTGCCTAATCCTTTGCACTGTACCAGGCTTCCACCTCTTCACGGGGATGACAAATATAATTTGTTAAGGATCTATTGTGTGCAGAGCATACTTTATTAGATGCTATGGGTCCAAAATGAAAAGACTACGTAGTCTATATCTTCAAGGAACATCCCAGATTGGTGGATGAGGCATACATATAAGTAATTATAATTTATTAAATACATGAGAGATTCAATAAAATTTAAAACTATATGATATATATGTATACATGCATACACACATATGCATATATATACATACATACATACACATACACACACACACATATATGTGTGTGTGTGTGTGTGTGTATATATATATATATATATATATATATATATATATATATATATATACATCATCCCTAGGAAATCCTCCCTAGGTCACCTTCGCAGAATATTGGAGTCATTACTCTGTTAAAATTACTTTGTTCAGATCTCTTAGAGATGAGTGGAGAACTGAAGCTGTTGAGAGAGAGAACTTTTAGCTGGAGAATCAGAAAAGTCACAATGCAAGAGAGAATGCCTATGTGGATCTTTGAGACGGTTGCCAATGAGAGGAGATAGTTTGGTGGAGGAATCCATCCCAGTAAATGCAAATGCACAGAGATGAGAAGACAGATTGAGATAGAGGACAATGAATAGTTCAATTTGTACTACATAGTGTACAAACTCTGTAGAGGGGCAAACTGACAGCGTACATTGGAGGCAGGTTTCAGAGGCCTTTTGAGTATCCTCACTCTTTTAATTCTGGCCTTGTTGTCTCAGGAAAAATCATCCTTTGAAGTTGTTACAGACAAAAAAAAGAGCTAATGCCACAACCTCTAAAGCCCCCAAAGAGTAATGGGAGCCTTGTTAGGAGTATCAACAAAGGTCACCATCTGCTTCTTTATAATGTTCTCAGTCTGCGTTTTCTCCGATACCAACATTCAGCATAAAGAACAGTTTTACTGTTTTTCTCTCGACTACTATTATAATGGTATTATTTTCTACTTCCTTCCTATTGGGAATGTATAACATTTTAGCTGTTATGGCCTGAAGAGGCTTAGAGGGCTAGCCTGGGAACTCCAGTGCTATTTATAGAATGTTATGGAAAAATGTTTCCTAATTCCAAATGAAAAATTTACAATGACCCTAAGAGTACGTTGTATTTATTAGATTGGAAGTGCTCATCTTTTACTTTGAACTGTAGTTTGTTATTTACTAAGCAATTTTTACCTTCATAATAACATTTTCCTTAGACAAATGTTAAAATTAAAGTGCATTATTTGAGAACACTCTGACTAATTTTGAGGAAAAAAGGCAGGGGGAAGTATGCCGTGCTACTAATGGGTGCCATCTTGGAATATCAAGGTAGCCCAGCTAGCATGGTGAGAGGTCTGTGGGATTTGGAGTCAGTGTCAGTATGAGAGAGGAGGGATTTCAATTAATGTCCTCTGAATGAACGGTCAATTCTCTTTCCCTTGAACTCCAATACTCCTTCCTTCCCTCTCTGTCTCTGACCATCAACAATGGTGTGGGCTTTCTTAGAATTTCTTGAATATGAGATCATAGATTTAGCTATGAAATATTTCCTGTTCAAGAATCCTATAAATTGTTATTTCAAAAATAACATATTGGAAAGACGTCTGAAGGGATAAGGAGACTGTTGGTTCTGACATTTCTCTAGGCAGAAAAAAAATGCTTAATTAGAATGATTTTAAATGTCTAAAAATTATTTTAGTATCTTAGATACTGAAATGCTTACATTAGACTACTTTTAAGTGACTAAACATTGTTTCTGGCAGCCTTATGCCTACAATGCAGAATACAAGCTTTTCTTGGATAATACTTAATCTTAGAGAATGTTAAAGAAAAATGTTAAAACTAACTTTTCCATCCATGAAGAACATCAGTCTTAAAGTGTTTAGTTTTTACTTTATCTCTTTTTTCCCCTTTGCACAGAAATGCTGAGTGGTCCAGATACTATTGTCAAGATTCCATCTTACCAGCTGAGGTAAAGAAACCTAAATTATTTAAGTGTGTCAATAGTCCAAGAATCCAAAAGCACTTCAAGGGAAATCAAAAATCACCTTTCTAATTTGTATTATTGCATTCTCCCCTGGTGGCATGAATCCCTCTGATGCTAGATAAAGTTAACACTCTGGGACTGATCTCGCTGATTGCCTTGCTACTTGGACTGTGGGAATTGAATGGAGCTGTCAGTACAATTATGTTATTTCTTTCCATAGAACATTTTACTCATACTTTGATGTAGAGTGGACTGTGATCTCGTTGATGCAAATATTCTTTTCACTGGGGAAAAACCATAGTAGTTCATTCATTCCATCTTATCTGGTGAACTTTTTGTTCATGACCTTCTAGAAATCCTCCCTAGGTCACCTTCGCAGAATATTGGAGTCATTACTCTGTTAAAATTACTTTGTTCAAATCTCTTAGAGATGAGTGGAGAACTGAAGCTGTTGTCCTGTCATCCCTGTCTCTTGTTACTTGGCCTTTCTACCTTCTTCTCCTGTAGTAGATATCCTTGAAGATATTTTTATGCCAACTCCCCATTGGCCTGTTGGCTTTAATATATATGTGTAAATATGTTATTATAGATAATATATTAACATTATCTGTATATATATCATATATATGTATATCTTCAAGTGCTTCACTTGGTTTCTGGGGTGTTTTTTTTTTTGTTCTGGTGCTTTGCATATCTCTTGTGTATCATCAAAACATATAGCTATGATACTTTGTACAACCTTGGGGAAATTTTCTAACTGTACTAGATGACCTCCAAAGATTTTTTACAGCCCTAATATTCTATAAATATCATTTCTCTAATGTTCTTGATAGAGTTTACTTCTTTTTGGTAGCATGTCTTAAAAGTCCAGTAGTAAGGAATTATCGATGACAGATATAATTCAATAATATGTGTAACTCCATCAGTGATTGTAAGCTCCTTGAGGGCAGGGATTGCCTTTTGCCTTTTTTGTATCCCCAGTACTTAGTACAGTGCTTGGCACATAGTAGGCACTTAATAAATGTGTATTGATTATCAATTTATTGAGTGATTAGCTTGAAGGCTAATCTTAAGGACTGAAAAGTCCAGATTCTACAAAGAAGATTCTGGCAATTCTTTCCAGGATGGACCTCATTACACATGGAAATCTTGAGGAGAATTCCTGTGTTTCCATATTTTAAATGGAGAGAAAGGAAAGCCAGAAATTGTTGCATATTTCTGTCCTGTGCTCCTTTATATACCAACTGCTTCATGTGGTTGATAGCAGAAGGAGGGTGACTATGGCAACAGGGACATGACATTTACACAGAGTGCTCTGTGCTATTCATTTTCAGGGATGGAGTAAATGCCACTGGACCTGTAAAGGCATGAGTAGAAAAGGTGCTGCATTGCATTGCAAGATGTCTAGGGGCCCTGGGGAGAAGGCAGCTATTTTTGTTGGCCTCCAAAGTCAGACTAAATGTTTTGCTTTTCATTTTCAGTGTTGTACAGGTTACTTTCAGACTTCTCAGTGACGTGATAGGTGCTACAGGATAACCTGTGGGGTTTCTGTCACCTTTTGTGTTGGCTGAATGAGTTCTAGGGGATTTCTAAGTTCATTCTCATGGGAAAAAAATGCTGCATTTGGCATCAGAAGACCTGAATTCAAATCCTTGATCTGCCCTTTATTGTCTTTGTGACCTTGAACACATCACAGTTCCTGGGTTTCAGTTTCCTGATATGTAAAATGAGGAGTTTACAGAAGATAAACTCTGTGGTCCCTTCCAACCCTAAATCCATCATCTTATGATCCCATTCCCAAGAAATCCTAACAAAAATCATGTGAGTGTTTTTGTTGGGAAGATAGAGAGGCTGGGAGGGAGCAGTGGGATTCAATGAAAAGAGCACTGACTGAGAAAGCAGAAGATCTGAATTCAAATCCCTCTTCTGATCCATCTGTGACCCTGGACAAGTCAAAGACTAAGTTATGGAAAAGCTGGTGTTCTCTGTTGATAGCAGAATCTTCCCCACCTAGGAATTAACTATGCCAGGGAAATCACAGACAAGTCTGACCCCTGATCTCAGTCTTTAATCTCATTTGTACTAAACTATCTCCAATTCTATTGTAGAGGAATCACACCCATACTTGGCTAAACTAAGAACGAATGGGTAGAATTTACAGAGAGGAATATTTTAGCTCAATCTAAGACAGGACTTCTTGACAGGTAGTCCAGAAATGGAGTTGGCTGCATTTCTAGTGCAGTATATTTCTTGTGATGTTTCTGTAGAGACCAAATGACCACTTGTTAGGGATATTACAGAGAGAGTTACTAAGTTGGGTAGGAAGTCAGGCTGGGTAACCTCTGATATGCCCATTACCACTCAGATTCTGTGACGTTTAGGATTCTCTAGCAACTTTCCATAATTCTCAAAATCCAATGTACTGCTCAAAATTATTCATAATAAAAATGGGTTTTAACATACAAATAACAGTGAAAGTTTTTTGGTGACTCCCTTTGTGCTCCATCTGATTTCATCCATTACCTATTTATATAGCAGAAGCAGTATGCATTTTTAAAAAGGATATCAATATTTATATTTCCCTAATCCTGCTTTCTTCAATTTGTTATTTTTAAAAATTTCTTTGCTCATATTTTTATATTCTATCTATGTCATTTTTAAGGGCAATTTGCATTCCTTTAAGTCATAGTTTTGAAGCTAGAAGTTCACTTAAAAATCATCCAGCCCAATTTCTTTGTTTTACAAATGAAAAAACTGAGACCTAAAGAGGGAAAATGATGACCAAAGCCATAGAGGGAATAAGATGCAAAACTGAGATCTGAACCCAGGTACTCTGACCCCAAATCCAGGACCTTTTCCATTGTTCTACATTGTATAATTGTTGCACTTAAAACAATTTGTTTAGTAGTTCTCAGCAAGTGAGGCTCTTGAAGAACCAGAGTTATTTTGATAAAGAAGCAACATATGTGATACTCAAGGTTAGCCATTTCAAAATTGCAAGCACAATTAATTTCTTTACACAATTCCCACATGGGACCTTGTGGACATTATGAAAATTTTTCCAGGATGAGGTGAAATGGTTAACAGAGGTCACCTTAATAGTATCTGTCCCTCACAAGGCCATGAATACTTGTGCACCATCTTAAGGATGCAAATCTTATCACAGCCCTCTAAACCCTTGTTTAATGGAGGGAGTGCTGCATTTGGAGTCAGGAAGACCTGCATTTGAATCCCAGCTCAGATACTTGCATCCAGCGTGATCTTGGGCAAGTTCCTTGACCTTCAAGTGTTCTAGGCAACTCTCTAAGACTATGAGATAGACAAATTGTTGACTTGTGTTGGGAACAACAAAATGCCCATAGTGCTTTATAGGGTTAGTGTGAGGATCAGTGAAATAATATATGTAAAGGATTTTGCAAATCTTCAAATGTTATGTACACTTTAGTTATTGAAGTGTTACATATATTTTAATTTTTTAGTATATTATTATTTAGTTATGTATTTAGTTTATTTTAAATGTATAGTTTTATTAATTTTTTTTTTCCTTTGCCTGTATTCTCCCCTCTAACCTTCCTTTCCTTCCTTATAAGGAGCCATCCTTTATATCAAAGTTTTTCTTTTTTAAAAAGTGGGGGGAATCAGCAAAACTAGTACCTTATGTTCCACATGAGTGGACCCCCAACCACCACAAACAAAGAAGGGGAAAGAGTGTCTTCTTATATCTCTTTCTTCCTGTTATGATTTCACAACATTCAATTACAACTGCTGTTGCACTTTTTACTTATATTGTTGTATATTATAATTTTTATTTTTCATTTGATCTATGATTTTATTGCTATGGGGAACTTTAAGAGATGTTCATTCTACCAGTACAGTTTGGCAACTGTTCTATATTTTATTGTCTTAGAGATTTGTCTGAGGTTAAGTGACTTTGCAAGAATCATTCAGTTTAGTATATGTCATTACTCAGTTTAGAATATGTCATTATTCATATGTCATATGTGGCTCCAAGGCTAGTTCTCTATCTCGTACTGCATGCCACCTCTCATTATTATTGATGATGTTGATGATGGTTTAGGGACAACCTGATGCCATTTTTAGCCTCATTGTGGGGTCTGAGTGGCATGTGATCTAGTTGACAGCCACATCAACCCTCACCCCTCTTTACCTGCTACTGGGTTAATTCCTTATTAAGTCTGGATGTCTGATAGTCACCTCAAACTCAACAGATCCAAACCAGAACTCATCTTTTCTACAAACCCTCCCTTCTTCTACACTTCTCTATTACTGTATAGGGTGCCACCATCCTCTAGTCACTTAGGCTTACAAGCTTGGTGTTGATGGGGTGCTTGGGTGCATGTGCTTGGATGCGAATTCTAAAATCACATTTCTCTTAAAAATCACATTTCTTTCTAACTTCAAAACACTATCTCAGGCAGTCTCCCTCCAGCTCAAGGACAGCCTGCCCTAACAGGAACTGTTATCTCCCTTCCTGCCATAGTAGCCAGCTGCACCTATAGAATTTATCACTTAGAGCCAGCTGCATACTGACTGAACTGGCTGTGCACTGGGTCATAGTGACATTTACTACTCACTGACCAAGCATATGTATCTTATACTTAGATGTATGTCTACACCCTTTCCATTAATCTTGTCTAACAAGGCATTGATGAGAATAACCTGATTTTTTCCTGGTCAGCCATGACTGTTGGTTGACTTAGTGACATTTCAGGCCTAAAACCACACCTCTATGTAGCCCTTGCTTGGGCTATTTCCCAATGATTTTTGGGTAAAATACCTGTGCAGTAGATAACAAAAGTGCATGATCTTTTAAGAACTGACCACTCCTTAGCCACTCCCTAATCACACCCCAAAACACCAAGTTAGCATATTTGGCACGCATCTTAGTATAGAATAATCTGTATAAACTTTATCTATAACTCTTTTAAAGTGCAGGTTCCCCAAGACCTCTTGCCTGCTGAAAAAAGTAATAATAATAAGCTTTTTTGCCTACTTGACTCCAGATTGCTTGAGTCCAGTGAATTCTTTCCAGACTAAGTTGACAGAGATCTAGTGGTTCCTGCACCTTTCTTGACCCTCATCAATGTCATCTTCAACTTCGTCCTTACTCTCATTCCACGTATCAAATGTGTTGTCAAATCTTTTCACTTCGACCTTTATGACCTTTCCCATATATGTCCCTTCCTCTCTACTCACACAACCTCTATCCTATACAGGTCCTCAATGATTCTCACTTGGACTATCGCAGTAGCCTTCTTATTGGTCTCCTGACTTCAATGCATGCTCTTCTCAGTCGCTGAGATAATCTTCTTAAAATGCACACCTGCCAGTTACCCCTCCCCCTCATTCAGTAAACTGCAGTGGCTCCCTACTCTCTCTGGGATCAAACATAAAATCCTTCATTTGGAATGTAAAGCCTTCAGTCTTTGCCTTCTTCTCTTCTGTACATCCTATGATCCCACTTGACTGCTCTCCTTGTTATTCAGATGTGACACTCCATCTCCATGACATTTCACTGATTGTCCACCATACTTGGAATACTCAGCCTCTCAACATCTGCCTCTGAGTGTTCCCAGCTTCTTTAAAGACTGAAATTAAATCTTTCCTTCTGCAGGAAGTCTTTACTGATCCCTCCCAATGCTGATGCCAACCCTCTGGGATTACCTCCCTTTTACTATGTATATGTCTTGCTTGGATATTGTTATTTATGTGTAGTCTTGTTCATTAGAATATGAGCTATTTGAGGGCAGGGGTGATGGTGTTGCTTTTCCTTGATTCACTACCAGGACATGGTCTGAATAGTAAGCCCTTAATAAATTCCTAATGACTGACTGGCAATTCTTATCCCAAGTTCTAAATCAATCAAGTGATATATTCTGATATTAGTAGAAATGTCCTAATCTCTCACTGGTTACTCAATCATCTTTGAGCTCCCACCTCAGTTTATAAATAAGCTGAAGAAACCTTTTCCCATAAGTATCTGCTATTTCTCTGCAACTCACACTCCTGGTCCCACAGGCTAAACATAACAGAAAATTATCAAAGACATAAATAATAATTTATCATTTACTATAGTGAGTGAAGTTCACAGCTACAGTCAACTCTTCTTCAAAAGCAAAGGAAAGAAATATGGAATGAAATATTCTCATCAACACTGATGCTGTACTTTTAGCATGACAATTCAAGTCTCTCGGGAATTTTCTGGATAATGTCTCAGTTCTCTCAAAATGTCTCTTTAGAATCTTTCTCCTTGATAGTTTAAGTCTTTCAGGAAGAAATTTTCTTAGTTCTTTCTCTGTGTGTATGACAAAACTTCCATCCCATGGCACTATTCAGGTGACAGGTAAACGTCTACTCTCCTCAAGATTTTATCTCATATTAAAATATGAGACTTTATCTCATATTTTATCTCATATTCATAGTCTTTGTAAAATGGAGTCATTGAATCTGTAGTTACATTATTACAGAATTTAAAAGAAATCAATACTTCAATGTATCTGAGCCAAATTGATATGGGTATCCTATCCAGTCATACAGATAGTATATCTTCCACACCCTTGCATGCTATGGGACTCTTGTATATTTCCCCTCAAATTTCCTCCATAGGTGGTTCACCCATCTGCTTTCTTTAGATCTCTTGATGTTGTATAAGTATCAATGGCACATGTGGGCTATCTGTCAATTATTTGTTTCCTTACCCCTTGACAAGACTGCCTTCTTTTTTTTGTCATTTCTGCCAATAACATCATTTATGCCAATTCTGTTGCACAATTCTTGGTTGGCTATTCGCTGTACTCATCATGAGACTATTACCATTGTGGGGATACTCAACTTTTAATTCTTTGGCATCTGCGGAACTCTAGGCTTCATGATCACGCAATATCACTGGAAGAATGTCTTTGTTGAAAAAGAAATATGTGGGCAAGTAACAGGAAGGAGGAGGGTAGAGAAGGCTAAGATATAGGACTTGAGTTTATGCAATAATGGAGCAGGAGAAGAAGGGATGACAGCTTGAAGAGATGCTATGGGTGTTCCTTGATCCTAAGGAATCATGATCATTCACTGAAGCCAAGTTGGGTTCTCTAGAATATGGCACGGAAATCACGAGAATGGAAAGAACATGGACAATTACTGAATCTTTCTCCACTATTAACCTCTACTAGTATAAGGGAGATTTAGGAAATGAAGGTCCATTCCAACACATAGGAACCAGTATCTCTGAACAGCAAATATCCAGTCCCCCACACTATCCTTTAGTTCTGGGGAGGTTACAAAGTGTGGCATCTCACAAGTAGTTCCATGTATGATCACCCTCTGCTAGGTTGTCCCGGGGTGCTTTGGTATTAAGAAGTATTCACATGACCAACTTAAATTATTCAAGTCTGACAAATTTGTAAAACTGTGTTTTTTGTCCTACTATATAAAATATGTTCTGTTACCAGATGACAGAAAGACTCAACATTTTGACATGGTGCTATTTAGTACAGTAAAAATCAAACTAATCAAGGAATCTGGGAGAAGCTTAAGACAGATGTGTACAGTTTGTACTAGTTCCACTTAATGTGACTTAATTTTTTAAATTGATATTTCTTTTGGTAAACCCTAATTCATTTATCTAGCTTGAAACTTTTCAAGGCTTTTTTTATGCATTAGAATATTCAGCACTACTTGGCACTGATAGACACTTGGAGTCATTAATTGTGTACCTATGTATACCTTCCTCCCCACCCCACAAGGAAACCTGAGATACCTGGTGGAATGCTCTGGTTTTATGAATACAGTTTGAAATACAACTGGCTAAAGCCACCCCAAAATGGTTTAGTATCTTGGGTCACATACTTCTTTTAGTGTTTCCCTCTGAGTTAACCACCCCCTAACCCACTTTTACTTTATCAAAATGCTCCAACCAAAGCCCTTCCCCTTGACCTCTCCTCCTTTGCTTTGTATTATTTGTCCCTGGCTTACCTTGCCCCATTGCTACCAATATTCATTGTAATTCTGGTTGACAGCTGCTAATTTCTTGCTCCTTAATATTACTGAGGAAAAGTAATGGCTACTTTTGTGTGTATTCTCCTCCATAATGACTCTCATTCTGTCCCTCTGCTGCTTACACTTACCAACCTAACTATGTTAGAAATCATAGCAAGAGGGTTTTCAGAGGTAGCCATCACAAAGGTATGCCTTAGACAGTGAAGTTCTATAGAGTTAAATTTAAAGAGGTGCGAAATTAACTTTCTACACCAAAATTTATATAAAATACAGAGTATCCTAAAAATCTTAGTGAATTTTAAGTTTTAATAGCTTAAAAATTAACCAGAACACTATAATTTGTGGGCCTTAGGGCAAGGCTTATTAATATAAACATAATATAGAAGAACACCTCAGCTATTACTATTCATTAAATGTTAGTATTATTAATACTATAATAAATTATACAATTGTAATGTATCAGTATATAATATAGAATTCTATATTACTATTATATAGAGATTTCTTTATTGTATAACAATTATTATTATTATTTAAAAATTGGAATTTACAGAAATTTTAAAATTGCTTTTTGTACTTTAACAGAAAAGCTCAAAGTCTTCATAGGAAAAAATAGGCCTTTCTTTCAGGAAAAAAACTTAAAGTCATTAAAAACTATGCTGTTAATTCTGTGTTATAAATGATGACTCTCCAAGAGGAAGGAAGGGGGAAAAAAAAACCCTGTAGGTGATGCAAAAATAAAAAGCTACCCAGGCATTCTTAGCCTTTGGACTCCTTTGGCTGTCTGGCAAAACCTATAGCTTCTTCCCAAAATAATTTTTTTGAATGCATTAAACAATATACAATGCAATAAACAATATTACAAAGAAATCCAATTATACTAAAAATATATTTGTAGAATTTTTTTAAAAAGTCCATGGATCTCAGGTTAGCAGCTGCTGTCCCAGAGTCTATTCACTCTCTTGTCTTTACCTAGAAATTACATTCTGTATAGTTTTGGCGTATTTTTGGTTGTATTCAAATTCTTTTAAAATTGGAATATATGCATGCTAATTTTCTGTTAACAGAGCAGCTCATTCATTAATCATGTTCGATAATAGGGAGTCTGCTAGAAAGTGACTTAAAAAGAGTTCCATGGCTGCATTAGTTTGGATAATTCTTATTGCATAGGACATATGACACTGCATGATGAATTAACACTGATTCAGCTTGTTCAGCAAATTGGCTATCTGACTCATGTTTTGTGGTACCTAATCAGAGTAAAAATAATTTGTTCTCTTTCCAAACTCAATAGTAGGACATTTGATGCTGGTTTATAAGTAAGTAAAACAAAAAAGTTTCCACTTTCTAATTTTAACTCTACTTGGACTCTATGTCTCTGAGCTAAAAGCATCTACCTAAAACTGTACCAAAAATTTCTTTAAAGAAACTTTCCAAAAATGATTTTTTAAAAAGTCTTTTTTTTGACTTGTCTTTGACCTTAGGTCAATGGTCATTTTTTAAAAAAAAATAATTTATTTTTAGTTTTCAATATTCACTTCCATAAGATTTTGAGTTTTAATTTTCTCCCCCTCCCCATCCTCCCCTCTCTCCACAACAGCATGCAATCTGATACAGGTTCTGCTTTTACATTCATATTAAACATATTTTCACATTAGTTATAATGTAAAGAAGAATTAGAGCTAATGGAAGAAACCACAAGAAAGAAGAAAAAATGAAACAAAAGAAAAGGAAGCAATTAGTACACCTTTTGAATTCAGACTCTGAAGTTCTTTTCTGGCTGTAGATAGCTTTAGTCTTTTGCAGTTGTCTTAGATCCTTGTATTACTGAGAAGACCTAAGTCTATCAAAGTTGGTCATCTCACAACGTGACTGTTACTGTGTACAAAGTTCTTCTGGTTCTGCTCATTTCACTTAGCATCAGTTCATGTAAGTCTTTCCAGGTTTTTCTGAAATGTGCCTGCTCATCATTTCTTATAGCACAATAGTATTCCACTACATTCATATACCACAACTTGTTCAGCCATTTCCCAAGTGATGGGCAGCCCCTCAATTTCCAATTCTTTGCCACCACAAAAAGAACTGCTATAAATATTTTTGTACACGTGGGTCCTTTACCCATTTTTATAATCTCTTTGGGACCATAGACTGAAAGTGGTATTGCTGGGTCAAAGAGTATTCACAGTGTTATAGCCCTTTGGGTATAGTTCCAAATGGCAAACAACAAATTACAAATTACAACTTTCCCCACATTTTCTCCAACATTTGTCATTTCCCTGTTTTGTCAGGTTAGCCAATCTGATAGGTGTGATATGGTACCTCAGAGTTGTTTTGATTTGTATTTCTCTAATCAATAATGATTTAGAGAATTTTTTTCATGACTATAGATATTTTTAATTTCTGCCTCTGACAACTGCCTGTTTATGTCATTTAGCCATTTATAAATGTCATTTATCAATTGGGGAATGATTTGTATTCTTATAATTTAGACTCAGTTTTCTCTGTATTTTAGACATGAGGCCTTTATCAGAGACCCTGGTTATAAAAATTGTTTCCAAGCTTTTTACTTCCCTTCTAATCTTGGTTGCACTGGCTTTGTTTGTGCAAAAACATTTCAATTTAATGTAATCAAAATCATTCATTTTGTATTTCATAATGTTCTCTATCACTTGTTTGGTTATTAATTTTTCCCTTCTCCACAGATTTGACAGTAAACTATTCCTTGCTCTCCTAGTTTGTTTATGGTATCAGCATTTAAATCTAAATCATGTATAGAATGTTAGTCTATGTCTAGATTTCTGCCATACTATTTTCCAGTTTTCCCAGCAGTTTTTGTCAAATCTTAAGTTCTTATCCCAGATGCTGGAGTCTTTGGGTTTATCAAATAATAGATTACTATAGTCATTGACTACTGAATCTTGCATACCCAACCTATTCCATCGATCCACCACTCTATTTCTTAACCAGTGCCATGTAATTTTGATGATTGCTGCTTTATAATATAAGATTTGGTATAGCTAGGCATTTCTTTTCAATAATTCCCTTCATATTAGAGACCTCTTGTTCTTCAGATGAATTTTGATATAAGAAAGAAAGAAAGAAAAAAGAGAGAGAGAAGAAAGAAAGGAAGGAAGGAAGGAAGGAAGGAAGGAAGGAAGGAAGGAAGAAAGGAAGGAAGGAAGGAAGAAAGAGAGAGAAAGAAAGAAAGGAAGAAAGAAAGAAAGAAAGAAAGAAAGAAAGAAAGAAAGAAAGAAAGAAAGAAAGAAAGAAAGAAAGAAAGAAAGAAAGAAAAAGAAAGAAAGAAAGAAAGAGGGAGGAAGGAAGGAAACTGTGTTGCTCAACTGGAAGTTTGGTCCCTGGTAGGCAGTTCCTCCTCTACTCACAGAGGTTGCTGTTTGTCCTTAGCTCTCAAAGAGGACCGTGATAACAGGGAGATGATGCCATGACATGCAAGTGAATTGGATTTAAGTGAGGGAGTCCTCTGGAGACATACTGAGATAATATTCTCTTATTAGATGTACGATCAGATGTAGATACTAGCTTGGCACAATGGAGAAGGTAGATCTTGGAATCCACCTCTGATACTTACTAGCTATAGTTTGAGTGTGTCATTTTAGCTGCCCTGAATGTCATTTTGCACATCTGTAAAAATGGGATATTATGTTTAGTACATACCTCCCAGATTTGTCATGAGACTCTTATGTTATAATGTATATAAAGTACTTTGACAACTTCAAAATACTACATGATTATTTGTTTTATTGTCAAAAAATTGGAAATTGCTGAAATTAAGAAAATACATTTTGTAATTTGCCATAAAAAGCTTGACATCTTAACAGGAAAAAAAATAACCCAGGCATTTGTTTCAGAGAAAAGCTTAGGATCATTAAAAATGATTGTTAATCCTGTGTTATAAAGGATGACTCTCAGGAAATATAGGAAGAAGTGTAGGTAATGTAGAAAACAAAAGATGCTAAAAATTTTTATGTAAAAACACTGATTTCACAAAGTTACATTCTACTTTTATATGAACCCTTCCTCACTCATCACTGTATTCTAGGCTTTTGACTTTGTCTGGAAACAAAGGCATTGTCATCGTTACACTCACACATATGGTGAGCACCAGGAAATGTAGACCCATGGTTCTGTTGTCTAACTGGAACCATCACGAAAGATACCTTAGAGATCATCTAGTCCATTGTCCCATTTTACGGATGACAAAACAGAGAGATCAAATGACTTGCAGATAGCTTCCAAAATTCTTTGGAAACACAAACTTTTTACCAAGTCATTTGAAGGGTTATTCTTCTACTAATGAAAGAAAGCACTGGAAAGCTGTGGGTTCATTAGCAGTTATATGCAGTACCATCCATAATAGCTTCCCATTCTGAGAATATAATTTCATTTTAATTGCCTTTGTGCCTGTGCTCCCCATTTTAATGCTCTAGTTTGGTCCTTTGCTCCCAAGGAGACAAACAGGGTGGATTTTTTTTTAATTGGAGAAATAATAGCTTCATCAGCTGGTTAGAAATGCACCTGAAACAAGATCATGAGCTCCACAAACACCCCCACAGCTGAACACTGTCCCAGGAAATCCTAGGCCTATTGTGGAAGGTGATGTATTCATTTTTTCCGCCTGCCTGTATTCTGTCTTGGAATAGTCCTCAGTCTTGATGTGTTTTCTCCCACACCTCCCACATTCTAAAGGAAAGGATGCATCATGTGTCTAGAATTAGAAGGGACCTTAAAGGTCACTCACTCCAACTCTTTCATTTTAAAGATTAGATAACTGATGCCTAGGCTGGATGGTACAGTGGATAGAGCATTGGTCCTGAAGTCTAGGAGACTTGAGTTCAAATATGACCAGTGACACTTATAAACCGTCTGATTCTGTGTGAGTCATTTAACCTCTGTCTGCCTTAATTTCATCAACTATAAAATGGGAAGATAATAGAATTTAACTCTCAGAGTTATCATGATAATCAAATGAGGTAATATTGGTATGTAATAGTAGAGATATTTTTACATTTTTAATTTTCTATTGTGTGCAAGATGCTGGGGATAAAACAATTAAAAATATGAATTAAATGAAATGGTAACATTTTACAAATATGCTCCCTATTCTTTGGCAGCTGAAAATAAAGTGTATTGCTATTTTTGTTTTGACATCATCCTGATTTTTCAGTATATTCCTCTACCCTCCCCATGCAGAAAGTCCTACTTTAAAAAAAAGAATAAAAAATGAAAGAAGAGGAAAAGAATAATTTTTCAAAATTAATTAATATATTAATCCAGTTCAAAAGTATATGCAGTATAACATTTCCATCATCCCCCATTCCTGGCCTACCTGTATTCCTCATTGTTTTTTGCAGCCCAGTAACATTCCCACTTTCATGTGCTACACTTTGTTTAATCATTCCCCCTGCCCAGTCGATAGGCATCTACTTTGCTTGCAGCTCTTTGGGGCAAAAATAAATTGGGCTTAATTTAGAAGGTTTAGAAGTCTAAACACAGAAGTCTAAACCTCAGAAGGTTTAGAACAGGGGCGAGGAATCTGTGACCTCAAGGATTTGTCCTGTGAAGTCTGGATTCATTCAAAGGGCCACCCTTGAGGACCTAGAGGGCCTCATGTGTCCTCGAGGCTGCAGGTTCCCCACCTCTGGTTTTAGAGGCTAAATATGCAATAAGCGCTTGTGGACTATAAAATGCAATTTACTTTACTATTTAAGAATTAAAAGAACACACTTTAAAAGGGTGCGCTTTAAAAGGATTTAAAATAAAATACCTCTCAGCTCTTCCTGCAGTCAATAGAGTGAGGAAGTGGCCAGTACCGAGGTGAAAGTCTGAAACTTACTCTCTCTAGACAAAATTTTTTTATGCTTTAAGTAGCAAAGCCCAACAAAATCAACAAAAACCCCTCAACTTTCTTAAGAGGTCATCAAGACATTAAAAGAATTGCAAAAACGTGAAACAAAGCCATTCTTCTCACAATTTTTTTTTGTTTTGGAAAACATAGTTGTTTTTGTAAAAATGTTATTTATGCTACTATGCAATGGTTTTATTATTATTTTTAAATGACTTAACTATTTAAAAAATTATCAGTTTTATTTTGTAATAGAGTAAGTAGTAATAAATATAACCAGTAGTGTATGGATAAATATTCACTAACTGTCTGGGGTCGGGGGATGTACCCACAATGCACTTAAATTTAATCAGAATTATTAATGTTTCTCCATCACTTCCTTAAGTCTAGGCAATAGGCAAAAGAATCAGTTGAACACTGAAAATTAAACAGTCAGCTCTAGTCAGTACAAATAGGCCTCAGAACAAGTTCTTTGGAGTTCTCAATACTTTTTAAGATTGTAGAGGGGTCCAGAGACCAAAAGGTTTGAGTACTACTGGCCTACCTATGAACAGCTGGGTGGTACTGGGCTCTACTAACAAGGAAGGAGAATAAGAAAAGTAAGGGAGCAAGAATGAAGGAGAAAGGAGAAAAGTAGCTCTGGCCGATGGCATAAACACAACCCTTCCTCAGAAATATGTGGGTACTTTGCTTAATCCTCTCCTCCAACAACCCTCCACGTAAAATCAGTATAACTTCCTCTATAGGATCTCAAGAACCATCTTATCCAACCCCTTTCCTTTTACAAAGAAGGAAACTGAGACCCAAGAAAGTTAAATGACTTTTAGTTTACACCGGTACTAAGTTTCAGAGGTGGATTTGAACCCAGGCCCTCTCACTAGACACGGTACTGTCATTCTTATTGATATATAAAAGTAAAGGAAAAGATAATTCAGGAAGGAGAGATCAAGCTTTGACTGTACAAAAGAAGGGAGAATGATAGAACCTTAATGTAAGATAGAGGTTAACCTGAGGTCCACAATAATTTTCAAGGGATCTGTGATCTTGGCTGGGGTGAGAGAAAATTACATCTTTCTAACCTTTGGTTTCCCTTGTATTTTATTTTATATGTTTAAAAATAGGATTCCTAGAAGGGGTCCATAACACAAAAATGTTAAAACCTCTCTCTAGAAGCTGAGAAAGAAGACTTGACAGTAACTGACAACTGATTGGTTTGGGGTAAGGAGTGTGTTGATGGTGGTAGCAATGGTGGATGGTGGTGGTGATGGTATACAACAGAACCCTGCCTTCAAGAAGCTTGTATTTTTGTACTGGAAGACAGCAATGTACATGGCGGTCATGGCCGGAAAGGGCTGTTTTGGTCAGGGAAGTTATAGGAAAAGTAAATGGAGTCAAAGCATTTTATTGGCACATCCTTCCCAGGAAGGGTGACATTTACCAACCACAGGTGTGCTGGTAAATGGTTAATAACTGGCTTTTGCTTACACAAGACACTTCATCTCCTGACTGTGACTTTTCACTGGCTAGAATTCACCAGAAATTCTCTCCCTCTTCAAGGTTCTTTGTCTTTGTTCAATTCCCAGCTAAAATCATACCTTGAAGTCCCAGCCTTTCCTGATTCCCCCTTAATGCTAGTACTTTTCTCAGTGAATATCTCCAGTTTATCTCACATTTGTTTTGTTTTTGATTTTCTTTGTATCCTTCATGCTTAGTACAGTGCCTGGCATATGTATATGTGTATGTGTATGTATATACATATGTGTGTGTGTGTGTGTATAGTAAGTGCTTAATAAATGTTGACTGACTGACTACTGATTGATTGAGTTTGGGATACCAGGAGAACATACAGGTAGAAATAAATACAGAGCAGAAAATTAAGAATATAGGAGTAGAATATGAAATTCCCAAAGCAGGAAGTATAGAGAGAGAACATAAGAGGCCTACAAAAAGAGAATAAAACACCATGTAGGTTTATCTTTGTGTGGCCTAGGCTTTCAGTCTCAGCAGAAAGTTAATTTAACTCAGAAGATTATGTAATATAATATAATCTTAAGGAAGATAATACAGTTATTGCCTGCAGTAATCAGAGATTGTTTTGAGTGAGAGGTTGCCTTTCCTGGATTTGGCCCAAACTACCTGCATTCTTGGGCATCTCCCCAACTTATGGGGAACTGCACCAGATAGCCATTTGGGTAGGTGCAGGGAGTGGGGGGTAACAATTCTGAGAGGATATCTTGTGCCTGCCTTATTATTGGATTAGAATTGGAGCAACTTTTGAGGAAAATGGATACAAAATCCTTCCAGAGGAGGTGGCATCAATAATAACATAGGACAATTTGGATGGAACAAATGAAAGAATTAAAAGAAAAAAAGAATTTTAAAAATAAGAATTAAAATCTAGGGTGGTTTTCTCCCCTCTATTTCTGCTGACCCAAGAAAACTGAGTGTTCTATCACTTCTTATGTTATACTCTATAATGCTTAAAATCCATTATTTAGATTGGGTGAAGCTTCTGATATTAGGAAGGTATTTGTTACAAACCAAAAATTGATCTGTGTATCACATTTATTTTCCTAAGCAAAACAAACAATTACTTCTGGATGATGAAGACCCTTTTTGCTTATTGGCTCTAAAATTAAAGGCAATTTTTTAAATTGCATGCAATTAAAAGAAAAAAAAAAGCATGACTCCCCTGAGACTAGAGAGAAGAGTGAGGCAGGAGGTGTTTGGGAACATAGTCAAGCTAGTCAGTGCAGCTGTAGGGTCTGTATTACAGAACTGTGTCCTTCATTCCCATGACAATTGCTTAAAATTTTTGTAGTGTTTTGCTTATCAGTTGTTTTGTAAACACTTGACTCTGCATTCAAGTGGTAGAAGGAAATATGATAAATTTCTATTAAAAAAAAATCTTGATCAGAAAGAAGAGGCAGTGTAGTGGTAATGTCACTTGCCTCTACTCCTTGGAAAATCAGAACTATTAACTGGGCTTGGCCATGTTGATTATTGTTGGCATATTTTTTATAATTAAATGGCACCCCCCAGGCAATATAGAGCCTAGGAATGATACCACAGAGAAATTATTTTTATATTGATGAGGCAATAAGACCTGGTTCCCAAATGAGGAACTGGACCCGGAACTCATCATTTTACTCAAATAAGAGGGTTTCTGTGAAGTACTTATTTTCCTTTTTACCTTTAGGAGTGTTCTTCTCATATTAGTGATATCCAGGAAAGACTTGGGGAGAAAAAAACAGAACTACCAATTCTGTGTAGCTTCTTGGGATTTTTTTTTTTAAATTGTGGTGTCATGTGCCTTCTATTATTTTTTTTTTAACAAGTCAATATAACTAGAATAATTGAAATGTACAAGTATCTCTTTTCCTACTCACTGTTCCTAAATCTGTAGACCAGAGCCCCAACTTGTTACCATTTCATATTTTGCTCTGACTCTATCTTTATCAACAGGTTAGGCACCAAGAGGTGGTTTCACAAAATAATCAGAAAGAATGGTAATACGTGGAGGCAGATCTTTTACTTTTATGTATTTAACTGAAATAAGGTGAGGCTCAGGGTCTGAGAGAAGAAACACTGGGGGACAGGAGAAATGGGGGATCTAGGAAGCAGACTTTGGAGCAAATGATGCAACCAGTTCTTAGTCACTACAGCTGTGAGGGTTGGGCCTGAAATCAGGAAGACCTGAGTTCAAATCTAGTTTCAGACACTTATTAGCTTTGTCATCTTAGGTAAGTCATGTAACCTCTCTTAGCTTCAGTTTCTTCAACTGTAAAATAGGGATAATAACAGTGCCTCCTTCTCAGGATTGATAATATTTGTAGATCACTTAGCAAAGTCCCTTCCCCGATAATAAAACCAGGTGTCAGTTGCTAGAGAGATCAGTTGCCAGAGCCTCTAGTGTGATGTTCTTTAGCCCATGGAAAGAGAAAGAAAGGAGGTAGAGGGTAAGGGATGGTCTTTTAAAGAGATCTTCCTCAGATACAGTTCACCAATTTCAGCATTTCTCCTAGTTGGTATGAGGAATTTCTGGGACATAATTGCTTCAGAAAATAGGGCAGCTCATTTAAGCAAGTGATGGTCTTGAGTTTTAAAGGGAAGGAGTGAATTTTCACTCAGATCTCAGTGTTTGGTTTCCCATCTTTGATGTCATCAGCAAGGGAACCTAATATTGACTAATGGATCAAGTAGAGATACATGATATGGAAGTTTCTAGAAAATTGCAGAGTAGAAATATCAGGAAAAAAGAAAGGTATACTTTGCAAAGATCATTTGCCGAGATGAGCCTTAGGCATTTCACAGAGGCATACATAAGCTCCCTGTTTTTTGAATGGTCACATGTCTCAACTTTTATTTGATGTTGCGTTAAAACCTATACTTTACTCTCTTTCCTTACTCATTCTGATTTTCAGAATAGACAGGGTATCAATTCATGCAGTTTGAGCATATCACATGCATGTCCAGGATTTCATCCTTTCGACAATTCAGTTGAAAGCACAATCTTCAGAAACAATGGTGTTATGTCTAAAATGAGAAACTTTCAATTGAATCTGTATTTGTGATTAAGCAGATAGACACTAAACCTAAACTTTGAGCATCTGGTCCATTCATGGGCATAGATCTCCCTGGGGCTTCAATAAAGCACTGGTTGTGTAAGGAACAACAAAACATTTAAGGTAGTCCTGTCCCCTGTAAGATCACAGACTGCACCTCTTCCCATGCTATTCTATAAAATCTCCATTAAAGTATTAACAGTAAAACCTACACCATCATTGTTTGACCAATGTCATTGTTTGAACAACATTTATAATGTTGTTCCTATGTAATTAACTGTTCTCTGCAAAATTATTTCACCTAAATCATGTTTTCTCAGAGCGAATTAATAGTAGATGAGTGTACAGATATAAAATTATCAGAAAACTGGGAAGAACATTTCCAGATTTCCCTTTTTTGTGTGGTATTCCTTTTTTGTAAATAGTATTTTTTCCAATTACATGTAAAAATAGTTTTCAACATTAGTTTTTTAAAAAATTTTGAGTTCCAAATTTTTATCCCTCTCTCCCATCCACACTTCCCAAGATGACAAACAATCTGATATAGGTTATACATGTGCAATCATGTTAAACATATTTGAACATTACTCATGTTGTGAAAGAAGAAACAGAACAAGAGGGAAAAGCCACAAAAAAACCCCCAACAAAAATAGTGAAAATAGTACACTTCAATCTGCATTCAGACTCCATAGTTCTTTTTCTAGATGTGGACAGCATTTTCTTTTCTTTTTTTCTTTTTCTTTTTTCTTTTTTGAAATTTGAAATAAAAATTTATTTATTTAACTTTTTACATTCATTTTCACAAAATTTTGGGTTCCAAATTTTCTCCCCTTTTATCCCCTCCCCCACCCCAATACACTGAGCAATCTAATTTTCCCTATCACCAATCTGCCCTCTCTTCTATCATCCCTCCTTTCTCTTGTCCTCATCTTCTCTTTTGTCCTATAGGGCCAGATGACTTTCTATTCCTCATTAACTGTATGTCTTATTTCCTAGTAGCAACAACAATACTAAACAGTTGTTCCTAAAACTTTGAGTTCCAAATTCTCCCCATCCCTCCCTCCCCACCCATTCCCTTTGGGAAGGCAGGCAATTCAATATAGGCCCTATCTGTGTAGTTTTGCAAATGACTTCCATAATAGTCGTGTTGTGTAAGACTAACTGTATTTCCGTCCATCCTATCCTGCCCCTCATTGTTTCTATTCTGTCTTTTGATCCTGTCCCTCCCCGCGTGTTGACTTCAAATTGCTCCCTCCTCTCATTACCCTCCCTTCCATCCTCCCCTCCTTGCTTATCTCCTTCTCCCCCACTTTCCTGTGTTGTAAGATAGGTTTTCATACCAAAATGAGTGTGCATTTTATTCCTTCCTTTAGTCGAATGTGATGAGGGTAAACTTCTTGTTTTTTTTTCTCAGCTCTCCTCTTTTTCCCTCCACTAAAAAGTCTCCTGCTTGCCTCTTGAATGACATATAATTTACCCCATTGCATTTCACCCTCTTTCCTCCCCCTACCTTTCTCTCTCACCATTTACCTTAATTTCTTTTAAGATATGGTCCCATCCTATTCAAGTCACTCTGTGCTCTCTGTCTCTGTATGTGCATGCATGTGTGTATGTGTGTGTGCATGCACGCGTGTACATGTGTGTGTGTATGTGTGTGTGTGATCCCACCAACTACCCAGATACTGAAAAGTTTTAAGAGTTACAAATATTGTCTTTCCATGTAGGAATGTAAACAGTTCACCTTTGGTAGGTCCCTTATGACTTCTCTTTGCTGTTTACTTTTTCATGCTTCTTCTCATTCGTGTGTTTGAAAGTCAAATTTTCTTTTCAGCTCTGGTCTTTTCATCAAGAATGCTTGAACGTCCTCTGTTTCATTGAAAGACCACTTTTTCCCCTGAAGTATTATACTCAGTTTTGCTGGGTAGGTGATTCTTGGTTTAAGTCCTAGTTCCTTTGACTTCTGG
Organism: Bettongia penicillata ogilbyi; assembly: GCA_023548195.1. Taxonomy (NCBI): domain Eukaryota; kingdom Metazoa; phylum Chordata; class Mammalia; order Diprotodontia; family Potoroidae; genus Bettongia; species Bettongia penicillata. The sequence continues at coordinate 6,753,819 of JAJHZJ010000147.1, forward strand.
AATATCCTATTCCAGGCCCTTCGATCCCTTAATGTAGAAGCTGCTAGATCTTGAGTTATCCTGATTTTTTTTCCACAATACTGGAATTGTTTCTTTCTAGCTGCTTGCAATATTTTCTCCTTGACCTGGGAGTTCTGGAATTTGGCCACAATGTTCCTAGGAGTTTCTCTTTTTGGATCTCTTTCAGGTGGTGATTGATGGATTCTTTCAATATTTATTTTGCCCTCTGGTTGTAGAATGTCAGGGCAGTTTTCCTCGATAATTTCATGGAAGATGATGTCTAGGCTCTTTTTTTGATCATGAGTTTCAGGTAGTCCCATAATTTTTAAATTGTCTCTCCTGGATCTATTTTCCAGGTCAGTTGTTTTTCCCATGAGATATTTCACATTCTCTTCCATTTTTTCATTCTTTTAGTTTTGTTTGGTGATTTCTTGGTTTCTCAGAAAGTCATTAGACTCCATCTGTTCCATTCTAATTTTGAGAGAACTATTCTCTTCAGTGAGCTTTTGAACCTCTTTTTCCATTTGGCTAATTCCGCTTTTGAAAGCATTCTTCTCCTCATTGGCTTTTTGAACCTCTTTTGCCAATTGAGTGAGCCTATTTTTCAAGGTGTTATTTTCTTCAGCATTTTTTTGGGTCTCCTTTACCAAGGTATTGACCCTTTTTTCATACTTTTCTTGCATCTCTCTCATTTCTCTTCCCAGTTTTTCCTCTACCTGTCTAACTTTCTTTTCAAAATCCTTTTTGAGCTCTTCCATGGCCTGAGCCCACCCAACATCCCCCTGGGATGTCTGGGATACAGAGGCTCCGCCCTCCACGTCTTTCCCTGATGGTAAGAATATTTCCTCGTCATCAGAATTGAAAGGCGGGAACATTTGCACCTGCTCAAAAAAGCTCTCTATAGTGTTATTTTTCTTCCCTTTTCTAGGCATTTTCCCAGCCAGTTACTTGACTCCTGAGACTCCTGTCCACCCCTGCCTAGATCTGCCCAGCTAGTGCTTGGGGTCTGAGATTCAAATGGGCTTTCCAAGGCAGCTGTGGCTGCTATTCAATGTGAGCTTAAGTTCTGGTGCTGGGGTGGGGGCAGGGCCGTCTCCCAGGCTCAGCTTCCTCAGGGGGTTTATGCAGAGACCTGAGTTTCTGCCTGCTGCTCAGGGAGTCCTGGGCTGCCTCCGCTGCCCCCACTGCTGCCCCTGCCTCTGCCGCTTCCTGCCCCTGCCGCTGCCCCTGCCTCCCGAGGGGGCCCCGAGTCACGGCGATTCCCCCTCCCCTCTCGGCCAGCCCAGACGTCTCTCTCACTGACCCGTCTGTGGGCGGAGGGACCTTCCCGGCTGCCGGAGGTTCCGTCCCTGAAGCCTGCTCAGATCTGTTCCTCTGGGGCCACCTGGCCAGGGCAGTGCTGGGGTGGGCTCCGCTTTCCGGGGTGCAACAGACCCCTGGGTACGGCTCTCCAGGGCTCTCTGGGATGGAAATCCCTTCCACTGTGTTTCTACGTTGCCCTGCAGTGATCCAGAACCTGTGGGGAGTTCTTCCTACAGGAAATCCATGGGCTGTGGGTTTGGAGCTAGCACACATGAGTCTTTCTACTCCGCCATCTTGACTCCACCCCAGCATTTTCTATCATGAGTCTTTTAGAACTGTCTTGGATCAATGTATTGTCAAGAAGACTTAAATCTCTCATAGTTGATCATCACATAGTGTTGCTGTTACTGTGTACAGTGTTCTCTTGGTTCTGCTCACTTCACTCAGCACTAGTTCATGTAAATTGTTGCAAGTTTTTCAGGAATCTGCCTGCTCATCATTTCTTATAGCATTTCTTATATTCTAATACATTCATATATTTCCTCCATCATTCCCCACTTGATGGACATTCCCTCAGTTTCTGATTCTTTGCCACCATAAAAATAGCTGCTGTAAATATTGTTGTATATGTAGGTCCTCTCCCCACACATTTTTTTTTTATTTTGGGGGGATACAGACCTAGAAGTACTTTTGCTGGATCAAAAGATATGCACAGTTCGATTGCCCTTTGGGCACAGTTCCAAGTTGCTTTTCAGAATGGTTATATTAGTTCACAACTCCACGAACAATGTATTAATGTCCAATTTTCTCATATCTTCTCCAACATTTATAATTTTCCTTTTCTGTCATATTAGCCAATCTGATAGGAGTGCAACCGTGTCTCAAGGTCCCTAGTCCCCCACCTCTGTGGCATGAGAGAGCAGTATATTTTGTTACCTTTTCTCAGGGACTTTCACTGTTTTTACCCCCCATTACTCAGAGTTCAATTTACTTTTTAGGGGCGGAGCCAAGATGGCAGAGTAAAAGCAGAGACTTCCCTGAGCTTTCCCCCAAAGCCAAATACCTGTAAAAAATGACTCTAAACAAATTCTAGAACTACAGAACCCACAAAATGACAGAGTGAAACAAATCCCCAGCCCAAGACAACATGGAAAGTCAACAGGAAGGGTCTTTCGCACCAGGCAGGGAGTGGAGCACAGTCTGGGTTGAGCTGCAAGACACAGACTGGTCACAGTCGACCTCAGGGGACTGAATCACTGGCAGCTGTGGCAATTTCCAGAGTTCTCAACCCACAAATGCCAAAAAGGTCAGTGAGAAAACTCTGTGGGACCCGAGTAAAAGAGGAGTGTACAGTCTGGCCAGGTCTGGCCCTAGACCCAGTACAGTATGGTGGTGGTAGTTGCAAGTGGCAGTGGTCTACCAGCAGCAACAGCAGTGGCAGAGGATGCTTCTGGAGCTCAAGTGGATACTTGGATACTTCTGGAGCTCAAGGATACAAAATCCTTGAAGCCTGGGACAGTACACCCACCCTCACTGGAAACAGAGTCCTACCTTGAAAAAGAGTTAGAAAGTCAAGTGTTTGGCTAAGAAGATGAGCAACCATCATAAAAGAACTCAGACTATAGAATCTTACTTTGGTGACAAGGAAGATCAGGGCATACAGCCAGAAGAAGACAGCAGAGTCAAAGCTCATACATCAAAAGCCTGCAAGAGGAATATGAACTGGTCACAGACCATGGAGGAACTCAAAAAGGATTTTGGAAATCAAGTAAGAGAAATAGAGGACAAATTGGGAACAGAAATGAGAGTGCTGCAAGAAAATCATAAAAAATCAAATCAACAGCTTGATTAAGGAGACCCCAAAAAATACTGAATAAAATAACACCTCAGAAAATAAACTAACCTGAATGGAAAAAGAAATCAAAAAGGTCAATGAGGAGGAGAATGCCTTAACAAGAAAAACTTGTTAGTTCTTAAGAACAAGAAGGCTAAATGGAAAAGGAAGTCCAAAAGCTCACTGAAGAAAATAATTCCTTCAAAATTAGAATGGAGCAAATGGAAGCTAATGACTTTATGAGAAATGAAGAAATTATAAAACAGAACCAAAAGAATGAAAAAATAGAAGACAATGTGAAATATCTTATTGGAAAAACCACTGACCTAGAAAATAGATCCAGGAGAGATAACTTGAAAATTATTGGACTACTTGAAAGCCATGATAAAAAAAAAAAAGCCTAGACACTATCTTTCAAGAAATTATCAAGGAAAACTGCCTTGATATTCTAGAACCAGACAGTAAAATAGAAATTGAAAGAATCTCCCAATCGCCTCTGGAAAGAATTACTAAAAAAAAACTCCTGGGAATATTATAGCCAAATTCCAGAGTTCCCAGATCAAGGAGAAAATATTGCAAGCAGTCAGAAAGAAATAATTCAAGTATTGTGGAAATACAATCAGGATAACACAAGATATAGCAACTTCTACATGAAAGGATAGAAGGACTTGGAATATATTTCCAAGGTCAGAGGAGCTAGGATTAAAACCAAGAATCACCTATCCAACAAAACTGAGTATAATCCTTAAGGGGAAAAAATGGACATTCAATGAAATAGAGGTCTTTCAAGCATTCTTGATGAAAAGACCAGAGCTGAATAGAAAATTTGAATATCAAATTCAAGAATCAAGAGAAATGTGAAAAGGTAAACAGAAAAGAGAAATCATAAGAGACTTATTAAAGTTGAACTGTTTACTTTTTTACATGGAAAGATGATATTTGTAACTCATGAGACTTTTCTCAGTGTTAGGATAATTGGAGGAGATAGATAGATAGATAGATAGATAGATAGATAGATAGATAGATAGATAGATAGATAGATAGATAGATGGGTGGATAGATGGATGGATGGATAGATGGATGGATGGCAAAGGGTGATTTGAATATGAAGGAATGATATCTAAAAGATAAAATCAAGGGATGAGAGAGGAATATATTTGATGAAGAGGAAGGGAGAAATAGAATCACATAAAAGAGACAAGAAAAAGTTTTCACAATGATGGGGAAGAGAAGGGAGATAAGAAGGAATGAGCGAACTTTACTCTCATTGGATTTGGCTTAAGGAGGGAATAATGTACACACTCAACTGGGTATCTTACCCTACAGGAAAATAGGGGGAAGACGAAAGAGGGGGGGAATGACAGAAAGGAGGGCAGATTGGGAGAGGGGTAGTCAGAAACAAAGACTTTAGAAAAGGGACATAGTCAAAGGAGAAAATAGAATAATGGAGCGGGACAGGATAGGATGGAGGGAAATAGTCTTTCATAACATGACTATTATGGAGGTGTTTTGCATAGCTATATATGAATTGCTTGGTTTTTCAATGAGGGTGGGTGGGGAGGGAAGAAGGGAGAGAATTTGAAACTCAAAGTTTTAAAAACAAATGTTAAAAAATGTTTTTACATGCAACTGGGAAATAAGATACACAGGCATTGGGGTATAGAAATCTATCTTGTCCTTCAAGAAAGTAAAGGGGAAGGGAATAAGAGGGAGGGCAGACTGGGGGAAGGGGCATGTCATATTGGGATGGAGGAGGGGAAAGATGGGGAGAAAATCTGGAACTCAAAATCTTGTGTAAATGAATGTTGAAAACTAAAAATAAATAAATAAATTTAAATCTTAAAATAAAATAAATCCCTTGTAACAAAAAAAATACTTTTTAGCGATCTTTTCTTTAATATTGTTAGAGTTATATTGTTGATCGCATGAGTCTGACCACTTCACTCTGCATTTATCCATACAAATCCTCTCATATTGTTTTAGTCATTCTCTAATTGTTGGACACTTATGTTTTCCTTTAGTTCTTTGCTATGACAAAGAACACTGCTATTTTCAATTTGATAAGCTATTTGCCTCTGCACTACTATGTGCCAGATATTGTGCTAAGCTTTGGGGATACAAAAAAGAAGCAAAAATCAGTCCCTACCCTCAAAGAACTTACACTTTAATGGGGGAGGCATGTAAATAAATATAGACAAAGCAAGCTATGTACAGGAAAAACAGTAAATAATTAAAAGAGGGAAACCATTAGAAGAGGTTAGGACATAATTTCAGATTGCTCTCCAAAATGATAGGGTAAGTTCACAAGTTCATCAACAATGAATTAGCATCCCAATTTTTCCACATCCCATCCAACATTTGTTGCTTTCCTGTTCAATCATTTTAGCCAATATGATAGCTATAACTTGATATCTCAAAGATGTTTTAATTTGATAACTATATTATATATTTAAAAGGAATAGCAAATTGCATATAATAGATTTGCAGTTTCATGTGCAATCATCTTTTTTTATTATTCTAGGTTATAGAAATGCTTGTTTTATTCCATAAATTAAAAATAAAATCAATCAATAAATAAAAGAGTAGTTAGGGGAAGCTTCTTGTGGAAGGTGGGATTTTGGTTGGGACTTAAAGAAAACCAGTAGTTTTCGGTAGTCAGAGCAAAGGAGGGACAGGCAAGAGGGACAGCCAAAGAAATGGAGCATCTTACTAGTAGAACAGCTAGGAAGCCAGTGTCACTGGATCAAAGAGAATGTGTTAGAGAGAAAACTAGAAAGGTAAAAGGGTGCTAAGTTGTGAAGGACTTTGAATTGCTAAACAGAGCATTTTGCATTTGCTCTTGGAGGCAATAGGAAGCCCCTGGAGTTTATTGTTATGAATATTTTGGTATATATTTAAATCTTGTTTCTGTCTTTGACTTCCTTGGGATATATTCTCAGGAATGGGATTGCTGCTCAAAAGCTGCTGGGTGAACAGTTTAGCCACTTTTCTTGCATAATTACAAACTGAGATACAAAACAGTTGAATCAGTTCATAATTCTGTCAACAATGCATCAGTGTGCCTGCCTATCCACACCTCTCCAACAATTACTATTAGGACATGATTTAAAACAAAGACAAAGAAATATCTGGAACGGTAATGCCCTTTTGTACCTACGAGACCCAATATGGTAGCTAATTTTGTAGGTACTTATTTATGTCTTTCAACTCTCTGAATTAGAGATGCAAGAATCTCTTTTGCTGGCTCTTATTAGAAGTGATAGGAACATTTTGTGTTTAAGAGTGGCCCATAGAAATCTCCTCCTACCACTAGTCAGCAAGAATCTTTTTATTAACAAAAATAACTTCTCAGTTTCACCCACAGTGGTTTGCTAGTCTTGAAAATGGTTGAGCTGAATTCATGAAGCACATCAGAGTTTACTGGAAACAGTGTGGTTAAGATTGTATCAAGTTCAAATCTGCTCCATTCCTCATTACAAAGCACATATAACAGCAAAAATCATCTTGGGGAGTGATATGCAAAGATTGAGAAAACCTCTGCAGGGACAGACTAAAATAGCCTTATAGGAATGAAATTTCTATGTTAAAAATAAGGACACTGAAACCCAAATACAGCTATACCATCATAGCCATTTTTTATCCTTGGTCATTGTGCTTTACATAACATGCATTTCTTTAAATAAATTTACCCCTTCATTCCTCATATAGTAATGTAGTCTTTGGTCAGATTGACTTTTGATGGCAAAATTTGGTTCAACCATTACATGGCCAGTAGCGTGAGAATGCCTGCTCATTTAGGCACTGTTTTTACCTGAAAATGTTCATGGGCAATTTTTGTGTGTATATGTATATGATTGTGTTGTATGAGTATGTGTGTGTTTATAAACATAAGTATGTGAATATACATATATATGTATGTGTGTATATATATACCCAAGCACGTACATACGTATATATATATGCATGTATGTGTATACTCTGTATATATGAGTATATGTCTATATATTTATATATTACATTTATTATATTACTTGTTATATATATTATCTATTATAAATATATGTCTATATACATACACATATGTACACATACACATACATATATATGTATATACATATATACACACATATTCTGCTTTTATTCATTACACTGATACTTTGACTTGTGGATGATTTAAGCCTGAGGTCTTAAACTTTTTTATAAAATTACCTTTCATTTCCCCAAAGGTTTATAATCCTGGAGGGAGAGCCAGTGAAGTCCCTGAGCCAAGCAAAAAGTGGACACCTGCTGCCTGCTCTGTTCTTTTCCCCAGAGGGAGTCCAACTAAACATGGGCGAGGATTTCATGGCACAGAAAGAATGGGCGGGGGACCCTGCAACCAGCTTGAGGGATCTCTCAGACTTTGGGTTTTTAAATCTCTCAGTTGAGCCCAATTGATTCACTGGAGACCTCTGCCCTTGGCTCTTTTCTCCTTCCCTTCCCTTTCTTCCTCCTCATGTCTGTCTGTTTTTTCAACTGCTTATTTTTCTATAAGGGTGAGCAGGAGAATGAAATTGATGAAATTCAAAATTAATCAAGTTTGCTATTTCTGGTTGGTATTTGCTATACCAACTGGGTTAGCAGAGGGGTGTCAGGGTGACCATCGTGTTTAGGCAATGTGGGATGGGAGTGGGATGTTTCTGGGAGAAATGGAAAGTTCTTTATGTACCATGCTGAATGACTTCAAGTGTTAGGCTAGGTGGGGGTGGGTACTGTGCTGAAACACCAGCACCCTGGGAATGGTGTTCACCAGGAAGTGGCCTTTATATATGGAAGGAAAGCACAGCCTGTTGTCCTCACCCTTCTCCTGCACCTGTTTCTAGTTATTCCGCTGGGGAGATTTCATAGGACAAAAGAGGTGTATATGCTTCTGTGCAAATAGGAAGTCTACTAGCATTTCAAAGGCACAATTCTACAAATATTCGTTAAGTGCCTGCTGTATACGAGGCACTGTGCATGCTGGATGCTGTGAACATGATGATGCAAAATGATTCAATCTTTGTGCTGAAGGAGTTTACAATCTGGTAGACAGAACAAGATATACAAATAATTATAATACAGTTAAATCACAATTAAGAACATAAGAGGAATCAAACCAAGGGGTCTAGCTTGACATTGTGTTTTTTAAAAGTATTTGTAATGTAGACATTAGTGATCTATAGTATTTAAACAAACATTATGTTGGCAAAAAATTTTCATGCAAAATAGGATTTTCTCTCATTACTTCTTACAAAGAATAGCAGAGTGGATAGTGAGGTGACCTCAGAAGCAGGAAGGACTAAATTCAGCCTACCTTTGACACACCCTCCCTATATGTCTCTGGATGAGTCACTTAGTCTTTCAGTGACCTAAGCGAGTCTGTAAATTGCAGCCAAATTGTACTGGTGGCAATTTCTTCATACAGTAGTTCCCTATATCAATGAAATTACTAGTCTAGACCCAATCAGTCCCTACTTACTTAAGGACATAGACTTTTAAATATTGGTTATCTACACATATGGCTACCAGCAGTGTTTTCTTGCTGCTTGTGTGATAGAGGTCTTCAGTGTGTTGTACAAAATACAACGGACAAGGTTTGTGACCTTAAAAAAAAAGCAACTACTTTGTTTCTTTTTAAAAATCTAATTTAATTTTTCAATCTACAAAAAATCTGTTTTGCCTCTTTCCTCCTTTCCCCACCCCCAACTGTTGAGGGGAAAAAAATTAAAAAGAAAAACAGTTTTTGTAACAAATATGCAAAGTCAAGCAAAATAGATTCCCACATCAGTCATATCCAAAACTATGCATGTCTCAGTCTCACCCTGATTCCGTCATTGCTGTTATCAGGTAGTCCTTGGCATCATGGGTCCTCTGGAATTTTGCTTGATCGTTGAGGTAGCCAGTTGGCCCAGTGGACAGTCAGAAATATCTGAGTTCAAATCCAGTCTCAGAAACTTTAGCTGTGTGACCTTGGATAATCACTTTCTGTCTGCATCAGTTTCCTTAACTGTAAAATGGGAATTATTAAAATAGCATCTTACCTCTCACAATTGCTGTGAGGATCAATAAGATAATATTTGTAAAGCACTTAGCATAGTATCTATAACATAGTAAGCACTATATAAATGGTAGTTAGTAGTAGTATCATTGAATTAATTAGAGTTCTTAAGTCTTCAAACATGTGGATGTTTTCAATCTTGTTACTGTATACATTGCTTTCTTGGTTCTTTTAACTGTGTATCAGTTCATACAAGTCTTGCCAGTTTCCTCGTATCATTTCTTATAGCATAATAGTATTCCACTGGTCGGTCATCCCTCAGTTGATGGGTACTCCCATCTACTTCCTTCTTAATCTTAAATATCTCTCTTTATTTTAAACCATCTAGAAACAAGGAAATATTTCAGGAGGAAAAGATCACTGCCAGTTGCAGAAGATAGGGAAGAAGGGAATGGGGTATAGACAAGGTGGCTTTCAAGTTTGGCTTCTAGGAAAGAGAAATTTAGCTGAAGATAGGTGGGGAGGTGTCTGTTACATACATCAGAGACAGTATGTACAAATGCATGGAGGTGAGAGAGACCAGTTTCAGAGAAATGAGGCATAACCCACCTTTAGTTACATGATAGGCATTGGGTAGAACAGTGTGAGTCTTTTTATCTTCAATTTTAGTTCCAATTTGTGTTCAGCATAATTTTCCTAGAATTAGGAAGCAAAGAGAAAATTATAGTGTGTTTTCCATCCATTTAAGATGTATGAAGATTAAAACAGATAGTTCCTGCTCTAGCTTTATCTTCCCAGTCTGGCACTGAGAGTACCCCTGTGGCTCCTTAGCAGGTTGCTAAAACATTATGATACAACCTTTCCCAGCTCAGATTTTGCTTGATTGCTCTTTGCTATTAAACCAGAGTGCATTAAGATATCCTGGTAACAAGTCATCCTGTATCAGCCATTTACTTCAACCATGACTTTTCCCATATCATAGGAGGTATCTATGCTGCCTTGATGAAAGGATAAATCTTTCTGTAACTACAAGATTTAAAAGTAGAGAGGCTTTGTGAATGTCTGGAAGGGAAAACAAATATTTAGAGCCTTTAAATTCCTGTTCCATGAATCCTTAGTAAATGTATTAGAATAATCCACTCCCTTCCATCCTACCGCTCTCCAATCCTTCCCCCTCTATCCCTGTACCCCACCCCCATCAGTCAGCACCTTACTGAATCTTGGTACATAATTTCTAGTGATTGCTGTGACTTCATACTTCATACATCCTTCTATTGCCCTTTCCATTCTATCTTTTCTGATTTTTACTAACAAATCTCTTGACCTGACCTCTTTTCCCAAGTTGCCAGCCTTAGATTCCTCTGTCTAAATTGCTTCATCATTACCAGTTGTCACAATTCAGAATCTCTGTAGTTGGTGGTGCTGATTGAGCTGTATCAGGCACTGTTGTCTGTCCTTTCCCCAGTCTTTCTTTTTCTCTCACAATTTGGCTGCTATAGTAACAGCAATTTATTTGTTCCTTAGAATGAGGAGAATTCAGTGGAAGTTTATGGATGCAGGATGCTGAATACATTGTCAGATATAATCACTGAATTGATTGACTTTGCTTAACTGCTTTTAGTTTTTTTTATACATATTTATATTTATTTTCCTATGCATAATCATAACAATTTTATTAATATGTTGGATCAAGGAAAAGATGAAATGTTTATGAATTTTCCAGACTATAATAATAGTTAACATTTGAGAGAATTGATTATTATTAACCAATGATTTGGGGAGATCCAGAGTTCCCCCTTTATCTACATTTCTCATGTCAAAGTTCAGTCTCTTGAAGGACATTACTGATAATGAAACTGAATTAACTCCTCAATCTTGGTCAGACCCCACTCAACTTTACAAGGAATTTAATCCCATGGTCTTCTACTCAGGTTTGGGTAGGGATTAATTCTTTGAATAGATTGCCCAAGGCTAGTTAATTTAGAAGCAAATGATATAATCATAGTTCATTAGAATAGGTCCAGGCCCTCATTGTAATATTCATTCTCTCTTATTACTTGTTAACCAATCAGAGTTGACTGCCACACTCTGGAACATCCATCATTCCAAGGCCACATAAATCTTGAACCCATCGTCATGAGGGTCTTTGGCATTCAAGAGTGTCACTGACCTCTTTTATTAAAATGCTAGCATTATTAATAAAATGACTAATTACCCAGAAATTATCTCTTGAACTTTTTAAATGTCACACATTTGTATAGTATTTTCCGGTTTTCAATTAAATTATTATTTATCTAATATTAATTAATTAATATTTTTAATAATTTTATTGATCTTTTTAGTAGTATTGCTTATTTATCAATAATATTAATTTACTAATAATATTTTTAATTAATATTAATCGATTAAATTAAATTATCTCATTTAAAGAACCCATGAATAGGGGCTATAATTGTCCCCATTTTACAAATGAGAAGATTGAGGCAGAGGTGAAGTGACTTTTCCCAGGTCACACATCTAGTAAATATCTGGAGTAGGATTCATACTCAGGTTTTTCTACCTCCAAGTCACAAGTGCTAAGCAGTATACCAAGTAGCTGGGTTGGGGAATTTGGAATAGTGGTAAGACTAAATGATATTGAGAACTCTTTTCATCTCAAGAATTCCATTCTTGAGGCAGCTTGGTGGCACAGTTAATAGAATACCAGGCCTGGAACCAGGAAGACTTGAGTCCAAATTTGACCTTAGAACCTTACTAACTGTGTGCCCTTGGGCAAGTCACTTAAATTGTTTGCCTTAGTTTCCTCATCTGTAAAATGGGGATAATAATTACACCTACCTCCCAGGGTTATTGTCGGGATCAAATTAATTAATAATTGTGAAGTGCCTGATATACAGTAGGCACTATATAATTATGAAGGGATTACAGTAACCTTTGGTGGCTTTCGATGACTGCAGCGATGATAATAGAGACTGGTATTAAATTGGCCCCCACCTACTGACAAAGAAGACCCACTACTACCAGTACAAGAGAAAGATGGAAATAGGTAGCCAGAACGAAAGGGAGTAGTTTGTACTTAAGAGTTAAATTTGAATGCCTGTTCTATTGTTGTGATATTAATTTTATTATCTATTACATTAATATAATTATCTATTGCATTAATTATATCCATAATGTTAATAATATATTATATATAATATAAAATATATAATAATAAAAGTTACCTATTGTATTAGTTTTAAATCCTTTTCTTCTTTCATTGTCACTAAGGAAACAGACTGTTTAATTTATCTGCAGAAAAACTATTGGGAATATTTGCTTGTTTTTCCTAAGGCCTGAGCTTGGCTCAGGATGATTTCAGGATGGATTTAGTACAGTACTGAGGTGAAATGTGCAGTGAATTGAACATGTATCATTATAGCAATCTTTGTCAGTTTCCAGAGCTGCCTCTTAATTCTGTGAGTTTTAAGACGGTAAAACCACAAAGTAAATGGTAAATGCAGTCCCCAATACTATCATGGCCTCTAAAACCAGTTTTATCTTTTTAATTGGTTTTTTCCCTCTCTCTGCTGCTTTTTGGAAAATGCCAGATCTGAGGCTGTTCAGTGTGCAAAATTAGTAACTGAATTGATTGTACAGGCTAGGAAAGAGGATAAAGGCACCTATAATGTGCCTTAAGAAAATGCCTAACAAAATTAGGCCGGCTGCTTTAGCCTTGATTTGACTTCTCACTCTGAAACACTTCACCCTCGCCACCCTACTCCTTTATAAAGCATTTTTTCCCTAGTAAGCCCCATGAGGGTAGGGACTATCTTGTTTTTATATGTGTGTGTGTGTGTATATGTGTGTGTATACATATTTATATATAGCACAGTTTTTAACACCTAGTAACTGATTAATAAATGCTTTTGCTTTCACTCATTCATTTAAAGGTAGTTTCAATAGGAATTCTGTTGTGATATAAAAGAAGTAACAGTCCTGAAGGTATAATACTTTGGGAAAAATCTTTTCATAAAATGAGATTTTTTTGCCATACCCACTCCATGATACCTGTTGACAGTGCAGTTGACAGTTCATTATCTGCATATATGGCTGCAGTCACATGTTTTTTAATGCCAATAGAATAGAGACCTTTAGTACCTTGGACAAAATGCAGTGGATAAGTGCGTGACTGTGAGATGAACAAACAAAAAAGGCATCTCTTTCTTTATCTGAAATACCCTCCTCTTGGTTTGTATTCTCATTTTAAGCTACCTAGAAACAGAGTAAGAATAGTATTTTAATATTTTACCTTCATTGTGAGCATGGTGCCAAATAGATCATGGTGGAAGATGGAACAAATGGAAGAAGATCTTAAGCCACAGATGTTCCCAGTCTTAAAATTAAATATTCTGTCAGTAGATCCAATGAGGACAGGGTTAGTCATCAGACATATGATATCTAGCTAGTGTTTATACAATGCTTTGTCTTACCAATATATTTTATTTGATTCTTACAACAATCCTGGGAGATAGGTGCTATTATTATCACCATTTTACAGATGAGTAAACTGAGGCAGACAAAGGTTAAGTGACTTAGCTATGGGTATACAACTAGAAAGTCTAAGGCTATTCAGGTCTTCCTGACTCTAGTTAGGAACTTTCCTACCTAGTCGCCATATAGTTAATAACCCCATATACACCTCATGGGAATATCTTTCAGATGCTTCTGTGATTTACAATATTTCTAATTCTCTTTATAGGTGACCACAAAACTGACTGTGCCATGGTGATGGATGGTATTGTGTTTGTTTTTGAATATTGATTAGCTATGGCCTGAATCATTAAGTCAAAGATATTTTAGGTTTTTATGCTAGGGGCTACAACATCAGATTTGGAATCAGGAATCACAGGTTCAAATCCCATCCTGGAGATTTACTACGTGTGACCACGGAAGTGTTACAATCTTATAAAGCCTCAGTTTGGAGGAAATACTCTGAATTTGTTCGGAAGCCAAAATTATATATGGCACATTGGAAAGAACCCTAGATTTGGAATAAAGGCCTGAGTTCAAATCCCAACTCTGCCACTTATAATTTATGTTACCTGGGGCAAGTCATTTAATATCTCCAAGTCTCTTATTTCTTTATCCATAAAATGAAAGGATTAAGCTAGTTAATCTGTTTAAGGGGTTCTTAACTTGAGGTCCATATACTTGCTTTTAAAAAAATATTTTGAAAACTGCATTTCAATATAATTGGTTTTCTTTGTAATCCCATGCGTTTTAGTTGTTAGAGTGGATAGAGTACTGGAAAGAAAGTTGGACCTAGAGTGAGGAAGATGAGTTCAAATCTAGTCTCAGACACTTCTTAGCTGTGTGACTAAACTCTTCAACCCTAGCTTATGCCACCCGCAGATGACTGCTATAATAAAAAGAAGGCAGCATGTAGTTCTCACATTATGGCCATTTCAGTGGGAGAGGATTCAAACTATTGACTAAATCTCAGGAGAACAAACACAACTAATTAATCAAGAAGCAATTAGTTATTAAGCAACTTATTATGTGCCAAGTTTGGGGCAGCTTGATGGTGCAGTGGATAGAGCACCAGGGCAGGAGTCAGGAGGACCTGAGTTCAAATCTCACCTCAGACACTCAATACTCACTAGCTGTGTGACCTTGGGCAAGTCACTTAACCCCAACTGCCTCATCCTGGGGCATCTCCAGTCATCCTGATGAATCTGGTCTCTGGATTCAGATGGTTCTGGAGGAGAAGTGAGGCTGGTGACCTGCACAGCCCTCCCTCACTCAAAGTCAAGTCCCAGTCATGTCATTATTTCTCTAATGGCATGGTCTTCTTTGGCAACAAAGGATGAACACACACACACACACACAATGTGCCAAGTACTGTAGTAAGTGCTTTAAGGATATGAATAAAAAGAAAAAATAGTTGTTGCTGTCAAGGAGTTTACATTTTAACAAAGGAGACAACATTTACATAAACTGGTAACTATGAGATGAATACAGAGTAGATGGAAGGTAGCTAGCTGTAAAGGGTAAAACAATGGTGGCTGTGTTTGGAGGCTAGGGGTTAAGAAATGCAGATGGCTCTAGAGTTGAGTCTTCCAATGGCTGGAATGATTGAGATTCCTTGTTTTATTTCAGGGCAATGCAATAGAACATATATAGACCTAGCAGTCAGAAAATTCGGGGCAAGTTGCTTTTATCATTTTCAGGGCTGCTGTTTCCTCATCTGAGAATCATGTGTTAGATGATTTCTAAGACTCTGTCCAGCTCTGTAATACTCTGAAACACCTATCATGAGTAAATATGGTCATAGATATGTAACTGAGAGAACTCAGAGGGCAAATAGTTCAACACCCTTATCTTACAGATGAGAAAACACTCTGGGAAGGTAGGTTAACAATATGGCGCATTGCTGTGATTGTTCAGTCATTACTCTTACGTTAGACTCTTTATTACCTTGTTTGGGATTTTCTTGGCAAAGATACTGGAGTGGTTTGCCATTTCCTTCTCCAGCTCATTTTACAGATGAGGAAACTGAGGCAAGCAGGGTTAAGTGACTTGCCCACGACCATACAACTAGAGTGGCAAACAGTAGATGCTTAAAAAATGTTTGTTGATTCCTTTGATTGCTCAAGATCACATAGTTGGTGATAGAGGTAGGATTTTTGATTCTAATGTTACATTTCTATTATACCAGATTGTATTCATTTATGTCTGTTCCTTTTCTTTTTGTAGAGAAAGGTATCATTGAAAGAACTAGTTACTAAGGTTACTAAGAACCTGATGTACTTTTCCCAGATGGAAAGTAGCTTCTAAGCTGTTTATTTATGAAAGCCAATTTATTTCTGTCCTCTATTATCTTAGATGTTTGAATTGGCTAGTTTTGTTCAAGTATTTTGCCATTGTAATTAGAAATTTCTTTTTCAAAGAGGAAAGACATTGTGTTGAATTAGAAAGAGCCCTAGAATGAGTCAGATCCTAAGATGCTAAGATCTATCCCTGGCCTTGCCATGTAAACTATCTATGTGACCTTAGGCAATCCATAACTTCTTTGTTTGATTTCCCTTCCTTTACTATGAGAGCATCCTATTAAAAGAGTCGAGGTCCCTTTCAGCCCCGCTTTACCTCTCTAAAGGGCAATTGTACAGTTAGTTGTCTTGCCTGTATATTGCTTTTAGGCATGTAGATAGTGATTAACACAATAGATTGACAGATTCTAAAGAGATTTTTTTCTATTCAGACTTGTATGGGGACATGCTAAGATAGAATCTCCCTCCACTGATGAAGCTCTCTAACTCATCTGTAACTTAAACCTTAAAAATTGCCTGAGGCATGGAGAAATTGAATGATAATAGCTCATTATAGTCAGTCTGTGTCCAAAGCATGATCCTGGCCCAGGCTTTTCTTATTCCAAGGCCAGCCCTCCACTTATTATCCACATAGTCAAACAGAACTTTAAAAACCATAATACTTTTCTGTATGGTGAGGAATAAATGACTCTCCATAGATTTTAGATACTTGCAGAAATATATCTATCCTAGACTTGATAAACTGGCCATGTGTAAGTCAGTTTAAGAGAATGTAACAATGATAGGGTGAAAGAATCCCACTCATTGCAAGTTTCTTTATAAGAAAAGAAGAGAAGGTTAGAGTAATGGGAAGATAGCAATAAAGTAAATGAATCAAATGTGACCTGTTTTACAAGACCCTTGAAGAACAGAGTGGAGATTTTGGTTTTATCCATAGTGCAGTAGGAAGCTGTCCTAGATCCTTGGGGAAAGAGATGGCATTGCTGATGGTTGTCTGAAATAGTAGTTTTGTTGAGGACCAGAAGAATCAACTGGAAAAATGTGGAGATGGAGGTAGGAGCCCAATGAGGAGGAAAAAGGATCTGCAATATTTCTGAGAGGATAGAGGCAATAGGATATAGTGAATATTAAGACTGAACTTGGAGTCAGGAAGACCTGAGTTTGAATCCTACTTCCATCACTTAGTAGCTGTGAGCACAGGCAAGTCAGTTTACCTCTGTTATCTCAGCTTCATCTGTAAAATGGTCTTGATATGACTTTAAAGGTCCATTGCAACCCTGTACCTATGATCCTGTGAAAGGCAGTAACTAGGTCAAGCCCCTTTAACCTTAGAGGGAGAGAGGAGTCAAAAACGAAGGAAGAAAATAACAAAAATGAGAATGGTATTCTGCGATGCTTGGCAGCAGCTCAGAATTGGGGTATCATTCTTCCTTCTTTCCCCTTTGCCCATATTCCAGCTTTGGAAGGTCATGGAAGGGAAAATGAGTATTATGGGAAGGGAAAATGAGTTATCTGGAGATAACTGCTAGAGAGATGGAGAGAACTCCAACACATGCAATGTTTCTTAGAATTCTAGAATGTTAGATCTGGAAGGGACTTTAGAAAGACATCATCTTGTCTGATACCAGTATCTCACAGGTGAGGAAACAGAATTTATCTTCTAACTTTACATCTCCTGAAATAACTTGTTTACTAGGCTATCCTAATCAAATTGATTTTCAGGAAATTACAGATTCATTGACTCTGAAAGTTTGAAGGGACCTTGGAGGTCATCTAGCCCAACCCATAACTAAATAGAAATAAATCCCTTCTGGAACATGTCCATGTGGTTAACTATTCTCTACTTGGCCTTCTGAGTTATCTGATGGTTATTATTCTTTTTCTTAAAGAGAGTGAACAAGAAGAAAATTCATCTGAAGCATAGAAACTGGTATGTGTCTTCATATTCTTAAAACACAAATTGCTTCTAAACAAATGCCACAAATTTTCAAGCATCTATCTGATCTAAAACTTAAAAGTTTAAAATAAAACCTAAAAACTCACCAAAGGGATTCATCTTAAACTTGGGTTAAAAACTTAGTGTTTAAGAAAGGAGCTGCTGGTGAGGTCCAGTAAATTCCTGAACTCTTAGTTTTGTCTCTTCTTCTCCACCACTACTTCCACCCCATAAGTGAGTAAATGTCCCCTAAGAAAAGTGACATGCCAGTCTCAGTAAATGGTTGTTGTCCTTCGTCTTTGAAGAGGATCAAAATGACATTGCCATTGTAAAATGAAATTTCAATGTGTCCACCTGCGGCTGATCAGACCAATACAAGCTTGGAATGCTCTACCACAGGTTGGGCATAGATAATATGAATATTTGGGGTGGATATCCCAAATTTGCTCATCCTGCATTTACTTTGTGCTGTCTCAATTCTGCTTTGTTCAAAGAGCACAGCACCTTTTCTTATGTGGGCATGCCATGCTGAGTGGTCCTGTACCAGTGTCTCCCATGTTGCACAATCAAATCCAAATTTCCAAATTTCTTGAGAGAGACCTTGAGAGTGTCCTTGTATCATTTCTTCTGGCCACCATGTGATCGCCTGGCCCATGCAAGTTCTCCATAAAATAGTCTTTTTGGCAAGAATACATTTTGCATTCAAACAACGTGATCAGCCCATTTGAGTTGTGTTCTCTGAAGCATAGTTTGAATACTTGGCAGTTCAGCTTGAGCAAGGACTTCAGTCTGGTACTTTATCCTGCCAGGTGATCCTCAGAATCTTCCTAAGACAGTGCAAAAGGAAGTGATTCAGTTTTAGTAGACTGTCCATGTTTCACAAGCATATAACAATGAGGTCAGCACAACAGGTCTGTAGACCTTCAGTTTGGTAATCAGCCTAATACCTCTTCTCTCCCAAACCTTTCTTTGGAGTCTCCCAAATACTGAGCTAGCTTTGACAATGTGTGTTATCAACTTCATTGTCAACATGTACATCCCTGGAAAGTACACTACCAAGATAAGTGAACTAATCCAATTCAAAGCTCCTCCATTTGTTGTAACCAATGGTTCCACATATGGATGGTGTGGTGGTGACCGATGGAGTACCTGTGGGGTTTTTTGGTGTTAATTATTAGGCCAAAATTAGCAAAGTCAGCAGAGAATTGATCCATGCTTTGTTGCATCTCAGCTTCAGAGGCTGCATTGAGTGCACAATCATCTGCAAACAGAAAATCATGCACCAACACTCCCTCCACTTTGGTCTTGGCTTGTAGCCTTTTCAAATTGAAGAACTTACCATCAGTATGGTAATTGACCTTGATAGTGTGTTCATCCTCATTGAAAGCATTTGTCAACATGGCTGAAAACATCATGCTAAAAAGCATGGGAGCAAGCACACAGCCCTGTTTCACTCTACTGGTGATTGGGAAGGCATGAGAGCTTCATGTGAAAAAATCATAGTCTGCCATATCATACTTTCCATTGCAATTAAATCAAGTTGTTTTCGTGTTGCTGTCATTTTTCTAATAATGCTTCTAGTGGTCTAAACAGAATTATTTTTATTTTTGATGTTTGGGTGATTCTGAGGTTTCACTGGTGTGACTACTCCCTGCACTGATATTGAAATCACATCCCTTTCCATTCTTCAACCCATGTGCTTCTTTCATGTTTTACCCATAAATCCTGAATAAAGAACTTGTATAACACAATGGAAGTCTTCCTCTTTGTATATCTTGAGGATGTCACTTTCACATTATGGTTCTAAATCTATTGTATTTCATTCTTACTTATGACGAGGCTGTCCTCCTTGCCCAGGTATGTACATCCTCAGCAAAGTCTTTTATGCCATCCCTCTATCACAGGTCATTGTTGATAGCACATATCACCCCATTTTATGCCCATTGTATATCTTACCCTTTGAATAATTTTCAATACTCAGTCTTCTGAGATCAGAGCAGTAGATGATGTAAAGCCATAAGTCTTCACTGGGGGAATATTAGTATATTTGGGGGATGGTGAGTAATTTGGAATAATTAAAAGCATGGTGCTATTTTTCAAATTCTATCCAGTTAATTCTTCTCTTCACGTTTTCCTTTTCCTTCTGTATGTGTATGTTGATGGACCTAATATGACAGGCTATCCATTCCAACAGTATGTCATAGTCAGGGCAAAATAGACTTTTCATCTACTTTTTTCCCCCATCAATGTGGCTGTGTACATAAATCTATTTCAGATTGCTGGAGATTTTTCTAAGAAGTCTTTCTAGTGTCCTAGCTTTCAATGCAATTAGTATAATGCTGTTTGTGAAAGGAGATATTTAGAGCACCTTGCTATTGACATGAAATTCTTTCATTTAGACTCCAACTCAGTTTGAATACCCTTCCTAATAATGATGCCAAGTACGTCAGTGAACAAAGTTTGTTTCATAGTTGTCTCTATCAATTTTGTATGACATTAGATGTAAGATACCTTGTCTGAGGAGAGCCTTTGAGGCTTTATTTTATTCTAAAGAATGAAATCCTTTCTTAAAATCTGTAATAAGTATAGCACCATCTTATTTGTTAACATAAAGATATAGTACATGATAGCATATAGTCCATGAAAGCTCATCTGTCCCTTTTACATGCTGTCATCAATGAGTGCATATTTCATTGGTATTAAGATTTTGTAGAGATGAGAAAAGAATGTTGACCTTAGCATCTTGAGGCAGCCAAATGATGTCATAATGGCTGGAGCACTGGATCTAGAATCATCAAGATGTATATCAAATGTGGCCTCAGGCATTTACTCCCCATGTCATCCCTCGCTTCACTGTCATGGTTAAATGATAAACCACTTAGCCATCGTTTACCTCAGTTTCCTCATCAATAAAATGGGGATAATAATAGTTGCTGTGAGGATAAGATGAAATAATATTTGTTAAGTCCTTTGCAAACCTTCATATGCTGTTTAAATATTATTATTGTCATTATTAATGATCATTTTTATGGTCTTTTCTTTTCTTTCTTAAATCTTAATCATGGTCTTTTCCATTGTCTTGGAATTTTGCCTTCTTTGAAATCAATACCTGAAAGCCTTGAGAATTGTGCTGCCGCCAGCATGGATTTCATTCATTATATTGGGTCAAGTCAGGCTAAAACTACTGTAATCATATTCAATTTATTCTTCTCATCTTCATCCTTTCATTTAATGTTCTTGTTGCTCGGTCATGTTAGTCATGTCTGACTCTTCATGCCCCCCATTTGGAGTGGTTTGCCATTTCCTTCCCCAGTTCATTTTACAGGTGAAGAAACTGAGGCAAATAGGATTGAGTGACTTGCCCAGGATCACACAGCTAGTAAGTGTCAGAGACCACATTTGAACTCAGCTCTTCCCAACTCCAAGACAGTGCTCTATGCACTGAACCACGCAGCTACCCAAATTTAGTGTTTACTTGTTCTTAGGTCTAGCTAGTCAGTCATCCAACTATCCATTAATAAGAGATTCTAAAATGATTGCTCTATCATTATTGGTGATATCTGTCAGCATTCTCATTGAGTCCAGTACCTTCCAAATCTCTTGAAGAAAATCTTCATGCTTAACAGGCATTGGGTAGTCTATAATAAACCTTTACCCTTTTTCCTTTCTTCCCCTTCCTACAGTTGTGAATTTGAGACCTTGTATGCTAGGTCCTCTTCCTTCCCACTTAAAATTTTTTTCATTGAGCTTTTCCACTCTTTGTTCCACCAGATGAATTTTTTTCTAGTTCTATAAGGTAACACTTTTGTTATATGGTATAGCACTAAATCTGTAAATTAATTTAGATAGTATTGACATTTTTATTTTTTCCATGAGCATTTAATGTCTCCAATTATTTGTCTGTGTTTCTATAAACAATATATTAGTCATATTCATAAAATTCCTGTGTGTGGCTTAATAAGTGAGCTCCAGGATATTTTATATGTCTGTAGTTAGTTTGAATATAATTCTTTTTCTATTCCTATTGGATTCTATCAGCATTATAAATTTTTTTTCTAATTTATTATGTTAAGACATTTCTCCAATCCTTTTTTTTTTATTAGAACTACAGAATAGCAAAGTATATATTAACTTAGGTTGAAGCTGGAGTCAGGTTCTACTTCTTCACCTTTTGCAATGTAATGACAGTTGATTGTCTTGGTTCCTTGTTGCTTAAGTTGATTTTGAGAAATATAAGGTGAGAAGATGAGCTTAAAGGAGCTCAAAAGCCTTAGATTACATCTTCATTTTGTGCATTTGGAAACTACTACCTCAATTTTTCCTGGGGTAAGGGCCATTTAATGTTTTCCATAGTTTGACAAGCTTCCCATGGCTTGCATTTGACATAATTTTAAGGTCACAAATTGTCACTGCAGACTTTTATTTCTCTAGGGTTGGTGAAATAGTTAATGTATGGCGCAGGCTTTTCTTTATATGTTTTTTAACTGTATTAAATAAAGGTCCTCCAATGCCTATGCTTTTTACTATTTTAGCATAAATAAGTGTTCTGCTTTGCGAAAGACTTTTTTCTGCATTTTTTGGTTATTGTCCTGTGGTTGGTATAGACACTTCTTGATCCAATAAATACTCTTCTGGAGGATTAAGGCTATATGTTACCAGCACACATTAAGGATCCATGATTACATCTGCTTTATAGGTGCCAGAGTGCCCTCTATATGCAGATCCCAATTTGTCTGTAATTTATTGAATAAATCATTCCTCAGGCATAGTTAAGTGATTTTCAGCCCAGTTCTTGCCACAACTCATTGTTGCTGTTTCGAATTTGAACTGTTAGGGTTCGAACTGTTTAAGTCAAACTGCTAGAATTCGAATTAGTTCCTTCTGACTCTTAACCAAATACTCTAGCCATTATATGATGCCAGTAACTTTGAGTTAAAGAATATTTAAATGAATTTATTTTTAAAGTACTGAGCTTATTTTTAAAATTATGATCAAAATGACACATAATACATAAAGGGGGGATAAGCAAAAAGGGAAGGGAGAATGACAATTCAAAGAAGCCTACAATATATTAAAAAAATTATAAAAATACTAGCTCCAAATTCCGTTACTTACTTTGAATCTTATCCCCAGTTGGAATCATTATTGCAAATTCCAGTGGAGGAGATGTTAATAAATATTTAATACTCTTATTATTTTTAAAATAAAAATTTATAGCTATCTTTTGTTTTTATATCATCTCCCTTTGCAATTATATAGCTTTCCCTCCCTCCTCGCAGGGAGTCATCCTTTATTATAAAGAAGAAAAAACGGTTGTGCAAAACTACATAGTCAACAAGCTTTCATTAAGTATCTACTATACACCAGGCATGGGAAGCTAAGTGGTACAGTGGATAGAGCTCTGGGTCTGGAATCAGGAAGACCTAAATTCAAACCTGGCCTCAGATGCTTAGTAGTTATATAACTGTGGGCAAGTCACTTAATCCTGTTTGCCTCTGTTTCCTCATCTGTAAAATGAGTTGAACGAAAAGGTACTCCAGTACCTTTGCCAAGAAAACCCTGGGTAGGATTACAAAGAGTTGGTCGTGACTAAAACAACTGAACAACAATAGATATTCTCAGCACTGTTGTGTTTGTCCTTCGTTCTCGCAGAGGACTATGACATCCACTTGATGACATGACTTGCGGTTGACTTTGATTTGAGTGAGAGAGGGCTGCGCAAGGTCACCAACCTCACTTTCTTCTCCTGAGCCATCTGAGTCCAGTGGCCTGATATTCATCTAGAGATCAAAGAAAGGTACAAAAAATAGAACTGTCTCATGGAGCTCATAGTCTAATAGGAGTGAAAACAAGTAG
The DNA here is from genome assembly GCA_023548195.1 of Bettongia penicillata ogilbyi. Lineage (NCBI taxonomy): Eukaryota > Metazoa > Chordata > Mammalia > Diprotodontia > Potoroidae > Bettongia > Bettongia penicillata. Next base: position 6,777,575 of record JAJHZJ010000147.1, read on the forward strand.
GTACAAATAAAATACATACAAAAAAATTGGAGGTGATCAACAGAGGGCCAAATAGCACTAAGGTGAATCTGGAAAAGCTTCTTATGAAAGGTGAATTTTCACCGAGACTTGAAGAAAGCCAAGAGATGATAATGATAATGAAACTAAAACCAATGCACTGAAAAACGTCTCCTGCTCTGTGCCAGGGGTGAGGAGTCTGCAGCCTTACATGACCCTCTAGATACTCCAGTGCAGCCCTTTGACTGACTCCAAACTTCACAGACAAACCCCCTTAATAAAAGAATTTGCTCTGTAAAACTTGGACTTGGCCAAAAGGCCACACCCAAGGACCCAGAAGACCTTAAGGCCACAGATTCCCCAGCCCTGGCAAGTCCCCTATCCCTGCAAAAAAAGCAGGAGTATGGTGGTGTGGGAGGGATGTCTTCAAATATCCCTTCCTTGGAGCCAAACCTAGTCATTATATTTTTATAGCTTTCAGTTTGATTCATTGATTTGAGGTCATTATTTATGTTTTTCTGGTTTTGCTGATTATACTGTTTGTTGCGATCTAGGGTTCTGTGAAGTAGAGTCATTGTGGAGTGACATTTATGTTTAAAAGAAAAGCAATATAATACAGTCTGTATTTTTAAAAGATTATTTAGTCCATTCCCTTCTTTTTACAGATGGGGAAAGCTAGGCCCAGAGAGATCATAAGAGCAGTGAAGCAACAAAGCCAGGAGTCAGACCTGGGTTCTTTGGGACTCAGAATTATGCAGATTGTCCTCACTTTTGGCTATAGCTGTGGCCCAAGCTACACCTTTCTGAGACCTAGCTTCCCCAGGTGTAAAACCTACCTACCTCCCTGGACTGCCATGAAGAAAGCACTTTTTGAATCTGAAAGTTAATATTAGAAAATTGGTATTCAGGGTTAAATATCATATTCAGTCATTCCTTATTCACACAGGGCCTACATACTACATGCCAAGGCACTTTATAAATGCTATTTTGTTTGGTTTTCAATAACCTTCAAAGGAAGTACTGTTATGACCCCCATTTTACAGATGAGGAGACTGAAACAAATAGAGGGTAAGTGACTTGCCCAGTTTCACACAACTAGTAAGTGTCTGAAGCCAGAATTGAGCATAGGTCTTCCTGACTCCAGGCCCAGAGCTCTGTCCACTGTGAATCCTAGATGACCTGTTTCCTTCTCTCTGGCCTTAAAGACTATGCTTGGAACTAGGGGTGGAAAGATAAAACTGAAGGACAAGCATGATTGTCTCTCTCGGGACAGCAATGGAGATTGTTCAAGTCCCCTTTAGTTGTAAGGCTTTGTAAATCCAGCAAGAGGAGATGAGAGTGAGATTATGGAATAATGGAGGTTTTTGATCAATTCTGCTCTATTCCCAGAGAGTTCAACAAAGTTCCTTCAGAAAATAATTACACAAAGCCTTAGTTTTCCTGCAGTCCCGGGATCCTCGTGCCAGTGTCCTTTCCAGAATTGGCTTTCCTTCACCCTTAGAACAGCTATTCCAATTGTCTGGCATTCAGACCTCTGTAGCAACTATTTTTAGCCTGCCTCATGTGGGTCTAGGCCAGAGCTAGTGGTGGAGCCAAGATGGCTCAGGGCCCTAGGCAACTTCCATGAATTCAAATTTTCAGGTAACTTCTGTATTAAAATACTTCCCAGACATATAAATCGTGCTTTAGTGAAATGCTACTTGCTGGGTTGCACATATCCAGGGATTCATATATTAGGTGATTGGGTTACTCACTGAAGAGATGTTTTATTATAGGAAGTCTGCTGAGAATAGCTACCCAGGCCTTAGCTTTCTGTCCACTCTCATCCATTAGACTGACATCCATTTAGTACTGAATAGTGGTATTAGGCCAAGGATGGATCTGCTCTGGTTGGATGGGAGCAGAGAGAACTGCTTCTAAGTGCAAACCTGAAGCAAGTGGTAATTACGGTGGCTGTTCTCTAGCCATTACAACTTGTAGACATGACAGACGCTGGATGATTGTAAGACAGAAAAAAATAAAGTAAGAGAGCTTGTAAACGTTCATTCTAGTCTGGATAAAATCATGACAGGACTATAAGTGATAGAAAAATAGTAAATGACTTAATAGAGTTCTAGTATTTATTAATTTTAAAAAAAGGTAGACTATTATAAAATAACTATAAAGGACATCTGAAGAAAGATAAAGATACTATCTGCATGTAGAGAAAGAACTGATAAAAGTATGTATAGAATAATTTTACATATATATATATCTATTAATGTTTAATGGTAGCCATCTCTAGGGTGGTGGGGGAAGGGAGAAAAAAAGAAATTTACATCATAGTTTTTTTTTGTATATTTGAAAGGAATAGCAAGTTGTACATAGTATATTTGTAGTTTCAGATATAATCATCTTTTTATTGTACTATGTTATGGAAATGCTTGCTATAGTCCATAAATTAAAAATTAATTTAAGAAAAGATAGTCTGCCCTTTGATGAAATCTATTCAGCTGTGAAGATCTGACTGTAGATCTATGTAGATTCTTTCTCTTGCTATGATTAATTTGTTTTACAGAAAGGTGACCAGATGTTTTCAAATTATTTTCATCTTGTTTATCTTTTATGTAGATATTTGCACAATTTCTGTTAATGTGGGAGCATGCATTTATATTACTCTAAAGAGCATTGCTTTTCTCCCCATGTAGCAAAGATAAAATGAAAGACTTGAATTTTGTTTGATTTATTGGTCTTATTTCCAAGTAAATTTAAAGCATCTCCCTATTGTAGAGGAAGCCAGAAGACAGACAGACACAGCTAGCATCTGAGTGCATCCTAAGCATTTCAAATGGCAAGGTTCATCATAATGGGTAGATGAGGAGAGCAGGCTCTGAAGTAAAGAAGGAGATGTCTGTGTATAGTTAGAAGGATGAGATAACTGGTTCAACAATTAGGTTTTTTCTATTAAAAACATTTCTTTACACTTCCACAGAAGAACTTAACGTTGTTTGTGTATTAGAAGGAATACTGAAACAGGAATCAAGAGACTTGGATTCAGGTTTTGGAGGTAGTTAGGGAGCACAGTGAGTACAGAGGTATGGACCTAAAGTCAAGAACACATGAGTTCAAATCCTGCCTCTAAGTCATACTGTGTACCTCAGTTTCTTCAATCATAAAAATGGGGATAATAACAGCACCTACCTCCCAGGGTTGTTGTAAGGATCAAATGAAATATTTGTAAAGCACTTTGCACAGCTGTTGATTGATTGTTTCAGTTGTGTACGACTCTTTCCAACCCCATTTGGGGTTTTCTTGGCAAAGATAACTAGAGTAGTTTGCCATTTCCTTCAAAGAGGGTTAAATGACTTGCCCAGAGGCTGGATTTGAACTTATAAACATGAGTCTTCCTGACCCTATGTCACCTAGCCACCAAGGCACAGTGCTGTTGATAAATGCTTATTTCCTTCCCTTCATTTAAAAGAATCCTTGAGCACCTTCTCTGTATTAGGTACTTGGGATATAAAAATAAATATTTCCTCAAGGAGATTATATTCTGAAGGTAGTGGGGGGCAGGTGTGTGTGAAATAATGTGTGTACAGATTAGGACAACATAGTTGGGGGGAGAGGAGGGCAAAAAGCTGTGTATTGCCAGAGAAGGAAAGATCCTTTTCCCTGTCATTACCCAAACATGTACTTGAATGTTACCTAAGAAGAGGGCAACGTACTGGCTCTGGGGTCAGAGGACATGGGTTCACATTCTGGTTCTGCTTTTTGTTTGCAGTTTCCTCATCTGGGAAATCCAGAAGTTGTTGTATTCTGCATGATCATGAAGTTTGCTTCCAGATCTAAAATCTCAGTAAAAGAGAATTTCTAAGACTATTTCTGTTTGTGGCTGACATTGTGTTAATTATGTTGAGCCCCACCCCCACCTTCTAACTCTATTGAACGTCATCTATGATATTTATGACAATAGGAAATTGACTAGTGGTACTGAAGCAGATGTGTGTTCTGAGATGTACCTATTGTTTAATGTTTTTGTTTAATTATACATGACTGTTGAAAGAGAGATCTTCTGAGAGAAGGGGTTGGTGCTAGACATTAAAAAGTATCAAAAAATTATTTAAAAAATTAGTAAGAAAAAGCACAAAAGGGAATACAGTTAGTACCCTTATGTGCCTGCAGTAGGATAAAGTAGAGTACAAATAAAGTAACTTTTTTTACCACATTATTATATTTCATATATGTATATATTTCTTAAAGGAGAAGTCAGAAGATTCAGGAACAAAGATGAAAGTCAAGTGAAGGAGTGAGTGTAGGCACAGGACTGGCCTGAGTATTTCCTCAAAATGGAAGTTTGAGAAAGAACTCACCAATAGAAGGGCAAAGTATCAGAACCTCAGTTTTCTCATTTGTCAAATGAGGATGATATTATTTGTCAGAGCTAGGATGACAGTTTTTTTAAACTTCAAAGCATGTGTGCATGTTAGTATGAACTATTTTTTCTTGAAGTATTTTTATTTTTTAATATTGAACAATATTTTATTTTTTCCAATTACATGTAAAAATAATTTTTAACATTCATTTTTTGAAAGCTTTTGAATGAGTTGCAAATTTTTCTCCCTCCTTCCCTCCCTCCCCTCCTCCAGAAGACAGCAAGTAATCTGGTATGGGTTATATCTGCAATCATGTAAAACATTTCTGCCTTAATCATATTGTGAAAGAAGAAGCAGAACAAAAGAAAAAACATGAAAAAAACAAAATAAAGTGAAAATAGTATGCTTTGATCTGCATGCAGACTTCATCAGTAGTATGAACTATTATTAGCAATCTGAACAGTGTGACAGGAATTTAGGAGTTATCTAGTCTAGACTTTCCCCCAGTGTTTTGTGAAGCAGGAAGTCATTGAACGTTCAGGGATATGAAACTGGTTAATCGCAAGTTTTACTGGAAATTCACATCAATTCTCTTTACTGAAACACACTCACTAATAAATAAATACTAGACAACTTTCCTATTTTCTCTGTTGTTATTTCCCTTTTGCCAGCTTGTCTTCCCAGTTTAATGAAGCTGGGCTGCCAACCATAGCAATGTAGTTAATGGAAATAGGCTTAACTTGCCATGATGTCATTTGCTGCTAGATCCTGAAGATAAAGTGCTTGCTTTGTAGATCTGCAGCATTCCTAATTATTTCTCAGCTTAAAACCAAACAAAACAATGTCATTGTATGGGAATAGAATCCAGAGAGCTTCTGCCTTCATTGACTTAAGCAGGAAAGAATCTTGTAATGTTATTTTTTTCATGAAAATGAAAAGTTTACTATCAGAGAATCTCAATTTTGGAAGTGCCCTTTTCCCATGTGTCAACATCAATACAGGATCAAAATGTCATTCTGTATGCGCTATAATGAAGAGGAATTGTGTGTGGCATATACCATCTTCATTAGAAATTTCATTAATAGATTAAATTCATGGCTCATTAAAATCCTTTCTTTCTGAATAAAGCAGCAGCCTTTTTTTTTATTATTTTCTGCAATAATCTACAGATTGTAAATTTGTCCTCTCTAATTGATACAGGCTGACTTCTAATTGTATCCCTTCCCCTTTCTGTGTCAGGATTATTGAGCCGTGACCATTAGGTATGAGGAGAGAGGTGGGTGGTGGAGGGGGTTCAGATTTACAGGATTATAGGATGGGGTCTTCCTCCCTCAAGATAGGGATATTTCTTCCTCTATAACTCTGACCTGACCTGATCCAGAACTGCTCCTGAGTTTACTGACATTAGAGAAGAATGTCACACCAGGATGGAGAATGTGTGTGTGGTTGTGGTGCTGTGATTTGTCCTTTGTTCTCAAAGAGGACCATGATATCAGAAGATGATGCCATGGCTTGCAAGTGAATTGGAGTTACGTGAGGGAGGGCTGTGCAAAGTCCCAGCCTCACTTTCTTCTCTGAAGCCATCTGGGTCTAGTGGCCACATATAGATCAGGAAGACTGGAGATGACCCCCATGGAGAATGTAGTGATTTGCTAGATACTGATAGCAAAGACTTCTGGCTGAATATGGAGCATCCCTCCTCTCTGGTAACTTTAGCCTTAGCTGACTTTAAACCCTTAAGATCTAAAACTTTCCTCTTGAGGGTAGTGTCATGTAGTGCCACAGACACAATGCACCCCATCCTTTAGCTATACTCTTCTTTCACCAGTAAGTCCAACTCTCCACTTGCTGGTGGTCTCTTCAGGTTTGTACCACTGTTTCTTTTACTCTCTCTCTACTCTTGAACTTCCAGTGTGTGGCACAGACTAAGTGCTTAATAAAAGATTGTTGATTCATTGATTACCTCCCAATATAACACAGAATACTTATTTGAGTCTGTAAAGAATGAGTTTATTATTACTACTGCTTGAATATTTGGATGGAACTGAAATCTCATCACTACTTCCTCTTCTGTATAAAATTCTTCCCCTAAGTCTCCCTTGGAGGACCCACCCAAGGCCTGGAATTCTTTCCTCTGATTCTTTTGATATGCTGAGTGTGTCATTGTAGCATTCCAAGGATCTGATAACTTATCATTCTTGCTTCCTGAAAAATTATTTCTCTTTCCACTCATCCCTACTCTTGATGATGTCTTTTATGTTACTTATTAAAGCAAGTCATTTTTCTTAGTGTGATCTCATCTCCTTCTGACATTTCCAGGAGATTACTCCCACTGTATTTCCCTCCCTCTCATACCTCTGATCTCTCCCTATTTACTGCTTATCCTCCGTTGACAACAAACAAGCCTGTCTATCTCATTTTGGCTATTGCCCTATCTCTCTTCCCCACCCCTTGAAAAAGCTACCTGTACTAGGTACCTTCACTTCCTCTCCTCTTCCTCTCAGTTCTTTGTAACTTGGCTTCTAACTTCATCATTCAACTGAAACAATCCTCTCCAAAATTAACATATTTCACCACATAATCACCGCACCCTGTTGTTTTTTTCCAGTCCAAAAATTGGTTTATTTAACCTTTCATTGAGTAATCATTGCATGGTATAATTCTGTTCATCATGCTGCTTAAGAGGCAAACAGAGCAGCCATGTATCTCCAGTGGCATATGGATACACATTTATCTCTTGCGCTATGAGCCTTGAGCCTAGAGTTCTCAGCAAATGCACATTGTCAGTGTATTTCTGAAAGCCAGCTTGCTTGGTTTGTTTAGAATACGGCTGCAGTACTCACAGTATTGCTGCTCAAGCCAAAGAAGAGCCTTAGGCACAAGGGGAGTGGGCTGGCAGGGGAAGCTGCCATGAATAAGTTACCTGATATGATAAGACTTACATTTATTTTTAATGAATTACAGAGTCTTGCTCCCCACTCCCAACTCCTGGCCCACCTTTCACCCGCCCCTTCTAAACTTTCCTATTTCTGTTGAGCAAACAGCACCCCTGTTTCCTTACTCAGGTTTTCAGCCTTGGTGTCATCCACGACTTCTCAATCTTACTTGAGTCTCTTGTCATATCCAGTCTCTTGTCAACTCTCGTCATTTCTTCACTTCCATAACTGGTGTATTCCCCTTTCCTACACTTACAAAATCACCACCTGGGAATAAGCCTTCCTCACTTCTCACTTGCATTATTCCCATAATCCTCTAGTTAGTCTCCTTGATTCAAGGTTTTCCTCTTCTTAATTCAGCCTCCACTAGGCTGCCAAAGTGATTTTTCCCAAAGAGCAGATCTAACCAAGTCACCCCTCTCCTCTCTGCTCAATAAACTTTAGTGGCCTCTCTTACCTCCCAAATAAAATACAAAATCTTGTGTGGCATTTAAAGCCCCTCACAATCCCTTCTTACCCTCCCAGGCTTCTTACATTTTTCTCCCCTACACATACTCTATGATTCAGTTACACTGACTTTTTGGCTATTCCTCACACATACTCTATCTCCTAATCCCATACCTCTTCATCACTAGCTTTCCTTTGTGCCTGGATTGCTTGTCTTCTTAACTTTCATTTCTTAGTTTCTCTGACTTCCTTTGAGATTCAACTCAAGGTGCTGCCCTCCACCAAAGACCTTTCTTATTCTTTCCCTCCCCCTTTCCCCACCCTGTGCCTTCCTTCACAAATTACCTTTCAACTACTCTGTATCTTTTTTGCATATACATAGTTATTTACGTCTCCCCTATTAGAATGTGCACTCCCTGTAGGCAGGGAGCCTATTTTCACTTTCTTTGTATTCCTAGCACCCAGCATAGTTCCTGGCAAATAATAAGCACAAGCATTTAAGTTTGATGACTGATTGGTAAAGGCTACTTTATAGCTACTATGTATCTTTTATGTATTTTGTTATGTATCTATTATATATCTGGGTTACCTAGTATTTTAATTTGTATTTGAATCCCCAGCTTTGATATTCACAGAAGCCAAGTATTTCAGTATTTCCCAAGTATTGGGAAAGATTTTCTCTGCCATGGAGAATCTAGATAAAACCAAATCCCAACCAAAGAATTCCCGTGGTTATCTAGAAGGCAATGAGGAAGATCTCACCTCTTCCTCAGGCATTCAGGCAATCCATGCTCCTTTCGGGTAACTTCTTTCCAAAGTTCCAAGGTTAGTCCCCTAGGGCAAACAGAACTAGAACCAATTGAATTTCTCTTCCTCCTGTAGCCCTTCAGATATTCAAAGATACTAGACATGTTTAGTGCTGCTAGTTAGTGCTAGAAATGACCTTAGAGTTTGTGTAGTAGCATAATACTTTCATTTGAGAAATTCAATGATTTGTCCAAGGTTACTGAGGTATTAAGTGGCAGAGACAGTATACAAATCCATATCCTCTGTGTGCCATCTTTTACTATACAATACTGCCCCTCATACTTTCTCCCCTGTATCCCTACATGACCATGTACTTATATTTATGACCAAACTAGCCAATGGGGAAAGTTTTATTCTGTAGTCATGTAATAGATTTTCTTGGTGCCAACATAACTGGCTTGTGAAAGTTCTTAATTTAATTCATTTTCATCATACCAGCTGTCATGTCAGAGAAGAGTTAGGAAGCCAAGGGGTTAACACGATTGTGGCAGTTCTTTGGGAGAAGGACCATTGACTAACTAGAAGAAACTAGAGAAACTGAGCTAGTTCCCTCCTCTGTCCCAGGTTGAGGGATCTCCAGGGTTAGACAGGAGTTGGGATAATATGTCACACATCTTTCTGTGTTAGGGAAATTCCCAATGTGGAGAGAAGGAAATTTTGAATTTAGACAAAGAGTAAAGAAGGTCTCCAGTCATTCATAGAGAGCCAGGATGTCGGATAACTGAAAGCAGGAAGAATGGGTAGCAGGCAAATCAATGCCCAGAACTAAAGAGCTAAGAAATCAGGAAGTGGGAATTAAGCTATGGGTCACATGATCACTAAGGATGCTTAGGATGCCTCAGGATTTTGTCTCATAATTTATGGGTCAGGCTGTATTTTGAAAGATTTTATCTCAATCTTGCTTCTCTGATTCTTACAGTCTGGACTTGACTGGGCTGGGCACTTGGACAGATTTTCACATCAGCTGACCTTTGCCTGCCTCCGTATATATAGTTTATCAGCACATGCATAGATGCTATTTCTGTAAAGATTTAGATGTTCAGATGTGTAATACTCTTGACAGAACTCATAGAATTGGAAAAACATCTCCCTTCTAATTCCTATCTCTCTTATCCTCTGATTTCTTTTTTCTACCTTTGGGATAGTAACAGCATGTCACTTACATGTGAACAGTGAACAGAACTGGAATTCTCTGCAGATCAGATTCCTAATGGCCATTCATCTAGAGTTGCTTTTGTAACCGCATTTAGGTGATGATTTTAAAGATAGCATTGATGATACTTGCAACAGAAACAGAAAATGATCCAATGTTGTCATTGAGCCTTCGAATGTCAAGGGAGATATAGGAAGAGAAACCACTATGATGATCCATTTTCCTGTGAACTACTTACTTATTCTGCAACCAGGGTTGGTTTGACCTGTGGTGGAGTGGTAAATGATGTTCTTGGTAATCAAATCTGTTTTCATTTTGTCTGCTTACTATAACTTTGTAGGCTACATTACATGGCTTTTCTAAAGCCTCTCTCATCCTTTGTGGCTGTTGATGCTGGAGGGATGCTCAGACATGTAGCTTAACCAGCCGGATGGTGGATGCATGAATGTTCAAACCTCTGAGCCAATTTCTCTATACCGTAGTGATTGTTAATTTTCGGATTCATTGGGTTATATGTGCAGCTGATTTCCTTGTGGTTTCTAAAGGCGAAATACAGTGATTTCTCTTCTCACCCTTAGTAGAGAATAGAGCTAATTTAAAGAGGTGACAGCTTCTATTGGTTGTTAGAGAAACTTCAGTGATAACTGCATAGAGTTTTCCTCAAAGAAAGTAAAATGAGATTTTCTACTACACAAACAGAAAGTCTAGATTTCATTTTCACTATCACTGTACCAACAATTTATTACTGTGTATGGGTATCAACAGCTTTGTGGTAGGAAATTGTTTTGTTTTGTCTTTGTCCCAGTTACCTATAGCACATTCATTCTTTCATTCGACAAGAATCTTTTAAGCACCTAGTATGGGCCAGGTTCTGTGTAAGTCCTGGAAATTTAAAGATAGAAATGAAAATAACTCCTACCCTTAATTAAAATGTTGTTGAGGTCATGGGGACGTATAATGTGTTTGTTCTTGTTGTCATTTTTTATTCACGCATCTTGGTGACCCCATTTGGGGTTTTCTTGGCAAAAATACTGGAGTGGTTTTCCATTTCCTTCTCCACCTCATTTTATAGAAGAGGAAACTGAGACAAACTTTATTAAGCAATCTGCCCAAAGTCATCCAACTAGTAAGTATCTCAGGTCAGATTTGAACTCAGAAAGATGAGTCTTCTTGACTCCAGGTGCAGCCCTCTATCCACTATGCCCTATGATGTGTTTGGAGAAAACTCAGTACAAAACATACAAAAAAATAATTTCCACTTTGAAGAGGCCCCTAGCACCTGGGAAGTGAATGGAAGGGGAGGATGTGGTTCATATTGGACCTCCCATAGGAAATAACATGAGCTAGGTCTTGAAGGAAGCTTGGGATTTTATGAGGTCAAGGCAAAGAGGAAGGGCATTCGTATTTCTTGCAGGTTTATCTATAGATAGACAAGGCAAGTAGTGTGTGAATTCTCATTTCTACCCTGTTTGTTGCTGTTATGGTTACAAATAACCAATTCTAGTTACCTTTTTTATTCATTTATTTTTTATTGCTGACTTTGCAAAAAAGCAGACCAAAAAACATGATTTGCCAAATGATGAGCTATTTCTTTTTCTTTTCTTTTTTTTTTTTTGTACCTCTTCCAGGGAGAAGTGCCTCCTTCCTCTCCAACTTGCTTTGGAGTCCAAGAACATGAAATTGGCCCAGTACGCTCTAGCAGGGATGCAGGTAAGACTGATTCCCCTTCAACAGAAGGTGGTTTAGAGAAGTGTCAGGTCTCCTTTGCATTTACAGTGTAGCTAAGGGGAATTTGATTGTGTGTATTAGAAAATTAATCCTTGAGACTTTGCTAATAATAAAATAGACCTTGGGAAGACAAAGGTGGAAAGTCTTATTTCAGCCAGAATTTCTCCAACTCCACTGTTTTTTCTTCTTTTATCAGCTAAAGGACTATCATTGACAGTCTGAAATCCAACTAACTCTCAAGTGGAATCTTTCCTTTAGCAGTTAGAAGTAAGAAGTAAAACACAAGAAAATGAGCTAAGCTGATCTGGGATTTATTTTTTAAAACAACTTGCAAATTATACCCTTAAGAGTTGGTGTAGATCCGGCACTATCCCCTACAATACCTACAACACTGTCCAGTGAAAATTGATGTTCAAAATAATTATGTTGATGATAATCCTAAAGTAGTGTAGGTCTTCCTTCAAAGATTCAATAAGGTTTCCTTTTCTATGTTTGCTAAGACAGGAGCATGGATTAATATTGATCGCTTCATTATCCCAGTAGAATATAAGCTCTGTGAGAGCAAGGACTGTTTCAGTTTCTTCCTTATAGGTCTAGTCCCTAGTACAGTGTCTTGCACACAGTAGTTGCTTAATAAATGCTTGTTGATTGATTCACCAAATGTTAAGTGCAGAGCACTGTGCAAGGCTCTGAGGATCATACACAATTTATAATTTCTGACCTCATGAACTTAAAATGTTTTTAATTTAAAAACATTATTTATTTTTAACAGCTTTTAAAATTTTGAGTTCTAAATTCTCCCTCTTCCTCCCAGTCCTCTCTTACCCACTGAGAAAGCAATCAAAATACCAGTTATATATGTGAAATCGTGCGAAACATATCCATATTTGTCATATCACAAAAAAAGCCAAAAAGAAAAAAGAAAGAAGGAAAGAAAGAAACCAGGAAAATTATACTTCAAGTTGCACTCAGAGTTCCTTCTCTCTACGGGTAGATAGGATGTTTTCATAATGAGTCCTTTGGAATTGTCTTGGCTCACTATATTGATCAGAGTAGCCATCTTGCACAGTTGATCACCATTACAACATTGCTGTTACTATGCGCAATGATTTCCTGGTTCTTCAGCCTTCATTTTGCATAAGTTTGTAAATTTTTGTCTTTTTTTTTTCTGAAACTGCCCCGTCATCATTTCTTATAGCACAATAGTACATCATCACAATCATATGCCACAACTTGTTTCATCATTCCCCGATTGATGAGAATCCCCTCAACTTCCAATTCCTCAGCAGCCCCAATAGAGATGCTATAATTATTTTTGCATCGAGAGGTCTTTTTCTTTTTTCTTTTAATGTCTTTGGGGTATAGACCTAGTAGTGGTTTTGCTGGAACGAAGTATATGCAGGGTTGTGGAACTCTTTGGGTATAGCTCCAAATTGTTTTTCAAAATGGTTGGACCAGTTCACAATTCCACCAATAGTTTATTAGTGTACATATTTTCCTTCATCCCCTCCAGCATTTTTCATTTCTGATAGGTGTCGGGTGGTACCTTAGAATTGTTTTAATTTGCATTTCTCTAATCTTTGCAATGTAGAGCATTTCTTCATGGGACTATAGAGAGCTTTGATTTCCTCTTCTGAAAACTGCCTGTTTGTATCCTTTGACCATTTATCAGTTGGGAAATACAACATATTTTAGACACAATATATTTACAAAGATTTGCAGGAGCAGTACTTGAAGCACATAGGCAGACTTGGGTTTAATCCATTAACTAGAACACATTTTTCTTTTCTGAATATTATAGTTCATTCAGGTTTTACTCTATAGATGCAGGTGCTGTTTCCACCAGGGAGAAGATGACAGCATTCCCAACTTGGCAGCACATTATATTTTCCAGGTGGCTTCTTTTATGAGGTTCAGGGAGGAAAAGATTCATGGCTCAGTGAGAATGTGATTTAATACAGTTTTGGATTAGTGGTACAGGTTTCAAATGAATAGAAAATATGTAGTTCTTCTAGTTCACCATGCTAACCTTGAAGAATAACAAGCATAGCCGACATTTCTATAGCATCTGCTATGTGCCCAGCATATGCTAAGTGCTTTATAATTATCATCTCATTTGATCTTATTACTAAAAAAGCTAACATATATACAGTGATTACTGTGTGCCAAGCACTGTGCTAAGTGCTCTACAATTATTATCTCATTTGGTCCTAATACTGATGGTTAACATTTATAGTCCTTACTAGGTGCCAGGCACTGTTCTAAGTGCTTTACAATTTTTATCTCAGTTCATCTTCAAAACCACCATGGGAGGTAGGTGCTATCATTATTCCCATTTTACAGATAAGGAAACTAAAGCAAGCCGAGGTTAAGTGATTTGCTCAAGATTAAATAGCTACTGGTAATGTCTATGAAGTCACACCAATTGTCTCCTCTTTGTGTAGATCTAATTTAGATAAGTAAGACACGATAATTATGTGAGCCTTGAATCTAAAGCATAGCACTTTATTTGGCACCCCTCTAGTGTTCATATCATGTAATAATGTGTTATAATTACTTGCATTTTTGTTTTATTCCCCCATTAGACTCTAGGTTCCCTGAGGGGAGAAACTAAGTCAACATAGTTAAATTTTGTATAGCTTTCCTCTAGCACCCCAGCACTCAGTCCAGTGCTTTCTGCACATTACTGTCCTGTATCTTTATACAATGTGAATATTATGAGCTATATAAGACTCTATCACCTAGCTGCCCTAGAAGAGTTAATGCATCCAGCATGGGAAACAAATGGCATCTCTCCTATTCAAAGGATCACATAGAATGTACTTCAATGTACTGATTTTATTAAAATACATATTCGTTTTCAACAATGCCAACAATAGCATACTTCTTTGTTCCTTCTCAAAAATAAATATAGATAGATACAAAATGAGTGAATCTAGGCATCTAGGTGATGCATAGGTGGTTGCATGGTGGTCTGTCCATTGATAGACTTTGAACCTGGAGTCAGGGAAACGAGCTCAACTCTGGCTACAGACACTTAGTAGCTGTGTGACCTCAGGCAAGTCACTTAACCTGTGTTTGCCTCAGTTTTTTCAACCGTAAAATTGGAATAGTAACAGTACCTACTTTCCAGAGTTGTCAAACAAAATTATAATTGTCAGTGTTTGGCACAGTGCCTGGCACACAGTAGGTGCTATATAGAAATGCTTATTCCCTTCCTTTCCCTTCTTGCTTTACCCTGTCAGTATTTTCAGTGTGTTTCATGTGATTTCACTGGTATGGAAAGTCCTTCACCTGATACTGGTATTCATAGAAGCCCGGAGCTATCTATAACAATCAGTTGCACTGATGCAGATTTCAATTCTATTTCATAAGTGTTTATTAAGCACCAACTATATTCTCAGCACCATGTTCATCTTTAGGAATGCAGGGAGAGGGGAACATTCTCTGCCTTTAAAATATATTATAATTTGTCACCTTAGACAGTTGCCTAAGGTGCATGGTAACATAGCTAGTGTCAGAGACAGGATTTGAACCTGGGTCTTAATGACTTTAAATCTGGCCCAATATATACTACACCATGCATCAGTTCAATTTTTAGAAACACATACACACACACACACACTTCCTATTTCAGTTCTCATCCCTTAAAAGTACTGAGTTTATAGTACTGTTTTACATCACTAGTTGCATTAGAAATTAACTTCACCATCCTTTTAGACTGTGCTCCCATCTTTAGACTCTCAGAGAGGAACTTTCCTCAGGCTTCCTTAGTCCCTGGTATTTTTTTTCATGCATTTTGTTGCTATTTTCATCCAAACTTGGGTTATTCTTGGTATAAGTGAAATCCCAATGAGGAAACCCCCTTTACCAATGTAGATCCCGAACTCTTTTAGAACTTAGAATTTTAGGGAGTTTCCCAGTTGCCCAGGATCACACAGTGCTTAAACCCAAGTCCTGCTACCTTCCGGGCTACTGCTCTCACTGTGTTGCATCACCTTGCTTTTCACTCTAAATCAGAGGAAGCGCAGGATGCAGACAGGCTATCTTCAGTCTTTAAACAAGTGTTCCAGAATACATTTCCACAATAAAGAGCTGGTTAAATCAGGGAGCCAGGAGGGTCCATGTCTGGACAGTGATTTCTGCAGCTTGGAAGTCCCACCCCATTTTTCTTGTCCTTTGACTAAACCACATTTGGGATGGAAATATGTGCAACTGTCTGTACAGAGAGAATGGGTCAGCTTGTCATATCCTTACCCATCTTATTGTCACCCAAACACCTGTTCACCTGACATATTTAGTGTCATTCAAGTTAAAATAAAGTAGCTGACAGCAGAATTTAGCTTTTTTTTTCAATAAGGAACATTTGGCAAAGACATTATCTACTTCAGTGATCAATTTTTTTTTTCACAGTACAGGAATATCAGACCTTTCATAATGGTCTCCAGCTATATGACTCTTGGGTAATAAAAATAACCATCAATATATAATAAGGTACAACAGAGCTAGGCAGCAGGGGAAAAGACTGTCTGTGCTCAATGCCTTGTGTCTCTTTGCAGAAGCTGCTGTCGGATGAGAGATTTGTCTCCATGGAAACAGACTCTGATGAGAAGCAGTTGCTTAATCAGATCCTGAATGCTGTCAGAGTGACTCCTTCCCTCAATGAAGACCTCCAGGTAGAAGTGATGAAGGTTAGTATGACGCTGCTATGGGACTTGCGTCACTGGAGCAGAGACAAGGTCTGACCTGAGGAGTGACACTGGATCTTGTGAAAGACTTTGTTGCTATCTGTAGCTTAGCTCATCTTCCTGTTGGTATCCCATTATCAAGCCTACTTATTCCATCTCTTTGAAACAGGATGGTCTTGACTTGAGCTGCTGGTGCTTTCTAATGTAAATGACAACTGCGTGGAAGGAAATAAATTCAGTAAATAGATGCAGAAATTTGGCCTGATAGGAACAGCAGGAATTTGTCTAGCAATTATTCATCACCTTTTAATAAATTTAGGTTAGCTGATAAAGTGTCCTGTCTTAAGCACATATCTTATCCTGGCCAGGATATCTTGCCTGCTCTGGTTTAGAAACCATACAAAATGTGCTTTATCTAACTACTCCCTCCTACCTCTCCAAAACAGACAAGCAAACAAACAAGCAAAAAACAAAAGCCAAAATATCCAAACATTCTATTCTGGTAAACGTTAAACTACTCAGACAAAGCCATAGAAGTTTAACGCATATTTTTAATGGTTTAATCTGTAATTCTCTTCCTCACTTGCACTGTATACACAGGAATGCAATTGTTGATATGCTGCCTGATGTCTGCCAGGCAATTCAGTCAGGTGTCCCACTCCAACCCTTCCCTAGCTTGGGCAAGTGCCTTCAACTTTCTGAACCTCAGTCTCCATCCTTAAATTACGGGGACCAAACTAGGTATAATCTCCAAGACCTGTTCCAGTCTGAGAATTTGATGACTTTGTGGAAAGCTGAGAGCTAAAGGATTAAGAAGATATGCATAGTCTCCCATTAGCCATAAATGGACCATTATAGAGTTCACTTCTAGATGCAATTGTTTATTTTTTCTACCAAAACACTGACCTCGTGGGTGGAACTATAACCAGCTATTAATAGTGGTTTCTGTGGCAACTTGTCCAGCACATTTCCTTCAACTATTAGGCTTTCAGCATGTGCCTGGGTGGTGGTTACATTTATGGAAGAAATGAGTCACAGATTTAAATATGAAAGAGATCTTGCCATTCTAAAATCTCTTCTCCACATCTAGAATTTATTTTAGAGCTCTTGTATTAAAGATTAAAATGATGAAGTACTACTTCATCTAGAAGATGGGAAAAGGCAGAATGTTAAATGATCGTGTCAACACCACCACCTGCTTCTCTGACCCTATCCTTGATTTCTAATTCCAACCCAGTGGTGCCTTCTGCTAACTTTGCCAATGACAAGAAATAACACATGTTAACTCTCCTGGAAGTAATGGCTATCACATCATGGCTAACTTTCTAATGTCAACATAATGGTTTCTAGAAACTGTAGTTAAACTCTGGATCCTTATGTGTCAACTATATGTAGCCAGGAAAGGCAAGTAAGCAGATCTTCTGAAAGAGGGGAAACAATAATATGGATGAGTATTCTTAGCAAACAAGGCTTTTAATCAAAATGTTAACTATGAATAATGAGGGTCTTAGTTTCCCTACTGTTGTTTTTTACTTTTTTTCCTAAAACCCTGGTACTGGCAAAGCAAAGCATTTCAGTTTGCAAGAAACCCAGGTTTAACCTTTTTAATTTATTGATTATTTTCATTTCTAGGTTTCTCTTTGGGGGAAATCAAGGAATAGTCACATTTTGTTTTGCAGCAAGAGATAGAGAAATTCCATTTACATTAACTGTAGACAATATACATTACTTGGAAGTCTATCTACCAAGAAATACCCAGGAATTATATGAACACAATTAAAAAGCTAATAAGTTCATGGAAATAAAAATGTTTTTCATTTTCTGTGATTTTAATGTTTATTGATGTCTTTTGTTTTAGCAAATAGATCTTGGGGTCAGTGTAACATCTGTCATGTCTTTGAGTGACCCTGTTATGCTCTGCAATTCAGAGTTAAAATCTGACCCATTCCTTAGCTGCACAGACACATTAGAATCACAGATATTTAGAAGGGATTTCATAGATCACTCAGTCCAACCCTCTTATTTTGTCAGTGAGGAAGCTAGACTTTTCTCTCCTTCCTTCTCTCCTTCCTCCTTTTTCTCCTTTTTCTCTCCTCATTCCCCCTCCGGCAAGGGAGAGGTCAATCAGTAAATATTTATGAAGTGTTTACTCTGTGCTAGGCACTGTGCTAAGACTTAGGGAAAGAAAACAGCCTCTCCCCTCAATACACAAGATACCCATATAGTAGATGGAAAGTAGTCTTACAGAAGAACTAGCACCTGGAAGAACTGGAGAGACTTCATGGGAAAGGTATCACTTAAAGTAAGTCTGGAGGAAGCCCTGGATTCTAAGAGGTAGAGGGGAGGAGAGGGAGTATTTCAGTCACAAGAGACAGACAGTGGAAAGGCATGAAGATAGATAATAGAGCATTATGCGGGAGAAGCAGCAAGCAGGCCAGGAGGGAAACATGCCTTCTCATATATTTTTTGGTGCAACTTTGCAACATTCCCTCTTGATTGTGTTGTGATAGTGGCTCTTTCACTGACATGTTTGTAGTTATTGGGTCTATCCAAAGTATCAAACCTGTAGCTTATAACACTCCTAAGTATGCAAATGTAATTGGGAAATATTTAACAAAATAAAAGTACAATAAAACATAGGGTTACTATGGTTTTCCAAGTCAACACATGGCCCACAGGGATCCTTATATATAGTTGAATGGCCCCTTTATCTATTGAAATTTGATACTACTGTTTTCTTGGCTGTGATACTTCACTGTGCATCAGTTCATGTAAATCTTTCAATGCCTCTCTGTATTCATCTTATTCATTGTTTCTTATAACAGTAATATTCTATTACATTCACATAATTCAATTTATTTAGACAGTCTCCAATTGATGGGCATCTACTTTGTTTCTAATACTTGCCTACTACAAAAGTGTTGTTATAGACATTTTGGTGTACAAAGGGGAAAATTTAGCTTTTCTTAATGAATCTAGTTAACACACAAAAAGTGAAACTCTAACCTCAAATCATGATCTCTCCCCTCAAATGCACCAAAACATTGATAGTTCTTTTTAGTAGGCTTTCTTTTGTTTAACTGGGTATGGAAAGGCTACCTTTGATGATTGAAAGGGAAGGGAAATGAGGATTAAATTGTACAGTTTAAGCAAGTAACACTGCAGAACCATAAAGTCCAGAAGGGATACTTCTGAAATGACATCTCAGAAATGAGCCAGTGCAACATGGGGATGCTTAATCCTCTAGGTGAAATGGCAATGTCAGTAATGATAATAGTTTTTTGTGTTTTTTTTTTATAGTGTAGATATCCAGTTTGTGCAAAATGCCAACTAATGGCATTGCTGACATCAAGAGTTTAGGACTTTGGTTTTCATTGGGTTGTTATCTGATACAAATAACTAAGGCTAGATCACAGACTGGAAACAATTAGAAATGCTAATCTAGTTCATTGTTAATTTATGATGGGGATAAAAACATCCAGGAAAATGAGACTACAGGCTACTTGTCCTTGACCATTAGGCATGGGACAGTATAGGGCATTTAATAAATCCTTGATTAATTCACTAAGTTAATGGTCTTCTTCACCTGGCAGTGATATTGAATCACTTTTGCCATGAGCTAGGTTTAAACATAAAGGGAAAAAGTTGGTTGAAAGTAGTACCATTAAGATGCATGTAATTAAGTTGCAAAATTGCAATATAGGCAAAAATAGAGGAGAAAACCTTCAACTGCCTTTTTCTTTTCCCCAACTCCAGACTACTAATTGCAAGGAAAATAACCTATTTGGGGTGGGGATGGGGGGTGGTACAGTAAACAGAGTAGCATGTTTTTTCCTTACATCAAAGTGAATGTATAGTTAACACCTTTTTAAATCTGATGTCTAATTTGTGGACATTCAAAGGATTGATAGAAATCTGTCATACTGAGAACATATATATGTATATATATATACATATATATGTGTATATATATGTATATATACATATATATAGTTTATACTTATATTTTATACGCATATTTTACATTTTCAATATTTAATTTGTAATTAAATTTTATTAAATTGTTTTATAATTTTTATTTATATATTTATATTATAATATATTGTGTAATAGAGTATATTTCTATATATCATTTATTGTGTATTTTATTACATTATTAAATTTTATTTAATTTACATATTTTATTTACATTTGTACATTGGGTAGACGGGCAGCTAGGATGGAGTGCTGGACCTCTGGAGTCAGGAAGACCTGAGTTTAAATGTGGCCTTAGACACTTACTAATTGTGTGACCCTGGGCAAGTCACTTAACCCTGTTTGCTTCAGTTTTCTCATCTGTGAAATGAACTAGAGAAGAAAATGGCAAACCATTCTAGTATCTCTGCCAAGAAAACCCCAAATGGGGTCATGAAGAGTCAACCATGACTGAAATGACTAACCACAATTGGGGGGATAGCAATATTGTAGGATAGTTTGAAACAGAACCCCAATCCAACTCGTTTTTTAGGGCACCATCATCCTGGGTTCAAACCTAGGTTTTGAACCTCAGCAACCATCCCTTGGTCTCCTTTACCCATATAACCAACTAGTTGCCATATCTTGTTCCCTTCACCTGTAGAGCATGTCTTGCTCTCTCCACTCACATGGTCACTAGTCTTCATTCAGACCCTTGCCGCTGTTTGCCTTCAATGTTATAATAACATTCTAATTGGTTTCCCTGCCCCAAGTCTCTTCCCCATGTAATCCACATCAGCTCCTCCAATAAACTCTATGGACTCCCTATTGTCACTAGAATGAAGTAGAAACTCTGTTTGACATTGAAATATTTTCATAATCTGGCTCCAGCCAACTTTTCTGCACTCACTATACTCAACTCCCCTTCCCACACTCAACAGTCCAGCTGAACTGGTCTTCTTCTTCTTCTCTGTTCACTTCCTGGTCTCTGTGGCTTCCTTAATTCTACTCTCAGTTAAAATCCCTCCTTCTACAGGAAACCTTTCCCAATCATCCTAATTTTAAGGCCTTCGTTCTACTGATTATTTCCAATTTTTCCAATATGTAACTTGTCTGCAGACATCTATTTGCATGTTGTCTCTTCCATTAGACTGCAAACTTCTCAAGGACAGGGACTGTATTTTACCTTTTGTAGTATCTCTGGCTCATCTGGCACATGGTAGGTGCTTAATAAATGTTTACCAACTCTTAACAATCCTCCTTTTGCTCTTTACACTAGCTTTTCCCTATGCCTAAAAATGCATTCTATCTTCACTTCTGCCTTGTAGAATTCTGTGTTTCCTTCAGTATTTAGCTCAAATGTCACATTTGCATCTTTTGGATGGATCAAGAAAGGTGGTGCTTCAGATGCATCTTGAAAGAAGAGGGGTTCTATGAGACATTGGTAAGGAGAAAGTGCATGTCAAGGAGAGATGGCACAGTCAAGGAGAGGGATGGGGGCAGAGGTGGAGTGAGTTTTGTAAGTGAGGAACAGAGAGAAGGCCAATTGATCTGGATGATGGAATGGGAGAAGTGAGATAATGTAATATACTTATGCATATTTTCTTCTCAGACAGAATGTAAACTCCTTAAGGTAGATAGTGTTACATTTTTCTCTTGGCATTACCAGCACTAGCACAGTACCTGGTATTTAGAGGCAGCTAGGTAACTCAGTGCATAGAGCATTCACTGGGCCTGGTACCAGGAAGACCTGCGTTTAAATCTGGCCTTAGGCACTTAGTAGCTATATGACTCTGGGCAAGTCACTTAATCTCCCCGTTTTCTCAACTAGAAAGTGATGATGATAATAGCACCTACCTCACAGGGTTATTGTGATAATCAAATGAGATATTATTTATAAATTCCAGTCCCTGGAACATAGTAGTCACTTAATGAGACAGATAGTAGGCAAAATGGACAGAGCTCCAGGCTAGGGTCTCCAGAAGGACTCTTCTTCCTGAGTTCAAATCTGGCCTCAGATACTTACTAGCAACGTGGCCCTAGAGAAGTCACTTAACCCTGTTTGCCTCAATTTCCTCATCTGTAAAATGAATTGGAGAAGGAAATGGCGAACCACTCCAGTATCTTTGCCAAGAAAACCCCAAATGGGATCATGAAAAGTCAAACACAAACCAAACCACAAAAACAATGAATGCTTGTCCTCTTCCTCCCTCAGTTCTCTTATAGTAGCTGCATAAACCTGTCTGTTGATTGATTGATTACTAAGATTTAAAGGATAGGATACTGCAAGCACTGAAAGAGAACTGAGAAGAAACAATCCGTCAGGCTGGGATAAGGGGCCAACAACACCTTGTTGGTCTTAGCACAATGTTCCTTCACTGTCCACAAAAGCCAGTTCTTATCCCTGGAGATCTTGTGGTGTGTTGGTTCCTGAAAAGCTCGCCAAAATTCTCATTGGTGAAAGCTTCCTTGACATGCACCTTCTAGTTCTTGTTCTTTACACAGATAGATCTTGATGATCTTGTTTATTTGTGCAAATATATGAGATGTGACAATAGTCTAGTAAGCCAAAACAGTTAACAGGCTTGTGACTTATTTTATCCACATCTGGTATTTACTTGACTGTGGAAGGCATTTCTCTATTGAAGTCCTTTTCCAGTGTCTCGTAATAGTGTAGAGGTGATGTATATATATATATATATATGTCCTTTGCCCAAGGACCAGCTGGATGGTTAGATTTGAACTGATGATCTTTTGGCCACAGAAACTCATGAGTTGTTCTCTTGGGGGCAGGAAGAGGTTGTGAGTTGTACCAGTGATAGGGGTAACTATAAGAATGAAATCACAGATCTCTAAAGTTTCAAATTGCCATTCCTGGGCATAGGAGGTTGATTCTCCTAATTATGCCTTCTGTAGGTTGATATTAAAACTAGAGTTTTAAAAAATCATTAATTTGGATAAATTAAAGAGAAAGATCTGGTTCATATGAATTTTGGATTATTTTGCATGTTTTTGAAATATAGTTTCATTCCTTTCAAGTTAATAGAATAGTGAAAACTAGACTATTAAAATGATGCCAAGCAGAAGGTTTCCTATGACTCCCTTATAATGAGGAGATAAGAAGCATGTACAGTGAGTACAAAATCTTTGAAACCATAATTATTTCAAAGTTAGGGAGCTTAAATACTCTTTCATTTTTCAATTAAAAAGTAAAAGAGGTCCACAGTATTCATGAGTGTGTTTTGGGGCCTGTGGGTATAGAGAAACACTTTAATACCCTTAGTACATGGAAGAGAAGGTCATGTGAGTCCAGGAAAAGTCATTGGAAGATGACCTAATTTTCTTTCTCCCCGTCAGTAATCAGTCCACTTGAAGCTCTTTCTTCTCTTGGTCTCTACCTAGAAAGGGAACGGGAAAGCATTATGGGCTGGATTGGAAAAGTCTGGCTTAACTGAAAGTAGAAGGGATTGAAGGAAACTAAGGGAGGTTTGCAGGTTTCCATTCTTTAACTGAAGCATACAGTCTGGTAGAAACTTATAAAATTCTAAGTTCCTACTCAAATATAAACTTAAATGCAAAGACTGCATCTGATTTGTATTTATATCTCCAGATCTTAGCCTAGCTCTTTGCACATTTTTTGTTTGTGGTTTGTTTTTGTTTTTGTTTTTATAAATGGCAGTCTATCTTGGCCCATCTGGGTCAATATTATATCTAACACTTTTTTCTTTGTCACATTGTTCACTACCAAAGCCTAATGCAAAATTGTGATATAGGCAACAATTCTCTTTATCTCACTTGTATTTTTTAATCTTTCTATCACCTCCTATCTTAGTTCCTTGGTCCCTTAGGTACACTGTATTCTCATGTTGCCCCACATTGGACCACCTAGCTGCCCACATACCACCAGAACAGGCTGATATACATTGAGAGAATAGTCTGAATCAAAAGGAATAAGTAAGTTAAAGTTATGAAGGACCTTGAAAGTCAGGCAAAGAAACTTTGATTTGATACAGGAGGAAATAATCATTGTAGGTTCTTAGGCAAGGGGTAATTCAAAGTCCTTCATAACCTAGCCTTTCTCTCATCTTTCCAGTTTTCTTCCATCTTACTCCCCTAACAATACTCTTCGATGCAGTAACACTTACCTCCTGGCTCTTCCACAAACCAGACACTCCCTATCTCTGCTCCAGGCAATTTGATGGATGTCCTCTATGTCCAGAATGTTCTCCCTTCTTTGCTTTTACTACTGACCCCTCAGTCTCCTTTAAATCCCACTAAAATCCCACCTTCTATAGGAATCCTCCCTTAACCCCTTTTGGATTCAGTGCTTTCCCTTTTTTATTTTCTATTTACCCTGCATATAGCTTGCTTTGTATATATTTATTTACATGTTGCCTCCTCCATTAGACTGGATGCTGCCTTCGCCTCTTTTTGTATCCCCAGCACTTAGTGGGGATACACATGTGTATATGTGTACATATAATAGTCTATACACATAATAGACACTTAATAAATACTTATTGGATGAATGATCTGATGAGTCCTTGGAAGTTCTCATATGAAAGAGCAAAATAATATTTCAAATTAATAGAATTCCTATTAGTAGAATCTTAATTAATTTGTCTTCACTGGTTTGGTACTGAAAGAATACAGCATTCTAGAAATTTTTGTTTCAAGTTGCCACTGCATTTGTAACTCTTGCCAGGCTGTGGGACAGGTTGTACCATTATATATTAATCCAGTTGAAATGGTTAGGGAGGAGGAAGAAAAGGGAGAGAGATCCCTACTATAGAAGCAACTAAGTGGTACCATGTTTAGAGCACTGGACCTGGAGTCTGAAAGGGCTGAGTTTAAATCTGATTTCAGGGACCTATGAGCTGCATAATCCTGAAGAAATCATTTACCTCTTTCTGACTCAGTTTCTTCATTGGTAAAATAGGAAGAATAATAACACCTACCTCCTAGAATTGTTGTGAGGATAAAGTGAGATTTGCAAACCTTAAAGGTCTCTTTTAGTGCTATTTATTGTTATCATTAGTGGAACTTAAGAAGAATTTGGAGCCTACTAAATTGATTCAATGGCCCATAATACCTTTTTTCTTTTCCTATGGGGATAAAGTTTAAATTTAATTTTTTAAAAAGATTAAAATAATCACCTTCTGTTTCATTGGCTCATTAAAACTAGTCTTCAGATACTATTAATGAATCACCTACAACCCAACCCCAGGAAAAAAAATTCACAAATATGTTAATATGTTGAAATTAATATTAGCATATAATATTAATATAACTGAATCATGACATGGTGTGGTCTAATGGACAGAGACTTGACCTTGTTAAAAGTTCTGCCTCTGGCAAGGACTAGCTCTGTGATCATGGGCAGATCAATTAACTTCTCAGTCCTCTAGAAAGATGTCTAAGACTTTATGTCACAGAGAAGTTTCCAAATTGAGTTTGGATCACATGAGCTCTGTATGCTGATAAAATCACAGGTGCAGTCCTAATCCCTGTGAGACTGACAGTAAACCATGCTCATATTTGGAATGGCTCTGGCGCTGCCTAGAAATGTTCTCTAAGAATCCTTTGTACTCTTACATGGTATAGCTACTGTTTTGCAGAATATATAAGTCCTCAATAAATGCGATTGATTGAATTCAAAATCTGATGGTCCCCCTAGTGCTTCTCTGGAGTTCTAATCAGCTTAATTTTCTGAAATGAATTTTTTATGACTCTGGGGAATTCAGAGCCTTCTCTGAATTCAGAGTCATATCTTTAGAGCCACCAGGGTGGATGGTGTGGAGCTTTTTGCATTCTCTAGAAAAACTAGATTCTAATTTCAGAGAATTCTGGGTGTTGATTAAAAGAGGCATGGTGGGTGTGAGCCTATTTTAGTTCCTGGTTTGTGACACAGCTTTGGGCAGCTAGAAGTTTCATCTTTTGAATTGTGAAGGAGACAAATTTGATGTAAGTGATTCATTCAGAATTCTTGCACCACTGTTTTTCATGACCAAATTCATTACAATGACTGGGAAAAGATTATTTGCTAATAAATTAACCAGCTGAAGACCAATCTTTGGCGAACACCATTGTCTAAGAAATGTGCCATTCTATTTAGATGGCTTACGTTGTGCATGCAGTAAACCATTCAGAGTGGGAATGGTTTTCTCAGCTGGCCTGCCCTTTTTTGACCCACATAAACAGAGGGAGAAGATAGATTGCTGCACTCTCTCCATACTCATTAAAGGTTTGTATGTGTCCCATTATTCCTGATACTCCTTGTATGAACCAGAGCATAGAGAATCTTTTTATTGTGAAATAAGGGAGTCATTTTATTCATTCCCAAAGGCAGTAATTCATTTCAGGAACTGTAATAATAAGTGATAAAGTCAATATAGAGGCATGCAAATATTGTACTTCTGTTATGTGAAACAGTCATTGAGCTTGGCTGTAATGAGATTTTTTTTTCCTATTTCCTTTCCTTCTAGAATCCTTATTGCTGCACCACTTATATTATATAAAATAAGTTTTATTTTCATAGAAGAAGAAAGGGAATAAACATTTATTAAGTGCCTACTGTGTGCTAGGCACTGTGCTAAGTGTTTTACAAATATTATGTCATTTGAACCTCACAACAAACCTGACACTATACACTGTTTTCTACATCTATATTTTACACCTATAGAATAGATCTAATTGTACATCTATCTATTGACCCGATATGCTATTTCTCCATCTATCTCCATTCTGCACCTACATCTATTCCCCTAATTCAAACACTCATTACTTCTCACTGGACAAAAGCAATAGCTTCTGTTTGAGTTCCCAGCTACCTGTTTCTCCCTGTTTCAATCCATATGACTTCCTATTGGAGAAATTTTCCTAATGGACAGCTCCGATCACACCAGTCTCCTGATCAAAAACAATCATGCAGGTCATTTTCAAATCTACTTCTCCAGCCCTAACCTCTCTCCTGACCTCCAATCTCACATCTCCAACTGCGTTTTAGAAGGTAACTGCCCTCTGAAAACGAATTTCATGTAGACACCTTAAGTTTAACATGTCTAAAACTTATCTTCCCCCCACAAGTTTCCCCTCTTCTAAACTTTTACTGTCAAGGTTGCCACCATCTTCCCAGTTACCCAGACTAGCAACTTAGGTGTCATCCTCAATTCCTCACTCTCTTATCACCCCCTCTATCCAATCTGTTGCCATGTCCTTTACTTTTAAACTACCTTTTATGTATGTCCCCTTCTGGCCTCTGACATTGCTGCCACCTTGGTGTGAGCCATTATCATCCCCCTCTTGGACATCATCTGTGATGCCATTAATCCTAATTATTAATCAGTTAATTAATTAATTAAATTAATTAATTAGTAGCTTAATTAATTCATTAATTAATGAAGGAAAAACAAAAACATTCTTAAAGCCTTTTGGTTGGATTCTCTACCTCAAGGTTCTCCTCATTAAAGTCCCTCCTCCATTAAGCTGTCAAATTGATCTTCCTAAACTCAAGACTGATCATCTCTCTCTTTCTTTCTTTCTCTCTTTCTTTCTAGAACTTTCTAGTTTTCTTGTACCTTATCCACCCTATTATACTGTATGCACCCTATTATACTATATGGCTTCCTTGTTGTTTCTAACACAAGACAGTTAATTTGTCTCCAGCCTCCATTTTCACTGGCTGTCTCCCATCCCTAGAATTCTCTTTTTCCTCATCTCTACCTTTTGGTTTCTCTGCCTGCTTTCAAGTCTAGCTAAAATCCTATCTTCTACAAGTGTCCTTTGCTAACCCTCCTTAATGTTAGTGCCTTTCTGCCATCATCTCTAATTTATCCTCTGCATAGCTTGTTTGTTCATGGTTGTTTGCATGTTTTCCTCCCCATTAGATTCCAAGCTCCTTGAAAGCATGAGCCATCATGTGCCTTTCTTTGTTTCTCCAGTGCTCAGATCAGTGCCTGGCACATATACGTGTTTTGTTCTTCAGTCATGCCCGACTCTTCATGATCCCATATGGGTTTGGGGTTTTTTGGCAAAGATACTGGAGTGGTTTGCCATTTTCTTCTCCAGTAGATCAAAACAAACAGAGCAAGGGTTACAGACCTAGTGAGTGTCCAAGATCAGATTCGAATTGAGTCCAGACCCAGTACTCTATCTGCTGACTTAACTAGTACCTCATGATGCAGTAGGTATTTAATAAATATTTCTTGACTGAGTTTAATGATTCTTAGTTGTCTACAGAAAAAGATTCCATTTGTAGTCCTGCCCCCTCTTTCCCCTAAATTCCTACCTCCAAAACTATACCAAGTTCCACTTACCCTTTACAGATTTGCATTTGCTCACAACCATAACTCATAAATTCCCATTCAATACATTCACTTTTACTAGTCAGTCAAAGGACATATTGAATTTGAAGAAAAGAAATTTAGTGAAATATCATAGTAAGAAAAGTTGTAGTAGTTTTCCCCATAAACTAGGACAAGGTCTCCAACAAATATGCCCATTCTTAGGGGAAAGATTTGACATACCTTAATGAATAGGTGTGGAGGAGCCGATGTATAAAGAACACACATAGTAGGCAACCTGCATGGAGGTGCAACATATACTCTTCATGCTCTTGGTCTGATGATGTCTTCTGATGATGTCACTGGGTTGTCCCTCCTCGGTTTGCTTCCTTCCAGGCTCACATGCCGGAATCTTTGCTAGGTAATGATTCAGTAGTTTTATGTTTACTGCTGGGCAATCCTCTTCTGATCTCATAGCTGCTTCTGGGTGCTATTTTGTTGTAAAAGAACCTTTATCCTGTCCTTGTGGGTATACTAAATGGAAAAAAATCCTTGAGCTCCATAAAGAGTAAATAAATATAAAATGATCAGAAATTTCTAGCTCACTAATAGTTAAAGCAGTATGGTTTAGAAAGGCATTTGGCTTTAATTTTAAATTGTAAGCAGTCTTACAGCTCCTTAGCCAGGGCTAAGCTATGAGCCACTATAACTGAGAGCCATCTATACCCAACTAAGGGTTAAGTGCCAGGCCATGTAACCCTAGATTAAGGTAAAATCTGGCTTTTAAACTTAATTCAGAAATTAAGTTAAAATAAATTTAGGTAGCTAGCTGGTGTAATGGATAAAGTGCCTATTATTATTGCTCTCGTTATAAGTACTTTTCTATTTTATAAGTACTATTCTAGTTATAAGTACTAAAGTACCTTAAAGTATTAGCTATTATCATTATTAGTGATAATGATGATGACAGTGATGATGATAGCTAGTACGTGAAGGTTTACAAAGTGATTCACTGGGAAAGGTCTCTGCTTGAGCTGAGTTCTAGAGGAAGCCAAGGATTCTTAGAAGTCAAAAGAAGGGAGAGCATTCCAAGAATATGAGATAGCCAGTGAGAGAGGAGAGAGATGGAATGTCATGTGTGAGGAACCACAAGTAGACCAATAGAGTTGCAAAAGTTTTAGGGAAAGAAGACTGAGAAAAGGTTACATTTGCCAATGAACTCATCATTGACCTATAGAAGAGAGTCCATATGGGTCAAATGAATCCATATGAGTTCATATAGGCTAAGTATATGGATTTAGGATTTATCTATAATGTAATTCATTGATATTGCCAAGGGAGAGTTTTTTTGATATTAGAAATCTTATTATTTGATAAGACACATGATTCTAAGTTTTTTTTTATTATAAGTAGTTTATTTTTCTTTTAAGGTTGCTATGATGTATTGGATAGGAGCTGGCCTGTAAGACAGGAAGATCTGAGTTCAAGTCTCCTGTATAACAAATACTGACTATGTGACCCGGGATAGGTAATTTAATTTCTAGAGTTCTGGGCAACTCTCTAAGACCTTAAGTTGCCATTCCCTATACCAAAGGAGCAGCAGCTAGGCGGTTTAGTGGATAGAACACGGATCCTGGAATATGGAAGACCCAAGTTCAAATTTAACTTAAGACATTTACTACCTATGTGACCTTGAGCAAGTCAATCAACCTCAGTTTGCCTTAATCCCTTGGAGAATGAAATGACCAACTACTCTAGTATGTTTGCCAAGAAAACCCCATGGAAAATCTTGACATGCTATGGTCCATGGGGTTATGAAGAGTTGGACACAACTGAACTACCTACCAAGTAAAGTCTCAGATTCCATATCTATTCCTATCTCTTTTCACCTTTTACACAAATAATAATGATCTGTTATTTCTCTAGGTTTTCTAGTATTCAGTCCCAAGTTCTGAGCCTACAGTTTTATAAGAAGAGGTTCAGTAAATAAGGAAAAGAATATCAAAAATAAATAAATAAATGAAGGCAGCGAGCAGGAAAAGGGCTACTTCCCAGCCCATAAAGAAGGTTAGAAATAAAACAATCTATATTAATGCCTCCCCACTGATATGGATAATAAACAATTAACTAAATGGGAATTAATTAGCAATTAACTCAATTTGGAATGTTTTCCAAACTATAAGCATAAGTCTAATGACAATTAGCTTCTTTCTCCAAGCGAATCACTCCCTCCCACTCTTTCCTTCTTGACCAACAAATAGAAATAATTCTTTTCCAAAACTGGAGTAAACTGAGACAGAAATACTCCCTTCCTATTTTCCTTTGACAAGTACCTCTGTTTAGTTAAGTCAGTTTGTATAAGTCAGTAGAAAATCTATTCATTTAATTAGCTCATAATGAGCATCCTGCCATTATGAAGATGGACATATAGCTCTGGCTAAATGGAACCATGCCATTGGATAATAAATCTTGATTTCTCCTTTAAAGGACTCAATTCCAACTCCACATATTTCCCAAGCAGATTCATGATCACAGACATATTCATTGTGCATACCAGCCACAAAAGAGCTGAAAGAGGACAAAAGCATCTATTCTGGGCATCAGTGTTTTTCAAAGAAAAGGATGAGCTAGTGCTCCCCTACAGAATTGCGTACATCTAATACTCTCTGTGGCTTCCAGCATCTTACCCCTTCAAACTCAAAGAGCAGCACTCCTTTCTCTTCAGAGGACTGATACTGCTTTTTGCTTTTAGGCAAACCTTGGAGAAAAAAAAATAAATTCCCCTGGATTGGAGGACATGATGGAGGAATGCTTTTAAGTTAATTCATAGCTGTACAGATTGCATGTTCATAAGTCACTTAGGGAAAGGCATTTATTAGCATTTATCATTTCCTCAGTCCTTAATTGAACCTGCCTTTTCTAATGCTCCCAGAGCTTGACAGGGAGTAAATAAATATAAAATGATCAGAAATTTCTAGCTCACTAGTAACGAAAGCAATGTGTTTTAGAAAAGGCATTTGGTTTCAATTCTGAATTCAATTCACATTTTGGACTTATGTATGTAAGTGACAGACTGAAAGGAAAAATAAATGTGTATCATGTGAGGTGTTGAAGCAGAATTAATGGTTGGAGCGGAGAGTAAAATTGTGTCATGCAGTCAGTGTTTAGATAAGGAGAGTTTTTGGCTGTGGAAGAAGGAAGTAAATTCTGCTGCCTTCTGCTGTCACTTCCTTGATCCCTGGAATTTTCAAATGATGCATGGTGTCTGGGAGAATAAAACCAGTCAATCCCACAAGCACTCTAGAGTGTTCAGACTTAAACAGTGTTTCTTACTAAGTTACAAGAGGAAAGAGCTTTCAGTTCTTATGTTATATGTGTCTGTTTCTTAGATATATCCCAGGCACCCAAGGAGCAGGCAACTGATTCATATTGACTTGTCTCTATCTCTTTTTATTTTTATTTTCCTGTTTCCTTTCTCTTACATGCTTATTTTTAAAAAAAGATGAAAAATTAACCCC
Source organism: Bettongia penicillata ogilbyi (assembly GCA_023548195.1). Taxonomy (NCBI): domain Eukaryota; kingdom Metazoa; phylum Chordata; class Mammalia; order Diprotodontia; family Potoroidae; genus Bettongia; species Bettongia penicillata. The sequence goes on from JAJHZJ010000147.1 coordinate 6,809,437, forward strand.
CTGCCCTACACATGAATATATAGAATTATTATTCTATATACCTACCTCATCACAGTCAGATTATGATTCCCTTAGCTAGTATAAATTGAATTCCTCCTATCTATGTAATAAGATGTTAAAGTTCAACCAATATCTGTTAAAGTAAATCATAGATAGAAACAGCCTTGCAGTTGCTATGGGAACTCAACTGTGGATTTTCTGGCCTCTGTATGGCTTAAACCTCAACTACAACCTGCTATCAATGTTATTTTGCATTTATCACTCATTTTGAACAAGAAGGTTCTTTCACCTCCAAATCCCCTGATTTTATCCATTAATTAGTCACGCAGTTGAAAGTATCACAGAATACATTTAAATGTAAGTATAATACATAATAGAAGGTTTTTTTAGTTGCTGTATATTTTTCTCTCTAGCATAAAAGCACCAAGAATGTTTAAATCTCTTTTGGCCTCGGTCCATATACTTTATCTCCAGTCATTGTAAACGGCCCTGGAAAATGTACATGTAAGCATTCTCCATAGCAAATATTTATTAGTCTGAGGATAATGGTCTTCTCTCCAAGTGATAATCTCATATATTTCACTAGTCTGTAATGCTCCTTCCCTGTCAAGACCCTTTAAAATTTTGTTAGAGCCTCAGTTGATTTTGTCAATTTAATGCTTAGATCTTCTAACATTTATTAAGCAACTTTTAACGTGATATCCTGCTAGGTGACATACAATGAGTTAGCCACGGTTTCTTTCTCCTTACAAGATGCTGCACTAATATAAACAAGAGCAAGCAGTAAACAGACAAGCACTGTACAAATGTACAAGGATTTTCATTAAACTTAATGATCCTTCCATCTAACTGCGTGTCATCATATATACCAATGCTTCTCAAAGCTTATTGTCTTTGGACCCCTTTACACACTTAAAAATTATGGAGGGCCTCTCCACTTTTCTACTCCCTAGGAACTTTTGCTTATGTAAGTTATATCTATCAATATTTGCCATGTTGGAATTCTTAAAAATTAAAAATATTCTGAAAATTGCTTTGATCAATATTTGCCATGTTGGAATTTTTAAAAATTAAAAATATTCTGAAAATTGCTTTGATCTTTTATTGAAGGTCCAGTGCTCTGGACCTTCTGAAAGAGTCTCAGAGAGCTGGACAACACATTGAGAACCACTGGTATATACAATAGCCATCCTTCATCCATTTTGTTTTTCTCATGTGGATGGTTAAGCCAATCTTTTTTGAATAGTCATGAATTTCATAGAGGGAACATAGAGGCATGATGCAATTAGCACAATATCTTCTGCCAAGAGAAACATCTGGAGGAGCACAGAAAAGAATATTAGAATGTCATATAGCAAGAGTAAAGATAACAGAGGAACACTGAAGTGCTGTACTTCTACCAAGGGAATATTAATATATCAAGATGAAAGCCTCTGTCATATTGGCTAGATATAGAATGAAAGACCTGTTGAAAATCATATAGCATAATAAGGTGTGAATGGGCTGCCATCTTTAGCTCTAATTTTGTTTTGGCAGTTTTCCTGATTTTAGCCTTTTAAAAAAAAAGTCTTTGAGGTTCTTTTTAATTTTTCTTTGTTATTTTTTTTTTATTAAATTTACCACATTGACTTCTTTTCTTGAAATCATTCCTATTATGGTATTCTTTGATAAGTATTTGATTTTTAATTCATACAAGTCATACTTTCATAACTTCCCCATTTTTTTATTCATTTCCCCCCACTGTCTGATTCTCTTTAATATTTTTTTTTTAAGGAGAGAGAGTCCAAGAAGAAGATTGGTAGGAAGGAATTATTTCTTGTGCACCCTGCTATTGAATATTAATTGAGTCAGTGTTTATGTGATGAATTTATTTTAGGAATTGTTCATAAAAACTTAAAGTGTTCATTTTTATTTTCCATCAGGCACAAATGCTTGTTTTATTTTTTCAGCCCAGACTTTCTGCCCTATACAGTACCAGAAGCAGTCCAAAAAATTAAAATAATTTGATTTTGACTGATGATGCTGTTTTCAGCAGCACTTTGACTTTATCCCTCTGATTTAATGCTTCCCAAGCATTAGAAACACTGAATATTTATTTTGCCACTCATCTTTGGTATGAGTCATTTTTATCTGATGCTTTGCTTGGTGCTGATGCTGGGCCTTTTATAGCTCTTCTGATTCACAGGAGATTGTAGGTCCTGTCAGCCCTCTTTATTAAATGGTACCATAATTTTTTATACCACAAGTCCTGGGTGAACTAGTGAGCTCTATTAATGCTATTTAACCTATTATTTTTGCATGGTCTTCTTCACAAAGATGAGGGGTCCTTGTGGTTATATAAAACCTTGTTGAATTGGGAGTCAGCTCATGTGGTTTGTTTCAGGGGGTTCCCAACTTAAAGACACAACCACAAGATCACAGATCTAGACCTTGGGAAAAAATCTCAGAGGGCATCTTGTCCAACTCTCTCATTTTAAAGTAGAAGAAACTAAGGCCCAGGGAGATGACATGAATGCCTGTCATCACACAGATAAAAAGTGGGAGAAATAGAATAAGGAGTAAGTGTCAGAAGCAGGTCCTCCAACTCTAAATCAAGCACTCTTTCTCTTGTACCACACTCGTGACCCAAAGGTCTTTCCTGATTCCCCTAGTTTTTAGTGTTCCCAAATCACTGTAATTTTTCATATGAGTATTGTGATGATGTGCATTCTCTATGTATTTATTGTCCATGCCATTCTGTTCAGAATCAGAAAATTCATAAATCAGGAAAATGCATTAATCAGAAAGACTCATCTTCACAAGTTCAAATCTGGCCTCAGACATTTGTTAGCTGTATGACCCTGGGTAAGTCACTTAACCCTGTTTGTCTCAGTATACTTATCTTTCAAATAAGTCAGAGATGGAAATAGCAAACCACTCCAGTTTTTTTGCCAAGAAAACCCCAAATGGGGTCACAAAGAGTCAGACACAACTGAAATGATTGAACAACCGCATGTGCTTCCTATGTTTGTTGATGGATTGATTATTGATTATCTACAGTGTGTGATGATGCCCACCTCTGTAGCATCTTCCCAACATTTGATAAGATTTCCAATGGCATAGAGCTATCAATAGTGTTCTTTTCCCTATTCCTCTGAGGGGTCAGAGGATCATAGATTTAAAACTTGAAGGGACCTCTGAGATAAGATCATAAATCTAGAACTGTAAAGGACTTTAGAGGTCATCTCTTCCAACACCTTTATATTATAGGTAAGTAAATTTAGACCAGTTTCCACTGGAGAAGGAAATGGCAAACCACTCCAGTGTCTCTGCCAAGAAAACCCCATGGACGGTCTTGGCATGCTATGGTCCATGGGGGTCACAAAGAGTCACACATCACTGAGTGACTAAAAAACAATAAACTTAGGGCCAGGACAATGAGGGATTTACCCAAGGTTATACCAGTGGTAAGTAGTAAAGTTGGTCCTCTGACTCTCAGTACAGCACTCCTACTTCCTTAGCATGCCCTTTTGGGATCTCTGCTGGTAGTTCTTCCTCCATACTCTCCTTCTCAAAGTCAAACTTTGACTCCTTTCTCCTAATGCAAATGACTTTGATTCTTTCTATATTAGCAAGCACCCCAGCACACTCAGGATGGCCTGCCAGCACAGGTTTTTGATCTGCTTTGCTAAAGGAAAGCAACTTCTAAATCTTAACTTTAATTAGAAAGAAGTAAATACAAGCAGGGAAATTAGCACAGAGATTCAATAGACAGGGCTCTTACTGTCTGAACAAAGTAATACAACCACCTACATACACCACTGGTAGAGCACAAACCTCTGAGTAGTGGGGGGGTAGGGGGGAGAAGAAAGGGTCTTAACAAATGGCTACTCAGAGGCCATCCAGGGATTCAGAAGGTCCTTGTCATAAGCGAACCCCCAAAACAAAATATCAACCTCCCAGTATATACAACATTGGTTGGCTCAGAGCCAGTAGGCATGAAACATATATGACTCAGCACAGCTGTGAACCATCAGGGTTCAAAGGGGATCAATCCTTCAGATGTTTTCAATGAGTCTGGGAAACTGAACTCCAGAAAGAAAACACCAAAAGTCCCACTTTGCTTGCTCTTAAACTCCTCACAAAAGAGTTGGAAATTCACATTTTGAATCTTCAGATTTTCTGGTCTGTTGTTGCTTGACTTCTTTAAGAACAGGTGGATCAGTGGAAGACCACAAGTGTGGTGTCATGAAATTAATTTTAGACTTGGGAGTCAGAAACCCTGGCTTTAACATTTATTGGTCATTTCACCTTGGGCAACTTATCTGACCTCTCAGACTTTTATCTCTTTTGTAACATTTTCTGCCCTATATACTTCCCATAAAGAAAGGTCTTGGTGAGCTTTAAAATTATAAAATATATGTTATTTTAAGTGAGATAAACCAGCCTTGTAAATTGCCATATATTTGTATTGATTTAAAATGTAGTTACTCTACTTTGAATAAGTCACATTTTTGCTATGGGCCCACAGTTTCTTCACCTTTAAAAGGAGGGGGTTAGAATAAATGATCTCTTTGTATGCTTCCAAGACACACTCTGTGATGCAATGAGTCATAACAAACAATGAATGACTAGCACCTCAAGACAAGAACATATAACTTCATCACAGCTCTATGCCACCAATCTACCACCAAACACACACATATTTATACATGCACATACATGTATATGTATATATACACACACAACCCACCACAAAAATATACATAACCACACAACTAATTAATTTGAGAAAGGAGTGAAGCATAGATCTGTAAGTCATCCAGGGCAAGATGGAATGTTCCTTCTGGTAAGAAGCATTATAAAACTCAATCTCCCTCTTGGGTCAGTTGAGGCCAGGCCCTCTTTGAACAGCTGCTGTCTCACCATCTTTGGCTCCATTTTCCACACTGGTAACTCCTGAGGCCTGTGTACCAGACCTTTGCTACGAGTAGTCGTGTTGTGGAAGACTGCACTTCATCACCCAAGAAGCAATAGGACTATTACACTCACAACTCCCATAATCCCTCTTTCAAAATCAGTGCTGCATAACAAAGCAGAGTTAGGAAAGGGAAAACACTGTGGTACTTTTAAAAAGATGTTAAGTTGTGTTTGTACTTTAAGAGTTAAAGTCTAAGCAAATGTCCCCATTGATTAGCATTGCTTTCTAATAATATCAGCCAGCTTTGCATTCTTTTCCTCCTGAATTGTGGACGTATCTGCTTATTCAGGATAACAATGTCTGTGTCTTGGGCTGCCCTACTGAGGGAACTGAGGGAAACTGAAAGTATTTCTCTGTCCCATCTGATGGTGGTTTAGTTTTTACAGTGTTGGTTAGGGCATAAGTACTTCACACTCAAATCAAAGTGTTTTTTTTTTAAAGTAATGCCAAACTGGAATTGCTTCTGAAGAGTCAAACGAACTATCTGAATAAGCCTCCTGTCTGAGATACTTAGAGTACTTACTAAGGGGCCATCAGCTCTCTGAATCTAAGTTCCCTAACATGTCAGATGAGAGATGGTCTGCAGCTATGAATCTATAATTCTATGAAATATACATTTCTTAAGTGCTTATTGTCTGCAAATCATTGTAAGTAGGAGTTTAGATAAAGAGTTTCTAGGCTTTGATCATTGATCTAGGAAAATGGTAGTTGAGGGCAGGAGCTATCCTCTCCCTCTGTTTTTTTTTCCAACACAAAATAGTAAGCTACTTACTAAATATAAGATTGAATTGAAATGAATTCAACTAGTTTACAATCCAATAGGAGAATAAAGACACCAGTCTAATACCTCATAATTTACGTAACTGTGCTTCAGTGGGTATGGGCACAAATGATCCATAGGGCTCATCTTTTGGGATTCTTGTCTGTAGTCTCCCCAAAATTCTCCACAGGTAATCAGCTGAACCCATTAGAGGACTTCCTCTAATTTTTTTTTAACATCCCATCAGCCCTAGTATAGCACCAAACTTGCCTCTTATCTCTTGCCACTCCTTTTCTGGCACTGACACAGACAAAGCAAGACAATAATATTTGGCATTTGCATATTATCCCATGTAACCCTCAAACTGTGAGATTGGTGCTATTAATATTCCCATTTTTACAGCTGAAAAAAAGACACAGAGAAGTTGTGACTACCCAGGATAAAATAGCTAGAAAGTATCTGAGGCAGAATTTGAACTCAGGTCTTCCTGATTCCAGTGGATGACTAAGCCTACTAGAAGAATTCAAGTATATCACTCTAACTGGTATGCCACTTAGCTTCAGAAATAAACACTACTATATGTTAAGTGCATGAAAGAATTACAAAATAAAGCACTGTGAGGTATGAGAAGGATGATATTTGTAGGCAGAGAAAGTCAAGCATAATGTCATACTTGGTATTCTCTACCTGGAGAACGAAGACATTCAAGATTCATTAAGTTCTGTTCTAATAACTCATCTCTTGAATTACCCACTTAGTTCTTTACTTACTTGGAAATTAGTAGCTAAAGCTCTCCCTTAAAAAAACTGTGGAGGAGACAGAAGCATGATAGAGGAGGGAGGTAATCTGCCTGTTGTTTGTTAAATTAGAGTCCATTCCCAAAATGTCAGTGGCAATATCGATTTGTTCCATGATGCTTACCAATGGATAGTGTCTCTAATAGCCTTAAAAGGTTTCTAGTGTTCTTTAAATCAATTCTTAAAATTAATCTTAATATATTTGGGCTAGAAAAGACTCTAGCAGTCATCTAGTCCAACTGTCTCAGTTTATGAATAAAGAAACTGAGTCCCATAGAGTTTAAGTCACTTGCTTAATGTCCCTTGGCTATATGGCTGAGTAGAACACTGGTCTCCTGGTTCCAAGTATAGCCTGTCTTCCATCTTCATAGTTTGCAATTAATCTACTATGTATCTGTAGGGAAACACTAACTGCCAAGGAAGTAGAACCATCTGGAATTCTGGGGAAAATTGCTAATGGGAAAATGCTCTACTCATGGAAAAATATTCTTTCTCACTAAATACCCCATCCCCTTGCTTCTTTGGTTGTGGGTTGAGTTGAAAATAAATTTTCAAAGCTAGAAGTCACCATTGAAGCCATCTGGGGCATGATAGTACTTGAATAAGAATCCTCTGTATATCTCTGACAAATAAATGGGCCTCCAGTCTTTGTCTGAAGATAGAAGGGGAAGTCATTGAATTGAAAGGTGGCCCATTCTACTTTAGAATAGCACTAACGATTAGAGTTTCTCATTGGAAAAAAAGAGTTTACTTTCATTGAACCTAAATCTTTCTCTGTAACCGCCACCAAGAGTGCCCTTAATTCTGCCTGGAATGGATGATGGTAGTAGGGAGTGGAATAGATCTGATGTAGCTTTCAAATGTAAATGTAAAATTAGGAGGTTGAGCTAAATGGTTTCCAAAGTATCTTTTGGCCTCAAATATTCTAGAGGATCTGAAGTTGAGCCTGGTCGATGTTGAATGTAACATCTCTGAAGGGACTTGAGAGAAAGGAGATAAATGTCTCTCATGTAGCATTGCTTAGATCTCTTCTTTTGTAATGAGTTTGGAAATAGCATGGCCCCAGTTGCTCCTTTCTGACACTTAAAAATTATCATCTTCATCATCCTCATCATTGTTGCCTGGATCTGCAATTTCCTTAGTTTGGGGACCCCCTAGCAAGGAATTTCCCTTACCAATTCCATTGGCATCTTGTCTGCTATTTCTACTCTTACACCAGGAGTTCTTAACCTAGGGTTTATAGACCCCTAGATCTGAGGGAGTCTGTGAATTTGGGTGGGGAAAAAGAATTACATTGTTATTTTCACTCTCTTAGAACTAAAATTTATTATTTCTTTCCCTTAGTTAAAAAGATTTTTCTGAGAAAGAGTCTATAGATTTTACCAGACCTGCCACAGGAGTCCATGATGCCCCCAAAAGGTTAAGCCTATCTTAGAGAGTTGCTTGGGGGATTGAGGTTAAATAGCTTGCTCAGATGTATGTGTGGCAGAAGGTAGTTCCTGAGCTTTAAAAAAGAATTTTCTGTCTTATTGGGAAATAATTTATGGCTTCTGATGAGAAAGTAGTGGATGCGGCAAGAGAGAGGGACCATATCTGCAAAGGAAAGCAGAGAGTAGGGAAAGGAATCTTTACACTGGCATGTGAAATAACAATGGTTTTGTGATTTCTTCCCTTCTTCTGTTCAAGGTTTTACTTTGCATAACTTATTCGTCCACCTTTGACATGAATGGAAGTGCAGTGCTGAAGATTGCAGAGGTGAGTGCCCCTTCCCTTCCTCAGTGCCCCAGAGAGCTCAATACCTCCATGTTGCCAGCATTAGGAGCTACTTTGATGATGACTGGAATAAAGCATCATGCCAGATTGGTATGGAATGGAATCCTATGTGCAGAGCAAGGTTTCCTCTGATTATTATTGTCTTCAGCAATTACCACTAATGGGAATTGATTTTTTTAAAGAAATATCTGTAGATCCCCATCCTTTCTAATGATACTGTATGTCTTGGAGCTTTGCATGTTTCAGCTTGCTAAACCCAGGGCTTCAATGATGATAATAACAGTACTAGGTCCCTTCAGTCCCATCTGTGCCCCCTTTCCCTATGATGAACTAAAAACATATCTGAATTGAACTTAAAAATTTTTTTATGCAACAAGATAGGAGAAGTTAATCCTAGTTTTAAACTTAAACAATATACCACAAGAGGCAGGATGTGATGGTGGTTAGGTAGTCAGTCTTATTCAAGTACGTTCCAGAAATACACTGTTTTTGTCACCTTAAACAAGTCACTTATTTCCCATTAGCCCAAGCAACTCATGTAAGTATATAAGTTACTGGTAAGTTGCTACTCAGCATTAGTAGGTGCTCCCATCTTGAGAGGTCTGCACACTGATGTAATCACAGGTCCATACTTAAGGTCCTCTCCAACTTGTAAAAAAAAAAATTCAAAACTCTGTATTTCTCAACCCCAACAAAATCCCACTAATGAACCTGTTGCAGCAGAATACTAATAATGTCTGTTTCAGAACACTTCTGAGAAGTGCTCAAGAAAACTTGACTCCCTGCATTTATTTCATACATCTCTTGCTACCTGGAAACATCGTGGTTTAAAAACTATGCTATAATGAGGTTTTTACCACTGCTTTGTACAAAGTATATAGTTTCTAAGAACTGACAAGTTTTGACAGGTGGATGCTTGCAGACCAAAAAGAACAAAGCACTACTGGGAGATAAAGAGAGGCCCTTTCTAATAGCAATTCTGTGCAGAGCTCATACTGGTGGGGATGTTTTGTAGAGCATTACCTGTGAACAGCCAGTGAAACCAGTTTGGCATAATAGAGATAGGGAGAATCAAGGGAGTTCTTCTGATGGCCCTGCCATTAACGGTGTGGTCTTGGATCAGTCCCTTTATTTATTGTATTCTCAGTTTCCTTGGGTATAAAATAGGTCTCCAAAGTCCTTTTCACTCCAAAATGCTCTAATTTAGAAGATGTCGAAATTTTAAGGTGGAGAAACTGACAGGTTACGTTAGGGAATGTTGAGTTTCTAACACTTTGAAAATAGTTACAGTGAGACTGTAATCTGTTTAATCTGTTTAAAAGTGTAGAATTAGCTTTGTTATTTGTCCCATTTATATGACTTACCTCTGATGATGAATCATTACTTGATGAAATCTTGGCTTGGTTTTCTGCTCTCAAGAAACTTCAACCTTAATCTCACTTGGGCATTTCCAGGAGTTACTGTAGATCAGTTGCTTGCTTGTTGCCACCACACAATCCACTTACACAATGAATATTAAAAGCCTTCCTTGATGCCAATTAACTGGACTATTGCTTTCTAATTACTTTAGTAATTACTTTAGTAAATCTGATCTGGATTATGTTTTGGTGATCTCTGGCACTTAAAATCTAAGAGATAGCAGGAAGCTTCTTGAGGGGAGGAATTGTTTTATTTTTTGTGTTCCTATCGCCAGAAACCGACTCAGGGTCTGGCACATGATTGACCATTAATAAATTCTTGTTGATTAGTTGATGACTTGCTTACACCTAGCCTCCCTCTGCTCCAATTCCCTGTCTGTTCTTTGCCATAGCTAACTGTCAAAGCATGAGGTCCTGCTATAGATAACAGCACCTTCCCCCATCTCTCTTACTAATTATTTTTAGAAGTCCCTTGGCACCCCTTCTGCTCTTGACTCCACTCCACTCAGTTCTGATTCTCCCCTTCTACCTTGCAAATTAGTGAGTAATGTGCATTAAAACATATTTCTTTAACTTAATCATTTTAAAATTTGCCCACATTAGATAAAACAATTTATTATAGGTGGTCAATTTTGAATGCTTTAAAAGCAATATAAAGGTGATAACAAAAAATTTTCAATACAAAGTTAGAGAAATTCCTCATAATTGACAAAAAAACTAAACAAAAAATTAAACAAAAAGCTTCCTAATAAAATGGATTCACCTACAAGGCAGTCCTTAGCATTTTAAGATAAGAAAAAAATAACTTTCTCTCTACTCTTTTAATATAATTTAATGTAAGATACATCCATAAACTGGTTATATCCACTTATATAAAAATGACATTAATTTTTTTTACATTATGAGCATGAACATATGCACCAGGAATTATGAAAGACAATATAGATTAACAGTAGCTTACTTTGCAGTGTGTTCATTCTATCAAAAAGAATAATCAGAGAAAGTGTTAGAAATCTGAATATGCTATAATCACAAACCAGTTGAATTTATATTTCTCTGAGAATTCCTCATTTCTATTATATTAATACCTCCTTTCTATTATTTTGATGGCTCCCTTCTGTCTGTTATCTCACTGGTGCAATTCTCCTTCACAACACCAGTCTACCCATCCACGTTTTCTCTCTCTGTATGTTTCTTGTCCATACTTTTTCATATATCTCCCATTGAGGATCTGTCCAGCATGCTGAAGTCTTAGGTCACTTAATAGCTCAAGCCAACACTCAACTCTCTGTTCCTCGCTATTGCTTCATTATCAACCCACTTGTTTTTCTGGTCATAAAATGTCTTTGTCTTTTATGTAACCTCAGAGCTAAAAGGTATTCAGTGCCTACGACTTTTTATATTCTTTGTCAATTTGTAGCATAGATTACAGAGAATATTAGAGCTAGGGGAGAGGGTACATTAGAAATCACCTAGCCTGACCCTCTCAATTTACAAATAAGCTAAAGCTTAGAGAGATCCCAGAATGTCAGAGTTGAAAGGGGCCTTGAATACCAACTAGATACCTGAACAAGAAAGAATGCCTTCTATAACATTCTCTACAAGTAGTTTCCTAGCCTTTGCAAAAAGACCTCTAGTGAGGGGAAACCATTACCGCCTTGGATAATCTTCAATATATCCTTCAGATGTGGTCTGCTCTGAGTAAAATAGAGCTAGGTTAACAACATCTTAGTTCTAGACATTATGCTTCTCTTAATAAAGTCTATTTGGTTGTTATCTCATTGATTATTCATATTGACTTTGCAGTACACAAAAACTTCCAAGTCTTTTACAAACCGCTCTCTAGACCAAGTGTTTCCATCTTGTGCTTGTGAAGCCGATTTTTTGAACCTGCGTGTAAAACTTTACATTTATCCTAATTACATTTCATTTTTTAAAACATTCTACACAGTGGTCTACCTTGTAAAAAAAATTTTGGATCCTGATTGTGTCATCCAAAGGATTACAATTCCTTCTAGTTCCATTTTACTTGCAAAATTGATAATTTATTCCCTTAAGCTGGTCATTGGTTAATAAATAGGGCCAAGCACCTGGAACACTTTACTTGAGGATATATGCTGCCTTTACATTAAACCCAAATGAGTTCAATCAGACAGTTCCAAATCAGTCTAACTAATGTAACTAACAACCGATCTTTTGTGCACATCTTTTTTTCTTTTTTATACATATTTTCCATCTCTTCCACAACACTAGCATTGGAGACTTATCAACTACATTATTAAAATCTAGTTAAACTCTATTTGTAGCATGCCCCTCATCTGCTAATTCAATAATCCATCAGAAAAGGAAATAAGGATAGCCTGGCATGATCTGTTCTTGATAAAAAAAAAATGCTGACTCTGAAAACACTTCATTTTCTAAATTTTCATTATCTATCCATTTATGAATATATTGCTTGGCAATATTGCAGGAAACCAAAGCTAAGATCACTAGTCTCTAATTTGAAGACTTTTCCTTTTTTTTGTGGAAAATCAGACCATTTACCCTTCTCCCATCCTACATTATTATCTCATTCTCTATGTTCTTTTAGATTACTGACATAAGCTCAGTAATATCTGCTAGATCAGAAACAAAAACAAAGCAAAACAATAAACCCTTGTCCCAAATGTGCTTAGTCAAACAAAACAAATTCCCAAATTGTCCATGTTCAAAAAATGTGCTTTTCGTTTTCATATTAGCTATCACTTCTCTGTGAGCAAGTGGGTGGCATTCTTTGTCATGAGTATTCTAGTATTTCTAGAGTGTTCCATTCCTCCTGGACTGATCTCCAGTAAAGAACTTCAGTCCATGGAATCCTGTTAATCCTTTCTCTCAACTCTTTGAAATCTGCTTTTCCAAAACCTAAGGTGCATGTCAGAAGATGCCCAGTTTTTCTGTCCTTTTCTATCTCACGTGCTAAGATGGAGTGAAGATTTCCCTCAAAGACTGCCATCATTCCAACCCTAACAACCACTTCTTCCTTGTTAGAGAAAATCAGGGTAGAGTAGAAGTTGACATCTTTGCTTCCTCTGGCTTCTGAAGGATCAGTCCTTAAGGCAAGCTCAATTTCTGGTAAAGGTAAAGTTCCAACAGATGTTCAGTTAATTGAATCCCTCTATTACTACTATAATCATATCTCTGTGCCAGATGCATAATTTATTTCCCAGACTCCTTATCTATTTATTCTTTCTGCTTAGCTTGCCTGTTAATATAGTCAGATGATAATGTTGCTTCTTTTTCTGCTCTTTTTATATTTGCCTAAATGTCTTCTTCCATACTTTCTACATCTGTTTCCTGAGTTTCCTAATATGAATTTATTTTCTTAATATACAGTGTTACTCCAATCCCCACCCAACCCCCTTATCTCTCCTGTTCCTTTTGAATAAGTTATCCCCTTCCAGAACTATATTATAGTCATGGGTCTTTCCCCACTGATATCAGTGTTACCTTTGGTAATTCTTGCTAGTAGTTCACAGAGACAATTATTCTGTCAGGGTTCTTGGAAGGCATGTTGGAGAGCTTTCATCTACAGAGTTATCACTCCTCCCTTCCTTAACTTCTTTTCATGTTATTAGTACTTTAACAATCCCAAGTAAATTTCTTTCCCTGATCTAGCTGACCTCTTGTTTTACTTAACAACTTCCTTCACCATTTCCTTAATTCCTACTTTTCCTTCTCAGGTTCTCTTAGGGTCTAGAACTTGAAGGGGCTTTAGAAATCACCTAGTCCAAATCCCTCATTTTTACAAATAAGAAAACTGAGGTCAGGTTGCAAAAGTAACTCAGGCCCTTCTGCTCTTTCTACTCTGTGAAACTTGACTCATTTACCTTCAATTCAGCTCCTATTTTTCTCAACTTCTCCCAATTTTCCCCTTCCTAAATTTAATCCCTGGCCTTATTTAAATTTCCAAATCCTCTAGGTCTCCTTCACAATTTTCATTGCTTTTTCTTTTCTCTATATTAGTTTTTTTCTCATTCGCTTCTTTTGTCTTTTCCCTTTCCTATTCCTCCTTTTTCTCTCTCACATCCTTCTTTCTCCTCCCTCCCTTTCCTTTTCCTTCTCCTTCTTCTTTTCTCTGTCCTCTTTTCTTTCTACCCTTCTTCCCTTCCACTTCCTTTCCTTCTTTTTCTCTTTTTTCCCCTTTCTTCTTTCCCCTTCCTTTTCCTTTCTTTTCTCCTTTTCCTCTTCCCCCTTTCTCTCCCTCTTTTCTCCTCTCCTCCTTCTCTTATCTTTTCTTTCTCCTCCTCCTCTACCTTTTTCTTCTTTTCTTCCTCCAACTTGAATCATCCTCCTTCTCCTCCCATCCACCCTTCTACTGAAGTTGGGAGTCAAATATAGCTCAAGCAACATAGCCAAAGTCAAATAAATAGCTAGTTTCTGGAAGAACTGGGACTAGAAACTAGATCTCTTGATTGATTGTGGTTCATCTCACTTTCCACCACACCATACATTAATTTCTCTAAGAAATGTGGACTTTTCTTCAAACAAGAAATTTCAATAAAAAGAGGGATATCATTGTGAGGAAAGTGTGATCCTATTCCAGTGAAGTTCCTAAAGCCAGGATTTTGGGACCCTGCTCATTGAATCTTTGGAAACAGGTTCCTTTGTTGTCAGTGCCAAAATATTGCAGTGTGACTCCACCCCTTAAGGCTACAGGAGCCTCAGTGATGTCCTTCTAGCTGCTTTCTTTGGGTTTCAAGTACAAGACCCTACATTGATTGAACTCTCAAATTTTTTCCATTGTAACTTATCAAGGGGCTACCAAGGATTAAAAAAAACTTTTTAATTACTCTAAACCCCCCTGGAACTGGCATTTTAAAATTATTATTTATCTAAGAGGATTCTATGCCTCTCATTTTTTTCTGCCAAATTGTCATAGAAAAATAGAACATACAGAAACTAGTTCATCAGAAAATGGAAGGCGTATTTGACTCTTAAACCCTTAAATATGAAATCCTAGATTTTTTTCTTCAGTTTATTGCTTAGTTCTAGACCTGTGATTTCTTTAATGTAGGAAGGCCCTGGCAGTTTGGCAACTCCTCTGTAACTTAGTGAGTTACTTTAGAGGCTGAAGGGTTAAATGGCTTCCCTAGAGTCACACAGCTAATGTCAGAAGCATCTGGTGTCAGAGCCAGGGTGCTAGTCTTTTCCTGATTCCAAGACTGGCCTCACATTATTGATTTCCTATCACATCACCCTACTGCTAAAGTTTTAAATGACACTAGGACAGTAAAATATAGTAGTAGTAGTAGTGGGAGGAGGAGGAAGAGGAGGAACAGCTAAATATAGCACTTTGAGGTTTTTCAAAGCAATTTACATATGTTATATTAGTTGATCCTCACAACCACACTATAAGGTAGGTGCTATTATTATCCCTATTAAACAGATGAAAAGATCGAGGCTTAGAGAGGTTTGGTGACTTCAGGATTACATAGCTAGCATCTGAGGCTGGATTCAAACTCAGGCCTTTCTGACTTCAAGTTCTGCACTCCATTCACTATGTCATCTATCTGCCTCAGCATTTGGCACATAGTAGATGCTTGGTTTGTTGACCTGAAAGAGGTATATGCCATTACTCCATCTTTAACTGGCTTTAGTGACCCCAAAATTATGAGTCAACGGGGAGACTGAGAAACAGAGGAGGAATAATAATGATTATCTCATATTTCTATATTACTGTAAGTTTTAGAAATAGCTATCTTCAAAACAATCCTGTTATACCCCTGTTTTACAAATTCAAAAATGGAATGCCAGCATGATTTAGGAATGGCCATCCATATATAGTATTTGCCAGTGCTACACGCAGGATTTTAACTCAATTCTCCTCACTCCAAGGCCAGCATTATTTCTACACCATCTGGGCTACTAAAGCATTACAAATAAGTGAAAGATGTGCAGAATTATATTTTTGAGTGTTATAGGACATAAACAATGAGGAGAAGAAAAATATTAACTTCTGGGAAAATGAGACCTGGTTAACCTCCTGAAGTATGGTCCTAGATTACTAAGCTTCTGTATGGGAGCAGAAAGCAAATAATCCTACCATATGCCAATATAATATCCGTCTGCCAATCATCAGTTAGGCCTGAATCAGAAACTCATTAAGCATTAATCTTACTCTTCATAATATCTTGAATTGGCTTATAGGACTACTGTCATGCCATAAGGAAAGATAGTGAGCAAGAAATCACTCATACCTTAGGAGCAGGACAGTGGCATCATGGAGAGAAGTTCCACTCATTTGAAGGTTAGTAAGTATGGCCTCGATTGAAATAATTTTTGGAAGCAAAGGACTGGAATATTAAGATTTGTACTCCAAATGACTGTGTAAAATATTCCCTTTGTGCAACCATGAGACCTCAGATCAACAATAATCTATTATATGTACACTAGATTTGGATTGCTTGGGAGATTTTGTAAAGGATAATCTATTTTTACACTTCCAGTGTGGAAGGAAGTCCCTATATTAGACGTTTTCCTTTCTATCCAAATTTATATAGACATGTGCCTCACTTCTTCCAAAAGCTAAATGGTTAAAATGTAGCATCTGCAAACATGGAAAATATTGTGCTGAAATCTTGTCATAAATATATTCACTAGACACTGGAATTCAGTATAAAACTGATTCATCCTACCCCTGTTCAAGTAGGTTTCAAGGGATCAGTGAGTCACGGTGCAGGGAGAGACCTAAAAGTTCAACTAATAGACCACATTCACTTCACAGATGAGAGAACTGAAGCCCAGAGGTCATCAGATACTAACCTGAGCAAGTCATTGAACCTCTCTTCATTTGTTTAATGGAGATAATAACAACACCTATTTTAGAGTGTTGTAAAGATCAGAAGAGATTTTTAAAAAGCACTTCACAAGTTTTTTATTTTATCACTAGTGTTTTTTTCTGCCACATTATTGCTTCTCAATATTTTAATGAGTGAAGAACCTCATGATGAAGTATAATGTGTTCCTTTTTGCTGTCACTCTGAGGGACTGACCATTGCGTGGACACTTCCAGGACACTTTCCACTTTTCTCATCATAAACTATTAATAATAACTCACCATTATATAGTGTGAAGTACTTTCTTCACAACCGCTCCATAAAGTAATAAGAATGTTTTTAATCCCCATATTGCAGATAAGGAAACGTTAGGCTTTGAAAAATCAAAATTAAATGATTTGATCAAAGCTACACATATAATATATATATATATATATATATATATATATATATATATATATATATATATATATATATGTATATCCGAGGGGGAATTTGAACTCAGGTCTCCAACTTTTTTTTTTTTATTTAACTTTTTACATTCATTTTCACAAAATTTTGGGTTCCAAATTTTCTCCCCTTTTATCCCCTCCTCCACCCCAATACACCGAGCAATCTAATTTTCCCTATCTCCAATCTGCCCTCTCTTCTGTCATCCCTCCCTTCTCTTGTCTCCATCTTCTCTTTTGTCCTGTAGGGCCAGATGACTTTCTATTCCTCATTAACTGTATTTCTTATTTCCTAGTAGCAACAACAATACTAAACAGTTGTTCCTAAAACTTGAGTTCCAAATTCTCCACCTCCCTCCCTCCCCACCCATTCCCTTTGGGAAGGCAGGCAATTCAATATAGGCCATTTCTGTGTAGTTTTGCAAATGACTTCCATAATACTCGTGTTGTGTAAGACTAAATGAATTACCCTCCATCCTATCCTGCCCCTCATTGTTTCTATTCTGTCTTTTGATCCTGTCCCTCCCTGAGTTTTGACTTCAAATTGCTCCCTCCTCCCATTGCCCTCCCTTCCATCATCCCGCCCCCCCCTTGCTTATCTCCTTCTCCCCCACTTTCCTGTACTGTAAGGTAGGTTTTCGTACCAAAGTGAGTGTGCATTTTATTCCTTCCTTTAGTCGAATGTGATGAGGGTAAACTTCTTGTTTTTTTTTCCCTCAGCTCTCCTCTTTTTCCCTCCACTAAAAAGTCTCCTGCTTGCCTCTTAAATGACATATAATTTACCCCATTCCAATTCACCCTCTTTCCTCCCCCAACCTTTCTCTCTCACCATTTACCTTAATTTCTTTTAAGATATGGTCCCATCCTATTCAATTCACTCTGTGCTCTCTGTCTCTGTATGTGCATGCATGTGTGTATGTGTGTGTGCGTGCACGCATGTACATGTGTGTGTGTGTATGTGTGTGTGTGATCCCACCAACTACCCAGATACTGAAAAGTTTTAAGAGTTACAAATATTGTCTTTCCATGTAGGAATGTAAACAGTTCACTTTTGGTAAGTCCCTTATGACTTCTCTTTGGTGTTTACTTTTTCATGCTTCTTCTCATTCTTGTGTTTGAAAGTCAAATTTTCTTTTCAGCTCTGGTCTTTTCATCAAGAATGCTTGAAAGTCCTCTGTTTCATTGAAAGTCCATATTTTCCCCTGAAGTATTATACTCAGTTTTGCTGGGTAGGTGATTCTTGGTTTGAGTCCTAGTTCCTTTGACTTCTGGAATATCCTATTCCAGGCCCTTCAATCCCTTAAAGTAGAAGCTGCTAGATCTTGAGTTATCCTGATTTTATTTCCACAATACTGGAATTGTTTCTTTCTAGCTGCTTGCAAGATTTTCTCCTTGACCTGGGAGTTGTGGAATTTGGACACAAGGTTCCTAGGAGTTTCTCTTTTTGGATCTCTTTCAGGTGGTGATCGATGGATTCTTTCAATACTTATTTTGCCCTCTGGTTCTAGAATATCAGGGCAGTTTTCCTTGATAATTTCATGGAAGATGATGTCTAGGCTCTTTTTTTGATCATGGCTTTCAGGTAGTCCCATAATTTTTAAATTGTCTCTCCTGGATCTATTTTCCAGGTCAGTTGTTTTTCCCATGAGATATTTCACATTCTCTTCCATTTTTTTCGTTCTTTTGGTTTTGTTTGGTGATTTCTTGGTTTCTCAGAAAGTCATTAAACTCTATCTGTTACATTCTAATTTTGAGAGAACTATTCTCTTCAGTGAGCTTTTGAACCTCTTTTTCCATTTGGCTAATTCTGCTTTTGAAAGCATTCTTCTCCTCATTGGCTTTTTGAACCTCTTTTGCCAATTGATTGAGCCTATTTTTCAAGGTGTTATTTTCTTCAGCATTTTTTTGGGTCTCCTTTACCAAGGTATTGACCTGTTTTTCATACTTTTCTTGTATCTCTCTCATTTCTCTTTCCAATTTTTCCTCCACCTGTCTAACTTGCTTTTCAAAATCTTTTTTGAGCTCTTCCAAGGCCTGAGCCCACCCGACATCCCCCTGGGATGTCTGGGGTACCAAGGCCCTGCCCTCCACATCTTTCCCTGATGGCAAGAATATTTCCTCATCATCGGAACCGAATGGTGGGAACATTTGCACCTGCTCAAAAAAGCTCTCTATAGTCTTATTTTTCTTCCCTTTTCTGGGCATTTTCACAGCCAGTTACTTGACTTCTGAGATTTCTGTCCACTCCTGCCTAGATCTGCCCAGCTAGTGCTTGGGGTCTGAGATTCAAATAGGCTTTCCAAGGCAGCTGTGGCTGCTATTCAATGTGAGCTTTAGTTCTGGTGCTGGGGTGGGGGCAGGGCCGCCTCCCAGGCTCAGTTCCCTCAGGGGCTTTATGCAAAAACCTTCAGTAATGGAGCGGGTGGGGGCAGGGCCACCTCCCAGTCTCAGCTCCTTCAGGTGGTTTATGCAGAGACCTTCAGTAATGAAGATCCTGCCTGCTGCTCGGGGAGTCCCAGGGGCCACCGCTGCCTCCGCCGCCTCCCGCCCCTGCCTCTGGATGGAGACACCCTGCTCTCCTCTCGGCCAGCCTAGACGTGTCTTTCACTGACCTGTAGTGTCTGTGGGCGGAGGGACCTTCCCGGCTGCCGGAGGTTCAGTCCCTGAAGCTTGCTTGGATCAGCTCCTTTGGGGCCGCCTGGCCAGGGCAGCACTGGGGTGGGGTCCGCTTTCCGGTGCACGACGGACCCTGGGGACGGCTCTCCGGAGTTCTCTGGAACGGAACTCTCTTCCACTGTGTTTCTGCACACCCTGCAGTGATCCAGAACTTGTGGGGAACTCTTCTTACATTAAATTCATGGGCTGTGGGTTCGGAGCTAGCATGCGTGAGTCTTTCTACTCCGCCATCTTGACTCCACCCCCCTCCAACTTTTAAGTACAGCACTTTTTTCTCATATGCTGACCCTGAAAAACACACTATTTTATCAATCATACTGATACATGATACTCATTTGAGTATCTCTCTCACCACGTAGGGAATCATACCTTTTTACGTGTTGGTGCTCTGCCCAAAGGAAAATAAATCTTGATTGCTGGAAACTTGCAAGATATCTTGAGGTTTATGGGCTAGATTTCTTTTTTTTTCCCCATCCCTACTTATTTATCCTATCATTTTTTAAAAACCATACCTTAAATCCAAATCACTCTGACCAACAATAGATCCTAACATAAGCCTCATTTGGTAATTATTTGGGTTCTGATGACTCAGAATGTGTGTAAATATCAATTGTTTTGTTTCAACCAGAAATCCTGAGGGTCTTCCCCTTCCAGACTGATTTTTTTAATTAGGTAAAAGAGGCTATTTTTTGCCTCATTTCTTACCTAGACTTAATCACTGAATGGGTGTTGCCTCAGACACACAGATCCGGAAAACACCTTAGCTTAAAAAGACCAAGGTGTCCCATAGCATCCAAACCCATCTCCACTCATCTTGATGTATATCTTGCCAGTTCATCCAGATGGCTTTGGAAGAGGATGTGAGACCGGTGACTTAGCACAGCCCTCCTTCACTTAAATTGAATTCACTTGCAAATCAAGCTATCACCTTCCTGATAGCTTTTGTCCTCTTTGAGAAAAGAAAACAACTATTCAGCTGATGACATCAAAACATTACAATGCTGCCACCGAGGAATTGGGAGTATCTGGTCACTCAGCTAAATTGTTCCCTATAGAAAAACAGAAGTAGTTCCATTTATTGCTAAAATGTCTCTTCACTGGGCTATATAATTCTTTAAATGGTCCATGCCTTTTTTTCTTTGACTCTGTATTGATTTGGCAGTACTGTTTCTGACAAATGCCTTAAGTAAGTCATTAAGGCAGCTGATAAACATTTAGTTCCTAAATATGATTCAAGTGAGAAGTCTGTTCTATATTGTCATTCACGAGGCTGGTTGCACTGAGTTCTTTGGGAACTTTTTATTGTTAATCATCAGGTGATGTTTTCCTGCAACCCAAAACTGGGCAAAGGAAGCAGAACTTTCACCTTAGATCAAGTGGAGCCCAGGTGGCTATTGAAGTTCATCACCAGGAAAGAAGATTTCACTTTATCCTTAATCTTCTTTCCCAAAATTTATCTCTTCTGACTTTTTCAGGCATTTTAGCATCTCTGAGTTGACTGCTTTGAGATGTCAGTCACAGTCAGTATCTTCCTATTTGACTACAAAGACCTTGGGACCTTCAAACATGGTGCTTCTTAGAATCATAAGCTTATAGCTTCCAGAGCTTAGAGTCCCTATAAACCAACCGTCTCACTTTATAAATCAGGGAATTGAGGCATAGAACAGTTAGGTGACTTGCCCAAAATAATAAAGGCAGTAAGGGACAAATGTAGGATTTATCCTCAGATCTTCTGACTTCTCTTCACACTGTATTTCTGACTTCATTCCACTTTCTTCTTTCCTTAGAGGTTAAGCACTCATTTTCCTATCCCATTTCACTATCTTAATTACAAGATGGTAAAGGAACATTTTTGGATTTAGAGAATAGGTAGAAATTGGGATCAAGATAAACTTCCTTTCTTTTTTTCTGATGGACCATAGGGCAGGGACAGAGTCTTAAGCTTCTTCATATAACCATGGCTAGCATACAGTAGATGTTCCATATGTGCCTCTTAACCAATTTGCTGATTATGGCCTCTTTAATTTGTTGGCATTAATGAAGCAGAAGAAGCATGAGGAGGAAAAGTCTCAGCTACGTCCTTGGTCTTGGTTCACCCAAACCTTGCTGTTGAGTCTTAGAGCTCAAAGACAGGTCTGATTTTAAGGAGACTGGGGAATAAGTCAGTAATAGCTCATTTGGCCAGGGCCATGGTTCCACTTACTATACAAGTTTTCCTTTGTTGTGTTCTCAAATGAGTTTTGTGTAGTGTTTGCCAAACAAATTGGTTCCTCCTGCTGAGGGACCAAGAATGACTAAGGGCTGACTTTTATACAGGTACCTAAGAAATTCAGAACTGGACAGGACTTCAGAAGTCATGGAACCCAACTTTCTCATTTTACAGATGATGAAACTGAGGCACCAAAAGATTAGGTGACTTGTTCAAGGTCTCACAGCTAATAAATATCTGAGGCAGGATTCAAATTTGGGTCTTCTTTACTCCAAGACTAGCACTGTTACCATTGTGCTTCCAATATCCATGACCGTTATTAGCTCAGTGGTTTTTTTAAAGTTTAGTATCATACCATCAAAGAGACTGGAACTGGTTATTTTATTGGCGGGCTCCCACTGAAGGAAAGATTTCAAAATACTTGAAAAATCAAAACTTTCCTCCTTCTGTAACAAGAGTCAATACAATAATAGGAAGAAGAAGAGAAAAAGAGATTTGCAATACTCCTTGGGGAGATAGTAGAAGCAATACACTGGTAGATGAAGTGCCTTAGTAGGACTCAGATTATGATTTGAGCTTGAGTACCTAAGAATCATCATTATCATCATCATCCCTCAACCACCTGCATTTATATAGTACTTAACCATTTACAAAGCATTTTTCCATGTAGTAATCTTTTCCTTAATCTTTAATTGCTCGCATGGATCATAGGGTCATAGGACTTAGATCTAGAAGGGATCTTAGATCTAGTTCCACTCCATTAGTAGAGGAAATCTCTTACAGATTACTTTTTGTAGAGGTGATCCCTCTACTTTCCCATGGTTTAGTTGGGTTGTTTTTTTAAATTTTTGGTTTCCTCAAGAAAAAACTAATTCCTTCTAGGGGGTACCATGTAGGTACGCATTTAGGAGCCTGGAGTCAAGAAGATATGAGTTAACATCCTGCCTCAGACACATGGTCATTGTATGACCCTGGGCTAGTCACTTAACTCCTATTTGCCTCAATTCCTCATATGTAAAAGAGGGACACATTGGAGAAGGAAACAGCAAACCTTTCCAGTATATTTGCCAAGAATACCCCATGGGCAAAGTCCATGGGGGCACATAGAGTTAGATACAACTGAACAGCAATATGGAGTTTCCTATTGAGAATAGCCTCAGCTCCTGTTTTTTAGGCATCACTACACTTCCTAAATAAGAACATAGCTATACATAAAGCAATATGTAGTTTCTGATGTGCATTTTGTCCATCTCCAGAAGCAAAATTCAAATGCAATTTTTTTCTTTAGATTTATGCATATATGTGAGGATTTAAAAGTAAAACAGCAGGAAACCCACTGTTTCCAGTTATGGAAGGCAAGTTCTTTAGGCATTCTCTGTTGAGAATCTGTTGCTACCCCACCTCCCCTGCCTCCCACTTTCCTTAATATAGTACTGTTATTATTCATCAGCCCATCTAGTGGAGAAAGTGAATGTTTCCTTGCTTCTGGTTTGTTCATTGGTCTCTATTCTCTTGTTCCTTTTTTTTGTGCTTTGTGGATGGGAAGGGGACATATATTTTGCTTCACTAACCCTTTGTGTTTTTGCTCTTAGTTGTGTTTAGCATGTCATAAAGTTGGATGTCCACGAATGCATGAAATGGTCAAATCATCCATTACTCAACTCCTTACTGCCCTGTGCCATCGTCCTTGTGCTCCCGTGCAGGTGGCTTTGCCCAAGGTATTGAGCTCTGTCCCTGGTTCACGGGCAAGATTAAGGAGTTGATGTATCAGTTCTATGCTTATGAAAGTGGAAGGATTGGGTTGGGGGACACAGTTTTGGAACAGCTGAAAGAGGAAATCAATGTGTCTTTTGCCAGAAACTCAGCCTGCAAAGTATTGGTAATGTTTCTAACTTTATCTCCTTCTTTTCAGCGGTTCTTGGAGGTGAAGAAAACTCAGACCTATAGAAACTTACTGACCTTAGAAACTCATTAATCTTAATGATAATTATGATGACCATAATTCCAATCCTTGCATTGGGATGTTTGCAAAAAAAGTTTTTGCAAAGCCTTATTTAAAAAAAATACTTTTTCTTCATTTGAAAATGTTGCTGTCTGAAAAACCCAGGTGACTCAAAGTATTAACCAAGTTTGATAATTTTGGAAGTGAATGTTTTTCTACTTCAACTTCACTAATAAGTTATCTGAGAACTTAGAATCTTTGCTTGGGAAAGGGCCCCGGAAGCTCAGGTTCATTTTAATATTTTTTAAACACTTTGAACATTTTAACAGTTCAGTTCCATATTTATTAGGTGTCTATTGTGTGCCAAGTACCAACCAAAATGCTAAGGATTAATGACAAAAATGAAATAGACCCTGCCTCCAAGAAACCCCTAGTCTATTTAATGGAATAAAATGTGATTATTACTGGCTCTGTAAGTTAGGTGTTGTTCTTTAATGCACTACATATACATTTACAGGCACTATGTGGCACAGTGGATAGAATACCCAGTCTAGAGTCAGGAAGACTTATTTTCCTGAGTTCAAATCTGACCTAGCTGTGTGACCTTGGGCAAGTCATTTAATACTGTTTGCCTCAGTTTCCTCATATGTAAAATGATCTGGAGTAGGAAATGGCAGGCCACTCCATATATCTCTTCCAGGAAAACCCCAGAGACTGAAATAACTGAACAACAAAAATGTATGCACACATATCTATTTATCTAGCTATGATTTTGCTATATGCAGCCTTTATTCATACAATTCTTACCTTGAAAGTGAGCTTTTCCTCCCTACAAATATATATGAAATTTTTAAAACTTCACAGATTAAATAAATTCTTAAATACCAGCAGTAGAAATAGGTTATATCTAATGTCATTTTATTTGGCATTGCAATAAAGAAATTGGAACCTAAAAATGCTGACTTGGAATTTTGCTACTTGTTCTTATCTATTTTTTTTAGGATTGGCAATTCCATCTGAACCCCGAATTGTATATAGGTTGACTTTCATATGTCTGTAGGTGATAAATGAAATTGGGGATGTGGACTTCCAGAGTCATGTTTATCAGTCTCATTTGAAGTGTCCACATTTGGTTCATTTTATGCATTTTTCTTTAAAAAATCTCATTTGCAAATCAAATTAAATGTGTCACCATCCTTTTGAGCCCACAGCTGTGATTTCATAGACATAAAGATCTCCAGGTAAGGGAAGTCATTCCACCAAAGCAGATTTGTCACTGTTCTGCAACTTCTTTTCTTAGAGAGTTTCCTGGGGTTAGAGTGGGGGAAGGGGAATGAGACTGAGAGATGGAATCATTTGCCAGGTTGATAAAGTCTGTACATGTTAGAGGCTAGATATGAAATTTTGTTTCTCCTGACTTGAAAGTAGGAGGTAGACCTTCTCTCTACCACACCATCCTGCCTATCAGGAAGTAGTTGCCATGGATATGAGGCTTTTAAAATTACACAACTACTTGTGCATAGAAATCTTGGTATAGAAGTCTGAGAATCAGCCTTTGAAGTATACTAGCAGTATTCCTATGGGCAAGTCTCTTATCCTCTCTGAGTCCCCTTTGTTCCATATTATGGAATTTTTATTATGTATTATTACATTATATAATATTACACATGTATAATACTATTAGTTACAGATGAGTTTCTGATTTGCCTTATGAAACACTTTTCCACACTGGGAAAACCCTGTACTGAGGAAAATATATCAACCTCCCTCCACTTCTAACAAAAATTAGAGAAAAATATTTGCATTCAGAGATCACCACTGATGAAACAAATACCAGCTTAGAAAGTGTTCTGAGGATCTTATGAAAAGTGTTGCATTATGAACGCAGATGATATGAACGCAGATAATATCATCATAGTGTACACAATGTTATGAAAATCTGATTCTGTTCAATTAGAATATTAAATATGCTTAAATAGGTTCTAAACCAATACATCCTATGCAAAAACAAAACCTTTTTATGATCAAAATGCAATTTCATTATGGTTTTTAAAGTATGTATAATTTCACCATGATGTAGATAGTGATGCCAATGTAAGAAGTTGATTTTTAAATTAACTTATAACAAAGTAGTTTTGCAAAAAAAAAGTTGCCTCTTAGTCCTTCTATTATTCAATTTCTTTGTTTTAAACTACCATTATGAGTCAACTCAGGATGGTTGGCAAGTATGCTTTACTTTCTAAAAGCTCATCTGGAAAGAAAGAAAGAAAGAAAGAAAGAAAGAAAGAAAGAAAGAAAGAAAGAAAGAAGGAAAGAAAGAAAGAAAGAAAGAAAGAAAGAAAGAAAGAAAAGAAAGAAAGAAAAGAAAGAAAGAAGAAAGAAGGAAGGAAGGAAGGAAGGAAGGAAGGAAGGAAGGAAGGAAGGAAAAGAAAGAAAGAAAGAAAGAAAGAAAGAAAGAAAGAAAGAAAGAAAGAAAGAAGGAAGGAAGGAAGGAAGGAAGGAAGGAAGGAAGGAAGGAAGGAAGGAAGGGGAAAAGAAAGAAAGAAAGAAAGAAAGAAAGAAAGAAAGAAAGAAAGAAAGAAAGAAAGAAAGAAAGAAAGAGGGAGGAGGAAGGAAGGAAGGAAGGAAGGAAGGAAGAGAAAAAGAAAAAGAAAGAAGGGAGGGAGGGAGAAAGGAAAGAAGGAGAAAACTAGAAATCAAAAAGTGAACAGTTTTTAATTCAAATACTAGTCAAGTGCTACTGTTTTGTGGCTTGGTTGAAACCTTTTCTGTCAAGTAGTCAAGCATTTGTTCTCCTTCTCAGTCCAGTTAATGATCTTGAGATCAAGACCTGCCACTTTAAAAAATGGAAACATTATACTATCTTGGTTAACACTATTGGCAGGAGAATCCTCAGAATAAAGATCATAGGTGCCTTGCATTATTCCTTTCTTGCCAGAGTTTGAGATATGTGCTATGACAGTAACATTAATTGTTAAATACAATTGAAACAATACAAGGTCATATGAGGAGGAAAAGGTGTTTATGTATATATGTACATATATGTATGTATATGTATACACACTATGTATATGCATATGCAGTTATGTTGGAGATCAGAGGTATCAGACACATGTACACATGCAGGCCATATGTAGTCCACAATAGTCCTAATGTGGCCCAATCTAGATGAAAATAATGGGAAATATTTAACTAAATATTTAAATTAAAGTTAATCTGATGTTTAATTTAACATTGGGAAGTATTTAACAAGACAAATTAAAATAAAATAAATCATAGATAATGTTAATATGTGTTTTTCAAAGTCAACATGAAGCCACTATGGATTCTTAACTAGGGTCTAGTCACCTCCTTTTCTCTGGGAACTTGATGTGTCTCCTATAGCTCAATGATTTCCTTATACATTAATGAAAAAAAAATGAATGCAGCAGGCAGGTGTATTTTCTCACAGAAAGAACAAAATTTGAAAATATATAAATCACATCATCACAATTGCAAAGAACACACATTTTTCACACCAAAAGCATTCTGTAAACTCAGGGGATAATTTTTTTAAAAACTTTCTATTTGACCCAGATCATAGGGAAGGGGAGTTTGTTTCGGACTGGTTTCTAGTGTTGTGAATTTTATTCTAAATTAAATTACTTGGCAATATGCTGAATTCCTGAGTTAAGGCACAAATAACACATTGGATGGCAAGTTAGGTCTGGAACCTGGAAGAATTGAGGTCAAATTTAGCCTCAGTCACTTACTAGCTTTGTAATTTTGGGCAAATCCTTTAGCCACTATTGTCTTCAGTCTCCTCAACTGTAAAATGGGGATAACCGGGGCAGCTAGGTGGTGCAATGGATAGAGCATCAGTGCAGGAGTCAGGAGGACTTGAGTTCAAATCTCACCTCAGACACTTGACACTTGCTAGCTGTGTGACCTTGGGCAAGTCACTTAACCCCAATTGCCTCATCCTGGGTCATGTCCACTCCTGATGAATATCTGGTCACTGGATTCAGATGGCTCTGGAGAAGTGAGGCTGGTGACCTGCACAGCCCTCCCTCACTCAAAACAAAGTCAAGTGCAAGTCATGTCATCATTTCTCTGATGGCACGGTCTTTGGCAACGAAGGACGAACACAAAATGGGGACAACAGTCACACCTAAT
The DNA here is from genome assembly GCA_023548195.1 of Bettongia penicillata ogilbyi. NCBI lineage: Eukaryota > Metazoa > Chordata > Mammalia > Diprotodontia > Potoroidae > Bettongia > Bettongia penicillata. The sequence continues at coordinate 6,837,391 of JAJHZJ010000147.1, forward strand.
CACATAGGATTGTGATGATGATCAAATGTGATATTGGTGAAGCACTTAGCACAACATCTGGCACATAGCAGGCACTATATAAATGCTAGCAGTTATAATAATAATCATTCTTGTTAATCCCTGTCTGCCCAATTTACTCATCTGCAAAGTAGGGATAATAAAAGCACCTACCTTCCAGGTTGGTGAGAGGATAGATGAGATGTTTTTAAAGCACTTTATAAACCTTAAAGCATTAAATATACCCTAGTTATTACTGTTATTTCTTATTACACCAATTTTCCTCATTAATGTTTTTCCTGTAACTTTGTGCCACATGGAGCCAGTTTTGGAAATCAGTCACCATTTAAAAACATAGCAAAGTAAGACTGCTAAACTTGGAAATTCTACTTCCTTTAAAAAAAATGAAAAGGAGTTTTCTTGGGGCCATTAACAATGTTGGAAATCTAAGATAGTTAATACTAATTCAGGCTGACTTTCTGTATCCTAGGAAGCTTGACATCCTCTTGTGTGGTTCTTTCTAAGTGTTATTAATGAGTATCTCTATCTACATAGTGTGTGTGTTGCTATCTTATTTCCCTACCAGGTGTGCATTGAGACATACGTATCTAGCTGTCACCAACGTAGTATTAATACTGCTGTGCGGGCAACTCTCAGTCAAATGTTGAGTGATTTGACTTTACAATTACGGCAAAGGCAGGAGAACACGGTGAGCCTTGTAGAAGCTGCACACTGATCAGGTTTTGGGTGATGTCCTTCATGTGTGACTGTCTACTGTCTACCATCCTTCATGGCTCCCTGCAACACTCTGAAGACTTCAACTTTGTGACAAGAACCATCATTTAAGGGCTCATATAGTGAAATAAGATGGGAGCTCAAAGATTTTGTTGCTATTTTTTATTTGGGAAATTTGATCAGTTTTTTAAAGATATTTGCATAGGATATTTTACTTTCTATTATTTTCTCATCTAAGCAGTCTTTTTAATATGTTTAATTTTTATTTCAGTAGTTTTAAAAATTTGTCTGTTATTTTAAAAAGTTGGTTCTCATTTTGCGTTCTTTGTCTTACACAGTCTTTTCTGTGATAGGTCGCTACTGGTATACTAAATGCTGCTAAAAACAAATTCTCTAAAAAAATAAGCTTTGATAAAGGTTTTAAATAAGGTTTTAATGAATAAAAATAAGTTATCAGAAGTTTTGCATATATATCTAAATTTCTGAGCTGGAGTCCTGTGTCAGTGTTTCTCCTTCATTAGGAAATGAAGGAGAAATGCTTTCTCTGCTGATACGGTGAAAGAAATAGCCAAGTATGAGTATTATGCTATGTCATTCCAGCCTATTACTGGCCTTTGGTCTAAGCTTGAAAATCTTCTCTAAAACAAGCATTTCTGGGAAAAGTCCAAATGCATTTGTCTTCCCATATTTTACCTTCTGGGAATAAATATGAGTGATGGGCACACTTCCAAAATTGTGTCTTATATCTGAATATTATCAATGCACAATCTAAATTATTAGAGCTATGTCTAACCCAGAGAAATCTGAAATAACTTTTAATATGAAAAGGGAATTAGAGTTATAGTTTGGCACACATTTTTGTAATGGCCATGAGGGTATCAGGGTTTTCCCCCCATATTTCCAGAAGTTGAGAAATTAAACCCAAAAGGGACTGTAGGCTTTAAAAAATCCCAGTCCCCACATGTTACAGATGAGGAAACAGGTTCAGGGAAGTTGTGTAACTCAACTAGAGCCAAAACTTAGAATTCTAATCTGATTCCCACCACAGTACTATTTCTACTGTTTGGACCTTTCCGACCTGACTTACTTCAACATTATGACTTGAAAGACTGATTCATACGACTAGCACTGAAAACCTAGAATGTGATATACCAATACCTAATTCTTTTCATTCTCTATAATAACCAGAACCTAATTCTCTTAACACCACAATGTCATGAATCAAATTTGAGATACTGGCAATCCCAACTTACCCTTTCCAAATTGTCTTTCTTTCTGTGATGATTTTAGTGGACCTAAGGAAAGAAAAGTTAGTAAAAGGATAAAGTCAACAAGAATGTATTTCTCTGACTGTGGGACCATATAAATCTTTGTGCCTTGGGACGTATTGAAAGAATCCTAAGTGCTGATCCAGGAGGTGCAGAGTTAGGGAATGTCTTTGCAGCTAAATTGAGAAAATTTAAACTATTCTCATGCCATATAAATGGTTATAAGTGTTTTTTATATAGACGTTTTAATAACTTAGAGGTGATGCAATTATTAGCATCAGCGTTTTCTCATGGAATTCCTATTCAGGGTGTTGCAGACAATGCTGTGGTGGGGTAGGGGGCTGGCTAAAGGAGAAGGCATATTTACAAAGGGAATGTTGTCTTTAGATGAAACAGATTCCTTAAATTTATATATATGATTACATCTTTGAGAGTTCCCTGAGAAGGCAACTTAACTGAAAAGGCTAAGTTACACAGCTAGAATGTTTTGGAAAGAAGACTTAAACCTGGTCTCACTGATTTTTATGTGAGCTCTCTTTTAAACAGGGTAGCTAGGTGGCTCAGTGGATAGAGTGCTGGGCCTGGAATCAGGAAGATTCATCTTTCTGTGTTCAAATCTGGTCTCAGACACTTACTGGCAGTATGACCTTAGGCAAGTAACTTAACCATCTTTGCCTCAGTTTCCTCATCTGTAAAATGAACTGGAGAAGGAAATGGCAAACCACTTCAGTATCTTTGCCAGGAAAACCTCTGTTGGAGTCACAAAGAGTCAGACACAACTTAAAATGAGTTAACCTCTTTTTTTTTTCACCTGAGATCAATCCATACAGATGAATAAGTAAGAGAAGAGCTGCCATTACACTGGCTTGGATTTTATCACAGAAGTTATCAGATTTTGTCCTTCAGATTAAAAAGAAAAATTGTGAATTACTGTTCTGATACTCAGAAAAGCAAGTCCCTTTCTTTCTAAACCTGTTGTACTAGAAATGACAAGAATAAAGACAATCCCAGTCCTCCAGAAATGTACCCCTCTTGGTATACTCCTCGATGGTTCCAGTTAGCCAATGAAAGATCTTAAATTATGTCTTGGGTGCTACTTTCATTCTTCATGTTTTAGAGCCATGACTTCTCCAACTGTATGTTCTAATTGTGATATTCTTCTTCCTTTACTAGATTATTGAAAACCCAGATATCCCTCCAGATTCGAGAAAACAAGGTATTTAATTTGATTTTTGTGATTGTTCTTGGGTACTTGTATAGCACATTTTATTTTATTTGGGGCAGCTAGGTAAGCCAAAGGATAGAGAATTGGACCTGAAATCAGGGCACACCTAAGTTCAAATCCTGATTCCAACAGTTACTTTCTGACCCTGGGTAAGTCACTTAATTTCTCTGCCTCAGTTACCCCATCTTCAGAATAAGGATAATAATAGTACCTAATTCCTAGAGCTGTTGTGAAAGTAAGTGCTTTGCAAATCTTAAAGCACTATATACATGTTATTATTGTTATTATAATAACTTTGTTCTATCAGCTGAGCCTTTGCTATGGTTCCTTATCCTACTTAGTACTACTGTTATTTAAATTATATACAGATAATATGTTATCTATTCACTTTCTTCTCTTTGTGCCATTTCTAATTTACTTTCTTCATTATATCATCATGCTTATTAATTGCTAAATTAAGACATGTCAAAATCATTTATGACCCTGACTGGTCCATTTCTATTAGATTAAAGATTTTAAAGCATCCAATTGTAAAAGTTTAAAGTAAATGAATACAGAGCTTTAATAATTCAAACAAACATTTAAATATCTATCTTCTATGTTATTACAGTTAATTAAGGAAGGTTGAATGGTTAGAAAGTCAACAGAAGAAAAGGGCAAGAAATAAGAGGTGGAGATGGGTGGAAGGAGGGTTAAAAGAGAAATAGATTGGCTTAGAGACCTCAGGAAACAGTACAAGGGAATATAAGGTCCTTTTAATCAAGCAAGCAAACTGGAAAGCATAATATGAGCCACTGGGAGAATGAGGGGAACCTTGATCACTTAAATTAAGCTAACTTAATTTGGGTCATCGGTAGAAACTGGGATACTATCACTGAGTTCTGAATTATTAGGTAAATTACTCTGATATTTACATCCTTAAGATATGCCTTAAGACTAAGTTACAGAACTATCGTTTATCTTTGGGAGTAAAGGAAGTTTCCTTACAAAGAGTTCCCTACACCAATGAAATCATAGATCTAGATGCATCCTCCCAAAAAGTACTTCCTATTTACTCTCCGAAATATTTATCACTATGAGCTCCTGCTGGTAGATCTTTATCTCTTCTTTATTCTTTAACTTTGGGAGACTCAGCTCTGCACTATGGGAGTCATTATTTTCTGGGACTTGATGTGGCAGTAACTAGAGCAGCAATACTCTGGGGACTAGGTCTAATCAAGCCAAATGCTAGGGCTTTCAAAGAAAAGCATATATTCTTTCCTTTATAACTTAATCCCCAGTTTTCCTTTTTTTTTTTCTTTGTATGTATCTTTCTCTGTTCCCCAGCTCTCTGCATCCTTTCCACCATTCTTGGCCACTGGTACTGTAGTCATTGTCAGTAACTCAAGAATCTGACAATTCACACTATTGCATTTTTTAGGGTAGTTTCATTTGGGTTTTGTAGCCTTTTTTTTAAAAAAAAAAAAGGTAATATTAACTCCGTTATAACAATACTCATTTTTCATTTTGTGGGGTTTCCAAGTTATTTTCCTCTCTTCCTTTTTACCTATGTCACTGCCCCAGAGCATCTTCCCTCTGGAACAGTGTGACTTAGAAACCAATAAGAAAGTGAGATTCCCAGCAGTTTTATTTAATTTTGCCTTTAGAGACAAGATGTAGTATGCTATCTTGTACATTGTAGGCACTCAAAAATATTTTAACAAATGATCTACCATTTACTCTTAGTAGTCAAAAGCTAACTATGTTTCATATAGGTCTAAAATAATGATTATATTTTAAAAAATAATAAGTGCATTGTAAAAACAATTGTCTCCATAAGTTGGATACTTCAATTTGTTTTAGTACTTCAGCAACTAAACTGCATAGAAAAATATATCTTCTCCTGAAGTCAATATATTAAAGATAAAAGTGGCTCTTTGGCAGAATCCTCATATGAACTTGGTCGAAAAGCATCAGATTTCTTGTCTTTGGGGTCCCGATGCTCAAGATGTGTCTGCTGTCTTGGAAATGTGTCTCTTGCCCCTATCTTTGCTACCCTTGGTGTAGTAAGTCACTGATAATAGTACTTTCAGGTCAGAAACCTTAAAGATGACAAAAGCTAATGTATAAAATGCCTCTGGAGACATAAAATTTATCAGTGGGCAGCAATGAGAGAATCCATATATCCAGACAGATATATGTCTGACTGTCATTGTTCGGACTATGACATGTATATATGTGTATATTAGCATATACCTGGACTAGGTGCTGCAAATGAACATTGAGCTCGACCCCAGAATTGCATAAGAAGAGGAAAATATCAAGCTGGATTCTATTTAGGAAATTGTACAATGCTTTTTAACAGTCCTAATCACTTTGGTTCAAAAATTCATCTCATTTTTTAATTGATACCTTTTGTTTTTATATTACTTTTTCTTCTGAATACATTCTTTTCTTTTTCCCAACCTAGCACACCATCCCTTGCAACAAATATTTAAGAAGAATGAAGGGAGGAAGTATTTCTGAAAAACTAACAGTATATCAATCAAATCCAGTAGCTCCATACCCATAGTCCTCCAATTTTGCAAAAAATGGAGGGAGTTTCAATTTCTTAACTTTTTTTCATGATCAGCTTTGAACATCATAATCATAACATATTCAAATTCATGTGATTGATGTTGCTATCCTTTCCATTTGCATTGTTGTAGGAATTTTTTATGTCACTTTCCTTGTTCTGTTTGCTTCATTCTGTACCAGTTCATGTAAGTCTTTCTATATGTTTTGGAATTCTTTACCTTCACAAATTCTTAGTACCATGTAATATTCCATTACATTAATTATTAATTATCTTTTAACCTTTCTCCAATTGATGGGTACTAAATGACTCTCCTTTTTAACACAAAATTTCTCCCAGTCTTTCTATATCTTATGGATATTGAAATGCCACAGTCCCATAAGAATTACAGAAACAGATGACCCAGACACACTATATGTACAAGTAGGTTATAGCATTATTTCCCATGGTATATTGCACACAGGAAGTAATCTAAGGGATTATTGATGCCATATTTGATCAATTAAGGAGGAAGTTCAGTAATATGGTGAAAGGAAGGGATAAGGATAACAACTGAACAGACTTCAAGCCCTGCTAAGGAGTAAGTCCTCTCATACATCAAGCAGACTTTATATAGATGAACAGAAGAAAGAATTATACAGGATAAGAAAGCATGGACAGGTTGCTATTTAGTTTGATGGAAGGAATATCCACATGTATAAGATCACAGAACTACTGAAGTGTTGATGAGCAGGTGATTGTATACACCTAGAATAAATACAAAGTCAACCTATACGTTTAAGTCTGGATGGCTCCACTTAGCACTTAATTTATTTCTAAACTTACTTCCTCCTTTTCTCCATGATAATACAAAAGATACTGCATCATTTCCCTTAGACAAGTCCTGTAGTGGGTACAGTAATGGAGTTGGAGTCAGAAATATGTGAATTCAAATCCAGTTCCAGACACTTATTAGCTGTGTAATCCTATATAATTCATTTAACTTTTCCCAGCCTGTTTCTTCATCTGTAAAATGGGAATGATAGTACCTACCTCACAGTGTTGTTACAGTGGTCAAATTAGATACATATACTACATTTTGCAGACTTTTGAGTACTTTATAAATGCTAATTATTATTAATTATGATATTATCCCTGATCTAAAATGAGCTTTTCCTGAGTTCCCTTGTTCATCCAAGGAAGTATGAACTTTTGTCTGGTCCTCAACTTTGTACTTCAGGCACAGGTTAGGCTGCACCCTGAGCTAAGTTCCTCCAGTCCTCCAAGAAACAAATTTTACCCTAATAGCACTTTAAGGTTTACAGAATGCTTTACATAGGTTACTTCATTTGAGCCTCATAACAATCCTGTGAAATATGTACTTGCTATCCCCATTTCACAGATGAGGAAATTGAGGCACAGGGAAATAAGAGATTTTTCTTCTCAAAATTATACTCCTCTGGAGTATACATTTACCCATTTAATCCATCCATCCATCCATTCAGTAAGAAGAGCACCTAATATGTGTAGGTCACTGTGCTAAGTCTGAGGAATTACTCATTTCTTTCTACTAACATACAACAAATGAGGCACCTCTTGCTGGGTGTGACCATCCATCTCTCCTTATAGCAATGGGCTTTAGAGGTGCCATGTTGACTCAAGGGGCATACTTTAAATGGCAGGATATAGCGAGTTCTCCCTAGTTCTTGAAATGTCTTCCATTCTGTGGTCTCACTCTTTTTGCCCACTGACAGGATTTTAAACTACTACCTGGAATTCAGAGAAGTGAAGTTAGTTAAAATCTACTCAGTTCAGTCTCTACTGCTTGTGTTGGCCCATTTTAATATTTTTTTAAACTCTACTTCAATTATATATGTGTAATATTATTTTAGGCATCTAGGAGACTCAATGGATAGAGTGGTGGGCGTGGAGTCAGGAAGACCTGTGTTTAAATCAAGCCTCAGGCACTTACTAGTGTGTGATCCTGGGCAAGTCACTTAACCTCTGTTTACCTTAATCCACCGGAGAAAGAAATGGTAAACCATTCCAATATCTTTACCAAGAAAACCCCACAGACAGTACTAGTGTGCTATGATCCACAGAGTCATGAAGAAATAACTAAAAAAATAACAGTGTTTATTTAGAACAGAAAACAATTCATGACATATTAAAAGAGCAAATAAATCCTCTGAGCTTATTCTTTTTTAATATCAATTTTTAATTTATGGAATAAAACAAGCATTTCTATAATATAGTATAATGAAGAAAAGATGATTGTACATAAAACTGCAAATCTATTATATACAACTTGTTATTCCTTTTAAATACATAATAAAGTTATCCCGTATGTTTCTTTTTTTCTCCTTTTTTGTCTTACCGTCTTCCCCCTGCCCTTGAGACGGCTACCATTAGACACAAATACACACGCACACGCACACGCACACACACACACACACAATCGTTCTGTACATTCTTCTATTTATCAGTTCCTTCTCTGGAGGCAGTAGCATCTTCCTTCATAGGTCCTTTGTATTTAAATTGGGTATTTAATAATAGTCAAAATTACTTATTCACTCAAAGTTGTTCTTGAAACACTGTTGTTGCTGTACACATCATTCTCTTGGCTCTGCTCATTTGGCTTGTTACTTGGTGCAAGTCAGTCCTTGTTCTTCTCTGAGCTCATTCTTGTTCCATCAAGAAATCGTTGTCTCTCAAGTTTTCAACTTTCCCTGTGGAATTTCTTCTTGCTCTTACTGTTTTTCCTCTGGTGGGCTGTAGGCATGTCCAATCATGGGAGCTCCAGAAAGCAGAAAGTGTTAAACATTATGGAGATCCTGCGGAGACTATGGGACCTATTTGCCACTTTTTGTCGTTAATCTTTTCTGTTTTGAAGGTTCAACTTTAGAAACCCTCTGTGATGATGTCGTCTCTGTCCTCTCCGTCCTGTGTGAGAAGCTACAAGCCGCGATAAAGTAGGTGCTAAAATTCCTTTGGGCATCAATCATCTGTTTCTATCATTTCTGTCTAGAACTGAACTTTAAGACTGTCTATCTTATTTGTAGTTTACAAAAAACTTATATATATATGAAAATAGCCAGCATTTATAAAGTATTTTTTGCTTTACATAGAAAATCTCATTTTATCCTCCTCCCAATGTTTTATGAATGTGAAAATAGGTGCTATTTTTATCACCCATTTTATAAACTATTCAACTGAGACTGGGAGAGGTTAAGCAACTAGTTTAGGGTTATATAGCTGTATAAGTGTCTGGAGCAAGATTCATACTCAGGTCTTCCTGATACCAACCTTTATATAGCTATATACTTATGTAATATGTATGAATAATATACAATATAGTAAATTATTTTATTTTATTGTCTAAAATACTGTAATATATATGAATAATATATATTTGGAGTTTCTTCCAGAGTGAGATGCCAGAGTGGCAGACACCAATTATCATTTGCCAGTTTGCAAAAAATTCTACCATAAACTTCTCATGAAAAAACTGTACTTTAAAGACATTTTTAATATTATTTTCTTTGCACAAGAATTTCCCACCCCAACAAAAACCTCTTTTTTAACAAAGAAGCATCATTAACGAAAACACATAGACGTAGTGACTCTGTCTGATAACAAATATTTCCTTCTTTGTTTGTGGCCACCATTTCTCTACTGAGGCAAGGAAGACCCAATTATCTTCAGTATTCCAGAGTCAAGTGATTGGTCATTGCATAAATCTGTGTCCTGATATTTTCTTAGGACTTTTTTCCCTTTTATATTTTGGTGATTATTACTTTATACACTTTCAGTTCAGTTAATACATATTTTGTGTCAATAATGCATGTGATCATGAAATTAAAATTTTATGAAGCTAGTTTCTTTCTTAAAGGACCTCATGATATAAGGATTTTCTAGCTATAGGCAGACATCTTCACTAGATACACATACAAGTGCAATCACACACATATACCCCTTTCTCAAAGATTTAACTGCTAATAAGTCTTTTTTTTTTCTTGGATTTTTTTCAAGTAACAGGTTTGTCACTAAGAATTGTCTTTTTAATTGATATGGCTTCAAAACATTGAAATTTCAGAGGGAAGATTGAGAAACTTGTGCCAGATTTATAAATAGCAAATCTTTTAGTTATCCAACATTCTGCTAACCAGAAGTTCCTACAAATGGGAATTTTGTGCTTATAAAAATTCAATTCCACATTTATTGAGAATGTGCCACATGTCTAAAACCATGCTATGTATGCCTTGTAGATTGATGAGTAACTGAACACAGTTTTTATTCTGAATAAAAGGCTCTTCTAAATCATCAGAAATGACTCTAAGTATAGATGTAGTAATGATGGCTCCTGGTGACCAGCTACCAACCAAAATCACAGCTCAGCCTGAGCTTTCTCATAAAGTGAGAGTGTGCCCTCACTAATGAGCAAATTAATGAGCAAGAAGATCCGTTTTCTCTCCTTGTCTTGGGAACTGCAGAAACATGGTTCAGGAAGAAATTAAAATTGTTTAAAACTGTGTTTTTGAATTACAAATGTGAATGTTTCTCTGTTTCTTTCTTTGGCAGTTGCTGTTTCACAATCTTGTCATGGTATGATTTAGGAGACCTGAATTATTTATATAATTTATCTTGAAATGTCTTTCAAGATTACAGTTTTATACCTTTAGTTACTCCTTAGTATATAAATACCTACTCTGACTCTTGGTTACCTAGAGAATATTCTTATCTTTTTTGCTGTTGTTTTTATGTAGGGGGCAGGAAATAATTCTTTTTGTGTTTATATTGTGTGTATTTATCATATTGCTCAGTTTTTAAAAGTATCAAGATTGCTAAGATATCTAACCCAATGATTTGACAATGAGCTTTACTGGGGGAGAAATGGTAGCAAAATTGATTTTCTTTCTCAGTTTCCCTCTTGAAGAGATGAGATTAAGGCTTTTCAAAGACCATTTTGCCTAAGACATAGGAAATTTTAATAAATATTTAGTGAGTACAGTTCTACTTACAATACTGTGTAGTATAGGAGCACTGAGCCCACCTACTTATGAGCCTTGAGGGTACATTATTAATTAGATTTCTCTCTTAGTTAAGTCAAATTAATACTTCACTTAGCCCCAGGGAGAAATGAAGCATTTTAGGAAGATTTTATGGAGTCTTAGAAAGATTTCCTTTTCAAATACAGCTTGTCAAACAAATTTACCTTAAGCAGCCTTGTGAGTCTGTAAGCCAGAACTATGGTTTTATTGAAGTGCCTTATTATAATTTCTTAGCTCACCTATGGTTTTTCAACTCTCTTTACTTAATTTGAAATGAGATCTAAGAAAGATTAATCAATCAATCCATAAATATTTATTAAGGACCTACCATGATCTTGGGCTAGGCTTTGTATTGAGCTTTGAGGATACAAAAACAAAGATACGCTATTCCCTGTCCTGGAAGAGCTTACATTCTTTTAGAAAAGTCAATAAGTATACATCTAAGCAGAAACAAAATAAAGACAAGTTAATTTTGGAAGGAGAGCACTTGTACCTAGGAAAGATCAGAGGCTTCTTCATATACAAAATGATACTTAAGCATTCTAATAGGTGGAGATGAGGAGAGAGTGGTTTCTCTATCTTCCTTCAAAGCCTCAGTACGTGTATGATCTTAGAGATCTCCTATTCCAATCCCCCTTGTTTTACAGAGAAGGACGATGTGACCAATTTAGTGAATAGTTTGTTGTTGTGGTTTTTTTTTTTTAACACTCAGCTTAAGTCCCATTTTCTCTAAGAGGTTTCTCCCTAATCTGCCCCCTAGCTGCTAGTGCCTTATCTCAAATTACTTTCCATTTTTTATATATTTTACATGTCTCTGGTTATTTAATTATCGTGTCCTCCATTATAATGTAAACCCCTTGAGGACCAGGACTGTTTTTTGCCATTCTTTGTATCCCCAGCATCTAGCACAGTGCCTGACACATAGTAAATACTTACTAAATGCTTTTTGGTTGACTAACTACTGGGAGTCAGTCTATACTGAGGCATGGAGAAGGGAAATGAGGCCAAAAGAGTTAGAAAGACTTAAAAAAAAACGATTTGGAGGATTTAAACCATTCTCTAGAAGTCTTCATTAACTTCAGCAGTGGCAGCTTCAATCTTAAAGAAATCTACAACCATGAAATTCTCAAACAAAGGATAAGAGTGACTCATGACCCTTCTAAAAAGCAGTTTGCTCCCCAGGGCTTTTCCAATGAGATAGATGGTTGCTAGGATCTCCTTTTTATTCATTCTAGACTGTCCTGAGAGCTGGTAAAAGGGAAAAATATTTGTGTGTGTGTGTGTGTGTGTGTGTGTGCTATGTGTGTGTGTGTGTGTGTGTGTTGTATGTGTCTACGTGCACAGTGTAAAACTACTCAACCAGTGTAGGTGGAAAATGTTGATTTTAAATAGCACCTTTAATGACATGACACTTTCAGGGTACTGAGTTCCCCATTTTCTAGGTTTCTGTAGCCCCCTGAAAAGCTGCCACGATGAGTCTCCAAGGAGACTATAATACCCTGGTTACCTTGGTAATACTTCCTGCCTGCCAATGTTTCAAGGGATCTAAAAACTACACTTTCAATAGTGGCTTACTTTTGCTGATATGTACAGAAAGAAATCCCTATTGAAAGTCTAACATTTCAAGGGCCTCTAGATTCTGGAGCCATTGTGGAGTATGCCAAGAGGAGGACATTCCTTGAGGACTGGGGTTGTCCTTAATCTTATCATTTCTAGAACAACAGGTTTAAAAAGAAAGGAACTTGCTTTTCTGGGCATCATAACAGCACTTTACAATTTTTCTAACAGTTTCAGGTTTCAAATAGTGTATATTAATCAGATTCCTTAATGATGTATCCCAGTAGTGAGCTTCCAAAATACATAATAGCATGACACCAACCAAAGTATTCTGCCAGAAGTTGCTTTAAAGTTGACTTGATACTTAAATAACTATGTTGATTATTTGATGATCCTATCTGTTTTATTTCTCTCCCAGAGTCCACTATTGTCTCATAATGAAATATATGTTCACTTCTTTTTATTCATTCACAACACAAGTTCTTGTTCTCATCATCTTTCTCCTAGACTATTGCAATAGCCTATAATTGGTCTCCCTGCCTCAGTGCACTTTCTCTCTCTCTCTCTCTCTCTCTCTCTCTCTCTCTCTCTCTGTCTCTCTCTCTCTCTCTCTCTCTTCCCCATCTTGCACACAGTTATCAAAGTGATTTTTTTTCCCTAAAGCATAGGTCTCATCATGTCACTCTCCACATGCACATACACCCATCCCCAACTAAGTAAACTCTAGTGGCTCCTTATTACCTCCAGGATAAATGCAGAGAACTCTGTTCAGCATGGCATTTAAATCTCATTACAATCTGACCCCTTCCCCTTTGTTTCTAGTCTTTTCATACTTTACTCTTCTCCAAGAACTCTACAATCCAGATGCCCTGACCTACTTGTTCCTTGCTCTACCCTGGTTGACCCTTCCCCATCCCCAACCATGTCTTGAAAGCCCTGCCTCTTCAGGTCTACCGCACAGAATTGCTGACTTCCTTCAAAAATCACCTTCAACATCACCTTATACATCATCTTTCCTGCCCAACCTTTTCCCCTCCCCCACCACCCAACTGCTAATTCCTTCTTCCTGAGGTTCCCTTCCATCCACTCTGCATGTCCTGTATGTTCCTACTTGCTTCCATGTTGTCTGTCCTTCAGTATATGGGCTGCTTGAGGGCAGGGACTGCTTTTGCCCTTCTTTGTATACTCAGAATTTAGCATATGCTAAGAATATAATAAATGCCTTTTGATGAGTGAGTGAAATATGTGAATTCATTTACGTTAGAGTACTTCATACAACCTACCTTTCTAGCCTTAGCTCACACCACATTCTCTGTATTCCAGCCACAACAAATTACTCACATGAATTTGGTCATCCTTTTTCCCACCTTCATGTCTTTGCTAACATCAGTGCTTTCTTTTTACAATGTACTCCTCATTGTGTCAACCTGTCCACTCCATCCCACCTTCAAGACCTAGCTTAGTTGTCACCTCCTGCATAAAGTTTTTCCTGATCCCTCCAGATGAAAGTAAAATTTTCTTTCTCTGAAATTTCATGGCTTTTTGTTCTTGCCTGTCTTATGAATTTATATTTTGTTATGTATTTATGATTACTGATGTCTTACCTTCTTTCTTAAATTCGCATTCTCAACTGTATCAAAGAAAGGATCATCTTATTTATCTTTTAATCTCTTCTAGCATGTGGCACAGTTTCTTAAATATGGCATAAATGTTCATGAAACCAATGAATGAGGTGTCCTCCTAAGTCTATATACATAAATGTTCCTGTAGGCTAGTTCTTAAAAGTTTATATAGAATTTTCACTGCTAGTCTTTTTACTTACTTTTTTTGATTACTAAGACCACCAAGGTATCCTTTTGCCAGCTATTAGTAACTGGAGGTTTGTTGGAGCAAGGAAGGAACAGAGTTTAAAATAATCCTAAAAGGCCAATTGGAAATCTTCCTTACCTTCATATACTGCAAGTTAAATTTATCCTAATCAATAAGATAACAAATGGCTAGCCCAAAGGTGCTGTGCTCTGTTGGTACTCATGAAATTACAAAATAACCATACGGTGCACTGGACGGATCTTCTATTGGGTATCTATGGGTAGTCATGGACAAGACCCATGTGCAGATATGGACAATAACGTGTCCAAACATGGACAAGAATTGATAACAAGGTGTTGTTGGGTTGTGGTCATCACTGCCATTGGGGGAGGTGGTCCCCATCATCTCCAGGAATAATAAGAGATCTATTAAAGTAATCCCTTCCTTTACTTTTCTGTTTACATTCTTTCCCAAAACATATGACCTGTTTGTGTTGTCACTAGTAGAAATGTAGTCATCTGTAATTCTCCTTTGTGGATTTACATGGTTATGTTATTAATGTTGGTTGTTTTCCTTTGGATCAGTTACTGAATGAACTACAAAATAAGCTCACATAGGGGAGTTATGCTATTAGAAATCTCTCACTCTTTCCAGGCAAATGGGAAATAGAAACCAAATGCAAGGCTGTAAACTTTTAGTGCAAGATATAGACTATCTTTGCCAACTTTTACTCTCAGAGGAATCAGGCTATTGAGAATTTGTTTTCTTATTCTTTCTCTAGTGAAAATCAACAGCTTCAGCTTCTTTACCTGGAGTGTATTCTGTCCATGCTCAACAGTTGCTCTACAGCCATGCATGACCACAAAGGTTTCACTGACCTCATTTGGTGAGTATTTGTTTTTGGAACTGTCCACAAATAAAAGAATACTGGCAGAAGAACAGAGAGGGAGGGGAGAAAGGAAAGAAACAATGGAGGGAGGAAGAGGGGGAAAGGAGGGAGGGAAAGAGAAGAGACAGAAAAAGCAAGAGGGACAAGGTAGAGAGAGAAAGAAAGGGAGAGAAAGAGTGAAAGTGAGGAGAGAATGAGAAAAAAGAGAGGGAGAGAAGAAGGAAATAAAAGAGAAGCAAAAATGAGAGAGAAAAAAAGAGAAAGAGAGCTCTGGTTGGATAGATTTTTTTTCCCCAGGTGTCTGTGATAGTTATTTTTTTTTAAATTATTCTCCAGGAAGCGAGGGTAGAGGCTCTTTTCTTGCCAAAATTGAAAGCTTCCTAGCCAACACCATCAGTTCCAAAGTTACTTGATGGTGCTCTGCTCTTTCCTGACAGAGCTATCTTTATGTTTCCAAATATATCCAAGAAAAGGCAGCCGAGTGTCAGGGGTTTAATTGTAGTCTATTTAAAGCTAGAAGGGACCACACAAGTCATTTAGTCATGCCCCTCATTTTACAGATAAGGTAATCAAGACCTAGACTTGCTTCAGGTCACACAGAGAGATAAATGCAAAACTGAGATTTGAAGTCAGTGACTCCCAAGTTCTATATTCCAAGTTCAGTATCCTTTCCAAAGCAGCATACTGGTCAAGTTATTTCAATCTCTCTGAGCCTTAGGCAACTTTTTAAGGCTTCTATGATAAATTATGGATGGGTTTCAATCTACTTAGGAAGAGAAAATTCCCATACCCACAAAATCAAAGAACCATGACATTCTGACATAAATGTAATCTCTCTCTCTCTCTCTCTCTCTCTCTCTCTTTCTCTCTCTCTCTCTCTCTCTCTCTCTCTCTCTCTCTCTCTCTCTCTCTCTCTCTCCCTCCTTTCCCCTTTTCTTTCCTTCTCTCTTTTGTTCCTGCTCTCTCACTTTTTTCTCTTTCACTCCTTCCTTCCCTCTCTCTTTCTCTTTTTCTCATTTATTTATGTGTACATATACCCACATACACACACACACACATATATATATATATGTATATATATATATATATAGTCAGGATAATACTTATATATCATACATATATATATATATATGACAAACTAGATTTTTCTAAGCTATGAGTATGCTATATAAAAATGTAGGATATTGCTGCACTTAGGTCATTGACTCATGTCTATAGTTCAGAGAAATTGGAGTTGTTGAATCCTGCCTTTCTATTTCATCCTTGATGAGAGTCATTTAGTCAAATTGTAATCACAGAGTATTACAGTTGGCAGGGACCTCAGGGGGCTATCCAATTGCTACAGGAAACTGTTCATCTATAGAACAGAAGAGATAATGGTATTTGTCACTGAAGAATCTGAAATTCATTTCTTGAGTGAAAAGTGCAAACTATATTATGATTAAAATGAAATGAATGTCTATAACTAAACCATTAAAATTTTCTGTGATGATTATTCTAGAAAGGATGATGCTTTATTATTTCTGTCAATATTTTATTTAGTAACATCCAGCTTGAGAGAGGAGGAAAAGTTTCATTAATATCAAAGAATCCTGTCAGCTTAAGGCCCTGAGACCCTTGCTTATTTGACATCTACCATTTGAGTCCCAAGGTCATAGAGTCATAGATTTAGAGCTGGAAGTATTCTCAGAGGGCATCTGGCCCAACCCTTTCCTTTTAAAGATGAGGAGGCCAAGAGAGGAGATGTTACTTGCCCAAGGTCAGACAGTAAACAAAAGAACTGGGATTTGAACTAATTTCTCGTGACTTCAAATCCAGAATGCTTTCCACTGCACCACGTAATTCTGCCTCCAGAACTTTACCAGAAAAGTAGTCTCCAGCTGAGTCTCTGTAAGGTTGACATTTTCCCATGATCCAGTGGTAGTAAATGTTTAGAATAAGATTTGAACCCAGATCTCCTGACTTCAAGTCCTGTGATCTACTGACTAGAACAGAGTGAATGATTCTGACTTGGTGACTCATCATGACTAGCTAACTCTAAAACAAACAAACCATCTACCATCATAGTACAGTCAATGGGATGATCACTTACAGAGTGGGTGATATTCCAAGCTGTAGTAATAGCACACAATCACCCCCCTTCCATGAGTCTCATATGATATTCATAATTATATTCCTAAGGACTAAGAGCTTTCTTGGTTCTGCCAACGATATTTAATGTTTAGACTGGAAACATAACACCATCTAAAATTGCCATCTCCCATGTTTCTTTTCCCCTCAATCCCTAGGAAGCACCTGTGTCCAGCTCTGGTAGTGATCCTGGGAAATCCAATTCATGATAAAACCATCACTTCTGCTCACAGCAACAGCATCAGTGTTGAGTCTGATTCCTCTTCCTCCGGGGTTTCCGATCATGGCCGAGGATCCGGGTGTTCTTCCACAGCACCAGCTCTCAGTGGGCCTGTGGCCCGCACAATTTATTACATTGCAGCTGAGCTCATCCGCTTGGTGGGGTCAGT
Organism: Bettongia penicillata ogilbyi; assembly: GCA_023548195.1. Lineage (NCBI taxonomy): Eukaryota > Metazoa > Chordata > Mammalia > Diprotodontia > Potoroidae > Bettongia > Bettongia penicillata. The sequence goes on from JAJHZJ010000147.1 coordinate 6,854,974, forward strand.
GGAATCCATGAAGCCTGTGCTGCAGTCTCTTTATCATCGGGTGTTGCTCTATCCACCACCCCAGCACCGAGTGGAGGCCATCAAAATCATGAAAGAGGTAGGAAAGAACCCAAGTATGACTTCCCATATTTGCCTGATTTATTGGCCCACTGGGCCTTGTCTATCATAAATACTCAGGAAATGTTTGTTGATCCATCTACTGATGGATTGAAGCAGTCTGTAAGCTTCATTTCTATCTACCACATAGCACCCAGCCACAGAATTATCCATCGGGCACTCACTCAGAAGATATTATATAATGCCAATCTTTGACGACTTAAAATTCCATGACCACTAGACCCATCGTTAATAGTATACTTGATCGTTTCCCCCTTGATCCACAATTTATTTGGTTGCCTTGGTTGATATTCATGAATTTAATTCCAAATGTTGGCTCTGAAGTCGGAAGACCCAGATTCAAGTCCTACTTTTGACACTTACTTCTTGGTGTGATTTTAGACAAATCACATAACTTCCCTGGCCCTCTGTTTCCTCATCTGTGAAATGAGTGTGTTGAACTAGATGACCTTTGAGGTTCTTTCTAACTCCATATTTATCATCCTATGATTGTACCCACAATTATGTGGGTTTTTTTAATTATGTGTTTTTCAAAATAATTTATTACAAACTTGTGAGGCAGCATTGTATAGTGCCCACTACCTCAGAGTCAGGAAGGCCTGGATTCAAGTCTTACTTCTCACACATACTGACTGTGTGACCCTGGGCAAGTCACTTAACCTCAAGGCCCCAGACAATTTTCTAAAGCACTGCATTGCAGAACAATTGCTGATGTTTATTAGTAGAGGGCATTTCTTTACTAAGCTCTGTACTGTTGAAAAGGCAAGTTCTTTTTCAAAAAACATTATAAGATAAATTAAACATTCTTTGCAACAATTTACATTTAAATAAATGTCTATGCACAAGATATCATAGCTTTTCAGTTATTCCTTCAAAGTCTCCATCCAGTGTTCCTTGCCTCTTCATTGTCTTTCAGTTTCCCTCTTATGTGATCATAGTGAGTATGTATTCTGTTCTTCTGGGTCTGTTCTTTTCTTTCCCACATTATTATTTGAGTAATGATTTCAAACTCTATTTCTACATTCCCCAAAATATCACCTTATCAACCTCATTTATTTTGATCACAATAATTAATCTACCCTGTCACTTCTTATGGCTCTTTCCTGATGCCGGGACCATTTTGAGACAATAAAGGCTGCCCTTCATTTGACAACTTCTGTAAAGAGAAGAGGCCTCATAGATATCTGTTTAGAAAAGGAAATGAGACCTTCTCTCTCTCAAGTATCCAAAAGGCAAGAACCTACACAATTTTCTTTTTAGAGAGAAGAACCAGAACAAAGATGAGCTAGAAGGCCCTCATCATTCATCTTAATCTCCAGGCATTCTCCTCTTCAAATTAACATTCATACCCCCTACCAGATCAAAATTAGTAAAACACATTCATTAGTCTTTGCCTTGCTCAAGAATTACACTGCGTCCCTTTTTCCTACCAGATCCAATCTATTTCTCTTACTGCATCCCAAGCCTCCCACTCTATCTATCCATCACTGTTCTCCAACATGAACCTTCTGCTCTGATCTCTTCTCCATCATTCCTCCCCCAACCTTTTCCCCATTGACTGTGCTCCTTCCTGCTTTTACCTTCAGCCCTATCCTCAGCACAGAATGTCCTTCCCACCACTACCTGTTTCTCTAAACTTTACCTCTTATTCAAGCTTGTTTTACCTCTACAGACTATGCCTCTAAAAGACTATAAAGTCTTTTTTGATTATTCTGTCAATGATCTGCCTGTTTCAATGACTGTTGTACTTAGAATCTTTTCCACACCATTTAGCACTTGGTTATCATTACAGAATCACAGTGTTGCAGGATTGGAAGAGTCCTTGGAGGCCATTTAACCTAGCTTATCCCTGAATAAGACAACCTACAAAAACTTACAACATCCCTAATAAAGGGTAATCTAGCTTTTCTTTGAGGATTGTTTTTGTATCATGAATCTTTTTGGCAGTCTGGTGAAACCTATGTATACTTTCTCATGTTATTAAATGCATTAAAATGAAATAACAGGATTTCAAAGGAAAATAATTATATTGAAATACAAAATACTTTTGAAAAAAATTCACATTGAGAACGCTTGCTCTAGACCATTTTCATTTGATAATCATTACTTACAAATTATACTCCATACAGTTTTATTTTAAATTTATTTATGTTTTCAACATTCACATCCATAAAATTTTGAGTTTCAAATTTTCTCCCTCTCCTTTCTCTTCCCCCATCCAAAAATGGCATACAATTTGATATAAGCTCTAGATATATTAGATATATTAAACATATATCTAGATATAGTAAACACATTTTCACATTAGTCATGTTGTAAAGAAGAACTAAAACCAATAGGAGGAACCATAAGAAAGAAGAAACAAAAGAGAGAGCAAATATGCTTCCATCTTTATTCAGATTCCAAAGTTCTTTCTCTGAATGTGGATAGCATTTTCCATTATAAGTCTGATGTAAGATCAACATACACATTCATATTAAACATATTTTCAAGTTGTTAAGAATTAGAATCAATTGGAGGACCCATGAGAAAGAAGAAACAAAAAAAGAGAGCAAATATTACATAGAATTTTAATGTAAGTATATTTTATTATGTTCATATTAAAATAATAATACATTTATGATGACTTTCTATTCATGAGAGCGTTCCATTCATTAGTCATGTTGGATAACTGTGACCCTATTGCAAAGTAGCCTAAAAAGTTTCTCATGTCCAAATTGAACCCTGAGGGATGGGGATCCCACTACCTCCTGAGATGATAGGCTGTTGCACTTTTGCTGGGAAATTTTCTTTATGTTAAAACTAAGCATGCCTCCCTACAACTTCTCTGCTCATTGTTTCTCATCCCACCCCCTCTGAGGTCAAGCAGAATCAAATTAATCCCTTTTCACATCACCACAGCTTTCATGTTCTCACCAGTCTTCTCTTTTCCAGACTTAAGCACCTCAATTTTTTCAACTGACCCTCAGCAGGATGCTACTGCCCCTACTCATTTGGTTGTCCTCATCCAGACGCTCTCCATCTCATCAGCGTCCTGCCCAGAACCTCCACAACATTTCTCCCTTCTGTCCCCTTCTCTCCACTCATACAGTTCCTGACTAGTTCAGACTCTTGTTACCTCTGTCCTGACTATGGCAATAGCCTCCTAACTGGGTCCCTATCTTACCTTTCCTATGTCCAACTCATTTTCTATACAGTTGCCAGATTGAGGTTCCAAAAGCCCAGGCCTGACCATGTAACTCCCCTTCCCACAGAGGCATCAGTAGCATCTCTGTTGCCTTTACGATAAAATACAAATTCCTATTTGACATTTAAATACCTTTACAACCTGGCTCCAGCCTGTCTTTTCAAACAGATATCATGTTATTTGCTCTCATATACTGGGTCTCATACAAACTGGCCAATTTGTTGTTCATCAGCCAAAAATGTTATCCCCCATTTCTGTATTTTTAACCCATTTTTACCCAGGCAATGTTCTCCATGCCTAGACTTGCTTTCCCCTCACCTCTATCTCTTAGAACCTCTAGTTCCCCTTAAGCCTTTCCTGTTATGCCCCTCCAATTTTAATACCCTCTCTCCACCACCACCAGCCTATCTCATCTTCCAGTATTTTGTATTTGTTTAGGATATATTTTGTATTCACTTATCTGGATATGTGTAGTTTCCTCCAATAGAATGAAAGCTCCTTACGCATAGGGTCTGTTTTAATTTTATCTTTGTTTTCCTAGTTCCTAACAGTGCTTGGCACGTATAAAATCCTTTTTGATTATTCCAACTCCCAGTAACCTGCCTGGAACACAGGTGTTTTGTCAATTTCAGGGGAACTGAATTAAATCAGACATAATACTACATGTGTGATCTGACCGTATTATCTAAAAATCTGTGTAAACTATATTTATATCATTTCCCCTGATGTGCTAGTCTATTAACCCTGCCCAAAACAGAAATACTCTTAGTTTGGCATGGCTTTTTCTTGACAAAGTGGACCCTTTGAAAGGACTGCTTCCTTTTCTAGCTGTTCATTTACCAAGCCTTTACTTGTATTCCCTTATTCTCTAATTGTTCTAATATTTTCTAATTGTTTCGAAAGGTTTTGCTATGTTTTTTTCCCCACAATAGTTCCTTGAAAGCAGGATGGTGTCTTATACAGTACTGGGCACAGAATATGGATTCACTACACAACTGACTGACCAATTGAAGGAGTTGGTAATAGGGTGTGTGCACAGGGAATGAAAAGTCCAACTGTGCTTAAGCCTCCTTTGTTTGCCCCCCAAAGCATCAAGTATAGTTTCATATATTTTAGAGACATCTGGCCATTGAAAGCTGAGTGGTCTGCATGCGGAACATCTAGGTCTCTAATAGGAGAGTAATAAGAAGTTGGGAACTGCACCAGTAGAAGGTGTATTTACTCTCCTACATGCATTGAAACAGGGAAGGAAAAGGGAACAAACATTTCTTAAGCACCTAGTGAGTACTAAGTGCATAACAAATGCTATCACATTTGATCCTCACAACAGCCCTGTAAGATAGACGCTACTATTACCCCCATTTTACAGATTTGGAAATTGAGGCAGACTGAGATGGGATTTGAACTCAGTCTACAACTGTCTACATTCCTGACTCCAGGTCCAGTGCTCTATCCACTAAAGTACCTAGTTACCTATAATAATATGTCAATGAGCATGTGAACTCTCTGCAGACTTGCAGACCATAACTCCTCTATAATTAAGACTTGTTTGTGATCACACAGCAAGTAGACACCAGGCAGCATCTAAACCAAGTTTAGACCTTTGTGCCACATTATGCCATATTACTATTTTAAATCCTGTTTTAAATAGTTGACATCTAATAGTCTCCATTTGTCAGGACACTCCATTTTTCAAGGATCAAGTGACAGATTGCTCAAGGTCATGCAGCAATGTGGGTACAGAGTTGGGTTTGGAATGCCCAGCCCCTGGATTGTCTCTTCTGGAAATGCTGAATCCTTCCTTTACTTCCCCAACAAAGTCCACCATCTGAATCTATGTGTTTATATAAATGTCTCCATTTAATTAAAAACAAACAGCACCAAAAAAAAAACAAACCAAAAAAAACCCCAGCAACTCCTAAAGATTGGTAACCTACATATCCAAAGGTTCCAAGCTTATACACATAAACCTGTTTCTATCCAGGATGTTTATTTAGCATTTTATTATCTGAACACAAAGTGTGTTATTTCCGTGTTCCCATGTAGTTTTTCTGGTTTCTTGCAGATAAGGGGGAAGGGCAAATGTTCCAAAATTCCTACAAGCAAGTGAATCAAAGATCATAGAGCTCAACTTACTGTTGCTTGTTTTCCCTCTACCTAAAAACTACACAATCAACACTTGATGGAAAACCTGATTTCAATACCTTTTTTTCTCTTCCATGGTCCTAAATTAGAGGGGAATCTCTTTTCCCTGTATTATAATTTGTACTGCCTGGCACCACCAGCCCTCTCCCCTCAGCCATGACTATAACATCCTGTACCCCAATCCAAGAAATCTGATGCTTTTATTTTGGTTCAGTCATGCTCTGACAATCTTTATATATTTTTTGTATATTGTCATGCTGTTGCAGCAAGCACCCTAGCATGCCCAGAATGGGCTGCTAGCACTGGCTTTGAGATCTGCTTTATTAAAAGGAAAGCAACTTTTGAGGGGTCAACAATCTTCTTTAATCACATATATCAACAAAGAAAATACAAGCAGAGAAAGAAAGACCAACAATACATACATCACAGATCAACAGACAGATCCAACTGTCTGACCATTACATACATATGTAGTTACCAGAGAAAAAAGCATCAACATCTGGATTTTCGAAGCTAAGGGTGTGGGGGGGTGGCTATCCATAGTCTCAATGGGCCCATGAACCTTTCCAATCCGCCAAAGCAAAACCTCCCCTCTGAGTATACACACACTTTTCAGAGCTGGGGGGCATCACTCTCCTTCTAACCCTAACCTCACTAGCAACTAGCAAAAGGTGTGGACCTTCCTACAAAACAAGCCTCCCCTAATCAAGCTTCCTTTAGTGGGCTCCATCAGAGGCCTATCAATGGATTGGGAAGATCTTTAACTCTCATTGCCTTTGGTTGTTCACATCACACATGCATCTCTCCCCTTCCTACTCTTCTTGCTATGTGTCTCTATTGATTTAAAAGTAAATGAACATAGTGATCAGATTTGCAGCCCAAAGACTTATCAATAGCCATTCTTCTTTTCAGGATCATTTACCACCAAATTACAATCTAAAAATAAAACAAAATTAATTTATACTATCATAAAACAAAGAATGTTTGTACCCTAATACAAATAACACCCTAGAGGTCTTTCTTTCTACTCAAATCCACCCTGAAGTATTAGGTGTCTGGATGCTAGGATGTGCAGGTCAAGAGAATGTTAGGGCCTCTTTTGTTTAGAGTTCATGATTCACAGGTAAGTAGCTCCTAGGACTTACTGACACCAGAGAAAGACTTTGTGTTTATTTGAGCTCTTGTTTGTACAACTTTTTCTGAGTACGTAATATTCTTTTCTTTAAAAAAAAGAAAGCAAACCTAAGGCATTTTTTTTTTTAAATAGATACTTGGTAGCCCCCAGAGGCTCTGTGATCTGGCAGGGCCTAGCTCCACTGAACCTGAATCCAGGAAAAGATCAGTTTCAAAAAGAAAATCACATCTTGATCTTCTCAAACTGTATGTATGCACCTTCCTCTTCTATTTCTGTATTAGTTATTGAGGAATGATGGTTAGAAAAAAATCTACCTAGCCTCTGAGTGTGTGTGTGTGTGTGTGTGTGTGTGTGTGTGCATGGGAGTATGTGTATGTGTGTGTGCACAACATGGTATGGTGGAGAGACAGCTAGTTTTGGAGCCATGAAAGGCATGGGTTCAAGTGCCATCTCTGACATATGTTGGTGGTATGACCCTGGGTAAAGTGCTTAAACCCTCAGGGCAACTCACTAGAACCCTAAGATACAGAAAAAAGTGATGACCTCTATTAGTAGAGACAGGCTCTTCACTGTAAGGAAGTAGGTTGAATTTCTGTTCTTAGCCTGTGAGACACGGAGTCTTAGAGTTAGGAAGCCTTAGAGTTAGAGTTCCCTGACCCCTACTGGTTGTGTGACCTTCATCTAGGTCACAATCTCTCATTGCCCCCAGGCAACATCCTTAGGCAATAAAATGCGGAACAGTTGCTGAATTGCACTGATAGAAATTTCTCACTAGAGGCTTCCTTCCTAGGTCAGTGAAATTGAGGTCCATCCCTGACTCCCAAAGAAATTTTATATATTTGTATGTGTGTGTGTGTTAAATAATATATGATATGTATGCACACATATTTATGTATTTTATATATTATGTCACATTGTTGATAATTATGACAATATTACGGTGCTATATATAATAATATACATCATATAAAATATATGATGTATTTTATGTGATATATCATTATTATAATTTGACAAAATATATTGTGTTATATACATATCATATGCAATATGTTATTATAGCACATATGTCTTTATAATTTTATATATATTATATGTTAACATATTAATTTAATTTAGAATTTATGTATAATTATTTATAATTATAATTATTTATAATTAATTTATATATTATAGCACATTAGTCTTTATGGTTATATATAATTTGTGTATGAGTATGTATGCATGTACGTATAGGTGGGCTAGGTGCTAGACTGCATATGTGTCAAAGACCTAGCCTAACTTTTAAGAAGCTTGTCACCAGGTTGGTGAATTTTTTGGCAACCGTAATTCAAAGAGATCACTTATTTCATCTTGGGAGGGGCTGTAATCTTTCTTGGGAAAGGTTGTTGCCACGCTGATGAAATGACAGAGCTTCGAAGTAAGGGAGAATGAATGTATGTGAGCGTTGCCCCTTTTTGTGACTATTCCATGCCTTACCAGCTTGCCGATGCAGTTCCCTTTAGAATACTTTTTCTGTCCCTGAGATGGTATTGTTTTCTCTTTCTCTCTTAAACAACAACAATGGGGCAGCATTATGGATGGCATGACAGAAGCTTGTCTAAAGGGTGGCATTGAAGCCTGCTTTGCCTCGGTGTCCTGCGTCTGCACCCTGCTTGGAGCATTAGACGAACTTAGCCAGGGCAAAGGTTTGAGAGAGGATCAGGTGCAGCTCCTCCTCCGGCGCATCGATGAGTTGAAAGACGGGGCTGAATCGAGCCGCGAATCCATGGAGATCAATGAAGCTGACTTTCGGTGGCAAAGGCGAGTCCTGTCCTCAGAACACACCCCATGGGAATCAGGAAATGAGAAGAGTCCTGACATTAGCATTAGTGTTACCACGGATACAGGTCAGACCACTTTGGAGGGTGAAATGGGGCAGACCACGCCTGAGGAGAACCCTGAAAACCTAAAGAGTTGTTTAAAGTCGCCAGCCGTACAAGAGAGTAAGGAAATTCTAAGGAAAGAGCGAGAATCAGAAGCGATAGACCAACCAGATGTTGTTCAGAGAAGCCACACTGTTGTTTACCCTGACATAACTAATTTCCTGTCCGTTGATTGCAGGACGAGGTCATACGGATCCAGATATAGTGAGAGTAATTTCAGTGTAGATGATCAAGACCTTTCTAGGACTGAATTTGATTCCTGTGATCAGTACTCCATGGCAGCAGAAAAAGACTCTGGGAGGTCTGATGTCTCAGACATTGGGTCTGATAATTGTTCTCTAGCTGATGAGGAGCAGACTCCGAGGGACTGCCTGGGCCACAGATCTTTGAGGACGGCCGCCCTCTCCTTAAAACTGCTGAAGAGCCAGGAGGCGGAACAGCACAGTGCCAGGTTGTTTGTGCAAACCCTGGAGAACCTCCTGCCTCGGCTCCTTGCTCTCCCCACTGTGGAAGAAGTGGACTCTGCCCTCCAGAACTTCTCCTCCACCTTCTGTTCAGGTTTGCAAATGATTCTCCTACTCTATAGTTAACATAACGTTCAGTGCTCCTGGCTTAGAGAGCAACTACAATTGAATATACAATTTGAAGTACACACGCACACTCCAGGAATTCTCTGAGATTCTTCATTGTTCTTTTAGAGGAAGAAATCACAGGATCATAACTTCCAACATTAAAGGGTTACCTTCCACCCTCTTATTACCTATGTTACCACCCCATCATTATATATAAGAGGAAACTGAAGTTCAGAAAGGTTAAGTAATTTGTCCTGGTTAAGTAATTTATCACCCAGTTAGATAAGTGCCATAATCGAGATTCAAACTAAGGTCTCCTGACTCCAAAAAAAGCATTCTAAGAACTCTGCCACAGAGTTATTGAAAAGGGTTCAGTAGAGACAGTGGTTCAGTAGAGTTCTAGAAGGACAGTTAAGTGGTACCATGGATAGAGCACCAGCTTAGTATCAGGAAGACCCAAGTTCAAATACAGCCTCAGACACTGCCTAGCTGTATGGTCCTGGGCATGTCACTTGACTTTGTTTGTCTCAATTTCCTCATCTGTAAAATGAACTAGAGAAGGATATGGCAAACCACTCTAGTATCTTTGCCAGGAAAACCCCAAATGGGGTCACAAAGAGTCAGATACAACTGAAATCCTCCCTCTTTTCATTTACCAGTTGTGTGATCATGGGCAAGTACCTTAACTATTCAGCTCAGTGTAGTGGAGAGAGTGCTGGATTTGGAGTCAGAGGACCTGGCTTCAAATCCTGGCTGTTCCATTCATTACCTTTGTGCTCTTTTTCCCTCAGTTTGCAATTGTTTTTCAGTAGTTTCAGTGGTGCCATTTTTCTTGGCATGGATACTGGAGTGGTTTGCCATTGTCTTCTCCAACTCATTTTACAGATGAGAAAACTGAGACAAACAGGGTTAAGTGACTTGCCCAGGGTCATGCAGCTGGTATGTGCCTGAGAGTGAATTTGAACTCAGGTCCTCCTGACACCAGGTCCAGCACGCTATCCACTGAGCCATCTAGCTTCCCATTACCTCAGTTTACTCAGCTGTGAAATAAAGGAGTTGACCTCAAATATCCCTTCTAGCTCCGAATCTACCATCCTCTGGTCATACTAAGTTTTAGATGGGTTGTGACTTCGGTTAGTTGAGAGAATCCTTGCATTAAAATCGCAGATCTGATATATATGAACTCTTGCTACATTCCCACTAGAAATCATAAGAGTCAGGGAGCACCAAATATGATAGAATTTTAAGATTCCTTCTTTAAAAGGAAAACCAAACCATCATCCATCTCTTAAAATCCTGACATGTCCTTTCTGGGTCTAATATATGCAATTCTGATCGCCACACCTCAAGGAGGATTTAATGGACTCGGAGAAAGTCCAGCGGGGAGCTGCTAGAATGATAGATGAGAGATACATATAGGAAGACAAACTAAAAACACTAGGATTCTGTTCTCTTAGAATAGTAAAAGATGAGAATTGACATCAAAACGTAAAAAAAAACGTGACAAGGATTGATAAGGTTAGAGACAATATGGAATAATTGTTAGCACCCCCACCTTGGGGTCTGAAAGGTCAATGTTCCAGTTCTACCTTTGATACATGCTGTCTGCATGACACTGGGCAAGTCATTTAACATCTAAGTACCCTGGCTAAAACTCTAAGTTGCAGAGCAAATGCTGATCTGCATTGGTAGAGAGCATTTCCTCACTGGGAGTTCCCTATAGCAGTAATCACTATTGATGTGTGTACCAAGTCCCCAGATTCTAAGACAAGGAGATATCTTTTGAAACTTATCAATAAAGTTTTAAGTACAACAAAAGGATCTTCTTGACTGGCTGTTTCCTGATAAACACTTAAAACTCATTTCTTCAAGAGTTCATTCATGGAGAAAATAGCAGATTTTAAAAGGATTTGGATAAATTTATTAAGTGAGAGAGCTATAATTGAACAATAAGAAAAGATGGAACTCTCTCTAGCATATGACAAAGTATGATCTGGCAGTTACCCCATTTTCTATGTATAGGAATGACATATAGGGTCCTAGACCTATTGTAGCACCTTGAGACTCCCGTTGTTTTTCTTCTCCCAGCAAACTTCAGGACTTGATTTGCTGGTACTAGTGAGTGGTCTCTCATTAGTATGCCTTCTCCTTTTCCCATCACCTCAGCTTCATCATTAGGAGAGAACATTTTTTGGAGAGAAAAAGACCTCCTTTCTATCTTGACATGCTTCCTGGAAAAGAAATATACCCCTTCTTTTTAGGATATATTCACATACTTCTTAAAAGCTGATTTTCCATTGTCACATAATTTCAGTATTGGCCTTATTATTTTCAGCATGTTTCTTTTTTTTTAATTAATTGATTTATTTTTAGTTTTCAACATTCACTTCCATAAGCTTTTGAGTTTTAAATTTTCTCCACCTCGCTCCCCTCCCCAAGATGGGATGCAATCTGATACAGGCTCTACATATATATTCATATTAAACATATTTTCATATTAGTCATGTTGTTAAGAAGAATTAGAATAAAGGAAGGAACCACAAGAAAGGAGAAATAAAACAAAGCAAAAGAGAAAGCAAATAGAATGCTTTCATCTGCATTCAGACCCCAAAGTTCTTTCTCTGGATGTAGTTGGCATTTTCCATCATGAGTTTTTTGGAGTTGTCTTAGATCCCTGCATTACTGAGAAGAGTTAAGTCTATCAAAGTTAGTCATCACAAAATGTGGTTGTGCCTGGTTCTTCTCACTTCCCTGAGCATCAGTTCATATAAGTGTTTCCAGGTTTTTCTGAAGTCTGCCTATTCATCATTTCTTATAGCACAGTGTATTCCATTACATTCATGTGAACATAATGAACCACAACTTGTTCAGCCATTCCCCAATTGATGGGCATCCCCTCAATTTCCAATTCTTTGCCACCACAAAAAGAGATGCTAAAAATATTTTTGTTCATGTGGGTCCTTTCCCCATTTTTATAATCTCTTTGGGATACAGTCCTCGAAGTCAGCACATGTTTCTTAAACACATTCATGTTCTTGCATCGTTAGAATCTCTACAAAGAAAAGTTAGTAAAACTCAAATAATATCTTAGCAAACTACTGCTCTCCCACACAAATCTATCACAAGGGTGTAGGGCCATTTGAGTGTGAATTCAATCTTTTACACTTCTTAAGAGTTCATATAACTTTAAATTAGATCATTTCTTCCTCCTTTGTGGTGACCTGTGATAATTATTTTCCAAATGCAGAGGGTGGGTTGTATTTTTCATTTCCATGTAAAGTCTCACTCTGTCAGCCATTTAGTATCTTATTCTTCTAAGTGTATATAATTTACACAGTTGGTTTATTACTAAACAAGTTCAAACATTCCTGATTAAACTTGACTGAATCCCTATCTGAATCAAGGAATCAAATTTCCATTAGCAAAGTGATCTTAAGTTCCATTCAGCGTTGTTCAGACCACGCTGTCCATGAGTTTTGTTTTGGCAAAGATACTGGAGTGGTTTGCCATTTCCTTCTTCAGTGAATTAAGACAAAAGAAATAAAGTGACTTTTCAAGGGTCACACAAGTAGTAAGTGTCTGAGGCTGGATTTGAACTCAGGTCTTCCCAGCTCTAGGCCTGGCACTGTGCCCACTGAGCCACCTACCTGCCTCGTTTTAGTTCATGTACCCTCTGTTGTATCTGTTTTATGCTTTTGTAGGTCATTCACAACCAAGTGAAAGTAATGGTGCACCTTTGCCAGTATAGAAACTCAGTTGTAAAAGATGAATAAATGAGTGAATGAATGAATGAATGGTCATTCAGCTATCCAGAAGCCACTTATACTTCTGCTCCATTCAGTTATCTAGGACACAACCATAAACTTGAAACGAAGGATAAAAAGCAGCTGAACTAGCTATCACACAGTTCATTAGCTTTCATTCTCCTCTCACAAGTCTTTATTCAGAGTCTGCTCTTGTATTCATACAGTACTAATATGTTTGGCTATTTGATTTCTCAGCCCACAAAAATTAGAGGCAGTATAGTCAAAGGGAGTGGTCCTGCCAGAGGTAGATGTTTGGCACAAGTAAGAAGGGACATTTGGCATCCTGACATGAAGCAAGGAAGCAAAGACCAAATGTAAGAATGATAAAAGCACAGCAGCCTAAAGCCATTTAATGTTGGGTAGGGATCTTCAACATTTTTTTAAATAGGAATGAAAAGATAACACACAAAAGGAGAAAAGAAAGAGGGGAGGAAAGAGACACCAGGGTGCCTAGCACAGGGGCATCTTGTTGTGTGGAGTTGAAAAAAACAAGCAGGGAAACAGATACTGAATGTAGTGAACCCCAAAGTCCAGTTTTTTCTTCTATAAAAGAAGGCATTGGGAGGAGTTTGGTACCGTACCCTTTAGTGTTCCAGTCGGAAGGGAGAAGAGGATGAAGGAGCTGGTGTCAGTCACAGCTTGAGTGAGTAGCATGGTATTAGAGGTAATGAGTTCAACCTGGGAAGGGTATCTTGCTCCCTGGAGCTGAAACAACCAGGCAGAATGGAACGATCGTGGGAAGTCTAATATCATAGAGTTAGGAAATGTAAATCTGAACATTATGATTTGGAAAAATGATGAGCCAAATCTACCCCTGGATATATCATTTGCCGTTCAAATTAATTCAAAACACACTTTCATTGGCCATCTGTAATGGGAACCAAAAGAGCTAGGTGGTTACTGTTTGGGGATTTGGGGGTGGGGTTCAGATGGAATTCTACGTGCAGGCTGATCACATCTCTCAGAACTTGGTAGTAGGCAGACAAGCTGCCAGGATTTCAGAGTTGTACCTTCCAAAAAGCCTGTTTGACTCAAAGCACTTTGCATAGCATAAAATGCTATACATGAATATAAACTTAAATAAAGAATCCTGGAGTTGCAGGGTCATAAAAAACACTAAAGCTGGGTGTGAACTAACTGCCAGGTTGTCAATTCATATGTCCTTCAGTGCTTAACGCATTTTTCTTAACCATCAAAATTGATAATATTTCCAAAATGAAGAGATATTTGAGGGTCCTATTCCCAATAAGCTAATTTATATCTGTCAGTCCTATGGTTAGCCTTGAATGACACTATTGATATGGACATTCCGTAATCATAGTGCCATTGAGTGATGTTGAAATGACCCTGGAGATCCTCTAATTAAGCAGCTCTCAAACTATTTGGAACCAGGACCCCTTTAAAATCTTAGTAATTATTGATCCAAAACATCTTTTTGTTTATGTGGGTTATGCCCTAGTGATATTTACTATGTTAGAAATTAAAACTGATAACTTAATAAAACATCTACTGGTTCATTTAAAAAGAACAATATCAAACCGATTTCATGTTGACATAAACAGTTTTTATGAAAATAACTACATTTTCCAAAGCAAAAATATTTACTAAGGAGAGTGCCATTGTTTTATATATTTTTGCTGGATTCTCATATCTGCTTCTGAATTTAATTTGTACTGATATGTTTGAGTTGAAGAATATGAAAAAAATCCAACTTCATGGAAATATGTGGTTGGAAAAGGGAAGAGTATTTGAATAGGCAGATAACATCTTATTCTGAAAATTATTTTTACCTCGGCTCTTCTGAAAGGGTATTATGAACTCCCCTCCCCCAACTAGCAGTCCTCTGACCATACTTTGAGAAATGCTAATCTATTTCAACTCAGAATGTGTAAAGGCCAAGTGACTTACTCAGTGTCACACAGAAAGCTAATGGTCTATGTAGAAGTAGAAACCAGGACTCCTGATTGCAGTTCCATACTTGTTTTCCAATATAGCTCGATCAGAAAATGCACATGACGTCACACACATCACTTTCAAAATAGCAGTTGACATAACCCTATGTAAGTAAAAGACATACATACCGACAGACATTTACTGTTATACATATGATGGCCCTATTTTCCAAACCTAAAATTAGGATACATAATCTGACAAAGAACTTTCCTTTTGGAAAATCTTGTTAAATATGCACTTCTTTTTCTTGAAATCAGAAATGTCTCAGATTTTCTAGGACAAATGGATACCATAAATATAACCTTTTCTCAGACAAGTACTTTGCATCTGAAAATAATATCAGAATGAGGAGTTAGCTGCCTTCTCGGAATCCTAAATGCTAGATATTTCTGTTCTTCTGAAAGCTACTAAAATGAAAAGCTGGCAGTAGCAGGTTGGATTAATAACTACTTGGCAGATAGGGATCACAATGATAATATTTAAGGAATGTTAGTCTTCAGAGTCTGAATCAACCCTCTTCTTGCTAAAGTGGGGTTGGGAGAGTTGGAAGGGAAAAAGAAAAGCAGTTGCTCTAAATATGACCACACATTATTTCAAAAGAGAGATCCAGACTTTGAAATTATGTTCCATACTGCTGCCAAAGTGATCTCTCTCTCTCATAAAGCCCAGATCTAGCAAGGTCACTTTGTGCTCAGTGAACTCCAGGGACTCCCTATTACCTCTTGGATGAAATTCTTTGTTTGCCATTTAAGCTTTTAACCACTTGGCCTCTTCTTATCTTTCCAGTATTATTACACATTACTCCTCTTTACACACTGTATGGTTTAGCCAGGGTGCTCTTCTTGCAATTTCTTACACATGATGCAGCATCTCCCATCTCTGCACCTTTGCACTGGCTGTGCCTAGAATTGCACTCTTACCTAGAATGCACTCCCTCCTCATATCTTCATCTTAGAATCCCCAGTTTCTTTCCATGCAACTCAAGTGCCACCTTCTACATGGAGCCTTTTCTTGTCCCCTAAGCTGCTAGTGCTTTCTTCAACCCCCAGTTACCTGTATTTATTGTGTAACATACTTTATATGTATATATTATCTTCTCTGGTAAAAACAAAAGGTAAACTCATTCAAAGCAGGAACTGTCATCTTTTTCTTTGAAATGTTAGTGCCTAATACAGTGTCTGGTACACTGTATATAATGTATAAAGATGCACAGACAGAATTTGACTCAAGTTTTCTTCTCTTACATTGGTGATTTTAAAATTATGGCTTTATAATTCAGTCCAGTCAAACAAGTATTTATTAAGCATTTGTGTGCAGAGTATTATGCTAGATGCTAGAAATAGAAAGGCAGAATGACAAATAAGGCCAGCCGTCAAGGTTACATTCTACTTAAGGAAAACATCAGGGTTCCACAGAGCATCTCCAGAGGCCCTAGGAGGAGAATACAGTTGTAGTGGATCTCTGGTTATGAACAGATTATCACCTCGAGGTTTAACTCTAGCAGCATACCAAGGTTCTGGGGTTCTAGGGTATAAGAAAAGAATGCAGAAAGATTCAACCACCTCATAAGGGTAAATGAATGGTAACTTGGGGAGAGTTCTCAGAGAAATTGTGAGACTGGAGAGGGAAAACCATCCCATAGAATGGGAATCACTCTATGAAGGAGGAGTCTTAGAAGGCCTTGAGGGCTTTGATGTTTCATCTGGATCAATGATCTCATGCACTTGGGCTCCCTCAGCCAATTCTTATCCATGGGTTTCTGGAAATCTTCTCTAGGAAATTTGTGTCTGCATCATAGATGTGTTGCCATGAAAGTCTTGCTCTGATGCTTCATTATGGTAGAGACATGATCTGACTTTTTGAAGGATACGACAGTCCCAACAATACACTGTGTGTACTGCCTGAGGTTCTGCCTAGCTAAATACAGATAGGCCAGTAGGCTACCAGATTTTTTTTTTTTTTGCTCTAGATAAGGAATTTCATCAGAGTGGGGCTCTCCCAGTGTTGACCCTCCCTCCACTAACACACATCAGTAACTGTTCTGCAACTTATACACTTGCTTCCTGGGACACTGAGAGGTTAAGGGATTTGTCCATTCTATCACATAGTTAGAATGTGTCAGAGGAAGGATTTGATCCCCTAACTTCCTAACTCCAAATCCAGCCTGTTAGGCCATGTAGCCTGTGGGCTATTAGACAATCAGCTGGGAGTGAGGAGGGGACAGCGACTGTAGCATTCTGTAGAGCAGATATAAAATGACCCTTAGGTTTGTGGAAACACTTTCTACTTCTGCAGTGTGAGTACTGCAAAAGGGGACACAGAGAGTTTAGACCATTTACCAATATTAACTATTATTCACATTAGTAATCTTTGAAACCGTTGTGCATACAGACACTGCAGGTGCATGATCTTTGGGAGTTTATGTTTTAATAAGATACAATACACACAATACATGTATCATGGGAACATAACGAAATCATTTTAGATGTTAATTTTATGGGGATTTTTTTAACCTTTATGTTTTGTTTTAAACTTAATTTTTTAAACGACTTTTATACAGATCAATGGAAAGGACCTTTCCCCCACTTGACCTGAGAACAAACTTGTGATTTCATTGGCGTAGGGAACTTCCTCTTACCAATGCAGTCAAGAAGCTTAAAGAGTTCCTGTGACCCTTGAAAGTTAAGTGATTTTCCCAGGATCACAAAACCAGTCTATATCAGATAGAGAACTTCAGCCCAACTCATTCTAATGCCAGATGTTCTCCACTCACTACATCAGGCTGCCTTTTGGAAACCTTTCATTTTAAGGTGGCATGACATTCCCAATACATCTGTTCCAAAATTAGAACATGTGAATTGACATATTTACTTGTCAAGACAGAGCAGGTAAAAATAAGTTAGTTAATGTCAGATTGTCAGAGAACCTTGAAAACCAAATGAAGATGACACCATGGCTATTGAGTATTTTTACTAAGCAGCAGAGAATGATGGTAAGTAGGGGACTGTCAGAGGCAAGACACGCAAGAACACATTTGCAACTGTGACCATACTTACAAAAACAGGGGAAGCATAGAAAACTAGGATGGCAAAGGCATGTGATTGTGATATTATTTTTATTTTATGAACCCACTTCAAAAACTTAGAGTGATTTTACACAGATTATACAGATCATGATTGGTAGGAAATTGATAAGACAACATGCCTTTGTAAGTTTTTCCAATTTCTGATGTGTAGGTGTCAGTGAAAAGTCCCTAATTAAAAAAATTCATCCCATATGTCATTAAAACCATAATTAGATGCTAGATCTTATGTAAAGAAATCTGTTGTCAAGCAAAATGTTTTAACTGTTAAATGCAGGGAATAAGATAACAAATCATTGAAAGGACTCATCATGTTGTTATAGCTCCTGATGATGAAGCATGATTGGACCAAAGATTGTTACCAGAGGTCAGCAGTGGGGGTGGGGTGGAGATTAGGGAAAGACACAGAATGAAGGAGGAGAAGGGAGAAGGAGAACAAACAAGTGGTTACTGAAAGGAGGAAAAAAGTCAGTTACCAAAATTTTCTAGGCTATAGGTCTGATTATTGTGTCCTTCCAATTTTGATAACTTGCCAGTAGACAGCACTTAAGCATGACTATAAGACTAGTTTATTGTATTGCCAAGGGACTTATGGCATACATTTTCCCATAAAAGCACATTTTTCACATATTTATAAGAAAGTATGGGATTTATTACTTCTGAGATAAATTAAGCAGATTGCCATTTTCCCTGAGACAAAATATTCCTTATACCTGGTTTTGTTCCATTTTGTGAGCTGACTGAGTTTCATAATTTGAAACATTAATCAACCTGCCCTACATCAAAACAGACATAACTTATCAACAGGTTGCTTGTAACCAGTCCAACCAATTGTCACTACCGAAGACCCGTAATGCTCCAGTGGTTATCTATCTCTCTCTGTGCTAATGACATTGTGCTTCTGTGTCATTTACCCCCATTAAGTTTTATATGAGTCCCAGTAAATACTTCCCTTCTCACTTCTCATGAGCTGAGCATCTGCTCAGTCTTTCAAAACACACTCAAATAATTTCTTGCTCTTGCATACAACCATTTTTTGTTAGTGTCTAGTAGCTAAGTCAATTACAGGATTTTTTCCTTGTATCTTCTGTCACAAATAATGTACTATAGTGTAGTAATTGTACCATTAAAGTGCTCTTTCAAGTGGTTAAACAGAAATAGGTATTCTTGCACTTTGCGTGGCCCAGAGAATTGCAAAAATCCCACCCAACTTAAAAACTTTAGACAATCTCATTGATCAGTGTGTGTTGGGGTACATTACTATTTCCTAAACTTAGACACTCCTTGAAAAATGAGTGATTTTTTAATGCTATCTTCCAACATTTATTTACTTTATGCATCTAGTTCACAATTCTAAGAGACTTAAGGCACAGAATCTGTGAAACCTCACAAAGCAAGACAAGCTTTACCTTTTTACTTAATGGCATTTTTAATGCTTTTTTTTAAGTAAAAAAAGTCATCTCACAATTATGTTTGAATAGATGGAAAAATTGCTTTTTTTCTCTGCTGCCACCAGTTTTATTTGGATTTGAACCAACTTTAAAAGCCACATTCTTCTTCATGTGCTCTTTCTGCACTAGACATTGGCTATTAAGTTAGTCACCTATTAATTTGGAGTCAAAGTGGAAAATCAAAGAGATCAAAACCCTTCAGTTTCAGGACGATTTGTAGAGGTTAAAAAAATGTTTCAGAACTGTAATTTCATCAGTGTGGGGAACTGTCAGTACAGAAACTCCCTCTAGCAGTGCAGAAAAGCAAGTATCCTGCAACTACAGATGTAGGTCACTGAGAAGTTAAGTGACTTTCTCAGGGTCATACAGCCAAGATGTCAGTGGCAGGATTTGAACCCAAATCTTTCTGAATCTGAGGTCAGCTCTATCTACTCTGCTAGGATGCCTCTAAAAAATAATACAGGGCTGAAAACAGGTACCATGTTCTGTTCTTACAAATTTACTTGGAGATTATGGGGAAAAAAGATTTAAAATTATGTATTAAGTACGTATGCTATTGAGATGATGGCTAGAATCTATTTGTTTATCTATCCATCTATCTATCCATCATGTCATATTCTAGGAGTATGGGTTCAGAGCTGAGACTTCAGAAATCATCTAGTCAAAACCCCTCATTTTACATATGGGGAAACTGAGGTCCAGGAAAAATTCAGTGATTTGCCCAAGGTCACATAGGATATAAGAAGTAGAGTGGTGGTTCACATCCAGATCCTTGGATTCTGGAACCCGTGTTTTTTCCATTCAGTCATATTACAGTCACACCCATGCCAACCCAAATATTTGTGTGGTATCAAAACAAAAAGGCAAAATCGTGAACATAACACCAGATTGGGTGAGAGGGGAAAGGAGGGGAATAAGTGCTTTAGTGTCTACATGTGCCAGGTTCATAGTGTCAGCTAAGAGATTTACAAATATTATCTCATTTTGAACCTCAACCCTATGAGGAAGATGCAACAGAAAAGGAGGAGACCAAGGTTTAACTTCTGAAACTATTTCTAGTTAAGTGGTACATGGTAGTATGTTTTAGTATAAGACTTGTACAAATACTTATATAAGTCAAGATAATTAATATCCTGGCTCCCACATTTATAAACTGTGAGGACATGAAAATTTGACCCCCCCGAGCCTCAGTTTCCTCATTTGTAAAATGAGGATAATGCTATTTGCACTCCCTACCTTATGAAGAAAGCACTTTGTAAACCTTAAAGCACCATATAAATAAGATCTATTACTCCTACCTTGGACAAGGAAGGAGCTCTTTATTTGGCTCATTTTTCCCATCTGTAGACTGTGAGTAGTTTATCTATGGCAAATTGACATAATATTAATAGTTAATGTTTACATAGCATTTAAAGTTTGCAGAGTTCTTTGCACATATTATCTCATTTGTTCCTCAAAACAATCCTGTGAAGTAGGTGCTATTATTATCTCCATTTTATGGATGAGGAAACTGAGTCTGAAAGAGGTTATGTAACTTGGCCAGGGTCACACAACTATTAAGTATCTGAGGTGGAATTTGTACCCAGATCTTCATGAATCCAAGTCCATCATTCTATCTACTATGATAACTGGCTACCTCTATACAGCACAAGCCCTACAGAAGGAAAACAACTAAAATATAATCAGATTGTTTCATTTATTACTCTTTTTATTATCATTAATTATTATTATCTTCTTTGGGAAAAGGAATCAAAAAGGGAAGAAATAGCATCCTGGCCAAATTTCTCGGTCCCAGTTCTCATTTCCTGTTAATGTCTTTGAATGAGTGTCCATCTCCAGGGCTGGCTCATGCTTCTTTCTAATGGAATCCTACCCAAATGATTTGTCTGTGACCCCTGGAGACTCTTTCTGTCTTTCTGTTAGGTATGATTCACTCTCCTGGATTTGACAGCACCAATAGCCTCAGCTTTCAAATCCTGATGAATGCGGACAGTCTCTACATGGTTTCACACTATACTCTCCTGCTCAATCTGAAGCTCTCCAATGGTGATTACTACAGAAAGAAGCCAACGCTTGCACCTGTCATGTTGGTGAGCATGGAGTCTCAAGCACGACATTCTGCGTACGCTTAAGTGGGCGGGCACTCAGCCGTGAAGGCAAGTGTTAGTCACATGTAGGAAGAGGCTCTACACATGTCATGCCAAGCTGCCTTGGCATTCCCGTTGCCTCTTAGGGAGTTGGAGGCTAGAAAGATATCCGTATTGTTAAGTTACAGACATGCTCACTACACAGCCTGTTTCTGAGTTTGAAGAGCAGTGACTATTTAGAATCAGATAAATGGATAGCCTAGTAATTTCACCAAGTGCTGTTATTAAATACCCATGTAATTGTTATTAGTTCTAAAGCTTGTTAATTTGCATCAGAAAATGCACAGGGGACTAGCTTTGGTTACATATGTGAATTATATATACACATATATTCATGTGAAAAGGATAAACTGGACACACAAATGTTATAGAAAGTTTTTTCTTCATTCCAAAATGGTACCCAGATCAATATTTGTCCACAGGCTGAGAAGTTTACTTAATAACAGATACCAAAATACCTTCCATAGAGCACAGAATAAGAAAGATAATTTTTTTACCTATAGTTTGGATCCCTCTGAGATAGATGTTACCTCCAGTAGCCTTAGTAGAAGGAAAAACAGTACAAGCAGAACAAGTACTGAAGAGAAACCCATGGAACTGATAAATGAGTAGAAACCTAAGAAATCAGGAGTCTTATTTTTCAGTTTACCTAAGACAAACATCTCCAGGGATGTGTAGGGGGGCAGCTTTTTCATCAACATAAGTGCTCTTGAGTACGTATTTATTCTATCAGGTTATTATGTTTCCAGATAATAAATTCCTTCCCTACCACCAGTTGGGCAGGTGATGAAAAAAGGAAGCCATAAATTGTTATCATGGTATAACTAAATGGCTCATATACCAAGCAATAAATATATCAAATATAAGAACCCTAGCATTTCCCCAGAAATATGCTTATTTAGGCATTTAAAATATTTCACATGGAAAAATGGGCATCATGAGGGTTATAATAGCTTTGATATATCTTCACAGAACTTCCGAAGTGAATTAGGTTTACTGACCATGGGGCAATAAAGGGGCACCTGGAAGGGGGAAGTTAAAGAATTTGGGGCTCAACACGTTGAAGATTGTACTCTTAACACTGACTAACACAATCTTTCTCCATAGAAAGAGTTTATGAAGCAGGTCCAAACCAGTGGGGTGCTGATGGTTTTCTCTCAAGCTTGGATTGAAGAACTTTACCATCAGGTGCTTGATAGGAACATGCTTGGTGAAGCAGGATATTGGGGAAGTCCTGAAGAACACAGCCTTCCCCTCATCACAATGCTAACTGGTCAGTGACTCATAACATTGTGTTTTTTTAAGTACTTGGTAGTAAGTTAATGACTTCTTTTCCAGAATCCACTCCAGGGATTCTACAGCTTTTCTAACACATTTTCAAGGGGCATCCACAGAATCTTAATATCAGCTGTCAGATGAGTACAAGCAATTGTTGGGTGATTCAAGGTTAACAGGTATGCATACATATGGAGCTTTGCCAATATTCTCATTGTGAAAATGTTGTGGGCTCCTTCAGTTAACTGTTCCTTTTCACTTCCTTCTTGTTTCTGCTTCACTTTAACAGTGGTAGCCACTGTTCCCTATTTGGTAAGTCCTCCTTTGGCCCTTTATTGAGGTAAAACCATTAATCTTATTTTAAAAGGAAGGTTAGTGTACTTTGGGCACAAATCCCAGACCATTCCTGGAAGCTCCATGCTCTAAGATTCTTGGGTGCTCATGGGATTTTGACAGTAATGCTGAGTGATTGAATAGCTAGCTAGCTTCAGTTTTGTTTCCCATGTCATTTAACCCCTGTGATTCTTAGTTTTCTTCTGTGTTGTATTTGAAATAATAAAATGGCTTACATAAGGAGTTTTTGTATTATGGAAGTTATTATAAATAATATTTATATCAAATTTTAATTTATATAAAATTCATGTAAATTTTATATAAATAAAATCTTATCTAAATTATTTTTATTATAAACTATAATTTATATATTATAAATAATTTTATTATAAAATTTATATAAAATTTTATATAAAATAAAATTTATATAAATATAAATAATATTTGCAAATATCATATCTTTGCCTTAAGTGTACACAGTTTGGTAATTAATTTAATTACTTTAAAATCCAACTGAGGTCATTAGAAAAATGTATTTATCACACTGTACCACAACTTCAGAATCAGGACCAGGCCTGGTTAAGAGCTAAAGATAGGCTCTTATGTGATTATCCTGCCCCTTCGTGAATACATTTAAGTTACAAAGAACTATTTATTTCTTGAGGTAGCACGACCCATTTTACGTACCTTTAGTTTTTAGGCTATTCCTTATTTTATTGAGCAAAAATGTACCTCTCTTTAACTTTGACCCGGTGATTCTTGTTCATCCCTGTAAAATTACGTGGAGCAAGTTTTATTCTTCCTTCACATGAGAGCCCTTCAGATATTTTAAGGCACCTCTGATGATGCCACTAAATTTTTTTTATCCAGTATATATCCACTCCATTTAGCTCATCCTAATTTATTTTTAACACAATACTCATTAATACTTACTGGCTCTAAATGGACAGGTCTGATGAGTCTCTTTTCTTATCCATAATATAAGTGGCTTGCTCTAGATAGCTTCTGAGGTCTCCTGCTCTAAATCTATGGTCCTGTGATCCTAACAATGCTAAATTCCCATTGTTTCTTTTTTGTTTATTTACCTGTTATTTTTATGTGCTTATTATTTATTTGTGTTAGGCACATCCTTCTGTTTTTTTTATATTAGATTTCCTGTCATTTAAAACTCCTTAGATATTTTGTTTTTTGCTCTTTCCCTGCGTATGCCCATGTAGCCATGTCCTTCCTATTCAATAGGTGTGTTATCCTAAATGAAGGATTTTACATTTAATCTCTCTGGGTTTGAGTTTACTCATTGTAAAATGAACGGGTAAGACTAAATGGCCTCTAAGGTCCCTGTCAGCTTAATGAATTTTTGTTGTCTCCTTAGTGAATAGAGATTCATTTTCCACCTGCTCATTACCCAGCTGTGTAATGAACAGTTTTAGGATTTTGCTGATGCTCAACATGAGGATCCACGTTAGTTTATTATAAAGGATTATATAAATATCCCTTCCCCATCTCAACTTTCTCCATCACGATTTTGGTATAACAAAGGTCAGCATAAGAAATTACTGCAATATTCTGTATTTTTAAAATTTTTTTCATATAGCATTTTTACATTGACCTACATATAGCCTACGACCAAATATTTAACCTAAATTTTATAAGATACTGTAGACACCCCATAAAAGAAAAATAAATAATTCAGACTTCTTCTCTATTACAAAGGGACTGTCAAAAAATTTTATACAGATTTTCCAGATCATAGGGTGCCACACCCCAACGTCCTGCCCCAGTTGTGGAAGGGATAACTCTAGTTGCTCTTACCTAATTTTCCATTCTTTCCCCCAGATCCCTAGTCTTCTAGAACCTCTTTCATACTCCATCATTTCTCAAAGATGGTTGTCATTGGTTTAATGATCAATATTCTGAGGTGGAGTGCATCTAGCCTAGAAGGGAAAAATTCATTTAGATCATTTGTGTGCTTTCTTACCATCTTTTCACTTCTCTTGCATCTCTATTTCCTATTTATTATGATGGTTCGACTCTTCATTCTAGAGATTATTTTCCCTGATTAATAAAAGGGAGGCAAAATTGAACGTCTAGTTGGTGGTACCTTATCTATGTTGTCTGTTTGTATTATACCCTCTGGCCAAAGCACAGCACCTGTTCCTTCCTGGCTCTCTTTACTTAGAGCATAGCTTTAAAAATCATTGTTGCGTTCCTTAGCATTTTTTACAAGCATTTGCTAATTCTGACCTTTAACTGTCCTTACACAATGCATATTTCTCTTTGGCTATACAGATCTGACCCCATCTCTTGCTACATTCTTCCTTCTTTTATACATGTCCTTTTAAAATCTGAAGTTAGGTTCAATAGCTTGATATTTGTTCAAAATTTATTCAGAGTAAGACACTGAAGGTATTGGGGTTTGGGGAAATGTCTCTTTAATTTGTCTTCCAATATTTCTAAATTTTAGTGTTTGTTAGGTCTTTGATCATTATCTAACCTTTCACCTTTCATGATAGCCCTCATCATGTAGTGGAAATAAGGCCTTTGAAAAAGGAGAGAATTTGGATTTGAATTCTACCTCTTTTACTTTCTGTTGTGTGACCATGGGCAAGTTAGGTGACTGCTCTGAGTCTCAATTGCCTCTTCTCTAAAATAGGAATAATAAATAATGCTTGTAATTCTTATCTCATGGGATTTTGAGGATCAATTAAGATAAAATGTATAAGTTCAATGCAAATGTTAAGACCCTTTGTGCATGTCAAGTATTATTTATTTCTATACATCTGCATATATTACTGTAATTAAGAAATAGACAAGGTGGCCTCTATTTGCCATAAAATTTATGGTCTTTAAACATACACTGAAGATTTGTATAACTTTTAATGACTCTGAGTGACTATTTAGTAGAATCTTATTGAGTTAGTTGAATAGAAATTGTCTAGGGAATAAGCTCTGTTGCAGTGAATTAGGCTTGTGTTCTAGCTTGTTTTAATTCCATCCTCATGGAAAGATTTGAAAACAGATGTGGACCAAGCCTATGGATCCCCTTGTTTGTGGAGGAATTGTCTATACTAAATCTCTAAACTAGCAGACTTCAGGGATAAAAACTGTGCCTGATTTAGGCAGCATCATAGTATAGAAAAAAAGAATGATAGATCTAGAATCAGAGAACTTGGGTTAAAATTTTGGCTCTGCATGGTCTTTGACAAGTCAGTTAGTCTGTCTGGGTCCAAGTTTTACCCATTTACTTAAGGAGAAGGTTGAATTAGATTGTCTCTAAGATCCCTTTCAGCTATGATCTTATAATTCTAGGGCTCTAAATTCCAGGAAGATCTCTGTTTTAAATTTCCTGCTGGATTCCAGTCCTTCCCTCTTCCTGTGAGTCATGTCCCTCTTTGTACACTTGTTCAATTAAGGCATCCAATGCCTACATCCAGACAAATTCAGTTTTCACATGAGCCTGTAAATGTGGAGCCATGTGGAGCCTGGTAAACGCAGAAATGACAAGTTGGGCAAGGAAGCTCCACGGCATTTCAAATAAAAGATGGTACTTAGAAATTTTCTGTGCAATATAGGACTAAAAATTAGTGGCCATAATTCCTGATTTCTGGCCCACCTATTTCTACTGCACTTCTCTGTAATGCACTGAAGCCAAGATTATTTCTACTAGGTCACTAGGTATAATAATGAGAGAAATCTATCCTTCTTTCTAGGGTAGTGTCGGAAGTACAACAAATGGGGGAGGGGAGGCATGCGTGGGGAAAGAATAAAATCTAATCCCCAAACAAATTAGGTAAATCTTTCTCTACTGAATGAGAACATTGGTTTGCAGTATGCATATGTAATATCAAAAGTAGAATTAGAAAAAAATAAGTCTTTTCACTTTTGAATGAACAAACCAAATTTGAGATCTAGTAGAAGAGACAAGGACTCAGATCAAGAGTGAAAAATATCAAAAGCCAAGAACACAGGTCTTAATGAGATTTTTTTAAATTATGTAATCCATACCTAACAGTTTTTTGATTATACCAAGTTACTTAGATAATGATGAAAGCTTTTTGGTTTTGTGTGGATAGATAGATAGATAGATAGATAGATAGATAGATAGATAGATAGATAGATAGATAGATAGATAGATAGTGTAGTAACACCAGTGTAGGAGTCCGGAGGACCTGACACTCACTAGCTGTGTGACCTTGGGCAAGTCACTTAACCTCAATTGCCTCATCCTGGGTCATCTCCAGTCATCCTGATGAATATCTGGTCACTGAATTCAGATGGCTCTGGAGGAGAAGTGAGGCTGGTGACCTGCACAGCCCTCCCTCACTCAAAACAAAGTCTAGTGCAAGTCATGTCTCTGATGTCATGGTCTTCTTCGGCAACGAAGGATGAACACACTACATATATATATATATATATATATATATATATATATATATATATATATATATATATATATATCTTAGCATAACGCTGTCCACATAAATCCATGCTTCTGAGACCAATGAGAGATAGCTGATAACAAAACTTTTCACTCTCCCTCACCTCCCATGGTTCATGATGCTTCACTCTTTCTTACTTCTATATCAAGTCATCTGACTCCATATCTTTCACTTCTGACCCCTTTTCTCAACTCCCACAGCCACCATACTTTTTCAAGTCTTTATCACCTCTCGTCTAGATTACTGCATTTTGTTTCCTTGCCTCAAGTCTCTCCTTTTTTCCCATCCAGCCTCCACACAGTAGCCAAAATCATATTTCTGAAGCACTAGTTTGATTATGTCACTTCCTGTTTAAAAGCCTCCAGTGGCTCCCTCTTGTCTCTTTATCACTGAAAATCTTTCACAATCTGTTCCAATCTATCTTTCCAAGATGATTATCTTATTCTCCTTCATGTGCTCTGTGTTCACAATCCATGTCCTATCTCCATATCTTTGTCAGGCCCAGGATACACTCCCTCCTCCCTTTTGTCTCCTAGAAACTCTAACTTCCTTCAAAACTTAAACTCGAGTCACCTATTACGAGAAACCTTTCTTCATTCCAAGCTGGTAATCTTCCCCTCCCCAGTATTAGTTTGTATCTTCTTCCTATATAGCTTATATTTTTTTATTTGAGTAATCCCCTAAAACATAAGTTTCTTGAAGGTAGGAACTCATTTTTCTTTATCTCTCTAGTACTTTTCTCCATCACTGGCACATAGTAGGTGCTTCTTAAATGTTTGGTGGTGGATTAATTAATTCACTAGTTGTTATTGATAATAAACTGTGGAGCTCTGAGTTTGAATGGTAGAACAGTGGTAGAATTTTTAACCTTCAAATGGGAATAACAAAACCTGTGTGCTCTTAGTGAAACTGCCAGTAGAAAGGCTTATCAGAGTGGTTTATAGCAATTTTCAAGTGATGAGGGGGAGATGGATTTGAAATGTAATTAAAAGGTACTTAGTGACTTTGACATGATCCTTTCATAATATAAAATGCAATGCAATGACAGCAAGCTTGCAGATTTTTTACTATTAATAATTGTGGCTATTGTGACAATTTATCAGGGAGGGGCTTTAATCAGAAGACATTCAAAGAACTTGATTGATGATCATTAGATGACATTTTTTGCCTGTTTTCACAATAACCTAAGCCCAGTATTACTGTAAACGACAGGACTTAGCATCCTCCATATTGGTACAGTGAGGTAGAGTAGAAAAAAAACTACCCTGGTAACAGCAGACATGGTTATTAATCGTAGCTCTAACATTTACTTAATGTGTGTCCTTGGGCAAATTATGTAACTTCTGAGCCTCAGTTTTTTGCATCTATAAAATCGTACTGATCCCAAGTCTTCCTCTTACTTCACAGAGTTTTTAGGACATCCAAATGAGAATAATTTCAAAGCATTTTGCAGGTGTTAAGTATTATTGTTAAGGCAGTTTGCAATAACTTTGATTATTGGAAATGGGCATAGCTCATTAAGAGGCTGTCTGATAATATGAGTTTTCTTCATAACTCTTTCAAAGAAGCTTTTTAGGAGAAACTAGAATATTTGGGAAATATATTTACAATAGCACGTCTTAAAGATTTGTATATAAAGGGTTGAGATTATAAGGAAGAAACAGATTGTTGAAGGTGACAGTGGAGGGAAAACTAAGAATATTGCTATGTTCTTGAATAGAGTTTTTATTTTGGAGGGCACTGAAATCTTAAGATTTCTGACCTTCTAAAGGTATTTTCTTCCTGTGGAAGTGACATAAACTCCAGTACAATGACGTTTTGCAAATGAGAAAAAAAGATCTCAACAGTATACTAAGGAAACATGGATATTGAAGGCAATAGGCCATATATCCAAATATATTTTCTTTTTTTAAGTAAATTTTTATTCAATTTTTAATTTTAATTTAATTTTAAATTTAGCTTAATTAAATTTAATCTTAAATAAAAATGCATTTTTATATCATCTACATTTCCCAGTGTATCCATCTCCCTTTCTCCCTTCCAGAGAAACATCCTTCATGTTTTCTTGGATAAAAAGTATCTGGATAAAGAACAGAAAAGAGAGGAGGAAAGCCAATTTTTCAAAACAAACCAAACATATAAAAAGATTGAAATATGCTTAATTCTATGACCCTCATCCTGTAAAGAACCCCATCTCTGAAAAGAAACAAAGGACCTTCTCATATTCTTTTCTTTGAGGCCAAGATTGACCAATATATTTTTCAATATTCACTATTACAAATGCTTTTAAATCTCTCTCTCTCTCTCTCTCTCTCTCTCTCTCTCTCTCTCTCTCTCTCTCTCTCTCTCTCTCTTTCTCTCTCTCTCCTGTTTGACATCCTTTGACTGAAATGACTTGCATAAGGAGAGCATGACCCTTTTTCTTTACAGATATTGATGGCTTGGAGAGCAGTGCCATAGGTGGCCAACTGATGGCATCAGCTTCTACAGAGTCTCCTCTCACCCAGAACCAGAGGACAGATGATTCCATAGTGGCAGGTAATGACTTGAATCATGAAAATATGTGTATATGAGCACTTTGTGTATGTCTTTAGCAGCCAAGACCTTTTTTATGCCAATGTATTGGCATATATAGCATAATGTCACCATTACTAAGAGGAATTTTCCATGCCATTATGGAAGCTATTTAGACAGATTAGTTGGTCAGCAAAATTTCTTATTAAGAAAAAGTCAAATGCAATCAATTATAATAGAAAAAGCTCAGTTCCTTATAATAAAACTAGGTAAAAGTCAATAACACAAAGAATTATATGCTACTCTTATGCCATAAAACATGTATTTAATTCTGTTGACCTCTTATTTCTCTGAAAAGTGATCCATGGTACTTTATACTCTAGGTGTTGCTTTTGCCCGTTACATTCTGATTGGCTGCTGGAAGAACTTGATTGATACTTTGTCTACACCCTTGACTGGTCGCATGGCTGGAAGTTCCAAAGGACTGGCATTTATTCTGGGTGCTGAAGGAGTCAAAGAGCAAAACCAGAAAGAACGAGACTCCATCTGCATGAGCCTTGATGGGCTGAGGAAAGCAGCTCGACTCAGCTGTGCTTTAGGTACTGACCAAGAACGTAGTCCTGGGGCCATTTAGGGTGACCTGCAAACCTTGGTGGAAGTAACATTGGTGGGAACAGGGCCTTTGGAAGGGGTGCTATCTCCTTTAAAAAAGCTGGGGGGAGGTGGAGAACATTTGATTTGGGAAATAACTGCTCCCTTACCTCTGAAGGAGTTGCTGCTAATTGTGCATCGGCACTTGCACAGATGGCTGCTGCATCTTGTGTACAGGAAGAGAAAGAGGAGAGGGAAGTTCAAGAACCCAGTGATGCTATAACCCAAGGTAACATCTGGAGGGTCATACCACCCACCCACATGCACATGCACATATGTATGTATATGTGTATGTGTATATATATGTATGTTGTATTGTGTATATGTATATGTGTGTGTAGGGATGGATGGATGTATGGATATAAATATGTATGTGTATATCTGGGATTGGAGGTGGTAGGAGTATGTAGATATACATTGTTATATTTATACAGCTCAAATGTTATGTGTACATAAAACACGTATATAAATATACCTATACTTCTGCTCAAAAGACTGAATGGTATGTTGGAAAGGTTGCAGAGAGAGTCAGGAAGACGTGGGTTAAAGTCCTCACTGGCCCATACTCGCTAAATGACTATGAGCAAGTCATATAACTTCCAGTGCCTCCAGGTGACTCTAAGGCTAAGTTACAGATGAACTGGCATTCTACATTGCTAGAGGGAGTTTCGCATACTGGTTAATTCACAAATTCGGAGAAAAAAGAGGAAGAACTGACATTCATATAGTCCTTGAAAGTTTAATGAAGTGCTTTCTTCACACTACCCTTGGCAAGTCAGTACTGTAAATGGTATTATCTTCATTTCACAAACGTGGAAACTGAGGCTCTGAGAGAAGGAATTATTTGTCTCCATTCAGGCAACTAATATTATACCAGAGATTTTAACTGAAATCTCTTGTGTAGAGCCCTTTTCACTATACCATGCTAGCTCTGTATACCAGTATGGGCATAAATATGTACTCATATGTAAATGTAGTTTTTAGTCTGGTACAGAGATATTTCACTAGAGTAGAAATTTCCAGAGAGGAAATTCCTTTAAAAGAGCAAATACCAATCATGATACACAAAAAGTTTATATAACTTGCCTGTGGTCATGTTAGAAACACCCAGGTCTTCCTGGGTCTGAGGCCATTTCTTTAAGTTTTCAATCCCCTAGAGTACCTAGACCATGCCCCCTCTCTCTAACTCTATGTGTGTGAGATATATATATATATATATGTGTGTGTGTGTGTGTGTGTGTGTGTGTGTAGATGCATGTATGTATATGTGTGTATATGTATGTGTGTATAGGTGCATGTATGTATATGTATGTGTGTGTATGTGTATATATATGAAATAACTTGTCCCTTACCTCTGAAGGAGTTGCAGTTACTTTTGCATCAACACTTACTCAGATGGCTGCTGCATCTCATTTATAATAATGTGTTCCAAAGAGCAATGTGTTCCAAAGGAGCTCAGGATGAAGTCCAGGCTGACCTACCTTGAAAATCTGAGCTTAAATATAAAGGAACAAAAAAAGGTTGACATTCCATAATAAAGAGACTTTTGAAATATTCTTATAAGGAAAATCAGACCTTAAGAGACTATTTGCTTTTCAAACAACCTAGACAACAAAAATACACACACACATGCACACACACATACACACACAAATATACAGTTAGAGGATGGTGGCATGTCTATGTATGTACATATGTGTGATGTGTGTGTGTGAGAAAGAGAGTGTGTATCCATTTCAGAATAGATATGATTTACTAAATTATGGGGAAAACAAGTCCCAGTTAGAGCCACAAGATTCTT
This sequence comes from Bettongia penicillata ogilbyi, assembly GCA_023548195.1. Classification (NCBI taxonomy): domain Eukaryota; kingdom Metazoa; phylum Chordata; class Mammalia; order Diprotodontia; family Potoroidae; genus Bettongia; species Bettongia penicillata. Next base: position 6,887,507 of record JAJHZJ010000147.1, read on the forward strand.
GTTTTAAATGAATCACCCTTAAGAATGTTTTCAAAAGTCTTCTTAGGGTGTAAGGAAAAAGAACAGCCATTAGAGGCCTTCAAAATTACAGTTACTAGCATGTGTCTAGACCCTATATGATACCATTAGCAAATTTTATTTCATCCACTTGTGCTCAGAGGACTTATACTATCCTTTAGCGCTTAAAGCAGGGATAGGGACCCTGTAGCCTTGAGGTCACGTGTTGCTTTCGGGTCCTTGGGTCCAGCCTTTCATTATGTTTTGCAGAACAAATTCTTTTTCAAGGGGATTTGTTTTGTAAAATTCGGATTCAGTCAAAGAGCCACACTTGAGGACCTAGAATGCTACATGTGGCCCTGAGACCTTAGAGAATATGGGGAAGTTACTAATTTTTTACCTTTTTATAACATGGGAAGGGTCATACTAGGACAGAGCTTATTAACCAGTCATAGAAATGGAAAGATGAGAAAAAGGAAAGAAATTAGTGTTCATATTTTTAGCAGTTAGGGTAAAACATAATTAAAGATTCTTTAACGGTAGGCAGTGGGAGAAAAAAGCTCTGGGTCACATGGTATTCCTAAGCAGAGAAGATGTAACAATATATGAAAAGCACTTTCCATACTTTAACTAAATGTCAGCTATTGCTCATCCAAATTCTAGGTTGCTGGTATTAAAATCAATGGAAACATTATTGGACTGATATTCTAGTCTCGGCTCTTCTGTTAATTCACTGTATGACTGTGGTTAAGTTATTTAATTTCTCTGAGTGTTTTTTTTTTTGTCATTCCTTAAATATTTGCCTGTACCTTACTTGCACAGTGATGGAGTTGGGCTAGAGAGGCTAAGTTCCTCTCTAGCTCTAACATTCTAAGATTCAGTTCTCTCTACAATATGCTTTGTCCTGCTATGCCTATACTTCCTTTCTATCATATGCCCTTTCTCTCTATTTTCCTGCTTGGCCTGCCTCTTTCTAACTATTGATTTTCATAAATGTCTTTCTGGCATAGTGAAACAAAAAGTGGAACAGAAACTGGAGCAGATTGGGAAGGTTCAGGGGGTATGGTTGCATACAGCTCATGTTCTATGCATGGATGCCATCCTCAATGTAGGCCTGGAAATGGGAAGCCACAATCAAGACTGCTGGCCACATGTCTTCAGGTACGGAATGGTAGCTATCCTTTCTTCTTGTATGAGCACCAACTCTGCTTTGGTATTATGGTTCAAGTGATATCCCTTTTGCCCTATGAATTTAGTAGTATCTAATTTAGATCATAATCACAATAATAGGAAGGTTATCTAATCATAAGGGAGGGTTAAAAAGATGGAAAAGAGAGCTATAATTGAATATGTATAATAGAGTGACAGGAATTGAGTTTAGGAATTTTGACTTTTCTACTTAAAGTCAGAATGAAAAAGCAGATGTGTTTTATTCAAAGAATAAAAACTAACTTCTCAAGGAGAAGATAGAAAAAATTAGTCTGTGCAAGTATGATCAATCAACAAGCATTTTTTTGAAAGTTACTACCATCTGCAATTGTGTATGTGTGTTTGTGTGTGTGTGTTTTAAATCAAGGGTGATATTGTAATGCATAATGCAAAAAATGGGATGGTAACATTTATAAATGATGAGATAATATTGAACTGTTCAGAATTCTGGGTAAATATCTTGTAGAATATGCCGTATTTTGGATTCTGTAATTAAATGTAACCATGGTCATTTTTAAAATTCAATGGAGAGAGTGATTTAAAATATTAGACGACTAAAAATAGGATGATTGGCTCAAGGAATGGAACCTGCAGAAGACAAAGTTGAGGGATAGCCTAATAATGGTCTTCATTCACATGATGAGTTTTGATATGGAAATTTGTAACCAACTATTCTCTGGTTCTACTGGAAAGAGACTTCAGTTTCACATAATGTGTTTATTGAATGTATTCTTTGAGATAGAGATTGATGAGGCATTGGAATGTGTTTTTGAGGAAAGTTCATCATAGATCAAGAGATCCAGGTTGTTACCTTATGTCTACTCCCTTCATTGATTTCACTGATATTGACTATAACTCTTCTATGCCTTTGAAGACAGTTAATGTGGATTGCTGTGGCCAAAAAAAAAAGTCATCTTTGTAGCCTCTCTGCATGTATGCAGCGTACACCTAGGTAAAAGCAGATATAGACATGATAAATTGGATGTAATTTTGGAAGACACTAGCATTAAGGGGAATCAAGAAAGGCATTAAATAAAATGTGTCAATGCTTTTTTTAATGTAAGAAAGAAATGTAAGACATACATACATATATGTGCATACATATATATGTATATGTGTACATACATCATTATCATTATTATGTCCAGATACTAGTTTGGGAGACTGAGATGAAAGAGAAGCAAGGGAAACAATAGATTTTCAATTGATTCTTACCATTTGAGATGATGAGCGCTGGGTGCTTAGTCCCAGATTGCAGCCCATAACCCCAACAAACCTCAATGAACTTCCATGTTCTTTGGCTCCCTCTTCTGTGAGTACAGAGTATGTGAGTATGTGGCAACATTGGAGCACAACCATTTCAGCGATGGTACAACTCAGCCTGCTCTGCCTATCAGCCAGCCCCAGAAGGCCTCTGGAGGGACAGGGGTCCTGGCAGATTATGAGTCAGAATGTTTACCCCAGGAATCGCACCTCGAGCAGGACAATTCACTGCGCAGCACACCCATCATTCAGCATCTGTCCATTCAGGAGCTCATTAAGGAGGGCAGGAAGGGCCGAGCTTTTGACTTCCGTAGTGGCAGCCTTTTGAGTGGGAGCAGTGCTGCCAAGGCTGTCCTCACTCTTTCCACCCAAGCTGACAGGTAGGTGGACACTCCCCTTTTCATCTTCTCTCCATCGTGGGATTTTTCTGTAACATCTTCTCTATCTTTCTAGCAGAGAAAATAACTAGCACTTTCCCTTCTCCTATGCTTTCAAAATAAGGTTAAAAAAAAAAACAGCAAATATGAATCCATTGTCAAGGGTCAGGCAAAGTAACTTGTCCATCAACTGAGCCATTTGTCTGCCTCTTCAAATAGATTTGGAATTAATGAGATAATTAGACGGAGCTATAACTTAACCCTGTTTGCTTCAGTTTCTTTGACTTTAAAATGAGCTGGAAAACAAAATGGCAAATGACTCCAATATCTTTTCCCAGAAAACTCCGAATGGAGCCACGAAGAATCAGGCATAACTGAAAAACAACTGAATAACTGAATGTAGTAAGGGCAAATAAGTTCTCTAGGCCTCAGTTTCCTCACCTGTAAAATGAGTTGATTGGATTAGATGACTATTAAAGCCCTTTCTAGCTCTGAGTCTATGATCCTATAATTCTAGTGACAGGGGAAAGACAAGCACACAAAACCGTAATACGAGCTATTGAAGTTTGTCCTTTGTTCTCAAAGAAGACCATGACATCAGGGAGATGATGCCATGACATGTAAGTGAATTGGATTTAAGTGACAGAGGGCTGTGCAGGTCACCAGGGTCACATTATCCTCCAGTGCCATCTGGGTCCAGTGACCAGATATGGATCAGGACAGCTGGAGATGGCCCAGGATGCAGTGGAGGATCTTGTGTGGCTAACAATGTATTGCATGGACAGTAAGGGAAGCGTTTTTCCAAACATGTTGCCCTTGAGGCTATAGAATGAGGCTGTTGGGGTCCATTCCAACAGATTTATTTAATTATAAAAGTAATCATTTCATTCACCTGCACAAAAGTCTGGTAAACCATTAAACATACAAGAAAAATAGCAAGGTCGCCACTTATTCCAGAACTCCATAAATAGATAAAACGAGGAGATTAAGAAAACAGCTAGTAAATATCTGTGGCCAAATTTGAACTCAGGGAGATGAATCTTAAATGATTCCAAGTCAGTGCTTTCTCTGCTATACAACCCAGTGAAACAGAGCTAGGGCTGGAAACTTGTCCTTCCAAGTGCAAATTCAAGACTCTTCCAGAGCAAAATTTTCTTATTGAAAAGGAAAGCACAGCTGCTTGAAAACTCTTAGTTTTCTTAGATCCTAAGGAAGGATCATGGGAATAGTGCTGGAAAAGACCTCACAGGATTTCTAGACTGAGCCCTTCATTTTTTTTTTTCTTGGTGGGGGTTGGGGGGATTGTGAGACAATCAGGGTAACACAGCTAATAAGTGTCTAAGTCTGGATTTGAACTCAGGTCTTCTTGACTCGAGAGCCAGTGCTCTATCTACTATGCTACCTAGCTGTCCTCAAGCCCTTCCTTTTTACAAATGAAGAAACAGAACAAGGGGAAGTTGAGTTACTTGATCAGGGTCCTATGGTAATAAATACCTGGAGGTCAGGGGTTGTGTTTTACTTCTTTAGGCATTATCATCATAATAGCTAACATTTATATAACACTTGAAGGTTCAGAAGTTGCTTTGTTTATATTATCTCATTTGATTCTCTCAAAAGTGAGTGCAATTATTTCTATTTTACAGACAAGGAAACTGAGCTAACTTGCCCAAAGTACAGTTATCCCTTCTACCTTGCGGGGCTTAGGGGTATGGTACCCTCACAATATGGAAAATCTGCATAAAATTACCCCCCCATTTTGTACCAGGGAAGAAGGCTAAATTATTATAGTATTAAAATGTAAAATATAGTATTAGAAGATAAGATATAAGAAAGCTTAATTAGTATGGCATTAAAAGAAAAAATATCTTGACATTATATAATTCTATACTGTACCATATATTTTGTGCATTTCTAAGTTTCTAAACTTTTTCTGTGTTATCTGCTGGCCTTCATGTGTCACCTGTGGCTTTCACAAAACTCCCCCAAATTCCCACTTACTTTCTTATGCTGCTCTGTGATATATCAAAACTACAGTGGAGAAAGTTGCAATGTGGAGGAGATGACCAGAAGAGCTTGGAAAATGCTATCATCTGGACATTCTGATATGTTTCTGAATAACTTTTTCCTGTACTTCATACATAGGCTTTTCGAAGATGCTGCTGACAAGCTGAATTTAATGGCATTGGCAGGTTTCCTTTACCAGTTAAAAAAAGCTTCTCAATCCCAGCTTTTTCACTCCGTTACAGACACCGTTGATTACTCTTTAGCAATGCCAGGTAATGTTTTCCCTTAAGAAAATGGATACTAAATGCATAGAAGAGCAGGGACCATCAAAGGCCCTCATAATCGATGACAAGCCATAGATAATGAATCTGAACCCTTTAGTCCACAGGATTGGACATGTTACCTTTGTCATATCATGAAGTAGTTATGCAAGTGGTACCTGACTGAGTGTGTGCATAAGTGGTTGTTTGAGGAAGATCTCTCTTGATATTTGAAAGTGATGCTCCTTGCCAGGAGCTGTCCAGGCAAGCTAATGTTAATGCTGCTAGAATTGTTGGCTCTGCTTATTAAGTTATGGTATTAATGAGGCAGAAGCTGTGGATTCATTCCTCATGTGTTAGCTTCACTCAGTGGGGAAAAAAAATCTATTTTTTGCTTCTGCCTACTCTTCATACTAATAAACTTTTTTTCTGATGCAAGCTACTGATTACCAGGGAGATTAGACAAGAGACTTAGATCAGGAAAAATCCAGCTCTATTCTTGGAACAGTTATTCAGAGCATTTGCAATTGATCAATCCTATCATCCAATAAGCATTTAAAAGGGGTCTTCTGTGTGCCAAGCACTATGCTGAGTGCTAAGAATACATAAAATAGAAATGAGTCTCTGTCCTCAAAGATTTTATGTTCTATTGAATGAAAAGTCAATGTTATCGTTGTATTTTTACTTAGAGGGTACTTAACTTGTGAAATGAAGGTGCAGAGTCCATAATAGTCTTCAAATGCCTAAAGCCTGTCATGTGGGAGAGGAAGTAACCTTAATATGTTATTCTCCACAGGGCAGAAGTAGGTGCAATGGACAGAAATTATAGGGAGGCATATATAAACCCAATATGAAGAAGAACCTATTAATCCATAGAAATGCACAACAAAAGGATGGATTGCTTGGTATGGTAGTGAACTCCTTGTCACCAGAAGTGTTCAAGCAGGGACTGGATGACCATCTGTCAGTGGAGCTATAGAAAAGATTCCTAACCCAGATGGGAAATTGAACTTGAGACACCAAATTTTCTTCCAGGTTTAAGACTAATTTTAAGTACATCTTTTGAGTCTTAAAGCAGATTTAAATGTCAAAGTCTTTATCTCACAAGGTGACTATGTAGCTTTTCCATAGGTTAGGGTTTTCTTTTTCTTTGAATCTAACAAGCCAAGCTTGGCTCTCTGGCAATCTACCTTCAACATCTGCTCTGATCCCAGAAATTGTCTTTAGGAAAAAAGGTTTTGTCAGGAAAGAAGTAAATCCAGAAACAACAGACCCAGCAATGAAGAGATTTGAAGAGTATGCCTAATAGGCTGCAAGTTACTAGAAAGAAATGGTTTAGTTGGATAAGAGCTATAGAAGATGAAACTTTCTAACAAAGTTGAAGAAGGATGGGGAGGAGTGTTGAGAGACAAGAGAGTCAAGGGTGGTGAGTAGGAAAAATCACAGCAGTCATGACTGCAGCCACAGATGGTGGAGATTAGAAGCAGCAAAAGGAGTGACTTAGCAAAGACGAGAATCAGGGATAAGAAAAGCAGACAGCAGCAAACACTGAGAGTGGAACAGATGAAAGGAGATACAGAATCAAGCATGCTTCTACACTTGGAACAGTGAGCTGGGGGGCAGCAAGCAGGTCTTTGCATCCTACTTGATCCCCTAAGGGAATCAAGGTGCCACAGAAAAGCCATAGCTTCCCAGTCTAGGGATGGAGGATAGTTCATTGTACACACACACACACACGTGTGTGTGTGTGTATGTATATATATATATATATATATATATATATATATATATATATATATATATATATATATATATATATATATATATATATATATATATATATATATACCTATATAGTGACAAATAAAATCATTTGGTCTTAGGTTCCATGTCATCTTTATCTGCCTCTAGAACTATGGTTCAATGCAATAATTTAAATAGCCAGGGAAGTGTCTAGTAAGCTGTAGGATGATTTTCATATAAAATAGCTCATTCTCACAGGTTCCTTTATTTCCAGAGGCTTATAGGTGTTTTGGGGTTTTTTTGCAAATGTACTAGCAACCTTTCATTTTTACATTTCACAATGAGAGCTACCTTTCCACAATCCTTACCATGTTAACATGTCTTTTTTCTGTACCTTCAGAAATGAACAACTGTACTGCAGTTCTCCAAGTCTGTCAGTGTTTCTCTACGTCCACTTTCTTTCTTGTCACTTCCCCAGGCTTACCTTGTAAGAATTAGGAATAAATTGGGCATCCTCCCAGCATCCCTCCTCTGCATCATTATTTTGACCTAGGACAGTCAGCATAGCTTTTAATGGTCTGATGGCACTCCAATCCTTTGAAGCTAACCAGTCCATCATCCTTTGTAATAGTGAGATATCAAAGCACTTACCATGGACCCAGATTTCATAGTGTTATAAGAAGAGCCGCACCTCAAAACAGATTTTCAACCTTCCCTAATAATGGACTATAAGAGAGAATCTGTCATGATACTATGAGATGAACTTTATTCCAAATCTTAAAGACAACAGAATTGTGAAAACATAATACTTCATTAGTTCTGCAGTGGATCTGTGATCTCATAAACTCATCAATATCAGTAATCCCTCCCATAGTACAGATTGCAAAACACCCACACATTCTCATCCTGCTATGACTCTTGTCAATCCCATAGGTCTTCCACAGGATTCCATCCAATATACAATGGATCCACCTGTAGGACTTTGAATATTATGTGGATACCAGTGAGGGACATAGACTATCTATCTGTGATTCATTACTTCCACTTGATGAGTAGCCCACCTCCTTTTCTGGTCACACATTTCCCTGTTGACATCTTTTACACTACTTTTTACATACAGTTCATTATTGGAAATATGCCACAAGCTATTTTCATCCACCAGGCATGTCATCTAAGATCGTTTGGGTGACTCACACTTTTGATTCTTTTGAGACTGTGGTTTTCCATGACTCCTAGTCATAAAGCATTACTAGAAAAGTACTGATGCTTAAAAGAAAGGGTTTTTTTTTGTTTTGGGGAGAAGTTTGGGATGGTTGAAAGTCACAGTACAATTTTCTAAACACAATTCTGCCCACTGTCTTTCCCACTATTCAATTCTGAACTCAGTTCATTATCTATTCTCAATTTCTGTACAAGATCATGTACTAATAACTCAACTCTGTAGATTTTCCTTCTAGACCAGAAGTATCAAACTCACAACTCATGGGCCACAAGTGGCCTATAAAACTCTTGAATACAGCCCAAGCCAGATTAAAATATAACTGGGAAACGTTTGACGAAATAAATAAAAATGCAATACAATGCAGATTTTGTTCATTTGAGATTTGCTAAATCAATATGCAGCCCACAGAGGTCCATTTCTATTTGAGTCTGACCCCACTTTTCTGGATGACAGGTGTTCTCCATCCACTTCTTTTTTCCTGTGTGGATGACTGAGTCAACTTCTTTTGAGAGATTATAGAGCGTATATAGAAAACTTTACAATGCTCTGGGCCTTGACTCAATTAGCCCAATATTTTCCTTTAGAAAGAGTATCTGGAAGATTCCACCACAGCAGCAAGTCAATTTTTCCTTGGACTCTGCTCTGGATGTCACCCTTGACAATATAATGTAAGCCCTGTGAGGTTAGGGACAATTGTGTTTTTGTCTTTGTAAAATGTCATTAGTAAAGTGCCTTACACACACTAGGCACTAATCATAGTGTAATAGCTCTAGAAATGAAGAGAATCTTAAAAGGTCATCTGGTCCAGACCCTTCATTTTATAAATGAAAAAACAGAGACTCAAAGAGATTTACTGACATGTCCAAAATCACACAGGCTATAAGAATCATAAATGCGACTTGAACTCAGGAAGTTTGACTACAAAGCTTCTGCTCTCTCCACTGTACCACATTTCACAATTAAATAAACGTTTGTTGAATTGAACTTCATGAAGGTGGTATACACCTTTGCTGAGCTTATGTCTCCCTTTATGCCTTTCTGGATATTAATACTTTAGGATAATCCAACTAAATTATCTCTCTTGTGTTTATTAAAGAATCTTTTTGTGATTTTCTCATGCATAGGAGGTACTTTTCTGGAGAAGAGCCTTTAAGACAGCATTTTGCTTTCCAGAGTCAAATGCTTTTTTTATGATCTACATATGATCACTATGGAATATTGTTTTCCAACACCTCTTACTCTGTTGTGTCACTTTAAAGAATCAAATATTATAGAACATTGTCTATGTGAGCCCACCCATTTCATATTTCCATTAGACATATTCTAAATCAAATAGTAGGTTCAAAGGACAGTAATTATTGATATATTCTGAGTCATTTTGCGGGGGGGTGTAGAAACACTGTCCATTATTTCTTTCCATTTGTTGGATATCCCCTCACCTTTCATTTAGAACATATTAAGTTCTTAATATATGCTCCTATTCCCCTTTGCATCTGCTGCCCTGCTTTCAGCTCCTCAGAACAAGATGTCCCTCTCAGAATAATAAACTTCTAAACTCACCACCCTAATGCTAACTCAAGTCTTGACTGACTCCTCCTCCCTCAGACTTCCCTCCCTTCTAATTATAGGGATGGAGGATGGATTACTGAACCCTGCTCAATGCTTTCCTTTCTAGAGGGCAGAAACTAGACTTTCAGCTTATGCTACTTTGCATCTGTTGATTTACCTTGTTTCAGCTCCCTAGAACAGGATGCCCTGAATGTATACTACCTGGTGTCCCATTACTCCTGACCCTGCTTTCCTGCCTATTTTTGCATGTAAGCTCTTTGAGGGCAAGGACTATCTTTCTTTTTTTTTAATTATATCCCCACAGAGTAGGCACTCAATAAATGTTTACTGAATTTTTTCTTGGATTAGATTGCCAGGCACAGTGCTAAATACTAGAGATAAAAGGAAAAACAGTCCCTTCCCTTGAGGAGCTGACAATAGGGGAGAACACATCCTTCAGAATTGTGCCTCCAGCATGAACCTCCTCTGTGTATACTTTGTCCCATCCAGCTGCTCTTTTTGTGTTTTATTTAGCTCTATTTCCATTCCTTTATGTTGCATATCTGAGAATATGCTCTAAAGGTCCAAAAGTGGTAGCTATGCTGTCATTGACAAAAGAAAAAAATACTTTGTTGTGTAAATTTTGACAGATATTTTTCATCTGTTGTCCTCATTTGTTTCATCCTTAAATGACAATGACATGAGCCCTTATAGTAAAAAAAAAAAACAAAAAAAAAACTAGCACAGACAAGTGGATACAGATCAGAGAAGCTTTTTTGTTATTTTGTCAGAGAAATCAATTGACAGAACTTCTCTGTAAGTCAATTAAGCTTTGAAAAGAATTTCCTCTGTGTATACATATCTATGTGGGCATGTACATTTATGTTTACATATGTACACATATATGTGCATATATGTGTGTTTGTAATATTTATTTATATATGCAGAAGACATGTTCCCTCTCCCAACAGAGAGCTATACACATATGCACATGTTGTGGGTATGTATAAATATGCACACACACATATATAGTAGCAATATGGCTGTGAGAGTTGGACTTCAAGGAAAGCTGAGTTCTGAAGAATTGATGCTTTTGAATTGTGGTGCTGGAGAAAACTTTTGAGAGTCTCTTGGACAGCAAGGAGATCAAATCAGCCAATACTTAATGAAATTAATTCAAGCTGTTCACTGGAAGGTCAAATACTGAAGCTGAAGCTTAAATACTTTTACCACATAATGAGAAGATGGGACTCATTGGAAAAGACCTGGATGTTGGGAGAGATTGAAAGCAAAAGGAAAAGGGAATGGTAGAGCAATGAGTATGAACTTGGACAGATTTCAGGAGATAGTGGAGGACAGAAGAGTCTGGTGTGCTGTGGTCCATGGGGTCACAAAGAGCCAGACATGAATGAATAATAAAAAAAGTTTGTGTGTATACATATACTATGTGTGTATATATGTATACCTTACTCTAAGGAGGTAGATAGAGCATTCTCTGTATATGAGTATATACACACATGCACACACACAGATTATATGCATATATACAGATTACATATGTATTCATGTGTGTATAATTATTACCCCAAAGTTGACTCTGAATATATAGGTGTGTGTATGTATGTATATATACATACACTATGGGTATATATGTGTATGTAAAGAAAGAGAGAGAAGGAACAGAAAACATGGTGACCAATTACCCCAGGTCTACAATTGGTATTGGAGGCAGCTAGGGATCACTCATCTGGTTTTTTTCCCCTGAGGAGAGAAAGAGATATAATTTTGCTTTGCTTTATGAATAGCATGGCAAGTAGAGAAAGACAAAACATAAACCCAGAAGTTTGGGGGAGAAATGGACATGACTACTCATTTTACATTTAAATGGAGGCCAGTTTAAAGATGGAGTCATTATTTCCAGGGGAGGGAAGATACAATATCCCTTTTTTTGTCACCACAGTATAAATACTGCCTAGGCAGACTTTCCATAGCAAAACGTAGGACCCTTTGCTTCACTGAAGAGATAAACATTTTGCAATTTAGAAACTGTGGAACCTTTCTGATTAGTCTACTCAGCGACCCTAAGTTTAAATTTGTATCACTGCTTCATGACATGAATTACTAGAGGCAAGCACAGGCAGAATTATAGCATGACATGGGTTAGGATACAACACTGGATTCAGGATTAGCAAGATATGGGTTTGAATTTTGACTAAGAAATTTACTAGTTCTGTGACCCCAAATGAGTTATTTCCTTTCCTTGGGCCACAGTTCCTTCATCTATAAAATGAGAGGGTGGGACTTGCCCTCTCAGCTTTCCTTCGAGCTCTAAATCTATGATCCTTGAATTCTGTGACTGCTTATATGCCTCCATGAACTCTGCCTCAGCACCTGGACCACCTAAAAATAGTTCCAGATGTCAGATACAGCCATTATCACTGATGTCAGAAAGAAAGGTGGAAAAGCTGCTTTGGGCAACCATCAGATCATCTCTCTGCACCCTTTCACTGATCAGATGCTGGCCAGAGTTCAGATAAATTACATTTCACACAGTATAATGTCAGCGTGTCTCTTGGACTGCTAAAGTGGCACTAGGAAAACACAGGAGAAATGAGAAAATCAAACTTTGGAGTTTTCCTTGCTTTTGAAAAAAATCATTAAAAATCTTGCCTGCCTTTTTCTGAACATACCCACATTCCCAGGGTCCCCAGAGGTTCTGAAGCTATAGGGTGTGATGAAACCTGCTATTTATGCTGCTAATTAATATTCATGCTGAGTTGTGGGTCATCTAACGGCTCTACTGTTCTCTAAAGCAAAAACAATAAGCTGTTTGCCTCAGGCATTTCTAGTTTGACCTAGTACCACCATCTCTACAAATCACTAGTCACTTTATTTGGATAAATTTCACTAGATTTATTGCACAATGAAATTTCAACTTAGAAAAACAAGAAAGTGACTGGCAAACATTTTTCTTCCTCATAAGTCTATGTTCTGTTTTTCGTTAAGCTGAATCTTGCTTGACAATAGACATAGGCTATGGGCTTTTTCCTAGTACTCAAAGAATCTCAAGTAGAATGTAGATTCTTCTGGAGAACTGAGTTATTATTGAGTGTCTGGAGGACTATGTGCCTGTGGTGAGCTATCAAATATGTCTGATTCTTCGCCATAAGGTAATTTATACTTTTTATTTGTTTTTAATTAATTACTTTTTGTGCAATTAACAAGTATTTATTTTCTCTCCCATATGCCTCCCTTCCCTCAGTTGGAAATAAAAAGAAAAACAAAGCCATCATAAGAAATATGCTTAGCCAACAAAACAAACTTTCATGTTGGCCGTGTAAAAACGCGTGCCTCATTTTGCGTCTCTGTCAGGGGATGGATAGCATCCTTCATCATAAGTTTTCTGGATCCTGGCTGCTCATTACATTGATCCGAGTTTCTTGGCCAGTTGTTCATCTTCCCAGCATTGGTGTTATTATATAAATCGTCATCCTGATTCTGCTCACTTTACCCCGCTTTATGGTGCTGAAACTAGTGTTCCCAGTTCACTCAGAAGCCATACTTTTCTTCATTTCCGATGGCGCTGTGATGTTCTTTTCCCCAAATTGATGCCACACTCTTAGTTTCCAGGTGTTTGCCATTATAGAAAGAACAACTAAGAATATTTTGGCCCATATGGGTCCTTTTCATCTTTCTTTGATCTCTTTGGGTATAGGCTTAGTAATGATATCACTGTGTCAAAGGAAATGCACAGTTGAGTAACTCTGAGAGCACAGTTTCAAATTGTTTTCCAAGATGGCTAGACCAATTCACAGCTTCATCCATAGTGTGTTAAAGTGACCATTTTCCTTCCAACATGTCACTTTTCTTTTTTTTTGCTAACACTGTCCATCTGAGAGCTTTGAGATACCACTGATCATTGTACTGAATATGTTAATAATGCTTTGCCCTTTATCCTATGTATATGGTGCCAAGGGCTGACTATTCCTGGTTTCAGGTTTTGTCTCCTTTCTTATAGGAGAAGTTAAATCTACACAAGATAGGAGAAGTGCTCTCCACCTGTTCCGTCTTGGGGATTCAATGCTCAGGATAGTCCGGAGTAAATCTCGGCCACTCCTCCATTTCATGCGCTGTTGGAGCCTTGTGGCTCCTCATCTGGTAGAGGTGAGTGTTTGCAGAAAGGAGGAAAGACCTGGATAACTCCAGACATTTTCAAGATAGAAAAGTCCTAAGAGCATCAATATATATATATGTGTGTGTGTGTGTGTGTGTGTGTGTATGTATGTATGTATATATACACACACATGCATATACACACATATATATGTGTATATACATATGCATATATCATGCAGAGACAATTGTTATATCATATTTCATACTTTATAGACATACATATGTGAAATGGGTGCATGTGTGTACAAACATATGTATGTACATACAGAATAATTGCCTCTGCATTTTTAAATCTTCCAATGGGATCACAAATCTAATCCAAAATAAGTGTGTGTATGTCTACATATATGTGTATGTGTGTGTGTGTGTGTGTACAGAACCTTACGGAGGTTCCTACAGATTATAAAGAGCCCCCTCATATCATGTAAGTAAAATAATTCCTAATTTGTATCTCACTATATCCACATGTGTGTACATATATATCAAGGGTGTTACAAAAATCTTAGGGCAATTTAACATGATTCAAACTTTAAACTACACTAAGACATTTATATATACATTTTGACACACCTGTGACTTTAATGGAATAGGAAACTCCCTCTGCCAGTGCATATAGACAGCTACTCTATAATTTAGACAGTTGCCTGGAGAGATTAAATGGTTGATTTGTCACAAAGTGTCACAAAGCCAGTATGTGTCAGAGGTGGGACATGACCCCTTGCCATACTGATTCTGAGACTGGCTTCTCTAACCACCATTCCACCCTGCCTCTCCTGATACATAATTACTTCTGTATAGTAATAGCATTCCACAAGTCACAACACAAAACTAATTGCATCACTTTATAAAAGTCACACCATATGTAGTATCTGAAGTGCCATTATCAAGGGGACAGAGAAGACATTGATTCTAACTCTGTCCCTCTCCCCTACAGTGATATACAATATGGTACTTTACAGAACTGTTCACCTCCTTCAAATAGCATCCAGTATTGACTTACATCAGAAAAAGAAAAAAAACAGGCCATTTCCCATTCCTCCTCTGGGAAAAGTAGGTCAGCTGGAGTATAAAAATGTCTTTATGTTCTTGCTAGTCTGTCACACTAAACTCCTTAAGGCTAAGAATTATGTCTTCCACTCACTTTGTACTCACTCTAGTACCTGGGATAGTACCCTGCAAAAAGCTCAATAAAGGTTATTAACTGTCTGCTTCTCAGGTGCCTGGAGATGCTTTGTTCTGCAGTGTCTTTCCTCAGTTTTATTACAGTTTCCACATAGCATCTTTCACCAGACAGTCAGAATGTATTTTGCAGAATTTAATTCAGTTACTCGGGAATACTTTGTTGGGGACAGAGGGTAACAGTGATTTGACTTTTTGTGAAACAGTCACAGAAGAGCTGTCTATTTTTAAAGTCAAGTCATCAAGCATTTGTTAAGCTTGTACTATATGCCAGGCATTCTGTTTAGGTCTAAGTGCTAAGCACTTTTTAAAAGTGTAGGTGACAAGCCTAGGAATGGATCTGATGCATCTCAAAAACATTATTTTTGGAGAACACATATCCACAATGGAATGTAGAAGAAAATTAAAAAAAAAAAACAGAAACAGTCAGATCCTCTAATTTTTTTCCTGTAACAGTTGGACTTTGGCATATCTGTTAAATTGGGGATGTGGCTGATGAACTGGATATATTCTAGAAAAATGCAATTAGTGCTCAAATTGGCAGCCCAACTCCTAAAATTCCCTTGGAATTTTGCAGTCATTTGCTCAGTTTGATCCTTGTATGGGCTAGGAATCCTTTTAGGAAGATTTGTTGGACTTACCTAAACCTTTGTTGCTCTTCCTCTCTTGACCTCTTCCCTACTACAGGCTGCCTGCCATAAGGAAAGGCATGTTTCTCAGAAAGCAGTCTCCTTCATCCATGACATCCTTACGGAGGTTCTGACAGATTGGAGTGAGCCCCCTCATTTTCATTTCAACGAAGCACTGTTCCGTCCCTTTGAACGCATCATGCAGCTGGAATTGTGTGATGAGGATGTCCAGGATCAGGTGCATAGCTTCAGTGGGCAGAATGTGGAAGAGTCCTCCAGACTTGGTGGGAATTTTAATCAGCTTGCTTATTCCAGGAATTTGTAGTGAAAGGATTCACACTAGACACGAGAAGAGAAAGAGTGATGTTGTTACTTCCAAAGTATTTACTTATTTCATTATTTTTTCTAGCATATTCATCATAGATAACCTCTCTTTCTCTTCTTTTCTTGCTCTGCTACTTGTCCCTAACCACTACATTTAAAAACAGACATGTTAACTTTCTATTTCACTATCTCTTTGAGGTCTGTAACCATGTCTTATTAAAACTTGTATCCCTTCCAGCATGAAGTATCATGCTCTGTACACAGTAGGTGCTTAATAAGGATTGTCAGTCTCTAAAGGAATGTCAGTCCTCAGGTTCCATTCTAGGTGTAAGACATTTTTAATAACTATGGGTATTTGTTACATAAATTCTGTTTGTATTTTTAATGGGGTGGGAGTTGGAGGGAGACAAAATAGATTTTGTTTTTTTTAAATAGAGAGGTAATACAAAAATGTGAAATATTAATTTCACTTTCAGATGTGGTCACTGTTACTAGTTTTATTTAATTGTGTTGCAAAAGTCCTCTTATATGATAATAACTTCAATCAGTCAAAGGAAAAAATAACTTGATATTGGCTTAAGGTAGGGAAATACTGATTTTCATGGCATGCAAAAGACCATATTGTGATCGCTAAGTTGTTCATAGTCGATCACAGATAGCTCTGTCCTTAGGAGAAACAATCTCCATAACATATAAAGAATCTCAAGGAAAATAATAGGCACCCTGGTCTTTTAATCCATTGCATACCTATGGGAAACTACACCAGATATAGGAAATAAGCAGATTTCAATAAGATAAAGAGCAGGAAGAGGGAGGAGGTCTCAAAGCACATTCAATCTCCTTAGAACTGGGGAGAAGGAAGGGAGAGATACAAAACAAAATATGCAACACAACTGCCTGAATAAGAAGGGGAAATCTATGGCTCCTCTCTTGGGATCAAACAGGGAAGAAAGAGTTCAATAGAATTAAAATACAACAGGAGACCAGGAATCTGTAGGGATCTGAGAAAGTCAATTCTGCATATATAGTTTATATAGATTTGCATCTACATACCACAATAAATATTAACATGAAATAGGTCAAATAATAAAATTGACCCTCTTAGTTTTCTCTGAAAAAGAAACATTTATGTGCTTACTTCTTTTCAAGCTAGACTATGATAAAGCAGGACAGGCACAATTGGTTTCTGTTTTTTCAAATGGGTAAGATGGATTTGGGTAGAAATTTGGAATTATTCCACTATATAGTACTTAAACCTAGAGTGGGGTGGGAGAAACCTCATAGAGGAAGTCATTCACTGTGCAGCACTAGAAAATGAGTTGGGATTTCCTGCCACTCCATCATATATAAGATGCACTATAACATCTGTCATAAAATTCTCCAGGTATGAGTTTTTGGTTATTTATATCTTAGTCAGTGTGACACCTAAAATGTACTCTCCAAGCTTTATGTTACTGACTGTCCAAAAGTGCCATGTTTCCTAGTACTAATCTGAGGTCCCTTCCAACTCTGAGATTCCATTTTCATCTCTTTCTTGGGTTGGTGACTCAGACCCTATTGACTTCCATGCTTGTCCTTTCATCTTCTCTATACTATGATTTCTCCACTCTTCTCTAGGGACAAAATGATTCTAGACATTGCCAGCCTCTCCCACCCACACATTTTGGCATAAAGGAAACAGCCAGAAAATGTGTAGGGGAAAATTTTGGTAAGAAGTGAAGATTGGTGAAGAGGGAAATTTGTTTAAAAAAGACTTAAACCTGAAGGAGGCATTCTTTTATGGATTTATCATGATATTAGCAACTACCTTACATATTTCCATGATTATAAAATATTTGAGATTTTGTACTTGTGTTTTTAAGGAAGTCAATGAGTAACAAGG
Source organism: Bettongia penicillata ogilbyi (assembly GCA_023548195.1). Taxonomy (NCBI): domain Eukaryota; kingdom Metazoa; phylum Chordata; class Mammalia; order Diprotodontia; family Potoroidae; genus Bettongia; species Bettongia penicillata. The sequence continues at coordinate 6,905,320 of JAJHZJ010000147.1, forward strand.
GGCAAAGAGAGGACTATTACTTATTTCCCATTTGGAGCATGTTAAACATCTAAGACAGGATTTAATGTCTATTTCTTACCAAATTGTATAGAATGTTGATGGATGTTGGACACTAATTATTATTATCGTGACTTTGACTAAAAGTAATGCTTGGAAATTACAGAATTGTATAATGTTAGTGAATTTTGAAAAGTTAGAGTTCTATTAGCACAATTCATCTTTTTATGGGGGAAGTTAACGAAGGCTCAGAGAAGTTATGAATTATTCAGGATCACATTGTTAGTAGCCGATAGGGGACCACTGACAGTAGCCTCAGAAAACCTGAAGTAAAATTTCCACTAGACCTTATAGCCTCTAGAGCTGATAGATTTCTTAACCTTCCAACACACTTGGGAAATTTTAACTTTAAAGGCCAAGGCACTCTAGCTGGGCTGGGAAATGCAGGATGAGCTGATGTCTGGTCCCAGGAGCATGAATTCTGACTACCATTTACTACATATGACTTTGGATTTCTTAACCTAAGTTTCTTGATCTCTTTAAATCTCAGTTTCTTCAGGGTTCAGTTAGGTTACCTCTAAGATCCCTTCCAACTTTAGATCTCTGATCCTCTGTACATGAAGAAGATGAAATCTAGTTTGTCCATGCTAAATTGCTTTCTTTGACCATTATCTCTAAAGGAAAGGGGAAGAGATAACAGGGAGGGAGCCATTGTCCTTCCCAAGGATTTTGCTGCATCTCTTGAGTGAAGGGTTGTAAGAGCTAACATTTTTGTTTGTTTCATTTGTTTTTAACTCAGGTAGTCACATCAATAGGAGAGTTGGTTGAAGTATGTTCTACTCAGATCCAGTCAGGATGGAGGCCCTTATTCAGTGCCCTGGAAACAGTGCATAGCAGTAATAAATCAGAAATGAAGGAATATCTTATAGGAGACTATTCCATGGGTAAGGCTATTTGGATGATTCTTTCCTCTTCAGTCCCTATCACATGCTTCTGTAAATCTAGGAGAGACCTGAACATGTTAACAAGCAAGAAGGAAGTGACAGTAACTAGGGAGAGATTGAAGTTTAAATAGAGGGAGGAAATGATCAATGAGACAAGCTTCCATATGACACATGGGAGGAGTTGGCGTTGCAACCTCAAGATGACAGATTGGTCTTAGAAAGGCCACCAACTTATCCAGCTATTGAATACAAAGTAAAGGAAGAGAGGATGAATAAAAATGTAAAAAAATAAAGAAGAGTTCATAATGGATAGTTTTAATTGCCTCAGTAAATCAGGGAGCAAGATCATGTTCTAAGTGAGACATTCAGACAGAGACAGAAAATAAGAGACAGAGACAGAAACAGAGATATAGAGGGATATAGAGAGAGGGAGATAGAAATAGACAGACACAAAGGGAGAAAGAGAGACAGAGACAGACAGAGAGAGGTAATTAGAAGATAAAGGGTGGAAGTTTGGAACTGCCACTTGAGGAATATGCTGGAGAGTCTGTCCAAGGTGAATAGAAAGATTGATTTGCAACTGTGAGAGCATAATTGCAACCCAACCAGCATGTTCAGATGACTCCTTCTATACATACAAGATCAAAGAGTTGAGAATTAGCAAAGGATGAATATCAGGAGGAAAAGCAGGAGTGTTTGGGGATTAAGATTTCAGTTCCAAAGGAGGCTAGGGTATCTCATCTCCGCAATCAGAAAAATGGCTAGTAAACTTTGTAGGAAGGAAGGGAGAACCCACAAAATGGCAGTTCTTTGGGCTCTCTACCCACAGAGGTAATTCGTTTAGGCTTCCTTTTCACATTTGCTAGGTCAAAATACCATCAAAAAGTTCCAGCCCTCACAGCCCATAAGACTATACTGAAACCCTCTCAATGCATATTGATATTCTGTAACTACCAGTGATAGAGCATTCCAGTGAGTCTGACTACACACAAATTCTTCACTTCATTGTTGGGTTCACATGTTGCCTCAGTTCTAATACTCATTCAGCTCTCTCCTCACGTATCCCTGCCTGGCATCTATACGCTTGCAATGTGCTTGATTAGCAGAACAATATTTGCAGGCAAACTCATGAGTCTGGTCTCTGCAAACCAGTGGACTTCTGTTGAGTAGTTCTTAATTCAGGGGTAAGAGTGTCTCTCTTCCATAGCTCCTTTGAGGAGTTGCTTTAGAGATGCTCTTGGTTTGGCTAAACTCAGAGATGACAAATTTACCTTCTGTATTTCTCTTTCCATAGGAAAAGGTCAAGCCCCTGTGTTTGATGTCTTTGAAGCCTTCCTGAACACAGACAATATCCAGGTGTTTGCCAATGCAGCCACCAGTTATATTATGTGCCTTATGAAGTTTGTCAAAGGACTGGGTAAATGTGACTTTCTAATGCATTTAATTTGGCTAAATCTCTGTGTTCTCTTATCATGATGGTATTTGTCTGGAAGCCAAGCCCTTTGTCACTAGGCATACTGTGCGCTTAGGAGGAAGCAAGCATCCTAAGACTTGAACAGATGGTAAACAGTGTATGTGACGTACCAGAACCAAAACGCTTATTATGAAAGTCGCTTGGATGCTATCCAGAGCTAAATTACAGTATGGGACTGTTCGAGCTGTATGCAGAGAATAGACCTATGAAGAAACACATTGTAGAACATTCAAATCTCTTTAGTCTGTCTTCTTATTTCTGACAACATACAATATTATAATATACAGAAAATCATAGTAGATTACATCTATCAACTACTGTTTTATAGTTTACAAAATACTCTTTCTCTCAGCAATCTTTAGAGGATAAGTAATGATGTGCCCATTTTACATGCAGGAAAATTGAGGCCTAATGATTTTCATGGTCCTACAGTTAATGAACGGCAGACTCAGAACATGAAGTCAGTTTGTTTGACACAAAATATAGTGTTCTATTTTTAACTTGTGTTTTTGAATCATAATGAAACCACTTTCTTGAAGACCAGAATATCAGTGGTCCAAATTTAATTCAGGGGTGTGAAGGATATGATTTTGAATGGATCCCTTTAACCTTTGTTCTCTGTAAAATTTGTTTCTGGTAGAAAGAAAACCCCAAGTCATACAGAAACTCTTTGACCCATCATATTTAGACCTTTTCAAGTTACTGCTTAGTATGTTTTAAATTTTCTATAACATACACTATTGTAGTATGTCATATAACCCAAACTTATCTCAGGTTCAGGTTTATCTCATCTGAAAAGTTTGGAAATTATCTTATTAAAAAATAATCAAAAAAAATAATTGTAGCTCTACCAGGAATTTAGATTTCCAGTGGTGTAGAATTTGGGAACAGTTTTGTAGAAACACAGTATATGGCACTGAATATTTTTACTGAAAACTCAAAGTACTTGACAGTTCTACATTGTTTGAAATGAGAAAACAAAACACAAATAGGTTGACATTATTATTCAGATCCTGTGGAGAGCTAGAGATGGAATTGAACCCTGAAATGTAAAGTGCAATCTAGTGCTTGAAGGATAGCACTGGTCAAGGTCAGGTGGCTTTTTTGGGCTGACTTCCTGGCAATTTCTGTCATCTGTATTGCCAAAATTCTGTTGGATTGTATATTTTTCATAGGTTATAATCTAGCCCAAAGGTAAGCTCTTAGAGTCATCTTGGGAAGGATGGAAGCTTGTAAGAGCTAACTTGCAAGGAGGAAATGGGAAGAATCATGATGACCACATAAGTGTAGTGCACTAACAAAGCTACTGAAAAAAAGAGATTTCAAAAAGGCAGAATCTAAAAGTAGGAAGGCATCTTAGAAATTATTCTGGCCTAAGTTGTAGCCATCTGAATCCTTTCTCCAGCTTTCCCAACAAAAAGTCATCCAGTATCTCCTTTAAGACCTCAACAAGAGGAAATCCACCACTTCTTGATGTAACTCATTCCACTTTTGAGTCCAGTTTTAATTATAACAATTTTTTCCCTTACATTAAGCTAAATTCTGCCTTTCTGAAACTTTTCCACTCATTGTTATTAGTTCTACCTTCTGGAGCCAAGCAGAATAAATAGAAACCCTCTTCAACATTGCAACCCTTCAGATACTCAAAGGACAACTATTATATCCCCCCATGTCTTCTTTTCTTTGCAGTAAATATCCCTAGTTTCTCCCATTGATTCTCAATGATATATTCACCAGTCCTTTCACTATCCTCGTCAACTTCTTCCATTCTATTTTGTCTATATCCTTCCTAAATTGTGATGCCTAGAATTAAATAAAGGATTCCAGATGTAGCCTGCTGTATCATATATAATTTTAATCACTTATTTCACATCTTTCCAGTTTCATGTATTGTATTATAAAGAAAATTCTTTAATATTCTTCTTTAGTGTTATGTTCAACTAGTCTCCCTAGGGTATATTAGAAAGTAGCCTGAAGTTTTCATTTACATTTTTATATTTTTCTAAAACTAATATTCAAATAGATGTTTCTCCTCGTTTCAAGGCTTCCCTCCAGTGATGCAGATCACAATTTATCCATGCTTACAGATCCTGAGCAGCTCTTATTCATGTCGGGAAAATTCAGGAGTCCATCCAATTTATAATATTATTATACAAGTAATGCACAATGATTGCTTACTTAATTTAAAATAGTGAATCTCTATTAGATGCAGAAGGAAATCAAAGGATTTATGCCTGGCTATTATCCTCTTGAACTTGACCTTTAAGAAAAGGTTTTTGTTTTTCCCATAAGAGATGTTAATTTAAAGAATGTGCTTTTTTTTCCCAAAAAGAAAACATTCCTCTTTGCTTATTGCTTCTGAATTTTAACCAACACTTAGTAATTATGTCTGTTTACCCATAGGGGTGGGTGCTAGTTATCTATAAATGTGGATAATTAAAAACAATTGTAATACTGTACAATGATTTTATTAAGATGCACAAGCAGAGCAATTACAAAGGAAGGGAAGTGATTACAATCCGCAGATATAATCAATGCTGTTTACCTATAGGAAACCTGGAAGCCACAGTAGTAATAAGTTATACATATGGACAAATAACAGATGGAAATAATTAAATTCAATTAAATGTTCCTCATCCCCAGCCCCTCAGATGTGTAGTGTCTCCCCAGTCTCTATCATTGCTACTTAATGATGATCATTGGCAACAAAATAGACGTTTTCCCAGCTCTAGAGAGGAAGCATAACCTCCCTTGCAGAAATAAGGTTTATTATTGGTAAGGACCTTGATGGTTTCTGTTACAGCCATCTCTCAGCAACCTGACTTAGAAACAGTGCTATGGTATGCTGACATTTTTTAACCCTTTTGTGTTTATCTTACCATCCTCTAGGAGAAGTAGATTGTAAAGAGATCGGGGATTGTGTGCTAGGGTCATCAACATCAACTGACTTGTGCCTTCCCGCTCTTGATTACCTCAGGAAGTGTTCTCAGGTATGGTGAAAATGAGCATCTGGTCTCGGGAGGCTCCTTAGATATCTGGGTCTGAATTGACCGCAGGCAGAAATTGGTGTCATGTGTCTAGACAGTGCCCTTTGCTTACTACACTTTCTGCTGTCCTAGAGAGATGAAGGAATAGATGTGATGACTTCTTCCTCTCTCTACCCTTCCCAAGAAAAAGAAAAACTCATTGGATACTGTCCTTGACATAGGCAAAAAGTCTCATAGAGCACTGATGGCATTTAGAGACTATATACTAACTCAAGGATTCTGAAATATGACTCTCTGATGAGGCTTACAGAGCCCTTCTTAAAATTATTTTGATTTAAAATCATTGACAGAAATGCTAAATTCCAAGAAGTAATTAGTGAAAATAAAGGTATAATTTTTTTCCCCATCATAGTTCACAGACTCCTTGAAAGCTATCCACAAATATCTTATGAGTCTGTAGACCTTGTACTGGAGGTAAGGAAACAACGTCTTTTGAGTCAAATTTGGCTAAAATTATCTGGTTTTTAAGCAGTTATGAGAAGGGGGAAAGTCTCTTATACCTATAGTTGTGAAAATGCAACAGGACCTTAAGTCTTAGGAAGCAGTAATATAGTAGCTAGCTACAATATATGAATGTTATGGAAAATAGAGGGCCTATGTATCTATTCCCCACAAGTTATGTGTGTGGATGTGTGTGGATACCAGACTTTCTGTGTGTTCTCATTTGACTTCTCTGTATATTTTTTGTCAGTCTCGTCTCTATCTCTTCTGTGATTCTTCCTTAATTGGTCAAAACATGGAAATAATTTTTATCACTTTTTGTATTTAAATATTTAATGTTGCTTTTCTTTCAAAAAAGTGACATAATGTCATGTTTCCTGTTTCTCTTTAAAAAAAAAAAAAGACCTGACTAAATTAAAGGTTTTAAAAAAAACTTACACGTTCTTAGATTGTTTTAAATTGTGAGGTTTTGGCCCTAATTTTAAAAAAATCTTTCTTATGGGCAGGGACATTTTCAAAGGAAGAAAGATAGTTAAGGAGAAAATCAGTGACAGTGGTGAGAATGAATGGATGCTACAAAAGCTGCTCTGCCTTTGAATGGGACAAATTTAAACAGGCCACATTTATAACTTCATAAATTTCTGGACTCTAAAAGCAAGGTCATAGTAATAAAATTCTTGAGTCATATAGCAGCGGGGATTAAGCCATAGTTCATGTACCACATGTAGTTCTTTATAGATGAAAATGTGCTTTGCAGGAGGTTATGACAAAGCTACTTACAGTCCTCCATCCCTCTGGCTATATTCTCCTACTCCTACCTCCCCTAACTTTATAGTTAAAAGGACTAAAATGTAAGAAAAAGACCAGTCAAAAATATACTTGATAAAGTGTTTTTTCTTTCATGAAAGAAGAGTGATACACTTTTATTCATCAAATATTCATGAAGTACCTACCGTATGCCAGACACTGTCATATAGCCTGTCTCTTTAAATGTGTGACCGTGTTTTTCCTCTCCACCCCTTCTTCCTTCTTTTTTTTTTCAAGAGAGAGAGAGGCGAGGCAATCAGGGTTAGGTGACTTGCTCAAGGTCACATAGCTAGTAAGTGTCAAGTGTCTGAGGTTCGATTTAAACTCAAGTCCTCCTGACTCCAGGGCCAGTTCTTTATCTACAGCACCATCTAACTGCCCCTACCCCTTCCTTCTTACTCACTGGCTCCCAGTTTTCTCCAAGATCAAATATAAAGTGCTCTATTGCTTAAAACCTTTCGCAACTTGGTGCCTTGATGCCTTTACAACTTCTTGCACTTCAGTGCATGCTATGGTCTAGGTGCACTGACCTTCTTGCCACACAGCACTCCATCTCCTAACCCTGTGGGTTTGCCCTAGATATCTTATATGTCTGGAACAATTTTTCTCCTTATATTTACCTCTTAGCTACCCTGTCTTCCTTAGGCTCAGCTCAAATTCCACCTTCTGCAGGAAGCCTTTCTTGGGTCTCCACTTCCCTGCCCTCATGATTGCCTTCCCAATGAGATTATCTTTCACCTATGCTACATTCGTCCCATGTACCTGTACATGATGTCTCCTCTCTTCAAATATAAACTTTTTTGCCTTTCTGCCCTCAAGGAGCTTACAATCTAATAGAAGAGCTCATTGATTGAATGCCCAGAACAAGTAATGTGCTAAGAATGCCTTTTTGAGGCTTGTAACTTCCCAGGCAGGTCAGGGTTTCACGGCTCATGCTGTCATAAATATAACCTTAATTGAAAAGATAGAAAGGCGAGAGTCTGGACAAGAAGGCCCCAATGAGGGGGAAGCATCAATGTGAAAATCACTGTAGAAATTAAGAAAGAAGATAATAAGATCTCTACCCTGTATATGACTAAGAGACCCAAGTTTTCTAATATTTTATAAGCATTAAATTCTTTATTAACCAAACATGTCTATACCAACTGCTATGATCTCAGAAAGAGTTGAGGGGTAGCTCCTCTGGACCTAGTAGAAGTTGGAGCTGAAGTAGGGGAAGAAAGAATTTTCTTAAAATTGTATATTTTTATGTACAAGGGCTACCTTTTGGGATTTAAACTTGTTATTCTATGATCCATAATTTTCAAATAAAATGTCTATATGTGAAAATTCAAGATGAATGAGGGCTTTTTATTTTTCTTTTCTGAAGCCTGGGATCCCATTTTGAGAAACACTTTTGAGCAGTAGGCATAAATTGGTATGAGCTTTAGGCCCTCTGTGACTTAGGATAACCAAAGTAACAAAAAAACAGCTGGCCTGGGGAATAAGACTCATTCTCTAAATTACCATATTCCCTTTTCATTGCCACTGTAGCTGTTGAGGATGGGAAAAGGATGAGAAATATATTCTGCTAATGGAGAGAGGGAGATACACTTTGTTCCTTTGTCCCAAGAGTGTGAATTTCATAGTAACAGGAGAATCTGTTTTGAAGAAAACTTCAAAAGTGGGGGGAGAAGAGAAGAGAAGAGAAGAGAAGAGAAGAGAAGAGAAGAGAAGAGAAGAGAAGAGAAGAGAAGAGAAGAGAAGAGAAGAGAAGAGAAGAGAGAGAAGAGAAGAGAAGAGAGAAGAGAAGAGAAGAGAAGAGAAGAGAAGAGAAGAGAAGAGGAGAGAAGAGAAAAATCAGAACTGCTCTTTCTTGGTCCCCTTCTCTCTGGTCTCCACAACAGCATTTCTCTCTCTTTCCCCCTTTCCCAATATCCTTGGATTTCTTCCTAACCTTTACAGCCCATCTGTGTCCTTTGTCTCTTTAGCCAGTTTCATAGGGCAAGGGAGGAGGAAAATATTTTTCATGCTTTGAAAGCATTTCCTTCTTGCCTGTTAACAAATAGTAATTTTCCCAGAGAAATAATGTTATATTGATAGATTCAGCGTGGAGTCTATCCCCTATACCCCAGTCCCCCAAAAACAACCTTTTAAAAAAACCTCTTTAACCTATACAATGTAGTGGAAACGCTATGCAACATTGTTGGCCCATATAATTATGGGTTCTATTGTCTGTGGTCTCTTTAAGGTTTTCAGCTATGGTAAAGGTTAAAGTCGTTGCTAGGGTGTTGGTGCTGGGTTCTTCCCTACACACTTGGCAAAACCGAGAGAATCCTGGTTAGTTTCCTTTCCTTAGGTACTAATATGCTTACATTCAATGAGTTACCATACTCCATCTAAGGACTGCATTTTAGAGGAAGAAAGAAAAGCAAGAGCTGTATAGGTCACTTCCACTAAATTCGGGTGCCATACCTCACTCTGGTATACAGTTGACCCCAGTTCCTTAATCAATCAAATATTTCTTATTAGTCTACTATGTGCTAGGGACTAGAGATATAAGTTTAAAGAATGAAATTATCTCAATTCACAAGGTGTTAATGAGAAAAACCTGAAAAACACATAAAATTATATACAGCACAAATATTAGATTAATAAATGCCAACATATACATAGTAATTAAATATGGGGTAGTTTAGGAGGAAGGCATCAATAATTTTGGGAAGACCCGTAAAGGCATCATGGAGAAGATGACGCTGGGCCTCATCTTTAAGGAAGGAATGTAGTACTCCGTGAGGGCAAAGGTGAGAAAGGATGATGTTCATACGTGGAGGCTACCCAGTCCAAAGGCACAAAGAAGAGCGATGAAGTTTCATAGCTGAGGAACAGCGAGAAGTATAGTAAAGGCTATGCCAATGGAAAGGAGGTTCTGGAAAGTACTACCAAGCTGGAAAGACTTCAAAGATAGGTTTAATGGAGAGTATTTCTAATGAAGAAAGACTAGCTATGTTCAGAGGGACTTATTACCCTCTAATATTACTGAAATCAGTGGAGAGAGTGCTCACCTTCCCAAAATTATAAATACTTGAACACTAGATTACAGAGCCTTCTCAGGGGAATTGATTAATTTTGATACTTTGAATAAGAAAATGTTCCAAGATCCAGACAATCAACTGACCAACTTGTACAACTCAAACCATGGATAAGTCAGAGATTTTTCATATTCCCTCGTTACCATTTTTTATTGTTAAATAGCTCCTGGGTATTTGTTGTTCCTATAAATCTATTCCTTCCTTTACTTTGTGGATTCTTTTTTTTTTTTTTTGCATTAGTTGCTTGCAAAAATCTACAAGATGCCCTTAAAACCAATTTTTCTTGGTGGGAGACTTGCCAGCTTGCCTCGGAGAGGTCAAGAGAACTCAGCTAGTAGTGAGGACGGGATCGAATCGATCCTTTCTGATTTTGATGATGATACTGGTAAGTGAATTTAAAAATTGCAGCTAATTAAATGATTTACTTTGTGTATATTCCCAGCAGCTTAAATAATGACAAGCAACTTAAAAGGATGGCCTCCTAAGATGCAGGCATCCTTTTTCCCATGAGGTTGGGAAACCCAACCAAAATCTCAGTAGTTCTCAAAGTTCAAATGATCTTTAAACACAGAGCACAATTTTGCTGGGCCTGAGTTTCCTCATCTCTAAAGGAAAAGAAGGGGATGGTGAGGGACAGACTTGATATCCTCTAAATTCTCTACCATTTGTGATTCCAATTATCTGTGTCTCAGTTTAGGGGCAGTACATTTGCAGAGGCCTCATCTTAAGGCAGATTTACCATAAGTTATTTATAGCTTACAACTCTAAATTTACTGTAATGATTTTTCACTTGAAATCAACAATTTGGAATGAATTCATAATTGCTAGATTTTGAACAAAACTGGCCACTCACCAAGGAAACTTCTTAGGAAATATAATCAATTCAGAATTCCTTCTGGCAAGTCCATATGGACAGAAAGTTAAGGAAATGAGACTACTAGGAAACAACACAGAAAAAACCCACTGGAGTCTACAGGCTCTAAAATTGAATTTTTCTCCCCTTTCAAATTAAATCCCATGTTATCCACCATGAATTAGAATCCAGTCCAGTAGCCTGTTTTCTTGGGTGGCTAATTCTCAGGCTTTTAAAACTAATTATTGCTACATTTACCTCTTTCTGTCTGAGATAAACCAGTTTTATTCTAGAAATGAAGATTGAGTCACACTGATGACATCCTTTTGGAAGTCTAGTTTCCAGGCACAGGATGTACGTTGCTTTTCTCATCATCTAATACTGTATTATATTTCCCATATAATAAAGTCTAGCTACTATTTCATATAGGAGTTGAGAGTAGTACTTTCTTGGTAAAGTTTTATACGGAGTAAAATCTCACTGATTCAGGCCAATCAGGGGGAAGGCCTTCTGACTTAATGAGAGCTTGAATTGGTGAACGTTTTAGAAATGTAATGGTGGTCATATAACATAAAATATCATTGATGGAAGGGACCTCAAAGGTCGTCTAATCCAGTTCATACCTGAATATTAATCTCCTTTTACAATATAGTTTGAGTAAGCATTCACAGGATCACAGATTTAGAGTTGGAAGGGACCTTAGAGGTCATCTGGTGAAATCCTATATTTTATAGATGATAAAAATGGACTTGTCCAAGAGAATACATATGGTAGGTGGCAAAGCCAGAATTTGAACCCAGATTTGCCTCCAAATCCAGTGCACTTTTTATTATAACATGATACCTCTCTAATTTAGTATTTGTTTATAGATCCTTAGTGATAGAACATGGATACACCTTAGGACTGTGTCCTGTTTTCTCTCTACATTCCATCTCTTAATGATTTTTTTAATTCCCATAAGCTCAACTCTCACCTCTATATTGATGACTCCCAGTCGTATCTCTCCAATCTTAGTCTATCTTTTTACATCTTATACTGAATTACCAAGGACATTTCCAAATTAATGTCCCATAAGCACCTCAAACTCTATATGTCCAAAATTGAATTCATTATCTTTCCCATCAAATCCTACCCTCATTGTAATAATTACTGTTTTTCCTTACATCAAGTAAAAATCTACTTCTTTACAATTCCCATCTGTTGTTCCTAGATCTTTACACTTAGACTAAGTAAGTAAATATAATCCGTCTTCCACAGGACAATCTTTTAAAAAAATTATTTATTGAAATAAGCATTTCTGTAATATGATATAATAAAAAAGGTTGCACATGAAATTACAAATCTATTATGCACAACATGTTATTCTTTGCTGTGCCCTAAATATGAGGACACATTCCCTGTGTTTTCTTTTTCTAGGCTAAATATCTCAGTTTCGTTCAACTAATACTCAACTAACATGATTTCACACTTCCTCCCACTCTAGTTAGCATCCTGTTAGTTTGTCAGTGGCCTTCCTAAAATATATAAAATATACATAAAATACCCAGAAGAGAACACGGTAATCTAAATATTATGTATTAAGGGCAAAGTATAATTAGCACTCTGTTTCTGAACACCAGGCTTCTACTAATGAAGTGGAGGATTTCATGAGCATTTTTGGCTACTATACCATATTATTTTCTCATGTTATAGTGTGTAATTACCTTAGGTCTTTTTTAAAAGTTCTTTTGATATCATTTATACCATAATCATTTCTAGTTCCTCTCCTCAGTACACACATAAAATCACTGAACCATCCTTTATATATTAAACCAAACTAACCAATCGTGACCTAGTCCAAAGTATCTGAAGCATTCCACCTTCTGCAATGAGAAGGAAATTGTGTTCCATTGTCATCTCTGGGACCAAGACTAGTCGCTACAATTAATTTGAATTCAACTTCCTTTTAATGCTTTTTTTCATCCAGAGGATGTTCTGAAAGTCTCAGTTCAGTTTTAAGCTATTAAAGCTTAAAGCTATTCAAATTAAACACTGAACTTCATGAGTTTTACTCCTTTGAGATCTACATATTCTACTAAGTCTATGTTTAAAGATGCTGGATTATAATGACTTTCTATTTAATAAGTATTCAATATAAACCATTATGGATTTGAAAGGAATTCTTTTCAACGTTCCTACTGTGTTTAATGATTAGTATGTTGCTGTGTTTCTAGGTCTTATAGAAGTTTGGATCATCCTTCTAGAACAGCTGACGGCTGCTATATCCAATTGTCCTCGACAGCACCAGCCTCCTACCCTGGATTTACTCTTTGAGCTCTTGAGAGATGTTACCAAAGTACCTGGTAAATATCTGCATCTGTGTCTTCATATGTGTATTCTATGTTATTTGGTTTCAGCAAGGTACACCTATTGATGTTGGCCTTACAAAAGAGCCTATAGCGAGTATATTAATATTCCTAAGCTGATTCATTTAGAAGGATAGTTATGACTTTTTGTGCCAATGGAGAGTCTCACAATTTTTAAGCCTGGGACAAGTGGCAAGAAGCACTCTCTTGGTTAGGGCACAGGAAGAGAAAGAGAAACTGGGACACCAGCAAAAGGTCACTGGTGGGGAATCTGATATATAGGGAATGGGGTCAACCAACTCAGGAAAACAAGGAGGAGCTCACCCCTGACTACCAGTTGTAATTGTTGAGTCATGTTTCTCTCCAGACCTAGCACTCTATCCTTTGCATCAGCTGGCTGCCCATGCTTGTGAGATTCAAATAAGATACATATTTTTGTTGTTCAGGCATTTCAGTCATGTCTGAATATTCATGACCCCATTTGGAGTTGTCTTAGCAAAGATACTGGAGTGGTATGCTAGTTCCTTCTCCAGTTCATTTTACAGATGAGGAAACTGAGGCAGATAGGTGTAAGTGACTTGCCTGGAGTCATGTAGCTAACAAGTCCCTGAAGCTGGATTTGAACTCAGGGTGATATCTTCCATGACTCCAGGTCCAGCGGTTTGTCCACTGTGTTACCTAACTGCCCTGCAAACTATTAGTTTCCTATTTTAACTAATTATTCTTACAATTCTTGAAAGGCAGCATGATATATTTGATATAGGGCTAGCTTGAGAGTCTTCAAAAGACTTTAATTCAGGTTCTTCTTCTGACATATAGCGGCTGTATCCTGATTGATTGGCTTTCAGAATTCAAGATAGTACCTGATTAGCATAGTCTTAGTTTCCCATGACAATGTAGATCACTTATAAAATGTTCGGTAATAGGAGCAATACCACTTAAGTAGACGCCCTGAAAATCTATTGTCATCACAAGCTCAAGAATATTCCACAATCTAAACTTGTTAGGTAATTCTTCAGTAAAAAAAAAATAAAATTACATCAAATTTATATTGAAATGAAGGCAATTGCTTATCTAAAACTTCAAATAGTAAAGAACAGAGACTTTTCATCCCATGACACAAACATTCTACTGAATTACATAGTTATCTGCATTTATTTTGGCTCATTTTTATTAATTAAATGTCCTTTTGCCCCTCAGTTCATTAGAATCTTAAAAACCTACTTTGTAAACCAAATAAATGGAGTCAAATACATACGGGAATTCAGTTCACTGCCACAAACTTTTTTTTAGTTGATATCTTTTGTTTTTTATATCACCTTACCATTTTATTGTCTATCCCTCCATCCCCAAGAGCCATCACTTATAACAAAGAAGGGGGAAAAAGTCATTCAGTAACCCTAACCATACATCAAATCCTAATATATGTAATTATCCACACCCATAGTCCCCCATTTTTGCAAAGACATTCTCATCTCTTCGTTAGGGTCAAGTTTGCTCATTATAATTTCAGAGGGTTCAGGCTCTATTGCTTTGTTGTTCCCATTCTTTCCCTTTACTTTGTTGTAGTTACGGTATGTATTGTTTTCCAGATTCTGCTTATTTAACTTTGTATCAGTTCCTCTAAATCTTCTTATGCTTCTTTGTATTTATCATAGTCATCATTTCTTATAGCAGAATAATAATCCATTACATCCACAACTTATTTAAATCCCCAGTTGATAGTCATCTGCTTTTTAGCAAGTATTTCTTAAGCACCTTATTTCTACCAGGTATTGTGTTAGGTACTCGGGATACAAAGAATAAAACAAAATTTTCACTGCCTTTTAAGAGTTTACATTCTATTGCAAGATATAACATGCAGAATATATGTGTGTGTGTGTGTACGTGTGTGTGTGTGTAATTTGCATGGGGCAGGTGATTATATTGTGATCAGAAGAAGCGATATAAGGATAGGGTCAAGAACTTTGGAATTGATTGCGTGACATGGGAGACACTGGCACAGGACCACTCAGCATGGCGTGCCCACATCAGAAAGGGTGCTGTGCCCTATGAGCAAAGCAGAATTGAAACAGCTCAAAGGAAATGCAGGATGCACAGATTTGGAGTATCCACTCCAAATATTCACACAGATTGTCTGTGCCCAATCTGTGGTAGAACATTCCAAGCTCATATATTTCGGATCAGCCACAGCATATACATACATACACACACACACACACACACATATGTATATGAGAGAGAGAGATTAATAAATACTTGTTAAATGATTAACCAAAAAAGTTAACTTCCAGCCATCCCAATAAGCCCTTTCAAAATTCTTGGGAATGAGCAGCATTTTTTGGAGTATTATCAATGTTCCTTTTCCTTTGTTCCTCTCAGGAAAAGCAGAATTCTCTACAAACTTTAATTTTCAGATTTATAACTAACATAGAGGCAACTTCAAATGAGGGCAAAGATCTTCCCTTTTCTTAGGGTTTACTCAAGAAATCTGAACACTCATTACATTTCTCTTTCAGGACCAGGATTTGGAATATATGCAGTTGTACATCTCCTCCTTCCTGTGATGTCCCTGTGGCTCCGCCGCAGCCATAAAGACCATGCTTACTGGGATGTTGCCTCAGCTAATTTCAAGCATGCCATTGGTTTGTCCTGTGAACTGGTGGTGGAACATATCCAGAGCTTTATACATGCAGGTAGTAAGTCTTCATTTGTGTCTTTCTTATCAAGACCATTCATTCTGAGCATTACTGCAAGTGTTATCAGCATTGTCACCTAAAAGCATTTCTTAAACTCTCATACAAATGGGTTTTGTATAAGGGTAACACATTAGGGATACTAAACAAATATATGAATATAAAGTAATTTATATAAGGTACAGCTCTGGGAAAATATACATTAGGAGTAATTTTAAGGGGAATTATATAATTCTAGAAAAAGAAAGAAAGCAACTAGGGAGTTTCATGCCCAGATCAGAATGGTATAGGGGAGCTAGCAGAGAAGTAATGTGGCCTAGGAGGGAGAGCACTGGGCTTGGAGTCAGGAAGACCTAGGTTCAGCTACTGCCTCAGACATTTACAAGTCATGTGACCCTGGGCAAGTCATTTAATCTCTCTAAACCTCAGTCTACTGAATGGAATGAGGAAGTTGACTATACAGAGGACTTTTAGCAAGTCTTTATCATGTTTGATATGACTTGGTAGTGAAGAAACATCTAGCTTGATGAAGACTCATGTAAAGGAGAAGATTTCTATGTGTCATTCACATGGAAGTGGTCACCTTGTCCATAGGAGCAGATAAATATGTTCAGGGGCCTAGTTTCTAGTGAGAGAGAAAGGGACAAAGAACTGAAACCCCAAAGGACTCCTGTGAAAATTGGTTTGATATGGATGACAGTAAAGTGGTCTTAGGAAACTTTACAAAGTATAGCTTATGAAAATTGAAAGGATAGAATTCTACCAAGCCTACTATAGTAAGCCTGGCAAGTCTACTAAGCATAAATTGGCATAATTTAAGTGTACTTTATATATCAGAAATGATAAAAATGTATCATCTGTATCTTTTATTCCTAAATTTTATTTTAAAAAATAGAGATTATGCATGAAATATAATTTAATGCAGTATATTGAATGCCTACCTAGGTTGTTGAAATAGAGAATTATTTATTGAGTATGTATTATGTGCTATGCACTGTGGGACAAACTAGTTGAAGACTCAAGCTCCCTTTTATATATTTTTCTTCCTTTATTAGAATATAAGCTCATTCAGAGTAGGAACCATCTTGTTTTGGCATCTCTAGTTCTTAGCCCAGTGCCTGGCACATAGTAAGTACTTAGTAAATAATCTTTGTCTATCTGTTTGTCTAAGACACAGTACTTGTTCTTTCTGACTTAACAATATAGTAGGGAAAAGTTTAACAGTGTACCAGAACCTGGCATTTTTCCACTATTGAATGGCCATGTCCTTACTCTGAGAGATACAGTTTTACATATATCTAGAAATGGGACAGATGAAGCAGAGGATAAAAATGCCAAGTGATGACTGACTAACTTAGCTTTTATAGGCTGTAACTTCTTTTCTTTGCTCTGTTATCTCTCTTCTTTCCTTACATGCATATTCCCCTCCTTTGTCTCTCTCTACCTTCTTTCTTCTTGTAAGTGGTCTTTTGTGTGCATTCTCCTTACAGTGATGTGATATTCCAGGGCCATTGAGTGAAATCCTGGTATTTCTGTCCCATAGATATTAGGTATGAAAACATGATCAACACAATGCTAAAAGATCTCTTCGAGTTACTGGTAGCATGTGTGGCCAAACCAACAGAAACTATCTCCAGAGTTGGCTGCTCTTGCATTCGGTAAGAAAAGTTTCCCACCCAAATTAGATGTTCCATGTGAAAAATAAGAGGAGAAAAAATGACTGAAGGAGTAGAAGGAATAACAATTCTATGTCTACAATTGAAAAAGAAATGATTGTATGTTAATAACTTTGTCTGTCATCTCTAGTGATTAGTGAGTGTCAGTAAATACTGACACAGTAAATAAATAGTAAATCAGTAGTAATAGTAAATCTGACACTCAGTAAATAAATAGTAAATCAGTAGTAATAGTAAATCAGTAAATAAATAGCATTTAAGTGTCCCTGATGTGTTAGGCACTATAGCCAGAGCTGAGCATACAGAGACAAGAATAAAAATTTACTTTGCTCACAAGGAGTTTCCATCCTACAGAAAAATCTCCATGATAATTATGCAAGGGATACAAAAAAAAGGTCCCCACCATCTAATAGTTAAGACACGAATACTTGAAAGATAATTAGCAGGGTAGGTAGGTGGTACAGTGAATAGAGTACAGGTCCTGCAGTCATGAAGGTCTGAATTCAAATCCAGCATCAGAAACTTGATATTTAGTAGCTGTGAGATCCTGGGCACTTAACCCTAATTACCTTGCAAAAATATAAGATAACTAACAAAAAAGGTAGTAATTGTGATTGGAAATACATTCCTTTAGGTTGAGGAGCCAGGAAAAACTTCAATGAGAAAGGAGATGGGATTGAAAAATGGTAAGATGATAATAGGTTCAAAGGCAAGTATTACAGGCAGGGGAAATACTGTAAGTGAAAGAGAGTATGAGGCATGTCTTATAGTCTAGTTTGGTTCGTAGAAGAATTTGCATAGGGAAGGAAAGGCTAAGCAGTAGAGGTCCTGAAGCATATGCTAAAGGAACTCAAATATGATCCTATATAGGAAATGGTCATTTTTAACCTATTACACGCTAGGAGGGAGATTAATTTGACTGTTATGACAGTTTGGGACAGGGAGCGGCTAGATTGACTAGTTAGGAGGTTATTAAGGTAGGTTAGGTGTAGAGCGGTAAGAATATGAGGTAGGACATTGTGGCAAGATAAGGAAAGGAAAGGACAAGTGAAAGATTTCAAGGGCAAAAATGACAGGACTTCATGATATTAAATATGTGGGGAAAGAGAGAGGAGGAAGTCAAAGATGATGCTGAGGTTTCATACATGGATGAATGCTTGGTATCAACACAGTAATTGTGGATTTGGGAGGGAGAAGGATGACGATTTCATTTTTTTTAGATAAAAATAGAACAGACCAAATGGTGAAGGGGAAAGAATACTGGACTACATTAGTTGGGAGAACAGGTTTGAATCCTCCATCTGCCAGTGATTATGGTCAAAATCACTTCATGTCTCCAGGCCTCACTTGCATTATCTGTAAAATTATTGGGGTGGACAAGTTTATATCTCAAACTTCTTCCAGCTCTCAAATAATAAGATGATTTAGTGTTTCTATCCAGTGGTAAATGTCTAACAGAAAGTTGGAAATGTGTCGCTGGAGCTTGGGAAAGAGCAAGATATGAAAATATAGATGAAGAAAATATGGAAATTAAAGTGGAAGCCATATTCAAGAGAGAGTATAGAGAGAAAGAATGCCAAGGTCTGAACCAGGATAGTATAGTGTCATGGAAACTAAGGGAGGAGAGCCTTTGAAGGAGGGCCTGGTAGGCTAAAGTGTCAGCGTGGTAGAAAGTTAAGAAAAGAGAAAGGAGGAAGAAACTACTATGTGCCAGGCACTGTACTAAGTGTTTACAAATATTATTTTAATTGATAATAAGAGAATTCACAAGAAGAGAAGGAAAGAAGAGAAGTTGGGTCCATAGGCAATGCAATTATCTGTAGAGCCCTCATTCAATATGTTTGATGCTGAAAGGAAGCAGAGAAACAGGTACAGTCCATCAGGGCAGCAGGGTCAAGTGATGACTTTTTTAGGATAAGTATACTTCAAGAAAGATAAATAGAATGAATTCCTAGAGAAGAAAATAGTTTGGTGGTTTGTCATATTCAGCTCCCTACAGTTATCTGTTTACCTTGGAAAAGGAGAAAAGCTTCTGAATGTGTTGAGATGTTGCCTAGAGCTCCTCGGAGACTCACATTTCTGGCATTGTTTCCATTGGCAGGTATGTCCTTGTAACAGCAGGGCCTGTTTTCACTGAAGAAATGTGGAGGCTTGCATGCTGTGCACTACAGGATGCATTCTCTGCCACACTAAAACCAGTGAAGGTAAAAGCATCATGGGAAAGTCATGGGACCATTGATTTAGAGTTAAGAAGCTCTGAGAAGGTCATATTATCCAAGGCCCCTATTTTACAGATGAGGAAACTAAAGCCCACAAAGGTTAAATGACTTGCCCAAGGTAGTAAATGGCAGAGTCAGAATTTGTACTTGGCTCCCCTGACTCTAAACCCAGCATGATTTCCTCTGTACCACATTTCTTTGTCTGCTGGTGATCACCATGGGGTCACTAAAGTTTTTGAGACTAGATCACTGAATCATGGGATCACAAACTTACAAGGGACCTTAGACCCTGTGCCTAAAACATGACTTACTTTGACTTAACTTTCCTTTTTCCATTAGCTGAAGTTACTTCAAGGGCAGCTAGGTTGTACTGTGGATAGAGCACTGGGCTGGGAATCAGGAAGACTTCTCTTTATGAGTTCAAATCCAACCTCATTTACTAGCTGTGTGACCCTAGGTAAGCCACTTAACCCCATTTGCCTCGGTTTCCTCACCTGTAAAATGAGGTGGAGAAGGAAATGGCAAACTACTGCAGCATTTTTGCCAAGAAAACCCTAAATGAGGTCATAGAGAGTTGGATGTGACTGAAAAAGAACTGAACAACATTTGTAATTTGTTTGCCTACATGAGATGATACTACTTAGAATCAGCACAGAGGCCCCATATTGCACCCAGTGACATTCCATGTCATTCTCCGTAGGACCTGTTGGGCTGTTTCCACAGTGGCAATGAGAGTTTCAGTAGTGATGGCTGCCAGGTGAGAGTGGCAGCCCCTTCTTCTTCCCCCAGTGCAGAGGCAGAGTACTGGCGGATCCGAGCCATGGCACAACAAGTAAGTACTGTGGACTTTTTCCAGAGAAGGGGGGGTGGTCTATAGCCTGGTGGCCTGCCCAGAAGGTGGCCCAATATTGAGGGAAAGCAGAGCAGTTCTCCAAATAGGATACTTCCAACAGTTAAATGTCCATAAGAGAAGTTGAGAAAGCTTATTGCAATAACTATCTGGGCAGCTCTCTGCTTTCCATTGTTAGTAAGATCCTGGCCAGCCCAGTACCAAACTCATCAAACCACTGCTTGGCTTTAGTTCAAAACTAGATGCAACAGAGATCTCTCCTGCATAACTGTGTCTGTTGACTTCATAAAAAATTTGAAACTCTTTTACCAAAGGAAAAAACCTCCTTTATCAAAAACACAGGTTATACTCAAATATTCAAGTTGATTCATGATTGATAGGTAGATGTATTTAGGGGTAGATAGAAGCAGACAGAGTATTTATTAAATGCTTTCTCTGTGCTAGGCCTTCTGTTACACTTAGGTGGTAAAAATATAAGCAAGATAGTTTCTGTACTCAAAGAGTTTATATTCTAATGGAGGAAGATAATATATAAAGTGGAAGTGGAAAAGCAGAGACATGGGAGGAAAGACACAATATGCCTTAGAGATGACTGAGAAGTTAGAAAAAGTAGTAGAAAATATTCATCCCCTAGATCCCCTGCAAATGAGCCACTTTACATTTCACTGGGCAAATTAGGTAACAGACATCATGAGGCCTCTACCTGAAGTGTTTGCATCTTTGTAGAATCTATCAGAGGAAGACTGCAAGAACAGGGCAGGGAGGAGGAGGTATAACACTTTAAAAAAAGAGAGAGTAAGAAGCAGGATGGAATTACATCTTCTCCAGCAATTTCTTCCAGTGTTGAGTGCAATGCCTCTCACTCAAAAAATTTTACTGATAGGTAAGGATTCTTTCTAAATCATTTTTCAATTTTCTGTCGAGTGAGTTAGGAGAAGCAGCTGCAACCTTTTCAAGGGCCCGTGAGGTCGTTATAATTCACTAGGGAAGAGAATAAATAGAAATCAGAAATATAGGAGACATTTGCTAAAGTAGATATTCTTTTAACAACTCTTAGTTGTTTTAGACCAGCATCAATATTATTGATGTATAATGAACTCTGCTAAGGAACGGAAGGATTGAGTGGTCTTTTTGGGCTCACGTGTTCTTTGCAGGTATTCATGTTAGACACTCAGTGCTCACCAAAGACTCCAAACAACTTTGATCATGCCCAGTCCTGTCAGCTAATCATTGAGCTGCCTCCTGATGAGAAGCCAAATGGGCACACCAAGAAAAGGTAAGTAAAGGCGATTCTCCAAAAGACAAGATAAGAAAACAAATTTATTCCAATCTCATACTCATACTATAATCTAAACAGGAAATCCCAGATTTATGCCAGTTTGGTTGTAAAGAATGAAAATTATTTTATGGTGCAGTTTGGCAAAGAGGTGATAGGGTGTTGGGGTTTTTTCCTACTCCAATACATTTATTCTTTTATATGAATCCCTCATGCTTCCTATTTCTACTCTCCTGAGGTGTTGTTGTTGCTTTTATTTTTTACCTTTTTAATACTATTTTCCCCAATTACATGTCAAGAAAATTTTTAGCATTCATTTTTAGAAGATTTTGAGTTCCAAATTTTTTTCACCCTGCCCCACCCTCCTCTCTCCTCTTCCAAGAATGGTAGGCAATTTGATATAGCTTATACATGTGCTTCTATTCTCCTATTTTTATTCATTTTCATTTGTGGCTGGTAAATCTGTCAGTGATTTTCCATTTTAGCTAGTAGGGAACAAATTTATTTTAAGTGACTCCAGATAGTTCACTGAGTGTCACCCTCTTCACATGGTCATAACTTAAGCTTAAGAAGATAGCAAATGCTGTCAGCTGTGTCTCTTACATATGAAGAAAATGTTAATAACCCTGAGCACTTGAGCTGCTTTTCATGTAAAGACTATGGATTGATTATACTGGTCCTACCACATTCTCTCAACTGGTCTCCTTGACGACCAACAGCAAATGTTTGTGAGACAGTTGGTCAGGGTTAAGGGGCACAGTCCGTGACTGTGAACGTTGTCAGGGGACTGGATGGAACCCATAACCTTGACTTATAAGAACCATGCTGTAATCAACTGATGTACCACATAAGCAATTTTAAAAAATGTACAAGCATTTATTAAGTACTGACTATGGGCCAACCATTGAACCAGGTGCTGGGGATATAAATACAATGAATGAAATAACCTCTACTCTCAAGGGACTTACATTTTAGTGGAGAAGGCAACAAGTACAGATATAATTATATAAAGAATAAATATGAAGAGAACAGTAGCTAGCATTTATATGGCATTCTAAGGTCTATAAAATCATTCAATAAATATTATCTCATTTTAGCCTTGTGACAGCTGTGGGATGTGGGTGCTATGATTTTTCCCATTTTACAGATAAGGAAACTAAAGCAGAATCAGAAGTTAAATGACTTGCCCAGGATCACGTAGCTTGTCAATGTCTGAGGCTGAAGCGAATTCAGGTGTTCCTGACTCCAGGTCTAAGAGACCGAGCCACTTTGCAACTTAGCTCCCTCCACAAAATCATGAAGTACATGGTAGTTTGGGAGGTCACGTGATGCTGGAGGGATCAGGAAAGACCATACACAAGGTAGCATTTGGACTATGCCTTGAAGAAAAGGATAGACTGTGACATGAAGATGGAGTGCCTCCCAAGCGTAAACACTATCTTTCAGCCGTAAAAATATTATATACTGATTCTATATTTGAAAATGAATGCAAAGATTTATTGCATATTTTTTTATTCCTCTTTATTGGGTAGTCTTTTTCCCATAAGAAGTATATGTTGCCTCAACCGAATCACAAAGAGCTGTCTGTGCCCAGAGGTGCCTGCAAATTCCCCACCCAAATAGAGAATTGGTGTGAGTAATCATGCCCAGTATCTCTTCCTTCCACTACTGTCCATCTGCCTATCTGATTTTGGTAAGCTTTCCAGAGAGGTGTAAGCAAGGCGTGAAAAACATGCAGTGGCTCATGGGATACTTTCAAAGATTTAAACCCATAGCATAGAACAAAGACTAATGGATAGAACTTATGAGAGGACAGATTTTTAGCACACTACTTACAAGAAATTACTTCCCTACTATTCAGAGCTATCTAAAAATAGAGCATATCACTCCAGGCAGTAGCAAGTTTGCCATTCCTAGAGATCTTCGAGCAAAAGCTAGAACATATTAGAGATGTTGTACAAAAGATTAGTGTTTCAGATAGCTTGAATTAATTGACTTCTAAGGGTCCTTCCAACTCTTGTGATGAATGTAGCAGGAGTAAGGGAGGAAAAAAATCACTAATAGCATTAAGTTAAGAAAAGAATGAGAAACATGTTGTGGTTTTTTACTTGATTCAGTAGTCAAAGAGAAAAAGTTCTTAAAATTCTCAAGTTCTTGGAGTCAAACTTTGGGGCGGGGATGGAGAAGGAGAATTTTTAGAGTATCTGTAATATCTACCATTTAAGGTAGATATTTAATTTAAGGATTGCATTTCAAATAAGAAAATGTAAGTAAAAGGCTTTGCAAACCTTATATAAACGCCAGCTTTTATAATTATTGTGGGGGTGTAGCACCTATTATAGCATATAACAGGGAACAGAGTTTACATATAACCCAGGTTTCAAGTCTGATTCACTTACATAAACCTCTCCTCGTTGGTGGAGAGACAAGTACTCAATGTTCTCTGCCTGGGCAAGGGGAGCAGTTGGCTAGCACTTGGGAGAGGAAAGCTTCATTTCTAGGCCCTTTTGGGGGAGTTCCCTGGAGGGAGAGAAAATAATTTGGAAAGAAGCAGACAAGTAGAGGAGCCAATACCTTGACATGTGTCTAATTTCCTGATGCCTAACTAGAGGCTTAAAGGAGTTTCCTCTTGGGCTAGATCAAGGACTGTCTTGTTTGAACAGAGGGTATCTCACTCCCAGTGAGAGAGCTCCTTCACTCTGTACATTCTAATCTGCATAACTTCTATCATTTTTGTTTGCTATTAGCATGGATAAGTGGGTTTGTCCTCTGTTCACTATTTGTGATGGTCTTTATGTAACTAGAATTTGAGGAGGAGTCAACCTTTATATATAATTTAGGACTTGCCTTCCCCATTAAAGGATAATGACCAGGAATTAATTTCCTCTCGA
Source organism: Bettongia penicillata ogilbyi (assembly GCA_023548195.1). NCBI lineage: Eukaryota > Metazoa > Chordata > Mammalia > Diprotodontia > Potoroidae > Bettongia > Bettongia penicillata. The sequence continues at coordinate 6,929,907 of JAJHZJ010000147.1, forward strand.
TTAGCAATACATCAGGCAGATGGGACAAATCTACGTGAATGTATATGTGTGTGTTCATCCTTCATTGCCAAAGAAGACCATGCCATCAGAGAAATTATGACATGACTTGCACTTGACTTTGTTTTGAGTGAGGGAGGGCTGTGCAGGTCACCAGCCTCACTTCTCCTCCAGAGCCATCTGAATCCAGTGACCAGATATTCATCAAGATGACTGGAGATGACCTGGGATGAGGCAATTGGGGTTAAGTGACTTGCCCAAGGTGACACAGCTAGTGAGTATCAAGTGTCTGAGGTGAGATGTATATGTCACCTACATGCACAACATATGTAGGGCAGATATCCTACATATGTTTTATTTTCTTGACAAGAAGGACATTCGGAAGGGGACACAGACAAGCAGAACAATGTTGGCACTACTATGTTAATTTTAATAATATATGTCAAAAAACAAACTAGTAATAGATTCATCATTTTCTGTATGACCCACTTTTTTCTGTTTTTCTTAGCATATGGAAATATTTGCCTTTGTTGGTGCTTGTCAAGTTCATAATAAAATAAAAAATAAGTTCATAATAAAAATAAAAGTAAAAATAAAATTATTTTTTCTTGGCAAAAGACTTGGTTTAAAATGTATAAGAGGGATTTCATTGAGATTGGGAACTTCTGGGTGAAGAAATTCCATTTACCAATGCAAGCTGCCTTGTGTATGATTTATAGTCTTAGCAAGCTGCTAGAAGACTGAGAGGTTCAGTGACTTGCCTAAAGTCATACAGTAAGTATGTCAGAGGCAGAACTTGAACTCAGGTCTTCCTGGTTTCACAGCCACCTGTCTAATCCTATTCTTCCCCCCTTTTAATACTGTTGTTAATATACAGTCAGGAAATTGGAGAAAAACTTTCTTTAAGTTATCTCCCTCAAAGGATTTTATAATATACTTAATATAGTTGCACATGCTTTCTAATAATTTCGGAGGCAATTGGGTTTTAATGACTTGCCCAGGGTCACACAGCTATCAAGTGTCTCAAACTGGATCTGAACTTAGGTCCTTCTGACTCCAGGGCCTGTACTCTATACACTTTGTCACCTAGCTACCCTGTTTTAAGGCAACATTTTATTACATTTAGTGTTAATGTAATATTGATATATTATATGTAATATATTAATATAATATAATATAAAAATAATGATGTAATAACACTACATTATTATTTAAACCCAGTTATTCATTCATCCAGTCTAAATGCCTGTTATTCTTTGACCTTACATGATAGAGAAGGTGAAACTTAAACCAGTCAGCTTTACCCCTTCATGGTAGCTTTGATTAAAGGTTTAGAAAAGGGGAAACTTGAAAACATTGACTTTTGAGATAATACATGTCAGCAAAGGTGAATGAGTTGGTTATATGTAAAAAGCTATTTTTAGCTGACTTTTTCGCAGCTCTGAAACTTGTATTTATTCCCTTTTATATTTCTTCCCTTTCCCTTTTATTGCTTTCTCAATTTTACATCATTAAGCAGGAATCTAAAGTAATAGAAATGATCTTTATTATAAAGTATACCATTTCTAAGTTTATACACTAAGCCCTTAAAAGGAAAAAAAATTTCTTTGGTGATGATGCTCTGTGACTCATACTTGTTTTTGAATTAATATCTCATCTAATTATGAAAATGGTTTCTGCTTCCGGAAATATGTCATAAACTTGATTATCTGTTTGATAATTAAGGAATTAACCTTCAGAAATCAGACTTAGTTTATCTCAACTCTCACCTTGATCTTCTACTTCCTGGACCCAAGGCTTTGGCAGAGACTAGTGGACAGAGCCTCATACTCATTCTCCAATAAAAACAATTTCCTCTGTATCTTGATGGAAAACAATCTGCTTTGATAGCCTAGACAACATCTAAGAGCTGTTAGTTCAGCCTTGATTTCCTAGTTCCTGAGCTTGGGCATTTGATGATACTTTATTAAAGCCAAGGCAGCATTTTAGCCCTTTGTACCAGAACCCATCTGGCTATGGGGAGAGAGGAACATTAAATTTTGGTCAACCTTTTGAGCTTTCAGTATTTGTTATTAAGCTCTGTATTCACTTGATTATAATTTTTAAATGATAGTACATTCAATATGTAAGAGTTATCCGAACCTTATTATTCATTATAAAATTGGCATGTGTGGTGGTGACAAATGGAGTGACTGAGGAAAAAAAGATTCGAGCTTATGAGCATTTCAATTTATTAAGCAATGTATGCCAATTGCTTAACAAATTGGGACTAGATCCCTTCCTCTGCCTCCCCCCAAATACAGGGAGAGATGGACTTTTATACATTAAAAATAATCAAATAAGTTCAGTTAATTAAACGGAAATGATACATTGGTTAATCTGATTTCCAATTGGATGAAAAATTAAGGATTTTCCAAGTTGAGAGGGAAAGATTGAACAGGTACAATTCCCTGAATTCAGAAAAAGGCATGTCTCACTCCCTCAACTGTCATCAATCAAAGGAAGATGAAAATAATAACTGATTGATCTGTATGGAGCCAGTTTTCAGATAAGACATACGGGTTACTTGAGATGTACAATTGTGAGAAAGCTGCATCAATCTTTGAATTTGACCAAGTTTCTGGTCAAAGGTAGGAACCCTTAGTTAAGGATCTATAAACAGAGGTGGTTCAGTTTCTCAGCCACAAGACCTAGGTCCAAACAATACAATAAGGTTTTCTCCCAATTCCCACAATTGCATAAAGTTTTCTTATAAGATACAAGTTGGACTAGACTTATAATTAAATAGAAAGAAAATTAAGCAAGCTCCTGTATTGAGTCACAAGATAAGAGGTAGTGTGGTTCACTCAGTTCCTACATCTAACCATTTGCTGTTCTGTTCCCCTCAATTCCCTCAAATGGAATCACATGTTTTCCCTTGAAGCATTGTTAGACAAAGGTCGATACAATACTATGCATGCCTTCAAGTGCATTGAAGGATCGTCCCTTATTTTTTGTTGCTTAAAGTATATTAGTTCATTGAATTCACAAATTCTATTAATTTTATTTTTATTCTCTTAGGATCATAGATTTGGAGCTGAAATGGACCTTGGGAGTTAATAGCCTGACCATCTCATTTTGTAGATGAAAAATCTTAGGCCTAAGGCCTAAGAGAGAGGTTGAGTGAGTGGACCCAAGGTCACAGAGCTAGTAAAGTATCAAAATACAGGGTTCTGGCCTCAGATCCTCTGCTTCCAAATCCAGCCCTCTATCCATGACACCACATCCTCACCAGCCTTAGTTCAAAGTCAGCACAGCAATCAAACAGCAAGTCAAGCAGAAGAGAAGGATGTTCTTTTGCCTTGAAACCTCATATGTTCATAAAATTTGCCATTTTTCAACACAGTAATTTTAACTGATGATATGAATTTTTACTTACTTTATAAGTAAACGTGATACCCTTTCTTCATTATATAGTTTGGAATCTTCTAAGAATAAAGCAAAGAGAACACAAAAAGATAGTATAGTAGGTTAAAATATAAGGGGAATTTGTCATTTAACTTAATATAGCATCTGCAAATATGGTTTTCTTAGTGTGAAATTTCAGTAAAACAAAAAAAAGGGTCGAATCATTACCTAGTATTTACTGAGTGACCACTGCGAAAAATTGTAATGTATGTAAGTGCTTTACAAACCTTAAATGGGCTATAAAAATGTGAGTTGTTAGTACTACTATCAAAAGTCATGGGCTAATGTAGTATAATTTGCCTGAAGTGACCCCCAGACTATAATAGAATCATTATTGCAAGATGGCACAAAGGACCTTTGTTGCTGCCCTTGAGAGAGTCAGGAGTAATCACAAAGAAAGAGTACATCTCCCTATCCACTTTCCTTGTCTTTGGAACAAAGTAGCAGGTAATGGCATTACTCATGTCACTTCCAAAGCGCTTCTAATGTTATGAATATTTCAGCCTTTCTGTTTGTGCTATACCACAGAAGCAGTTAAATATTTCACATTTATTTAACAGGGAGTAGTTAGATGGAATATTTTACTTCCACACAAATCCTTCTAGAGAGTTCTAAATTTTTACATTTCCAGCGATAATAGATCTCAAACACAATGGACACTCCATCTGCCACATCTGTGTTTTTGCTCTGTGTGCCTGGAGGGCACTCCCTCTTCGCCCTGCCCCTCCCAGAGTCCCTCTCTTTAGATAAAATGGCAGCTCAAGCACCATCTTCTACATGAAATCTTTCCTGGTTCCCCTCAACCGCTAGTGCCTTCCCTCCTAAACAGCCTTATATTTAACTATGTTGTATATTTTTGTATTTATTCTCTTTATAGTTATGATTTATGCACACAGATTTATATTTATATATGTTCTTATAATGTCTCCATTAAAATATTACTGCCTTGAGAATAAGGATTGTTTCGTTCTATTTACTGGTCTTCTTAGCACCTAGCACACAGAAGCACTTGACGAATGCATGTTGATTGATGTGTGTGTGTGTATGTGTGTGTGTGTGTGTGTGTGCATACTCATGGTAAAAGGTTTGAAATGGGCAAAGCAGATCAATAGGACTAAACATAGATCTTTGCGGTAATTTAAGAGTAAATTGTGACAGTTGCTACTGTGAGTATGGCATGGTCTCAGGTGTACAATATTCTGAGTGGCTACTATAAATTATTAATTAAAACCAGCAGTTTTATTAGCTTCCGAAGACACTGATGATAATTGTTATCCAGTATCACAGTTTATGTTAATCCCCCAACTTCTAAATATAATCTCGTGTATCTGGGATGCCATTAAAGTTCATTAGAATGAATTTAGGCCTTTTAAAAGTCATAATAATGAAATGAAAGCATTGGAATGTTGCTAACTGTAGCAGTTATGGCAATGTCTATTATGTGTCTGAGTCGTATTGAAGTCCTTTATAAGAGATGAATGGGCTACTAATTTCTTTCTTTTTCTTTGAAGTGTCTCTTTTAGGGAAATTGTGGTGAGTTTATTGTCTCATCAAGTGCTGCTCCAGAACTTATATGACATCTTGTTAGAAGAATTTGTCAAAGGCCCCTCCCAAGGAGAAGAGAAGACAGTTCAAGTGCCAGAAAACAAGCTGGCTGGTTTCCTCAGGTATATCTCCATGCAGAATTTGGCTGTCATCTTTGACTTGCTGTTGGACTCCTATAGGACAGCCAGAGAGTTCGATACCAGCCCAGGGTTGAAATGTCTGCTGAAGAAAGTGTCTGGCATCGGAGGGGCAGCCAACCTATACCGCCAGTCTGCAATGAGCTTTAACATCTATTTCCATGCCCTAGTCTGCGCTGTCCTGACCAACCAGGAGAATATCACTGCTGAGCAGGTGAAAAAAGCCCTTTTTGAAGACGATGAAAGAAGTACAGACTCTTCCCAGCAGTGTTCATCAGAGGATGAAGATATTTTTGAGGAAACAGCCCAGGTCAGCCCCCCACGGGGGAAGGAGAAGAGGCAATGGCGGGCTAGAATACCCTCTCTGAGCGTCCAGCCAATCAGCAACGCAGACTGGGTGTGGTTGGTCAAAAGGCTTCACAAGCTCTGCATGGAGCTGTGCAACAATTACATCCAGATGCACTTGGATCTGGAGAATAATGTGGAGGAACCTCCTGCCTTCAAGAATGACCCCTTCTTCATTCTCCCCTCCTTCCAATCAGAGTCATCCACTCCATCCACAGGAGGGTTTTCAGGGAAGGACACACCATCCGAGGACGACCGAAGTCAGCCAAGGGATCATATGCCTGATGGCATGGCCCCAAAGGGAAACACTGGGGATATGTCGGAGCTTCCCCCCAGCCCCAAAGGGGAGAGGAAGGACCAAAATAGGAAGAAAGAGTGGTGGGAGAGTGCAGGAAACAAGATCTACACCATGGCCACTGACAAGACTATTTCCAAACTGATGACTGAGTACAAGAAGAGAAAGCAGCAGCAACACAACCTAGTCCCATTCGCCAAAGACATAAAGGTGGAGAAGAAAGGAGAGCAACTCTGCTCCAGGGGACCAGATTCACCCCTCCTCCAGCGTCCGCAGCATCTGATAGAGCAGGGCCAGATGAGGCACTCCTTCAGCGCCGGTCCAGAGATCCTGAGGCAAGAGAAGAGGCCACGCTCTGGCTCCACAGTGAGCACCCTGAGTGTATCTGTGAGAGACGCCGAGGCCCAGATCCAGGTAGGGCCTGCTACCCGCAGAAGTACAGCAGTGGTACACAAAGACAAAGTAGGAAGCCCAAGATGGCATGTTTGGGAATCAAGGAAACATGTTCTAACTTGGGGAATGAAATTTAATGTGCTAGTTGCAGCAGAAATTTTTTTAATATAACAAGATGGTGTTGACACATCAACTCTAGCATATCATTGGTACTTAATCGTAACACTCTCTCTAGGAGACTCGGTACATGGTCTTGTAAAACAGGTTTCCTAATCTTTTTTTGTGTAGTAGACTACTTTTTTCTGATAATCTTTTTAAATGTATAAAAGAAAAGACATGGGATTTCAAGGAAAATAAATCAATATTGAAATTCAGTTATCAAAATATAAGACAAGTTAACAGGTTCCAGATTAAGAACCTCTTCTATAAAAAACTAAAGGACTTTTTAAAGTTTCATAATAGAAATAATTGTTTAGTATCAGAAAGCAGAATGTCATAATTGAAAGTGTTAGAATTGCAGTCAGAAAGACATAAATTCAGATCTAGCCCATATATTTACTAATTGTGTAGCCATTTAACCACCATCTGCCTCAGTTTCCTTATCTGTAAATAAATAGCCACCATAGCAATAATAGTTCACTGAGTTGTGAGGATGAAATGAGATTATAAGTTTATCTAGATCTCAAGTGGGAAGAGACTTTAGAGGCAATCTACTCTAACTCCCTCATTTTGTAACTGAGGAAATGGAAGCCCATAAAAATAAATGATTTTCCCAAAAGTTACCCAGGTAGAAAATGGCAGAGACAGTGCTTTACAAACATCAGTATTATTACTGTAAGAGAGTAATATTATAGTTGAACTGAGAGCTTAGTTTCTTATATTGACAGCATGAGAATAAATTTAACATGGTGATCCAGAGCATAAATAATTTATTTTGAAGTGTACAGAGGGACAGTAATTTATTCTTCTATTATATCACTGCATGGATTTCCTTTTTAGAGTTTTCTTATTGCCACTTTCTTTTACCTTGAGGTTCATGGCTGCACATTTTAAAATGCTCATCTCTTTTAGATGTTTGAGGCCTTTCTTACCTACTCCATTATAAAATGCCATTTTTGTGGTAAAGAAAAACTGTAGACCTAAAAACCTGAGAACTCATAGTGGTATGAAACTTGAACATGAAAGCGATATAATGGTGAAGAACACTAAAATTTTTTTAACTTTCTTTTTCCTTTAGGCATGGACCAACATGGTGCTAACAGTTCTCAATCAGATTCAGATCTTACCAGACCAGATATTTATTGCCCTACAGCCAGCAGTATTCCCTTGTATCAGTCAACTGACTTGTCATGTAACTGACAATCGCGTTCGCCAGGCTGTGAGGGAATGGCTTGGGAGAGTGGGCCGGGTCTATGACATCATCATATAGAAGAAACACGTTCCATCAGATAGGAGAAGTAATGAGAGTTAAAGGTATGCCAATAATCTGGTTGAAAAGAGTGTCCCACCTCCCCTTTTAACATGTAGGAGAAGGAACTTGTACATTTGGAGATGGTAACCAAACAAGAAGTCTTTCAGGATACCCAACCTTGAGCTGCCATGTGTCTGGGCTAGGCCAATAAACCACATGAGATGTGCTGATCTCACTCCTTTCTTTAGGAGTGTCTGCATCACTGAAGTTCATCTTTCTATACAGTGAACATTATTACCTATTGTTTCAGTGTATGATTTTTTCCAGGGAGGGCATATTCAGGGGCTGCCTTTTTGAAAGCACTTTGTCGGCTCAGTGGAATTAGATACAATGGAGACATTGCAATTGATGCCATCCCTTTTTTTAAAAAAAAAGCCTCCTAGTAAATCAGGCCAGTGTGAAAAGCTCAGAAAATCAGTAGCAGGTGATGTTAACGGTAGGAATAATTAGACCTCCCATGTCAATTACATGGGGATGGAAGCTGATAGAAAGATGTTGTTAAATGAAAGACATCTTTTGCCAAATATGCCCAAAAGATTATCAGGATGCTTGTAAAAAAAATAATAATCCTCTGTAAATCAAGGTTTACAAGCATTTGTACCAGCTTAACCAAGGAGAGTAAGTTTCAAGCATTTGTGTATCCCTATTTATTTACAGACCCTTTTCTGAAAGGGTTTGAGATAATGCCAGCAGTTATCCTATACTCACAATGCCCAATAATTTATTGGAGTATTATTATTATTAAAATATTTAGGAGTGTCATATGGTTAGGAATGGTTTGGTTGACTTAATCTCATAAATGATGTTTTAAGAAAATGCCAGTGAACAGTGTGAATCAATGGTGTCTCAACTACTCCAGTTTTCCTTTGCATAGCCAAACCTGAGTACCATATTTGTTTGAATATAAGGTAAGGTGCTGGAAAAAAATGTTTTGTAACAGATCCTGCCTTACATTCACAGGCATGGTGCATAGGTAAGGAAAACTTGAGTCCTTCTTTGAAGCTTTTATTGCTGGGATAAAGAGACTCTTGGTAGGTGTTTCAAACCCCTTATAAATGATACCTCATGTCAGGGACAGGTACAAGAACTGGGGTGTATGGTTTAATTATTTTTAAATCTACTTTTAAAAACCTTATTATGTTTCTTTAGTTCAAAATGCTTTATTCCGACTTTTTTAAAGGAGCTCTAAGAGGCTCTAAAATTGAACACAAATGGTTAAAAAGACAGGCTGGGAAGGAGTTGATAAGTAATACCAGCTTTGGCATTGAACCTGGAAAAGCTAAGGAACATGGGGATCATTTTGCATCACAGAGGGCAAGGAATGGAGTGTGTAATCAAGTTGAATTCATTCTTGAACTAGATATGCCTCTTCTTTGGAAAGTAGAGGAATTTTATATTCAAGATCACTGTATATTTCAGCCAACCCAGTAAATGGAACTAAGGTAGTTAAACCATGAGTTATACTGACCTTCATCTATATGCATCAAGAGGAGAAATTTAGGACATAACTCTTAATAATTACAATATATTTTAGATTTCTCAAAACTATAGCCATTCTGCTGATAAATTAATCTTATTAAGTTCATAAGAAAGTCTTTCAGAGACAAGAGATAATTATAGAACAAATGATGATTTTTACCCTTCCACCCCCAACTCCTTTTATTCCAAACTGAGTGTCTTCTTATTCCTGAAAATATAACACAAACTATTTGCCAAGGGATTCATACCAAGGATTTCCTACTGGGTTTTATCCAGTCTTGACATCAAAACACTACATTTGGGCATGCCAATTATTAAGGAGGGGCTTTATGATCTTATATATTATCTGGAAGCGTGAGGATTAGTTATAAGTCCCAAATTATATGAATGGACTGTTAAAGGTATTTTTCTCTCCAGTAGTTTAGGGGGAAAGAAATAACATAATTATAGACCATTCCATCTAGTGGCATCCACAGGGTAGAGGGGAATATGTTCCAACTGTATGGTATTCATTCTACATGTTCATTGTTTAACATATCATTCCACTAGCCAAGAATTAATCGATTTGAGAGATCCTTTCCAACTCTGACATTCTGTGAAGTTGACCACCAAACCAGATGGACTCTGACTTCCCAATGGTTTTATATGCTATGGATTTCCTATGATTTGTCAGTGGAGTTGGTGGCATGTTAAGTACTTTTTAAAAGAAGACTGAGCTGTGTTTTGTTTTGCAGCTTAACTTTCTCCTTGGAAAACCCCCAATGGTTCTACAGGTTGTAAAACCTGTTTATATACAAATACAAATATACAAAATATAAATGTACAAAATGCATCATTAGGTTTGTATGAAGACCAAATTTGTTATATTGAATTCTTTGCTATAATTGTAGGAGGAAAGAGCACATGTTTTTCTCAGTCACTATGTAGGATGTGAAAACTGCTTCCTTATACAAACGGAATGCCTCTGAAGAATATTGACCGTAGCAGAGATTCCCCTCAAAAAATACCCCCAAACAATTAAATTAAATTGAGGTCCTCAGCTAACAGAAATTGAAAAACTATTTACATTTGTGGAAGAAAGAGTGAGGCTGATAACTGTGCATTCTGCCTCACTTAAATCCAGTTCACACACACATCAAGACATCAATCCGTGATATCACTGTCCCATTCAAAAATGAAGGACAAACAACATTTCTTGCAAAAATCCTGCAAGTTTATAATAGAAACAAGAGTTTGTAAAGCCATCAGCTGCAGAAGAAAGGCAAGAAACAGTTTCTAAAAATTTATTCCTAAATTAGCTTGGTACAGTTTCCCATAGAAATAATTACAAACTGTGGCTAGGTAACCAGGTAGCTCACAGAAGATTAACCTATAATTTTGCTGACTGATAGACTTTGTAAATGGAATTGGTGGCATTATAAGTCCTTTTTAAAAGAAGACTGAGCTATGTTTTGTCATATAGCTTACCTGCCTCCTTGGAAAACCCTGGAGTCTGGAATGCCTGAATATGAATCTAGCCTCAGACACTTTCTAGCTGTGTGAACCCTGAAAAAGTCACTTAACCTTTTTCTGCCTCAGTATCTTTATCTGTAACTAACTCCCACGGAGGTTGCAGGGACAAAATGATACATTATAAAGTCTTTTGCAAATCTTAAATCTCTATATAAATCCTAGCTATCATTAAATATAATACCAATGAGATGCAAGAGACCTTAGGAGCTGGCTATTGGAATCCCTTCTCCATGTCCAAAAGGGAATCATCTATTTAAAGAGGTCCAGCAATGAGGAGCAAACGACTACCCAAGGGAACACTAATTCTTTTTTGCTTGCTTAATTTATTTGCTATTGTCACCAATCTCTTAAGATGAGATCAGAGTTTGAAGCCAGCAGCTTCCCCTCTATTTCTTTGCTCTTTAAAAAAAAAAAAATGTGCCTCTTGAATTAGACAGTGAGTAACCCTAAAATGCAGGGGGAAGAGTTCTGATTCTGTAGCCTAACCAACTCACCTTTCTTTTGTTAATTATTCTTCCAGATTTATTCTTTCTACATTTTTTTAAGAATGGATAATAAGAAAGGGCTGGCTATAGATAGGCTAACCTATCCAGAACTCTACTTCTCTGGAAGTTTCATTTGATCCATGCTTGTCAGTATTCAGACTTACTTACCAACGTCTCCCCCTTCCCCTTCCCAAACGATTCCTAACTCTCATTTATCTTCTTTTTTTTCCCAACTCTCTTCTACATATACAAAATTAGGCCATGACTTTCATAGTTTTAAACTTCTTAATTTATGAACAATTGGATTAAGAAATATTAAAATGTTTTAAAAGTAAACATTAAAAAATTTATTTTTAAACATGAGTTTTGACATCAAACAACATGAAAGGATTTCATACAGTTACCATTTAAGCAAAATTAATATTTTATAAGGTTTTAGTTAGAGTTTAAGGCTTTAAATGATCACATTAGGAAATTTACTTTACTTCTCTGGGCTTCAGCGTCTTTATTTGAAAAAAAAAGATTGTTGTACACAGTGACCTTTGTGGTATTTTCTAGCTCTAAATCTGTGGTCCTATGGTCTCCTTATTTTCCAGGAAATTATAATGTGACTCATAAGTAGTCACTGAAATATTCATACTCAAAAAGAAAAACTGTTCTTGTATCATTATTCCTCCAAAATAAATACATACAAGATCTTTGATATGATTATAATGAAAATAAAGCTTATAATTCTCTAATACTTCAAGCCATACAAAATAATTTCCTCACAATAGAATCTCAAGAATTGGAAGCAGGAAACCTTAGAGGCAATCCCATCCAACCCATGTTGCTGTTCAGTTATGTTTGACTCTTTGCAATCCCATATGGGGTTTTCTTGGCAAAGGTACTGGAATAGTTTGCCATTTCCTTCTCCAGTATCCAATCCATACCTGAACAAAACTTACTTTATGATATCCCCAACAAGTGGTCATCCATCTTTTGCTTGAAGGTGTCTAATGATGGAAAAGTGAATACTTCCCTAAAGCAGTTCATTTCATTGTTGAATGAAAAATAGCTTGTGTGTATGCCCAAATCTTCTGTTCTCAAGTCAACATCCCCAGTTCCCTCAACAGTTTCTCCCATGGGATCAACCAAAGATCTCAAAGATCTTTCACCATTAGGGGCACCCCTCTCTGGACATTCTCCAGCTAATTAGTGTCTTTGTAAAAAAAAAAAGTGCTCGGCTCCTAGAACCAAACACAGTACTTCATCTATAGTCTGACCAAGGTAGAGCACAATAGGGATGTGGCTTCACTAGTCTTAAAAATTCTCTGTCTTTCTTAATGACCCCTAAAAGCATGGAGCTAGAAAGAAACTTCAAAATCATAAAAGTGAAATGAATTGTCCATGGTCACTCAGGTAGTAAGTAGCAGAATCCAAATTCAAACATAGGTCCTCAGATTCCAAATCCAGTCTTCTTTCCAATGCCCTATGATGCTCCCTGATCATAGTGACTGCATGATGTAGATAGTATATTTCCAGTAAAGAAACTGGCTTGCTCATGATCTTACACCTAGAAAGTATTAGTGGCAGGCTTTGAGCCCAGGTTTTCTTACCTACATTTAGTTTTCTTTCCACTACCATATATATAAGCAGCCTAAGTCCCAGATCAACTGAGTGACAGTCATCAAACTAAGTACTGAAGGACAGCAAAGAAATTGGGAGAATTTTTAAGGAGAGCAAAAACAGTTCAAATGGGTTTGGGAAGATTGAACTGAGGGCACAGAAGCAGAAAATTATGCAAGGTTTTAGACTAGATAAAAATCAAGGTAATTCTCTGTTGCCTACTTCTGTGTAGTTCCTCTAAGCATCATCATAATTGAAGAACAGTTACTGATCACCTACTATGTGACGGGAAAATAACTCTGCCCCTGGGAACTTATATTCTTTTGGGAGAGACAACAAGAGATGACATGCGATATATTTGATTTTTTCTTAAAGCAGAGAACTAAGCTTTAATCTTAAAACCATCCCTTCAATGTCATTTTTAGGGAACTAATCAAATCAAGCATATGCAATGAAACATTCATATTTTATTTACAGTTCTGCAGAAAGTGAAAGGGTAACTCTCAGAAAAACAATCTTTATGGTTCACTGAGCTCAAGTCACAGTGTCTAACCCATCAAGTTCTTTCCGTTTGGATCCTTGGGAAGGATATTGGGCTATATGGATATGTTGGAAAGAATAGAACCAAATGTTGGGGAACCAAATGTTCTTTCTATTAGCAAGAATTAAGTATATACTGTTGTTTATTGTATCAATCATTAAACCAACCAGCATTTATTAATCATCTGCTGTATGAAGTGAATGGTGCTAGGTGCTGAGGGAAGTACAGAGTATCATTAGGAAAGGTCTCTATGTTCCAAAGAGACTGTAATATACAATAAAACAAAGAATTGTTCAAGGAGAAATTTTGTTACCAACTTCTGGGGATCAGGGAAGACTCCATGGAAGACATGGTATTTGAGTTGGACTCTAAAAGGAAAACGAGGATTTAGCTAAGAATTCGGAGATGGGGAAGGGAAGACATTTCAGGTAAAAGAAACAGTGTAAGGAAGGTGGAGAAGTGGGAAAGTGCTGTTCACAGTCATGGGGCAGGAAGTAGGTGAATTTGACTAGGGCATTGAATGATTGGAATGGATTAATGTGAAAGAAGTTTAGAAAGATAGGGTTGTGCCAGACTGTAGGTAGAGTACCTTAAATGGCAGTCAAGAAAATTTACTTTACTTGGTGAGCAAGCTAAGGTCTCTAAAGAATTTTAAAGACAATCTCATTCTTTCCAACTCTTTTTTTCTGATACCAATTAACATTTTTAAAGGCAGAGACAGTCCTAGGTAGGAACCTGAATCCATGGTGGAACCAGAATGCGGATCTTTGCATATCAACCCTCACAGAGTTAGCCATTTAATGATTTAGAGCTGTCATAAAATCCTGGGCTAGGAAGGGTACCTTTTGACTTGTAGTCCTTGGGTATTTTATGCTTTCTCACAAAAGAAGACACCAATGTAGAAGGCCTGAAATTAAGAGGCATCTCAATTCACAATTATCCCTTTTCCAGAAAATTATTTGTCCCTCACCCCCTTCTCTAAGGGAATACCCTGGAATACGTTTCCCTTTGTCTGCTGAAGGTGGGTGAGTGGTACATTGCCTACCTACATTTGACACAGAAACTCATTACTTCAGGAAGGGAGGTGAAGGTACCAGTAAGCTGAGAACCTGTGCCTGTTTGCATTTTAAAAACAGTATTACTTCAGGTAACAGAAAGAGAGTAGCCTTGTGGAGAAATCTAACAGGCTGTAATACTTGACTTATTTTGAAATGGTATCATTTCTTAACTTAAAAAGAAAACCATATTAAACAGCATCGCTATATCTTTCCTTAATGTTACAGGGGTTTGGGGGCAAGTAGGGCAGAGACAGAACTATACATTAAGAGCCTGATTCCTTGTAACATCTTATTGTGGAACCTCCACCATTTTCTAACACAAATTATTTTTCTAGGGCAATCTGTTTATTACTCTGAGGAATCAAGTTTCCTTTAGTAATTCATAAGTGCTGGCTGTTAAAAAAAAAAAAACAACAGACTTACCAAGTGTCAGAAAGAAACAGTTTAACAGAGATGAAACGGTGTTAGAGTTAATGACTTTTCTCGCTCACATCTTTATGGTTTCCATTTTGAACATACTGGCAATTGGTGTTTTTTAAAAGGACAGAAGACTATGAATGTACATGTCCTATTAACAGGTGTTAGAATCTTTGTCTTTGGAGAACTAGATGCTGTTTTTAAATCATGTAATAATTTGTCTCATGTTGATTCTTTAACTTCTATGGAAGGTGATTTCAAATTTAAGCAAAGTGTTTGAATTTATTGTGTCTAAGCATACTTAAGGGGTCATTTTTATAGAAGTCAGCAGCATCTTTAGGTACTGCTTAGTAGAGGATCTCTACTATAAAACCTTCCTCTTCTCCCTCTCCCATGCTGTTTCTTTTACATAACTCACAGATGGGTCACCAAAAATATCCTCACTTTCTTGAGCTCAAAACTGAAATTTTCCCCTAGAATGTCAGCTTTTGCTCACATGTGCTGTATCAATGAACTATTTGGATTAATCTTATATATGTCCTTGGAACTTATACTTTGGACTGACTACCCTTTTGAATATGATCACACCAGATCATTCACAGTCACGGGGGAATTCCCTTTTACAAATGGCACACCTACCTTGTTAAAAGGGTGTCATTTGTTAGCCATTTTGTAGTAGTTTAAATGATCAAAGACCTTGCTACTACATCTTACTGTTTTTGCCTTACTCTATTTTCAGTAGTCATTGTGTTTTCATGCCCACTTCTGTTAATGTGATAAAATAGATACTTGCTGACATCATCATGCAATCCCTTGCTTACAAGTTGACTCATTTAGCTGACAATTTTTTTGAAAACATTGATAGTACATATGCCCAAGCACAATGTATGTAAACACAATTAAGGTACATGAATAATTACATTTTTCTCCAATCTTGGGTAAGCAGTATGATTGGCACTGTACTGTGTACTATGTACAGTCAGCAGGAAAAAGACAATGCAATATGTAGGAAAATCTTATTTAATCAATATATCAACAAGCACCTCCTATGTTCCAGGCACTGTATTAGGAGCTGGAGGCCTAAAACAAAAATGAGGCAGTCCCTTCCTTCAAAAAGTTTATCATCTGTAGATTAATTCAGAAGAAATTTACTTAGAATTTGTGATAATGCCAGCACAAGGATAAAATTTTCCTTCAAATTATCTATACTATTTGCTTTTTTAAAAAGTAAACAAGATTGTAGACTTATTAAAGAACATTTAGAAGACCCAGTCTCTTTTATAAACTATTACATCATTCTTATATAGTCATTAATAAATTAATTCTCACAGTTCTTTACTGGATGAACCATCCTTAAAATCACACAATCAGAGAGCTGAAAGGAACTTTAGGGATCATCTGGTCCAGCCCCATCAAAAACTGATCTGTAATTCATAGTTTTCCCTGACTCAGAATGTGCTTTTCTTCAATTACTCTGAATTACTTAGATTTGACTATAGTTGATGAGAATAAGGAACATATGCAAGGTATAGAACAGGAGGGTGTCAGAGATGCAAATTCTTGGAATCTGACATGTGACTCAAGGCAAATGATTTCATTCCTTATTAAAATCATTTATGAAATAAAAATAGATCTTAACCTGAAGTAATATTTGTTAGAAGTTTTACCATTTTGCATTTTAGGCATCAGTAACCATTAAGTTTTCAAACGATATAAAATTAGAATTAATATTTTCCTTCCTACCCCTCAAAAAGCCCCAAATCATCTCCTCTGAACTAACTGGCATATTATGTATTGTCATGTTAGTTTTCAAAGGCTCTCCCTTTACTCCCTTAGGTTCACAAAACAAGAACATGGTAATTTCAGTCACTGGTGTCTGTTTACATCTACCTCACTATAATTTGAAAGCTGTTTCTTCTAATATATCCCCAATGGCTCCAGTTAGGTCTATTTCCTTCTTCTATTAGAAAAAGAGAATCCCATCCAATTGGCAGGCCTTAGCAATTAAGATGCTTTTAGTAATGGCTCTAATATACTATGGCTTCATTATGAGTAACAGCTGGGCTGGGATCGCCAGTGGCCTGACTTATAAGAAGGACATTGCATGGGCATAGGTCAGCTTGCTTATAGGTCAGGGACTTTGTTTGGATGTCCAGTATTTTGTCTTATTGTAATAACAGTGCTGCAAAACTAGCTACCTTTTTGTATTATCAGCCCAGATCTCCATCCTCGCTTGAATAAATGTTGAATGAGACCTAAGGGTTATTATCTGGGGGTCCATGAACTTGTGTTTTTAAAAATATTTTATGGGTATTTAAACATAACTGATTTTCTTTGTAATGCTGTATATTTTATTTATACATTTAAAAATGATTCTGAAAAGGGGTCAAAGCTTTTACCAGATTGCTAAAGGGGTCCACACACTCACACATACACACACATACACATTAAATATAATAGAAAATAATATGCTCCCTACATATTCCCCCAGTAGACCCAAAAGGAAGTTAGTGTCTTTTTGCCCTTTTAGCATTATGCCAAAGACTAAACTTGTTTTTTCATTTTAAATCAGACAGACTGTCTAAACTATAGTGTTGCCATGATGATGTCAGTATAACTGTTTTAACTATATCTGTAGTGATTCTAAACTCATCTGTACAACCATGGTCATTTTTTCACCAGGCGTATTTAGTGTGTGTTTTTTTTCTTTCCCCTAGAGAATTAACATGAGCTCAACAAGGAAGTTCAAAATTTGGTTTTACCTTCCACCTCTTCTGTATCAATTTCAAAGTTCATTTGTTTTAATTTCTAGAAACAAAATAAACTGCAAACCATTCTCCCCAGTTCCTCTCTGTGTTGGTCTGTGGACATTTGATTTGGTTATTATATATCTGTTTGTTGTCAAACAGGTCACTATGAGCTGGCTTGCAAATGTATTTTGTGTATATTTTGTTCAAACTGAAAATTAAGAAAGGAAACTATTTTAAAAGAAATTGTATTTCTGTTGCTTGTGTTGTAGAATAAAGATGCAAATGCATAAAAAAACGAGTCTGACATGCTTTGGAAACTAATAATTTGTTTGCTAAAATGATCAGTTCAGACAGCTTATCTTGAGAAAAGGATGTCCTTTTTTTTCCTGAACTGCAGTGAAATGGTACACAGGGAACCTAACAAGCAAATCAAACTTCTGGGAAGTGGAGGAAAAGTCATCAGTTCTTGGAACCACTGATCACAGCAACATAAAGACATTTGGCATAAAGCAAAACATGACTCTTATTTCTTAAAAGCAGGTTATAAATGGTACCCATTAAGTGTAAAGTAATGAAGAAATATTTATCATTACTCCCCTGTACCCTCAGAGGTACTGGAAAGGTCTTGACATCTTGAAGACATGGTTTTCTACTCATCTATTTTCATTATTTGTAGGTTAGAAATTTCAATACTTGTATTGTCTACCTCACAGAGTTATAGTGAGAAAATAACTTGATATACTAAAAGCACTATATATGTGTGTGAGTTATTATTTCTCTAATATGACCTTTCACTCTTTTCTCTAGTGGTAAGCATTTCCTTTATTTCATATTATAGAAAAGATTTAGATTTACCAGGGGAACTATAACTTCTTATATTTTCAGAGCCATTATGTATTGGAAGTAGGGTTTGAACCCAGACCTTCATGATCAACTCTCTCTGCTACGCCAGGTCACTAGTGAGCATGGTAAATGAGATTTCTTCACCAGAAGTTCCTCATGCAAAAAAAATGACAGGCACATATTCCCCTTCTATCCCCACCCCTAAAGTAGGAAAGATGACAGCAAGTGATAGGGTCACCAGATTTTTAAGTTTGAAAACCATAGTATTAAAATAAACTAACTACAGATCAGCGTCTTGCACCGTATGCCAAGATAGGCTCCAAATAGAGACATCACTGAATATAGAAGATAATATAGTAAACATATTAGAGGAACAAGGAAGCAATTACCTTTCAGATCTATGGATAAGGGGAGAGTTCATGAGCAAACAAGAGATAAATAGGAATACAGGAGGCTAAATGGACAATTCTGATTACACAAAATTTTAAAAGATTTTCCCCCAACAAAGCTGAAATTAGAAGTGGTTAAGTGGAAAGAAAAATTGTTGCAGCAGGTTTCTCTGAAAATGGTCTATTTCTAAGATATATAGGGAACTGATACTAATTTATAAGATCAAATTCTCCAGTAGAAAAATGGTAAAGAGATATAAACAGTTTTCAGAGGGAGAAATCCATGCTATCAACAACCATATGAATGTTCTAAGTCACCAGTCATTAGAGAAATGCAAAATAAAACAACTCTCAGGTTCTACCTTAACAACTGTCTGATTGGCAAAACTGACAAATAAAATGAAAATGACAAATGTTGGAGGGACTGTGGAAAAACTGGTATGGTACTACACTGCTAGTGGGACTGTGAACTAATCTGGTCATTCTAGGAGGCAACTTAAAATTATGCCCCCAAGGCTACTAAAATGCACATAAGCTTTGAGCCAGCAATGTTGCTACTAGTTGCCAGTGAAAACAGTGGTTAAAATTTTGAGGGGAATAAAAAAGTACCTGAGGCAGTTAGCTAGTCAGGAAGATCTGAGTTCAAATCTAACCTCAGACACTTGACATTACTAGTTGTATGACCTGGGCAAGTCACTTAATCCCAACTGCCTCACAAAAAAAGAAAAAGAAAAAATTACCTGAAAAATGAAAATGGAACAAAAAACAATGCAAATTGTAATGAGAGATATCTTCAAACACATAGTAACAACACTTTTAAAGAAATTAAGCAAAAACTATCACTAGTAGGAAAATTATAAGATCAAACAGAAAAATGAAGGGGGAAATGTGCTATAAGGGGGAAATGAAGCTAGAATTTTAAAACATTTTCATTTTCTATATTAAATTGCACATTATCTTGGGAAGGGAGAAAGGGAGGGACAGGAGAAAACTTAAAACTCAAAGTCTTATGGCAGTGAATATTGAAAACTAAAAAGAAATAAATTTAAATTTTTTCATTTTATTTTTAACTTATGGAATAAAACAGGAATTTCCATAACTGTATAATTTTTTAAAAGATGATTGCACATGAAATTGCAAATCTATTGTGTACAACTTCCTATTCCCTTTAAATATATGAAAAGGCTATCATGTAAATTTCTTTTTTTTCTCTTCCCTCCTTCATTCTAAAGATGGCTACCATTAGATACAAATATGTACGTGTGTATGTGTATACATGTATATTTGGATGCAGATAATGTCTTCAGTCATACATTCTTTGTAGTTAATTTGGGTATTTATAATAGTCAAAATGACTTCACTCCAAGTTCTTTAAAAAAATTATATGGCAGTTACCGTATACACTGTTCTCTTGGTTCTGCTCATCTCACTCTCTGTTATTTCTTGCATATCCATGTTTTTCTAAGATCATAAAGCTCATCATTTCTTATGGCACGAATATTCCATCACAATCATATATCAACTTGTTTAGCTCTTCCCAAATCAATGGGCATCCCCACAATTTCCAGTTCTTTGCCACCACAAAGAGAGCTCCTATAAATATTTAGAACATGCAGATTCTTTTCCTTTGTTTCCTAATCATCTTGGGAAATGGATCTGGTAGTGCTAAGAACATTTTTTTATCAGTCAATAAGCATTTATTAAGCACCTTATGTATGTCAGTCACTGCACTGAAATCTGAGGATACAAAAAAAGGCAAAAAACAGCCCTTATTTTTTTTTAATTTTTTATTATTATTTTTTTAATGTTCTATAATCACTTCCTTAAAGTTAAGATTTTATTCCCCCCACCCTTCCCCCACTACCCCCCTCCCTCCCTGTGACAGCATACAATTCTGTATAGGTTCTACATATACTTTCCTATTGAGCACATTTTCACTATAGTCATGCTATGTAGTCGCACTAAAATAAATGGAAGAAATCATAACAAATCAAAACATAATACACCAAAACACACACACACACAAACATGATCTGCTACATTCTGCGAATGACTTCCATATTTCTTTCTTTGAGTGTGGAAGGCATTTTGCCTTAGAAAACCACCATTGGGATTTTTTTTTTTTAGTAAGTTCTTGCGTTATTTCAAAGTTCCAAGTCTACCAGGAAAAACTCTCGCACACTATGGTCGTTGCTGTGCACAAAGTTCTCCTGGCTCTGCTCCTTTCACTCAGCATCAGATCATGTAAGTCCTTCCAGGCCTCCCTGAAGTCTTCCTGTTCGTCATTCCTTAGAGCACAATAGTACTCCATTACATTCATATACCATATTTTATTCAGCCATTCCCCAGTTGATGGGCATCCCCTTGATTTCCAGTTTTTGGCTACCACAAAGAGTGAACAGCCCTTATTCTTAAGGAGCTCGCAGTCTAAATGGAGAGACAACATATGAACAACTATGTATAATATGCCTATATAGAATATATAAGATAAACTGAAGAAAATCAATATAAGGGAAGCACTAACATTAAAGGGGAATCAAAAAGGGTTCTCATCAAAGATGGAATTTATCCGAGACTTGAGGAAAGGTGGAAAGGTCATGGAAATCAGGAAGAAATAATGCAGAAATTGAGCAATTATAGACAACTTTATCCTATAATGCTGAAGTATCACATACTACCTTGTATAGTGTCTTTACATAAGTTTCATAAGTTAACATTTTAGACCAAAAATATTGTTAACATTTAAGTTAATCACAGTGTAAAACTATGTTTAATATTTATACAGCCAAAGTCCTAGAAATCTGCTCTAACCCCCTCATTCTATTTCCTAAAACAACAACTTTTGGTGGTCTGTTATTTGGATAAAGGTATCAGTATTTTACTTTGTCATATATTGTATGCATGTAAATATTGCTTTGTACAACCAAAATCTTCTTGTAATTCCTTAGACAGCAGTTCTTTATACATAGTAGGCACCAAAAAAAAAAGCAAACTTTGATGGATTTAATTGACATTGAAAAGAAAGAGATAATGTTTTCCAGGGAGAATCAGAGAAAAGTTAAAAAGTTTAAAAAGTTAAAAAGTTTAAAAAGTTAAAAAAAAATCTACTCTTTCTGATTAGCAGTATTGCCTTTCTAAAAACAAAGTCCAGTAGACAGAACAGCCTACCTCTCTGGAAACCCTTGGTCAATCACTTATAGAAAGAAGGTTGCTATTCGAATTGATTGCTGTTTTGGGGCTGTGATGGGAATTGTATTTATTTTGCTGGGGACTCTATCCCATTAAACCATTGCCATATAATTAACCAGCTAAATGCTCCAGTGGATAAAGCACTAGGCTTACTCAATCAGGAAGACTCTTGTTCATGAGTTCAAATCAGACTTCAGACACTTACTATGTGTGTGACCCTGGTTGCCTCCATTCCTTATCTATAAAATAAATTGGAGGATGAAATGGCAAACCATTCCCCTATCTTTGCCAAGAAAACCCTAAAATGCGTTCATGAAGAGTCAGACATGACTGAACTAACAATATAGTTAACTAGTCTGCACATTAGTAAGAGAGAAAACCCCCAAACCCCTTTTCCCTGACCGTCTGATCACTTCCACAATAAGAATTTTAATGTTTCAGCTGATCACCAAAAAGTAAGCAATGGAAACCTGATTTCATTTTCAAACCTGACCCAAGTTGGAATTAAATGGTATAAGTTGATGAAAAAAACAACCAAGCTTCTCAAATATGCTTGGCCAAATGATATATCAGTAAGTACCAACTATTGATAATAATCAGAAATTGTTTTTCCACTAAAACCTAAGTTTTCTTGAGGGTAAGGATTTTTTTTAAATTTTTTGGTTTCATATCTCCAGGACCAAGGACAATACCTCCCACATATCAGATGCTTAATAAATGTTTGTCAAATCGAATTGCATTCTCTGCCACACACTAATTTATCTTCAGGATCAGATCACATTTTTTTATCTCCAGTGTGGGTGGCATATGATATCTTTCACAATATAACACCAAAAGCTTGTGGTTTGAATTTTGTCTTTGTCTCCAGTACAAGTGTTATGACAGGAGCTCAGAAATGGATTTTGTTTCTTGCACATTTGGTTGTGAGACCCATTGTATGCTATAGGTCGGTTACTTAGTCTTTGATCAGAGGGACAATATGAATAAATCATATATAATTCTTCAGAAAGGAAAACTCAATCAGTGAGTAAATATTTATTTAACTTCTGCTATATGCCAGACACTATGCTAGATACTCAGGATACAAACACATGCATGCATGCATAAACACACACACACACACAAATAGTCCTTCATGCATCAGAGAAATAACATGTGCATAAGTAAGTAAAGTACATACTAAGGATATACAAGGTAATTGGGGAAGGAACATACTGCTATCTAGAGTGGAGGGAGGAGAGAAGGGAGGTATCAAAGACCTCTGGTAGCAAGTGGCACTTGGGCTGAGCTTTGTAGAAATGTCACAATTCTGTGAGGACTTGGCAAGTCAGGAGGAACTCCAGTCACTTATAGACAGAGACAGCAGATGGTGCAAAAGCAAGAAGAACAGTTTGTGATGCCTTATCTGTTTTGGCCTATGGTCAGAACTTTTGTCATTAGATACTTTCAAGCTTTGATGAATATTTAATCATTCTCATTGGAAAGACATTTCTACTTCAGCCCTGAGAGTAAGCTGAAAAAATAAAAAAATACACAACAAAACCCTAAAGACAAAATAGGTATGTAATGCAATGCTGTGGCTTTTGCAAATTGACCAAAAATTCCTATCTCGAGTCTTTGAAAGACCACTTTAACAAATTCTTTTATCATCTATATGTGTTTTTATTTATAGTTTCCTCCATATGATATCATCAAGACATTAATACCCTGGAAGTAAAACTGTTTGTACATCCCAGACTGAGTTAGTGGTACAGACTCAGCCCTGAGTCCATTACAACTTCACCAGTGATGGGCTCCTAGGGGTCACATTCAAGAGAAGCAGGATTAAATGCCTGAGAACTGACAAAAGTACTTAATATTTAAAAAGGGTCTTTAAGCTTCTCCTTCACATCAGTTTCAGCAAAGGCTACCACCATAAACCAAGCTAGGGTACTTATGAGCTCATATGAAATGTATGGTGTCATTACTGTGGTTTAGTCATTCAGCTGTATCCAACTCTTCAAGATGCCGTGAACTGGCCTGTCTGTCTGCCACTATCTCCCCAAAGTCTGTCCAAGTTCATGTTCATTGCTTCCATGACACTATCTATCCATCTCATCTTCTGCCACCCCCTTCTTAATCTTTCCCAACATCATGGTCTTTTCCAAGGAATCACGTCTTCTCATTATGTGGCCAAAGTATTTAAGCTTGAGCTTCAATATTTATCCCCCCAAGGAGTAGTCCAAATTAATTTCCTTAAATATTGACTGATTGCTGACCCATGAGCTTGCATGAAATGTCTAGTGGTCTTTAGTATTAAGGAGGAAGGTGGAAAGAGGGCCAGATTTGGAGTCAAAGGATTTGGGATGGAGCCCTAGCCACTTGCTACCTGTGTGACTCTGCTTATGTCTCCTGATTTCCCTGGTTCTCATCTCCTTACTTATAGAATTAGGGGGTTGGATGAGATGACCTCTGAAGTCTCTTCCAACTCTAAATCTCTGGTTCTATGAATATGGATTACTTGTACTGGGCTGTAGCAACTATGGTGTAAGGATGGACCATGAACAAAGCCCAGATTTTAACTGCTTTTCAGAAAGCCTATTGAGCTTATTACTAATAGAATTAGAATAAATTTTGGTTTCCTACTGTGATTGGTAAAGGAAATAGAGTACTAGACTTAGAATCAGGAAGACCTGGATTCGAATTCCACCTTTGGTACCTACTAGTTGTAAGGCTCTTGGTAAGTCACTTAACCTCTTCTGTACCATTTCTTTGTCAGTAAAATGAGGATAACACCAGGAGTGAATACATAACAAACAAAATCATGCCTGCAAAGTGCTTTGATATATTAATGAACTATATAAATACCAGTTATTATTATTCATCTTCAGAATTCACATAGCAGATAGCAACTAGGTGGCACAGTAGATAGGGCACTGGACCTGGAGTCCAGAAGACCTTCATTTGAGTCCTTACTAGCTCTGTGACCTGCCGGTACGTCATTTAACTTCTCTTGACCTCAGCTTCCTCCTCATCTTTAAAATGAAGATAAAATTCACTTACCTCATAGGATTGCTATGAGAATCAAATCAGATAAGACTTTATGTGAAACATGCTGCAAACCTGAAAGTGCTATTTAGATTTTTGCTATTATTATTATTGGGCAGCTAGTGGAGCAGTGGATAGAGTGCTTGGACTGGAGTCAGGAAGGCTCTTCTTCCTAAGTTCAAATCTGCCCTCAGGTACTAGCTGTTCGACCTTGGGCAAGTCACTTCACCCTGTTTGCTTTAGTTACCTTATCTGTCAAATGAGCTGGAGAAGGAAATGGCAAACCAAACTCCAAATGGGGTCATGAAGAGTAGAAAACAAGTGGACAACAACAGTATTATTATTATATATCTAATGCACTGTTAAGTTCAAGGAGGGCAGGACATACCTGTTTTTAAATATGTCTTCTTTGATGGCCAGCACAGAGTAGGGATTTTATAAAGGTTTCTTGAATTGACTTGGCTTCATGTGCAGCCTCCAACACATATAGGCTTGGGTAACTCTGGGCCATTTACTGGATCTCTCCAACCTCTAAGCGAGACTGTAAACAGCCAAGGAGGGGCTAGCCTACATTGGCAGACTCTTCTCAGCCTGGAATTCTCTATGCCAGTGAAATCCCATAATCTCTATCCCCTCCTGAAATTGATAAGAACTGTAAAGAAAACTAATTTAATTAAAAACATGACTACAAAGACCATATGTTCAGATGTAATTTAAGCCTATAAACATAAATAGTATTGAAACTAATCTCCTAAATATAAAGCAAAAGACAGACACTATTTGTTAGAACTATAAAAATCTCATTGGACTTTACATGGAGTTAGTTAACATTGGATGATTTGGTGATTTATGGAAATAGAACTTTAAAAAAAAATCCAGAGCTGATGAATTACTTAGTTTGGAGGGAAAGGTATTTAGACACTCCAGTTCAAAGACCAGTTAGGTAGGCTTCCTTAAGAAGCTATATAGGCTTGTAACACTGTACTAACCACTCTTGCTAATATACCAAATTAAGAAAACAGGAGCTGTACATTGGAATTATTTGTAATGACAGTAAATGGTTAAACTACATGAAATAATTTCATCTAATGACAACCAATTCTCCATTTCCTACTCGGAGGGTCATTGACACAATGACAGTGGGTAAATGCTGGTTGGGAGGGAAGGGTAAAGAATACAGTATAAGTATTACTTCCACATCTGCCGTTTGCTCTACTACATACAACAATAAAAATAATAATAGTTAACATTTATGTAACATTTCAAAGTTTGCAAAGCACTTTACCTATATTATCTCATTTAATCCTTGCAGGAATCCTGTGAAGTAGTTGCTATAATCTCCATTTTTCAGATGAAAAAATGAGGTTGAAAGAATATGATTTGCCAAGGACGGCACAACTAGTAAATTTCTAAGGCAGGTTTTGAAACACTTCTTGTTTCAAAGTCCAACATTATTTACTGAGATGCCTAGGTGTCCATGTACAAACTATGTGCCACTTCTATTTATTTATGCATACCGGAGTACCCACCTTTGACTTTTAAAGCCACTGTGTGAGGTGTAGGGAAAACCATTTTAGAGATGATGCTGTCTAAGTCTCACAATCAAGGCTGCTGGGCACACTACAGATTCAGTCTCTAATCTCAATTGGGCTCTCCCTGCTGTACTATAATTCTTTTATTTTTCCCTAAGTGGCTTTCATGCTCCCAAACGTAGTTACTGCATACCTTCACATCTCTCCTTAGAAAGCCCATTCTCTCTGTCTCAGCAGAGGATCTTCCCTCCACAGCCATCAGTGATGAGTTCTCTCGTCTTTCCCCACATCTCCACATTACTCCCCATCTGCAACTGGACCTGATTTCAACTCCACAGAACATACCCCTCTCAGAATTCCTTCTAATCCTGCCATCGCACTGCTAACTCAAGTCTTGGAGCCCATCACCTTCAGACTATGCTCCTCTCTGACTGGAAGGCTGGAGAGTGAAGGACCAAACTACCACCAAAGCTCTCCATCACAGAAGACAAAAAGTGGACGTCCAGCTCACTGCTCTCTCCTTCTGCAGCTCTATCTCATTTAAACACCATGGATACCCTATCCCTGAAAATTCTCCCTTTTGTGTGTTGTCTTCCCCCACTATATTGTAAGTTATTTCATGGCAAAGACTGACTTACCTTGTATCCCCAGGGTTTATCACAGTGCCTGGAACATAGTAGATGCCTAATAAATGGTTGTTTACTGGCTGCTTCAAGTATCCTATCTCTTCACTTTTGTCTCTTCAAATCTCTAGCTTCCTTCAAGACTCAGGCCAAGAGGGACTTCCTGCAAGAGGCCTTTCCTGATTCCCCCAGGTGTTGATACCTTTCCTTCCAAATTATTTTGAATCTATTACCAATATTTCTATGTACATATTATTTCCACTTGCTTAATTATAAGCTCCTTGAGAGTAGCGACTGTTTCACTTATCCAAGTCACTATCAGCTAGCCTATATCTGGGACAGAAATTCTTATTGATTTATGTTAATTTTTTCATATTCAGACTAGCAAAAACCAGTCATATGAGCCTTTTCAAATATATGTGTAAACACATACATATACAAAGTAGAACAGAAAAAGCTTGAAACCATAAACCTATTACATACTATTGGCTTTACTATAAATGTTTATGTGTATATGTATATGTGTATGTACATATATACATATACATATATATGTGTGTATACATATACATAATAAATTCAATATGTAACTTTCAAAGCTAGCCTCTTTGACAGTGACCCTTTCTGGCCTTCCCTCTGTCCTCTTCTGTGAATTTTTAAAACAAATTTTCCAAAAACCCACATTTATGTCTTAGACTATAAGTTTCTTGTGATTAAGGGTAGTTTAATAAGTATAATTTGTATCCCTAGATCTTAGCACATAATAGGTCTTTAATAAATGCTTATTGATTTCTTTCTTTTTATGAATTTCTGTCCCTACCTTCTACAAACATTTTTTTCAAATTTTTATTTTTTTTATTCTAGCAAATGCCAAATAAAACAAGAATTTCCATATGTGTGTATGTATATATATGTATATATATAGATATAGATATATATAATATGTTAGGATTATACAGGAAACAGCAAATCAATTATACAGAGCTTACTTTCTTAAAAAGTTTATGATAAATTAAACATTTAACATTCAAAGTTATTCTCTTACCTCTGTTTGCTTCTGAACTTCCTTTTTCTGTTCTCTTCTGTGCATTTAAAAAAAATGCTTCAATGATCCTCTTTTCCTTCTTTTTGACAATGCTGCCTTCCTCAGTCCTCTATTTTAAAACAAAAAAAAAATCTTTTTAATAAATACATGCAGGGAGAAAGAGGAGAGGGACTGGCCACTCCCCACAGTAGCTGTATCCTAAATGTATGTCTCATTCTTCATCTTGAGTGACCATCACTTCCCTTCCTCACAGTGGGTTTAAGTATGATGGGGCTATGCTTGGTCATTGCATTGATGACAGTTCTCAAGTCTTTCAAAGTTGCTTTTACTTATGATATTACTGTTATTCTATAATTTGTCCTTTTTCCTGATCACCTGCATCAGGCCATACAAAAGTTTCTCTTTTGTCATTTCTTATGGTGCAATAATATTTTATTATGTTCATATACTATAATTTCAACTATTCCCAAATTTATGAAAGCTTTTGTTTACAGTTCTTTAATACAACACGAACAACTGCTGCTACAAATACTTTTGTACATATGGGTCTTTTTCTCCCTTATGTGATACCTTTGGGATATAGGTCTACTAGTGGTATTCCTGGGTTAATGTTCTTCAGTAATTTTTTCAGTGGTATCTGACTCTTCATGATCCCATTTGGGATTTTCTTGTCAAAGATACTAGAGTGATTTGCCGTTTCCTTCTCCAGCTCATTTTACAGATAAGGAACTGAGACAAGCAGGGTTAGGTGACTTGCCCAGGGTCACACAGCTAGTAAGTATCTGAGTCTAGATTTGAACTCATGCAGTCCTCCTAATTCCAAATCCAGCGCTCTATCCTCTGCCCCATCTAGCTGCCCACTACTAGGCTACATAATAATAAATGGGGGACTTAGTTCCCAAATTCCCCAGAATGTGTTCTATTTCACACCACTAAAAGTACATTAGAACATCTGTTTTCACTCAGCCTCTTCAGTAATTGTAATTTTCCTTTCTTTTTCATCTTTGCTAATCTGATGTGTGAGATAGGACCTCCCATATGCTTTGATTTGCATTTGTGTAGTTTTAGTGATTTGGAGCATTTTTGCATGGTTGTTGATAGTTTGGATTTCTTCCTTTTAAAACCAACCGCTTTAATTTACTATTTGAATGGACTGATATATTGCCTGATATCTGACTCTCTGAGGGCACTGATTTCCTGGTGTCTCTCCTATATGACTATTTCTCAGTTTCCTTTCATTATGCTACCCTTGCCAGATATAGATAGAATTGAAAGATCCCCAAGAGAGCCCTTCTTACTCTATAAACTCAGTTATTTCATCCGCTCTCATGACTTCAAGTAACATCACTATAGAAATATCTCCAAATAAATGTTTTTCGTTGTCGTTCTTTCATTCAGTCATGTTCAACTCTTTGTGACCCCATGGATCATAGCACGTCAGGTCCTTCTATCCTCCACTATCTCCCAAAGTCTGTCCAAACTCTTGTTCATTGCTTTTATGACATTATCTATTCATTGCATCCTTTGCCATTCTGCTTTCCTTTTGCCTTCAATCTTTCCCAACAGCAGGGCTTTTCCACTAAGACCCATCTTCTCATTATGTGGCTGAAGTATTTTAGTTTCAGCTTCAGTATTTGTCCTTCCAATGAATAGTCTGAATTAATTTCTTTAAGTATGAACTGGCTGGCTCTCCTTGATGTCCAGAGGACTCTCAAAAGTCTTCTCCAATACTTCAATTTGAAAGTGTTGAAGCTTTCCTTATACTCCAACTATCACAACCATACATTGCTGCTGGAAAAAACCATAGCTTTGACTATACCAGGCATGGGGAACCTGTGGCCTCAAGGCCACCTCTAGGTCCTCAAGTGTGGCCCTTTGACTGTGTCCAAGTTTTACAAAACAATTCCTTTTATTCAGTGAAGTTTGGATTCATTCATGTGACCTGGAGGCCACAGGTTACCCATCCCTGGACTATACAGACCTTCATCAGCAAGGTGATGTTTCTGCTTCTCTCTAATATCTCTCTTGAACTCTTATCCCTTATCTCCAATTACCTGCTAGACATGTCCACCTCAAATTTAATATGTCCAAATTGAACTCATCAAGTGACTAAGTATCAATACATATGCTGATTTGGTTTGAAAAGAAACTGCCAAGTTCATCATAAAATTTTTCTCTCTCTTCAGCCTTCCTAATAGATGTGGACACATATACTGCAATTGCCTACCTGATCCTTTTGTTTACGGTCATAAGCACTGCAAAGCCTTGATGGTCAATTGTCCCATCAAATGGTATTCCTTGATCCCTTCAGCAAACCCCTGTCAATTCCTTTATCTGCCTCTTAAGGGATGACAATCTGTGAGCCATCCTTTCATTTCACTGTAACTTCTTTAAATTTTCTGGTTTCATTTATAGCAGGAATATCACTATTGGTAAGGATCAGTTTCTCCAGTAATATATTAAATTTTTGGCCATTGGACAAGGATCTCACATTCAGAGTACCAATCGATAAAGTAACAGATGATCTAAAAACTGCACTTCTTGTCACTTTGACTTGTCACTGCAAAAGAGAGAGGAAGTCACATAGGATTATCTTTTAGAAAGTTAAAAATAGGGCTATTTTGTATCATTTTAATGGGTCGCATTGGCCAAAGATTTTATCATCTCACAGTCATTTTACTTTCCATATTTAGCTATACATATGCTCAGAAAGCAGATAGTCTTTCATTGAGACTTCACTTGGTAGAACTTGCCAGAACTTGGGCTCTGCTATCACAGTTTTCAAGCTGCCAGAGTTATCTTTACACCTTAATGAGTGTAGAACTTCTAAGAAGGATGGAGTTTTATATTGGTTTTTTTCTCTCTCTTTGGTCCAGAAATAAGAAAGCACAAGATTTGTAAATAGCTAGCAGAAGGATGTCTTACAACAGGCCAAGTCAGAAGTGATGTTTCTTAATTAGGATGGTGGCCATATGGTTGTAGAGAAGGGGATGGGTATTTTCCTGAGCAATATCATTTGAATTTTCATAAAGATTAAAATGTTTATGCAATGCAATACATTTGCTTTGAATATGTTGGCCATGTAAATGGGAGAATTGGCTGACAGTCCCCATTTACTATGTAACTGGAGACAGTGATGTAGTGGGAAGCCATATTTGAAGTCAGATCTGTTTTTTAATCCCAGTTGAGTTCCCCACTACCTGTCTAATTTGGGGATAGTCATGCAGCCACTGAGACATACAGTTTTCTCATATGTAAAATAAGACGTTCTAAATCTTCCAATCCTATGATCTTTCTCCCTAGGCCCATCCCACCCCCAAAGTTCCTTATTTCTATTGATTCAATTTATCATCCTTCTCATCATATATGTTGGAAGTCTGAGAGTTATCTCTGATTCTTCTTTTTCCTTCCCTCCATGATCGATCACCAATTCACATGAATTCTACCAGCACAGCATTTCTCATATCCATCCCCTTCTCCACAGCCATATGGCTGCTATTCTAATTAAGAAACCTCTCTTCTGACTTGGCCTGTTGTAGAAGTTAGCAGTAGTAAGATGTAGTGGATAGCATACTGAACTTGGAGTGAGCAAGATCCAGTTTCAAATTCTGCCTCTGATGCTTGCAGTGTGCCAGTGGGCAAATTACTTAATATCTCAATTGCTCATCTGTAAAATAGGGATAATCCATTGGTATTTCAGGTTGGTTGACCACTGGATAGCATATTGTTGCAGAAATCAGCACTCAAGTCTTTGGACCACCACTTAACAGCTGTGGAACATCAGAAAAGTCGTTTTACCTCACTGAGTCTGTTTTCCCATATATAAAATTGAGTTAATACTTGTGTCCCCTGATTCACAAGATTGGCATAAAACTCAAAGGAAATAAGATAAGTGAATGTACTTTGTAACCACAAAGTATTATATAAATGTGAACTACTATAATTACTGAGCTGCCTAGAAATTCAGCTGTCGATCTGAATACACTTGGGATGAATAAGTCAACAGGAAAATTATGGGTAGAGGGGATGAAACTAATTTAAGATTCCAATAGCATTACTAGATTTTGTAAATTCCATGAGGTCATGGGCTATATCTGATCTAAACTCTGTCCCTATCCCAGCGCCTGGCAGACTACTTTGCAAACAACAGGTGTTTAATAAATTGTTCAATAAATAAATTCTTTTCATTGTCTGAGCCGCTTTGAGGCCCAGCAGAGCAGAGCCTTTCTCCTTCCTGAATGTGTTATATTTTATTTTATAAAACAATAAATAATTAAGTGGTTTGTGCATTGTTATGGCCCACTGATATACAAAAGATTAAGGACAAATAGTTTATGAATTCAACCATGAAAATAAGAAGTATAAATTGAAGCTGGGATATTGAAGCAAACTTTGAAGAGAAATTTTTTCATCATGAATTCTTGATGCCACCAAACTTAGAAAAGATAACCCCAGGAAGGTATATAAAATGACCACAACCAAGGCAATTTTATGCAAGTTGATAAAGTCCTTAAACAGTACTATTTTATTATAAAAGATTCACATTATTTGTTGAATTTTGCACAACAAACATTTGTTGATGTTGCCTTCCCTAGGTGGCTCTCTTCTTTCAACCATCACTAACTTGGAAACAGAAGGGGAAAAAAATCATGTTTGTAGCCTTAGATTACAGTAACATCAAAAATTACTTGAAATTCTTTTCGCTTTTTTTGCAACTCTAATAGATATATTATAAAGGTAGTGTGACAATGGATAGAACTGGAAATCTAGTGCTTAAGCATCACCTGAACAGTTAAGAGGGCAAAGCCAGGATTTGGTGACAGTGGAAACTTGGTTAAATTCCTTTCCTTCTCTGGATCTCATATAGGATAATGCACAACATGTGTTTATTCTTGGGTGGGACAGAGGGAGGAAAACAAATCTAAATTCATCAGAATTGCTCCAACTTTGTAAACAGTATCCAGTTCAATGCTTTTGAGATTCAGCACTGTGTAGCAGATGTAGAGTTGGCCTTGGGTCCAAGAAGACTTGAGATCAAGTCCTATCTAGGAACCAGACTAATTATAAGAGTCAGTCAGCCTCTCAGTGTTCCCAGGTAACTCCATGAGACTTTAAATGCCAGTCTGCTCCAATAAAGAGAGTTTCATCAGGAATTCTCTCTGCAATAAAATCACAGGTCCATCTAACTTTTTAAAGTAGAACTTTAAGGTTGGAGATACTTTGAACCTAAAATAGGAAACTGAATATCATAATTCCAGTATTTTGCAGGGAACAATGCAAACATAAATGCACAGCCAAAGGTGATGTTACAGATCTGGTGCTGCAGAATTAAATCACCAGAGTCCTCAGAGCGCATCAAAGAAGAACCTTCTAAATAATGCACATTTCAATTCAAAATCTTTCATCTGGATATATTTCACCCTAGGCATAGCATTAGTACCTTAGCCCTATCTATTTAAAAAGCAGTACCCAAGGGGGTATGTACACAAATATGTCTTGAAAATCATTTCTCCCAGCAACATTCACCATCTATTGGGAAACAAATAAATAATATGCCACACATGGCATGAACTCCAAAGGAAAGCTTCTTTGTGCCCCTAAGTCAGCTCTAACGACATCAGACCCTCCATTTGAGGATTTAACATTCATTTATGATGACCAAGCTTGACCACAAAGAAGAAATGAAAGAAGTCACCTCCTTCTCTTCTTTTAAGGATGAGAGACTATGGATGTGGAACATGGCTTATCCTGTCAGACTTGGTTTATGTTTTGCTATATGGGGTTAGTTTTGCTGAACATTTTCTCCATCTTTTTAAATTTTTGTCATACAGAATAGTTTTCTGGATAGGGGGAGATAGAATATATTGAGAAATAAAGTGATATAAGAACAAAAGGTATTTTAAAAGCTGAAAGGGAAAAATGATTTAACATTCATTTTTTGAACAAACACAAAGCTGTAAATTTCTCAAGATGCTCACTCTTTGGAAACATCTTTTGGCAAGACCTCTTATGGTGAAATTACTTCACCAGGGTACAAATGTAACTTCTCTTCACTGGACCACAGAGAGGCTAAAATAAATACAAAAAGCAAGCTACAATAATAATATCTGACACGTACAAGGCAATTTAGGGTGACAAAAATGCTTTGTGTCCATTACCTGTAAGCTAAGTTGTGCAAACATTATTATTTCTGTTGAACAGAAGAGTCACTGGGATTCAGTGAGGTTGAAGGACTTGCCTACTGGGCTCAAACTATGAATAACTATTAGACCCAGTACTCAAACCCAGGTACTTGTAATTCCAAGTCCAGTACTCTTTCTTTTAAAAATATTTGGTTTCATCATAAACTTAGCAATTATCCATAAACACATTTAAGTACACATAGAAAAGGGGACTGATTATATATAAAGCCGTAAATTTCTATAAGTTGTTTTTTAAGTGTACATTAAATTTAACTAAGTGGAAACAAACCTGCCCCTCTGTGTCCCCTTCTGAACATTTTGGCTTCCTTCTGGGCATACTGTAGTGTCTTATTAATGGTTTTGATTTCTCTTACTTGAGGTTTGCATTTTTACCTATAGTCTACCATCTCTCTGCTAAGAGAGATTCTAGCACTTATCACAGGGACAGGCACATAATAGGTGTTTAATAAATGTTTATCGATTGGTTGAAGAAGCAGGAAGCATGCTTCACCATCTGGATCTCCAGGGCTCTTTCCATTACATCTCAATTGCCTCCCGTTGGGAAGTCCTAAGAAAACCAACAAATTGTATTTGTTGTAGGGCTATCTATTCTTTCCTCATTTTTTCCAATCTGTGCTTTCAAGCAAACTACTAGGGTAAGGAAGGAGGCAGGTGGAGGGTAGGGGCTGGTTTTTAGACTTTATTTAGAAGCTGATTAGCAAGCTGTGAATTCTCCATGGCCTTTGCTTCTCTTCTATCTACTTTAGACTAGCATTTCCATTAAAGAGTGGTCAGA
The DNA here is from genome assembly GCA_023548195.1 of Bettongia penicillata ogilbyi. Lineage (NCBI taxonomy): Eukaryota > Metazoa > Chordata > Mammalia > Diprotodontia > Potoroidae > Bettongia > Bettongia penicillata. Next base: position 6,965,013 of record JAJHZJ010000147.1, read on the forward strand.
ACACAGAAATCTATTTATTTCTTTATTTATGAGCTGCTTTGGTACAAGGGGGTTTGGTCAGTAGTCTGCAGCTATCAGATAACACTGTTACAATATCATGAATCATCCCAGGCTGTGACTGCATTTAATATCTGCTCCACAGCTAGAGGGTTAAATTAAGTGGGCTGGACAAGGACCAAATGAAGCCAAAGACATCACCAGCAGCCACCAGATATTAAATCCAGTAATAGGAACTCTCTTTGCTAGTGAGATCTGCTTTCTCTTCTTCCTCTGCTCCAATCTGGAATTCAAATACCTCTCATCTGTTTTTTGATGTTCGTGTTCAGTTGTGTTCAACTCTTAGTGTTTTGGGTTTTCTTAGCAAAGATACTGGAGTGGTTCATCATTTCCTTCTCCAGCTCATTTTATAGGTGAGGAACCTCCGGGAAACAGGGTTAAATGACTTACCCAGGGTCACACAACTAGTAAAGGTCTGAGGCCAGAGATTTGAACTCAAGTCCTCCAAACTCCAGACTGGGCACTCTCTCCACAGAGTCACCTAGCTATAACCCATATTTCATATTCACAGGATGGCAGATTTAGAGTTAGAAGGGACTTAGAGGTCATCTAGTCCAGTCTCTCTTTTTTACAGATGAGGAAACCGAGGTCCGGAGAAGTTGTCATTCAAGATCACACAGTAAGTGGAAGATTGGGCGGGCAAACCCAGCTTGCTTTGACTCAGAACCCTGCACTTTTCCTACTACAAAAACAGACTCCCAATCATGCTTTCTGGTTATTCTACTTTCTCCATCTCAATCCATGGTCACTCTACTTGCTAGCTATGTGAACTTAAGCAGATTATACCTTTTCTGAGCCTGAAAATATTTATCTGTAAAATAGGCAACACTCAATCTGTCTTCCTCATAGAGTTTTGAGAAATCAGACAATCAAATCAACAGAATTTATTAAGCGTCTAATTTATGCCAAGCATTGAGGATATAAATACAAAGAATGAAATAGTTCCTTATCTCAAGTAGTTTACAGAGCATTTCATAAGTATAAATGGCAATTTTCCAGATCTCCATGATGTTCTGATGCCAGGCTGAAATACCAACCCTCATCCTTGATTATGGCCTTTGCCTTATTTGATTTCGGTGTTCTGGACCCCAAATAGTGTCTGTTTAACCTATGATACACTACATGTGATGGGAAGTATTGGGGCAGCACTCCAAAAAACTACTTCTATGTTCTGTTATGTTAATTCACATTTTTTTAACAAAGCTATATATCTATGCATTTGCCAAGATATTCATTCCTGGCAATGGGGCAACTAGGTGGCACAGTGGATAGAGCACCAGTGCAGGAGACAGGAGGACCTGAGTTCAAATCTCACTTCAGACACTTGACACTCACTAACTGTGTGACCTTGGGCAAGTCACTTAACCCCAATTGCCTCATCCCAGGTCATCTCCAGTCATCGTGATGAATATCTGGTCACTGGATTCAGATGACTCTGGAGGAGAAGCGAGGCTGGTGACCTGCACAGCCCTCCCTCAAAACAAAGTCAAGTGCAAGTCATGTCATAATTTCTCTGATGACAGGGTCTTCTTTGGCAATGAAGGACAAACACACACACATTTCTGGGAAATGTGATATGTTGAGGTGGATAGTTCAAGATTTACTAACCCCATCACGGAGATGATGAACCTAACATTCAGAGAATTTTGTAGTTGGTCCGTAGTCTGTCCCAGAGCCAATAATTGTCCTAACTCTAGAATTGTTTCCACTAGATTAAAAAAATTTCCATAAAACTATGTCATCCCATAGAGAATTAATATATAGTATATTTTGAAACACACAAAGATTCTATGACATAATCCCCTAAAGTACTGACTTGTATATAACCGATACATGACCTATCCTTTGTAGACCTGTATGTGCTCTAAGTCACTAAGCCTACTATTTTTGAATTCCTATTATTGGCTATTTTAAAATTTTAAATAAAGTCATAATGTCCTTTAATGCTGTCTCCTCAGAAAACCAGGGACTATTGTTTCTTCCCCAAAAGGTTCATTTCCTACATGTGCTTTTGATAATATATAACAAAATAACCAAAAAACCATTTTGAAAAAAGGCTAGACTTTCTCTAGAGTTGTACAGCATATTAAAAACTTCATAGGATCATAAATTTAGGGCTAAAAAGGCCTTGGAAGCTCCCCCATACCCCCTTTTACAGATGAGAAAGCTGAGATCTGGAAAGGTTAAGTAAACAGTCCAATATTATGACAGCAAGATTCGAACCTACGTCTTCTGTCTCCAAGTCCAGTACTTTTCCCATTACAACAGGGTGTATCTCAGTGTGTTAGCGATGCAGGTACTGTCTTCACCCTTTAAGGAACAGCAAGTCATCTTCATGAGTCCTTGCAGAAGTTCTCCACTCAAATGTTTAAATTGCTCCTTAGTATATTTTGGATAACATCGAAATCTACATAGTGCCTAAGAGTGTTGGATTTTGTTTTTGTTTTATGTAGATAATTTCATTTAGTGAAGGTTGACTTTTGTGATGTGGCAAAAGGGGCCATTTACCCCATGCAGTGTGCAGAAGGGGCCACCACTCCTCCTTTGTTCTTCATCAAAGTTCTTGAGAGAAGTTGGTCCCCAGGCCCAGAGAACTCCAAGAATGCTGTATGGTAAAGGAGGCCTCCAGGCCTGAGCAACACATGGCCACCATCCTCTCCACCACAGCTGCAATGAAAGATGAGCCTGTGGCCAAAACTGGCTCAGCAGCGGCTCAGTAGCGTTTCCACTCTCCTCAGTGGCATCTGGGAATTATAAAAACTGAGGGCGAGTGGGTACAAATTCTACAGATGGTAATGGTGGGTGACTGATGGAGGGCACAATGTCCATGTTATTGAGGATATCCATGCAGAAACTAAACAGAAATGAAAAGAAACGTATCAATATGAAAAACCAACAGGTGCACGAGGGTTGCAATCCTGGTTTCTGTGAGACTGTGAAACTATAGATGTCTCTTCTAAAGAAGGATCAAGAACATCTCTCAGCTCCGAAACGCTCACATCAACTCTTCCTAGGCACATGATTTCTCACCTAGGCATGTGATTTCAGCCTTCTTTCCCCCAGTTAGAAGAATCTCATGAAAAATGCTTCATCCAGACTATCAGAAATCCAGACTACACATTTCCCATGTGTTATATGTAGTATCTGGGCTTTGACCTCATAACAATGATATTTATGATGATGATGATGATGATATATTATTTTACAATATATCATATATTATATAATATTAACATATAATATATACAATAATAATAAATAGATGGCATTCATATAGCATTATGAGGTTTAGAAAACACTTGATGTGGGCAGCTAAGTGATACAATGGATAGCGACCCAAGTTTAAATATGGCCTCAGACACTTACTAGCTGTGTGACCCTGAACAAGTCACTTAACCTTGATTGCCTTCTAAAAAATAAAAAGTAAAACACTTGATTAAGGTATCTCAAGTTCCACGAAAGCAGGAAACATTTATTCTCTAAACTTTTTATTGGTCTTGGCACCTAACAAAGTTCTGTACATACTAGAGAGGTAAGAAATGACGACTGAATTTAATAAATTGACTTGTTGATTGGATTCTGACTACTTGGACTAGGGGATAATGCTCCCACTGATACAATTTCATACAACATGGTACAATCTGGAATCACAGAACTTTGTTCAGATTCCATCTGTGACATTACCTGCATGACACTAGCAAGTCACTTAATCTTTTAGCCCTCTATTTCCAAAAATGTAAAATAAAGGAGTTGATCTAGGCAAAAAAATTATTTATTTTTAATTTATGCAATAAAACAAGTATTTCCACAACATAATATAATAAAAAAGATGGCTGCCCACGAAATTAAAAATCTATTCCTTTTAAATATATAATAAAGTTTTCATGTAAATTTCTTTTTTTTCCATTTTTTCTTCCCTTCTTCCTCCTACCCCCTCCCTCCACCCTAGAGACAACTACCATTAGACATAAATAGGTATGTACATATATATGTATATATATATGTAAAATTATTCTATACATACTTCCATTTATCAGTTCTTTCTTTGGATATAGATAGTATCTTTCTTAATATATCCTTTATAGTTAATTAGAATGTTAATAATAATCAAAATGACTTATTTGTTCAGAGTCCAGGTGACTTCTGGGATTTCTTCTAGCTCTAGATATCTGGTCCTCTTGTAAACCCTACTGACTGCAACTTGACTGCATCGCCAGTGTACAACTAACTTGATTTTAGCTTTCTGCACCCTGGTTTTTCTCAGCGTTATAGTTTTGTGAAAGCCTCTTTGAGATCTCTTTGCTTTCCTAAATGCTTGTATTTTTCCACAGTCAGTTTCCTGTCAGTCTCCACTCTGTTCTAGTTTCTCCTTGGTTAATTTTTTTTTTTCTGGTCTGAGTGCCTTCAACTGTTCCCTCAGTCTATACTGACCATGAATTTGGTTAGAACGTTTTTTTTTTAAATTTCCTCTTCCAGTCGCTAGTAGAAGGTTTCACAAAAACAAAGACTCACTGCTGACCCTTATATGAACCCTCTGGATACTTCACACAAATCTGGTACAGCCCAGGCCATTTGTAATAATGCTGTCTCCAGTCCACCAATTAGTTGTCAGTCATTTTAATTGTATCTTTGTCTAAGCCCACTTAACTTAATTTTTGTAATAGAATTTTGTGAGACATTGCATTGAACAGCTTATAAAATTCTAACATGCACTACTTTAACTCCATCTTCTAGTTTACATAAATGTTACTGTGTTTACCTAGCACATTTTATTTGTAAGCATTAGCTCCATCCCTTAATAGCCATTGACTCATCTTCTATTTTTACTCCTATTCATGCTAAAAAAGTGAAAAGTTTTTGTCATGATATAATTGTATTATGACGAGTCCAACACTTGCCCCATCCTATACAACCCTGCCAATAGAAAGGAACTTTGAAGAATCTTGAAAAAAGAAAAAATAAATAATTGAAAAATTCAAATTTAAAAAAATTAAGGAAAAAAGAGAAGCAAAATAGATCACACTTTCAAATGATTTTCAGAAAGAGGTATTAAAAGAATCACATTAGTGGCCTATAGGATCCTTTTAGCATTCTTATATAAATATAAGCTCTAGGATACTATGGATTTGAGCTGATTGTAGCAGGGTCAGGTATATCCTGGGCACAAATCTATCTATGTGATTGCAGGCAAGTCATTTAGACTTTCTCAGTTTCATTTTCCTCGTTTTTAAAATGAGGGAACATCAAAGGTCCCTTCCAGCTCTTCACCTATAATCCTACAAAAGGATATTTTAGAGTAAGACTGATAAATTCCTATGCTAATATTAAAGAGGGAATGCTTGCACCTCTCAGATTGAGCTATAAAAAAAAACTGTTAGAAAATAAGATATGTTTAGATGATCAAAATACGTGTTGTTTCGGGAGAAAAACAACACAAATATTATTTGGAAGCTAAAGAATGTTTTCATGCATTGTACATCTTTAAGGACAAAAAGTTATACAGGAATAGAAATAAAACAATAGGTTGTCTCAAGTGGTGGAAAGTTCACTTTATACAATAAGTAAATTCTTAAAACATTTAAAATATTTTAAATTTGAAACTTAAACCCATTACCAAACTATAGTTGAAAAGCTTGCTGTGTAATTGTCATATTATCTTTGATCTAAAGGGGAGAAACTTGAGAGGTACCCTCATTTTACAGATAAGGAAACTGAGACTCCGGAAGGTAAAGGTCATACAGGAATTGTGTCAGAGGCAACATTGGAATACATGTCTTCATCCCAGAACTAATTGTCTTTCTACCATATCAATTATATACCATATACCTTCAATGAATCATTTTGTAATGAAAATACCTTAATTAATCTTTTCATAATGGTTTTTATTCAAATAGGAGAATGCCTGGGCAACACAAGTAACATTTTAAATGAGGAGAAAGTATGAAGCAAGAAGAAATAAACTGACTGGCTAAAAAAGCCATTTCCTTAAGGAGGATAGTTACTATCCAGTCTATTGAATATTTTTTACAAAGTTGAATATTATCCCGCCAGACGCAGGTAAATCAAGTGGACAATGCTCATCACAAATTTTAGAAATTATTAGTTTTAAGATGTAATAACATTAGTTTTAAGATGTAATAATAGTGTGAAGATTACTCCATTTGGACTCAGGAAAACTTGAATTTGAATCTCCTTTCATCAATTATTCTAAGTAACTGAACCTCTCTGATACTACATTTCTCATCTGTAAAATGGGTATAGCACTTACCTTACAAGGTTATTGTAAGATCAAGTGACTTCATGTAAAAAGCAGTATAAAAATGTAACTTAAAACACCATGTAAAACATCATATAGTATCACTTTAGTCTTTTTTATGTCCATTATTCCATAGGAATCATAACACAATTTATTCTCAAATGTTTACTAATCATTCAAATGACAGTAGAATTTAGAGAACCTCCAAATTCCCAAGCAAGAAATCGAAATCATATTACAACTCTTCATAAGCAAACTTTTCAAGTGAAAAAAGATTTTGCCCAAAAAGGATGAGGCAGGATGATTCCAATTCCACACAAGAACTAATACCCCAAAGGAAAGAGGAAAGAAATCCCAATATTTTAGTGAAGAAAAATCTTACACTAAAGTGAGTTTTTCACTTCAAAATTTCAAGAGAATTCATTTATAAAGTTCACAAATGAGCTGTTATACACAAAATTGTATAGGTGTTGAAAAAAACAATTTGATTTAAAATTTTCATGTATCTGTAGATAAATATTATTCTTATCCACCAAACTAGCAAAGGCTCAGTCCTAACAACCTAAGCTGTTATCTGGCTTCTGTTCAAGTTTATCATTAGCATCTATAGTCTAAATAATTCAGTAAGACATTATTCATATCTCCTTGCCTCTTCCCAAAGTACCCATTCTCTGTGTACTGTCTAATCCAGTAGCAATTAAGGGGAATTTAGTCTGTTTTCTTCCTTCCTGCTCTCAGATAAAGATCTCAGTCTCTGGTCAAGGGTGCAGTGAGGGAATAGGGAAGGGTATGAAAAGGAGGGGGGAAAGTCATGTTTATTGGATACCTAAATTTAGAAACCTATTTATCTAATGAATTAAGGACATATGGTGTTGGATTCAGGTGCAAATTCTGCTCTAATAATCCTAATGCAGAAAGCCCTCCCATCATCCCTGATGCCTGTTTTCTCAATAACATAGACCACTGAGATAAACCCAGAGCAATTGAGTTAAAATAGCTAGTTCAGCCTAGAAGGTGCCTTTAATATTTGCTGCTGCTAATCACAGGGGAAGAGTTTGTCAGTGGTCATCAGCTGAGACCATCCCAGCGGGGAGAGGGCCAAGGGTAAGGGGCGTTGTTTAAATCTGGAAGACAAGGTGGAAGAACGGTAACGGGAGACAGCATCAGCTTGATGAAAGCATGAGGTGGCTATTAGGAAGCAGCTGGAGGAAGTTTGGACCTGCTGGCAGGGGGGCCTATGAATGGTTAACTAGTGACCAAGTCTGCCACTTCTGGACACGCAGCTACAGGTTTGTACTTAATGCCTTCCCTTTCTGATGGGTCTGTGATTGGTTTTTTTGTTTTGTTTTGTTTTTTTTAACCAATATTGCCTCCCTCTAGTCTAGGGATTGCAGAGGTTGAATTCAAACACATATACATTATGGTAATAATGACAGAAATGTTAATTTGCTAATGTTTGGCTTGGTAAAAATAGACATTTTTATCAGTTTATCTCAGAGTGTACAGAGGTGTTCTAAAGTGTAAAAGAAATTTGATAAAGCTTTACTTCTTTTTGTTAAAAACTACTTTTTTCCCTTAAGGCCCTTATTGGCCTGTGATCCAATCTGAGATTTCTAAGACTAAAAATGAAAAGCAGCTTCATATTTGCCTGTGTAATAGACAAAAAACTCTTGCTTTCTACTTTCCTAAAAACTAAAAGTAGAAGATTTTCTTTCCTTCTGAAACCAAAAAAGGGCACATCATGTACCTTAGAATGGAAAAGTTCATTTCTGAAGAATCTCTTATCTTCAGATGAAGAACTCTTGCATTAGAATAAGCATTCTAAACCTGGGGTCCACAGACTATCAGTGAGTCCATGGATCCATCCATAAACTTGGAACTTCTAATATTTTGATAACTATATTTCATCATAATTGGTTTCCTTTGTAATCCTATATATTAAAAAATTTAAAAACATTATTCTGAGAAAGGTTTTATAGTTTTTACTAGACTGCCAAAAGGGATCATGACATGCACAAAAGATTATGAATACCAGAATTAGAGAGAGACAAAAGAATATAAAGCAAATAGGAAAAAAGACAAGCAATTTTTCTTTGCTTTTTAATGTCAATTTGAGAAATCTGGAATTAGCTAATAGTAAAAAGACCAGTCCCGTAGAGTTTAACTTACACATCTTTGGGTCATCTAATTTAATTTATTAAGATTTAATTAGGAATATGTGTGTGAAATATCCATTAATCCAAAAGTCTGAATCAAAACAGAGACCATAATGATTACAGGATATCCAAGCAGCTCTAAGAGAGAATGAACAAATTTCCCATTATCCAACATAAAAATTAAAGAAGAAAGTCATTATACATATTTTCAAAAAATAATGCAAATTATTTTGCATGAATTTCTTAAATTAACAAAATAAGGACAAACCTTCCCCTAGCTATTTGCCTCCTAGCACTACTTGGAGAAACTAGAAGAATGATTTATATCACTAAATCTTTTTAATGTATCTTTTTAGATAATAACTTTTTTAAAAGCCATCACCATTTGGATAGTTACAAGTATGTGTGCATTATAAAATTCTAACAGTTCAGTTTACCATGTGGAAATATTAAAAAGAACTGTACCATATCTTTTTTTAAAAAAAAAACTTATCTTCCTGAGATTAGAGAAACATTCAACTTTCTGCGAGTGTCTGTTTTTTATATATAACAGAATACTTGAATGTTAAGCATTTGGTACCTTTTATATCATTACTGGACATATAAAGTGCTTTTTTTTATTTTGCACATTAACAGATAGTTTATATTTAATTATTCTTCACTACTAAGAATAGAGAATGAAATAATAAAGAGTTGTAGAATACGACCAATTTTAAGCCTTTAAAATCATAAATATTAAATCTAAAGTATTATAATACCTTCCATATACTTTTGTAACAGATGTCAGATATAGAGTGACATGATGCACTTTTAATATTTTAGAGTATCGTGTTAGGTGAGGATAGGACACTGACCACAGCAGTATTTCCTGGATTCCCCATTTTGACTTCTAATTTAAGCAGTATTGTAGATAATTTGTTCTAGCAATTCACCTTTTCTCACAGCTTCTCAGTTAAAGCCATGGTCCATGATATCATAACATCCTCAGTCTAGAATTGATTGTTTAATATAAGAATTAGCTGAATTTGTAAGATAAATAATCAGAAGAAAGTCAGAATCCATTTTTAACAGTTTTCAGTGTACCAAAGGTACAACTTCTAAAATGGATTTAAAAATGAAATGTTATTCTAATTTTATTAATAACTCACTTATTGATAGGATATGATTTTAGCAGTTCTGAATAGTTCAACAGATTTTTATTCTCTGTTGGTGCTATAAATGAATTCTATATATCTGATTTAGTTTTAGCTTTGTTCTGGTCAGTATAACTTTCTGAGACTAAGATGATAAACAAGCTTTCAATATTTATATGCTTTTATAAGGATCATTTTCTAACTCAGTTTTTGTCTTAGCCAAATATCCATACATTGCTATTTGCAATGTGAAAGTGAAAAACATTTGGAAGAAATAATAGAAAATAATTCCTCTAATCCGGCTCAGAATGTCATTTATAAACTATTGAATAAAAAAGATGGCTAAGCAAAAGACTTCAAACCAGAATCTTGGTTACAACAAAAGTGTATCCCCTATCTTGCAAAAAATAAGGAAAGAACATAGGGACTGCAATTTTACTTGTCATATTAAACTATAGAGTATAGGATCTTAGCTCTTTCTTTTCTGATTTAGTCATGCTTACTTAAGAAAAAAAAATTAGTAATTATTTGTACATATGGTTCCATTTGCTTTGTTTAATGCAGAAAACAACAGTTCATTATTGTCTAATGATGTTAAAAATCTGATTTTTTTTTTACTATTAGGAAGACAATTCATTTTTCTCTAAGTTCTGACTTGGTTTATTACAATTTTATCATAACACTGGCTATAGAATATGATTCCTTCCAAAAACACTTCCTAACTTTTTGTGACCACATACCATGGAACCAAAGTTACCTATGAATTTAGTTGTAGCCTTTCCTTAAAACAACAACAGAATCCAGTTAATTACTGCACAAATCATATAATGAAATGAAAGCAATAAAAGTTTTTTCCCATTTATTAGACTGAATTAGTTTCTAAAATTATTTTTCAATAATAGGCCTGTATGAACTGATACACAGTGAAGTAACCAGAGTCAGGAAAACTACATACACAATGAATACAGTAACGAATGTTATTGTAACAACATAATGATTATAAGAACAAAAGGAAGCTAAATGTTGTATATTTCTAAAGACAAATCTTGACCCATGAGAAGAGATGAAGAATGCACCACCCTCCATTCACTGGAGAGGTGGGGGACTGTGTGTGCGTGTGTGTGCGCATGCGCGCGCACGCGTGTGTTTATGTACTGTCTGATGCCTATGTCTATTGAATCCACATAACTGTTTTTCTTTACCAAAAAGAAAAACTCCCTAGCAAGGATAGGGATATATCCAATAATGGCTGTGATGTAAAACAAAAGGCGTTAATAAAAATTTTAAGCCAAAAAAAGGGAAGGTATGATTGAATCTAAATATGGAAATCTCAAACAATTTCAGATATTCAGTCTCTGGGGATGATAATGGCATCTATTTCACAAGGCTTCTATGAGGAATAAATGAGATTACCTATGTAGAGCACTTGGCAAGAAGGAAAGCAGTGGATAGATCACTGGCCCTGGAGTCGGGAAGACCTAAGTTCATATGTGACCTCAAACACTTACTAGCTGTGGGACCCTGGGCAAGTCATTTAACCCTAAATGCCTACCTCCTACCCCAAAAAAATGAAAGCTCTTAATAATAATTATATTATTTCACAATATCTCTTTTCAGGAAGTAATCAGTGAGCTACTTCTAGAGGAAAAAAAATCCAAGCAAATAACATACTGTAAAACAAGAGTCAGTTCTTGAAAACATAGATTCATTTTGTATTGAGTATAATGGGTGGGGAGTATGGAGAGGCCTTCAAACATTCTGAAGTTATGGCAGTATTACATTCCTGCACCCTGAGTTTTTTTTTTTTATGAATTCATCCCTGCAAAGCTTGTGAAATACTGAAGTCATTCATGCTTTACCAAAACCCTTTGTTTTGTGAGTTCTAATGTCCTTGGGTATATATGGAATAGTCATGCTATTCATAAAGTAAAAAAAATAAGCTCCATAAGAAATAATGGGAAAGGTGGGGCAGAGGAAACAGACACTTGAATGTCTTTGGTTTTGCTTTCTCCTCTTATCCCCTCCCATTTTTGTTCCCTAAATCTAGAGCACACATAAGATAAGCTCTACCAAAGAAGACATAGAGCCATTCCTGTGCATCATTCTCCCAGCTACCATCCTGCTTTTCTTGGCATTTCTGCTACTTTTCCTGTATCATCGCTGTAAGCACCCAAGGCCCCAGGGGCAGATCTTCAGCATTGATCTTCCAGAGCACCTGCCTGAGAGAGAAGTGACCGATTTCCTTTCAGTCTTACCTTGGAGCACGGAGCAGACCTTCCATTATTCCACCTTGCACCCTGATGCTACCTTTCTCACAGTGTGCCTGCCACCCTCTTATGAGGAGGCCACTATGGAAACCCCTGAGGAGCAGGTCCAAAATAGGATTACCCAGGGTCCGCTACCTCTCTACGAAGAAGAGAGCACATGTAGGTCGCATGATAAGAAATGATCTTCCCTTGCAAATCCTTTGCATCTATAGCTGTCACCCTTTTAACTAGGAAGACCAAAAAAAACCAATGGGTTGGAGAAGGAAGTATGCTAACCCATGAAATGGGATATTCATAGACTGAATCCAAGCACTAGAGATAAAGTACAACTCTAAGAGTATAATGGGAAAAATGCAAATTCTTCTATTTAATCCATGTATACTCGTGAATATTTTTTCTTATTCTCTAGATAATTAAGATAAAATAAATAACACTTCCAATTCTTTGTCCCAAATGAGAAGAAAAGCTCCATGAAAGTTGAAAGAATTTATCTGAAGATGTCAAAGCTCACTAGCTAATGAACACACCAAAGTTTCCCTAACCATCCCCCAACTCAAACAAAGACTTTTCTTTCCATTTTCCCTACCTCATGGACTCAGCTGAGTCTTCTATATTATCTTATTTCATCTCCATTTAAGTGTTTCAAGACTCACAGACAATCCCAGAAGTTAACAAGAGAAAGTCTTGAGAATTAACAGAGAACCAATGTAACATTTGGCAGAATGTGTCAAGAATTTTTCTATGCCTTTCACCAAAGTGAGGTCAATGAGTTTGGAATCATCTGGACAAAGGAAAAGGAAGGCTGAAGATAAGACACTTTGAGAATAATTAGCTAAATACATCTTCACTTTTACTCATTCTTAAAATAGACATATGCATATATACATATATGTGTGTATACATATATAGATAGCTTTCAGTTCTGTTGATGTTTTGTTTTTACACTACATACATTTATAATTTTTCATGAGAGGTCTCATAGCAAAGAAAAACAGTCAAGTAAAATTAATAACATAATGACTTCATCTGGAAGTGTATGCAACATTCACAACTGTAGCACATATCCCCACCTCTCTATTAAAAAAAAAATTAACAAATCAATTTTCTTTCCTTTCCATCTCCACCGCACTGAAGAAAAAACAAATTTCTTGTGAAAATATATGGTCAAAAAAATTTTTTAACAACATATATATATATACTTATATATGTATGTATGCGTATACATAGACACACACATATATAAACCCATATACATGTTATATATGTACATATACACACATATCACATACACACAGATATATCTTTTCCCCCATATTCCAGTGAACATTTTAAAAGAGCTTGGGAGTGCAGAACTGTGGATTTGAAGTATGAGGGATGTCTAACAATTTTACCAATTGAATACTAAAAGTTTCTTTCCTTGAAATAACTTTTGATGTTATGGCATCTATATGTACATATTTCAAACATATAATACACTATATGTGATAAAAACTACATTCTATGGACTAAAAGTTCTTTTAATGGGTTTTATAATTTTTTCTTTTTTTTCTCGAGATACCTGCCTGCCATAGCTGGTTCCACATATGGACGCTTTCCTTACGTTTTAGCTGCTGCTCTCTCAGCTCTTTCTGCTCCCCGTTACTTTGCAATCTGACTTAACCCCAAACCAGTAATGATAGCAGGCATAGTTAACCGGTTCCTCAACTAAGCAGTGTTGATTGTCAGAGGCCAAAGAGATAGCTAGCAAAGAATTATGGAGATGTTACATAAGCACACTTTCTTATTACAAAACTTCTTTCACAAAAATTGCTGTTATACAATTTAAGTACTTGTTTATCTTAATATATTTCAGGGAGGCATATAAATAGTGAACGTTTATTTAGTGTTTACTGTATGTCAGGCACCATGCTAAGTGCTTTACAATTAGCTCATTTGATTCTCATAACAACCCTGGGGTGCAGGCACTATTATTATCTCAGTTTTACAGATGAGGAAACAGAGATAGGAAGCAGTTAAGTGACTTGCCCAGGGTCACACATATATTAAGTGTCTGAGGTCAGATTTGAACTCAGGTCTTACAGACTCCAGGTCTGACTCTCTGTGCACTACGGTGCCAACTAGCTGCCTTAGGCTCAGGATATAGAAAGAATCTAGATGATCAGCAAATAAGAAAGTTAACAGGAGAGTTCAAGCCATGGAGTCAAAAGACCTAGATTTGAGTCTAACACTTAATGAGATGTTTGCTTAGGAATCAAGTCACGTAGCATTTTTTAGTTCCAGATTCCATATCTCTAAAATGGTCATAATAATCTATACAAGGTTATTGTGAGGGAAATGTTTTATGAACTACAAAGATTCTGTATATATGAATTATCATTTAAAAGTTTCAAATATAATGCACAGCATTAGTTCTTTGCTTCATATCATAGATGATCATAACTATAAGATCAATATTTACATGATGCTGAAAATAAGTGGAAAGGACTGATTAAAAAAATTTTCAATCAGTAAAATATTAGTTTTGGTTTCCATTTGTGAAGTGCTTATTTTATAAAAATCTCTTCTCTAAAATCATATTCTATATTTCCATGCTTTGTATGGAGTGGTGTGTGTGTGTGTATGTGTGTGTGTGTTCCTGCTCCACAGGCAGAAGATGCACAACATTGGGTCTTAATTCCCTCTATATTGCATCTTAGAGACATGCATCCAGACTTGATTGTAATACCCATTACAATACATATAGTGGAATATGGGTCAAAGGACCCATTAGCATATCCAACTCTTTATCCCTTAATATGTACATATTAGCATACCTGAAGTTGGTGAGAAACAGACCCCTTCTCCCCTTGTAGCTTTAATTTCTGCCAGTCTCATCATTCTCTTAGCTAACTCAACCCCCCAATAATGCTCAGCTTTACAGATGGCCCCAAAATTTTATACTAGAGATACTGGCAGAGGAAAGATAAGAGTTAGTCACCTTAGCCCACCATTTTAGTTACCATGGCAAAAATCTCTGTTCCCCCTTATATGCCACATACAAACGTATATGAACCAATACATAGATGTGTATATGTATATGGACACACAGATACACACAGGAAGATATCTGTCTCCATATCCGTTATTCTCCATATTTCTACTTATATGCTGGTTCTGGACTTCTAGAAAAGTGATTTTTTTTCAATGATACCAAGAGTGAAGCCTATGTCTCAGTTTAAAACCTTCCTTCAAAAATGAAAATAAAAATGACTTCTTTGGGATAATTTTTTATCTCCATCCTCCTCTCTACCATACCCTCTGCCATAAATAAGAACACTAAAAAAGTGTTCAAATAATGTATGTTATCCCCTTTTCAGCTAAATAAATGCTACTGATGTTAGATAGCAGTACTATACCTTCAAATTTCAGAGAAGTTGAAGAAGAAAGCCATTTGCAAGAAGCTTCTAAGAGGGAGACTTCTTCTCCTATCCCCCAAAGGCTTCAGAACAACCGAATGTAATGATAAATATAAATATACATATATACATCATTCTAGAAATCAGCATCTCATATTTGGATTCCAGTACTCCAGTGAGCTTGTTAGGATTGACAATGGCACCCAGGAGTAATTATCAATCAGTTAAGAAGGGCAGTATTTATAAAATGCCTACTCTGTGCCAGGAAGTATAAAGAATAAAATAATCTCTCCTCAAAAGGAATTGACATTATCCCAGAACTATAGCCCATGATTTGCTCCAAGGAATCTGTTCCTAATTTGGGAGCTCCTACTTTGATGCTCTCTGTGCCTGAATCCCACACCTTTTCCACATACGTTGCTATCACGAGAGTCATGGGATCCCTACTCCTAATGTCACACACATGATCATGGGTATCCCATGTCTGAATGGAAGGCTATACATGGTGACTGGGCATACTTGAAGTATTATTTAATACCACTATGCCACATAAACCCATTATTTGTCACTCCATGGAAAACATGTTCCAAATTCAAATAATCGATTAAGTAACTTCTATAACCAGATTCTGCAAAGCCTGAACTGGGTTACACTCCCAAACTCCTGTTCCTCAGATAACTCTCTTTCTGGACCTCTCAAAGCTCACCAGTAGTCATTTCCAATCTATTTCAGGTAAAACAAAGGAACAAACACCAAGGGAAAGAAAGGATCCTGGCCCATATTCACAGGCTGAAGTCACTCCACTCAAAGCATTGTCTCTCTTCTCTCACCTGACACTGTCAGGTAGGAAAAAAACCACCTCAAAGAGAGACAATGAGGCTCTAGTTGGTTGATCCTTTTGAATGAGCCCCAGTTCATTACATAATTAGCAGGCTCCAAGGCATTTCCACTCCATATTATCAACACTTCCCAGAAGCAGGCTTCTCGGTCTTTACATGTTGGATAATTACATACCTGGCACACTGCTCTTGCTTATAATGACTGTGCTCTGTGACCAGTCCCCCATTACATTCATATACTATAAATATATAACGTTTTTTGTATTGTAAATACAATTTACATGAATTGTAAATGTATGACCACAAATATTGAATATATTAATCCATATAAATGTTATATTTGTATATGTTAATATAGATATATTTCCTTGTCAAGAAAATCAGAGTTCAAATTCTATCTATTCTAAAATCTAGATAGATACTAACTGTGTCACCTTGGGCGAGTCACTTAAACTCCCAGTGCCCCAGGCAAATTTCTAAAACTATAAATTGTAGATGAGTTAGAATTTCTATCAGTGGAAGGAGTTCCTACATTGAGAGTTCCCTGTCCTTGAAATATATATATATATACACATATATATATTCTTTGCTTTTTCAACTGTTATCTAAATATAGCCATTAAATTCAATACTCAATATTATAACTTCTTATCTCTTTTACTTATCATAGTCTGCAGAAGTTGAAATGTCTCATTATTTTTTAAAAAATTCTTCCTAAAAGATTGTGAGCTTTATAAATTTTATTGCTATATATTTAGTCCACATATTTTCAAAATTGATGTACTCTTATCAGTAATACCTTTGACATTTGAGCATGATAAAATTTTCTCCTCTTACTTATTCTAGCAAATCTGCGGGTTCTTCTTGAATTATTCTCTAAATCCAACCATTTCATCTGCATTGTTTATCAAGCTTGTTCCAGTTGAATTACTTTCTTAATGGAATGAAGACAACCCACATTACATGAACTTATTTTTCCATTCAACTACATTGCTTGCATTTTGTCTTCTGCTGTATTTCTTCTTCTCTGAGTCATTCATTTGGTATTTTCAAATTTCTCACTATTTCCCATTTTGTAGAGGTTCATATTTTCAGATTATTTTAGTTACTTTCAGCTGTTTTCATTTTAATTCTTATTTTCATTGAATAATTTTTAAACTCTATTAATTTGAATATGTCTATACATTTTACCACATTTTCAGGCTCTTTCATTGTCACTGACGTTACTTCTGATGATAATGGTCTGCCTTTTTATTGTGTATTTCTCGCTTATTTTGCTCCAAAACATATTTTTAAATATTGTATTATAACTCATCATGGATTTGCTCATTGCATTTTATAAATCAATTTTAATTTTTAAATTTCTATTGTTTTTACTGTTACTAATAATGAGTATCATAAGAAGCCAGACTCCCTTGTTATATCCTATCATTTTGTCATCTTCCCAGAAGTTAAGAAAAATATAAATTTTAAATTACATTAGATTTAATAAAGAATTAACACAGCAGCCTCTAAGGCTCTTGGAAATGCCCAGAAGTTCCTCCTTTAACTATATTTTCCTCTAACTAAACCTGATTTAACTCAGATATCAGTATTCGGGATAATTTAAAAACTTGTTTTCATTCAATGTTATTTTTCTCTCATTACCAGAATTGTAAAAGTACTGTTTTGTGGTTTTTATTTCAAGTGTATATTATTTCAGTTACATTACAAGTTAAATATATTTTATTAGTTATACTCTAAATGAAATTGCAACGGTGCAGCAGTGTTTCCAAGGTAAATGTATCTTGATTTAAAGAAAAAAACAAACAAGCAAGCTTTAAAGAAACATTTGAAAGAAACTTGATTGCAAGTTGGAAGCTATTTGCGTATTAAAATGAAAGCAAAGGCATTCCTACTAGTAGCACAACTACTAATATCTCTAAGAATAAGCGACCTAGGAATGATAGATTTGGAAAAGGTCTTAGACACGATTTAGTAAAACCTCTTATGATACAGGCAAGTCTAATGGGGGTTTGGTACATGCCTAAACTGCCTAAAATAGGGTCAGCCACATGGAAGGAGAGTCAATTACGTGGTACTGTGAATAGAATGCAGAGCCTGAAGTTGGAAAGACTCATCTCCCTGAGTTCAAATCTGACCTCAGACACTTACTAGTCATGTGACCCTGTTCAAGTCACTTAACTCAGTTGTTCATCTATAAAATGAGCTGGAGAAGGAAATGGAAAACCACTTCTGTATCTTTGCCAAGAAAACCCTAAATGGGATCACAAAGAGTCAGGCATGACTGAAATGCCTGAATAGCAACACACAGAAGGAGGTGCTCTGTTAAACCCATGAAACTAAGCCCAACAGAAGTTAATTAATTGGCTATATGTTGTACATCCAGTTAGAAACAGAATCAAGGCCAGGTTCCATGATAGCCCTACCTCTCCCCATTCTTTAATCCAAAGTCTTTTCCACCCCCCTACACTGTTGTTCTCAGGAAAGAAGGAAAAATATATAGGATATTAAGACTTTTATTATACTGCTTTGAGTTTAGAAGGGTGAAACGGAGAATGGACTGGAGAAAATGACTGATTTAAGTTAATAAGACAGAGACTAAAATTGTGAAAGGGGATTTTTTTGGATTTGTAAAGAAAGCTGGAGTCTAGATTTATGAAGAGAAATTTGGAGAAGTTAAGGGAAATTAAAGAAAAACGAAACCTCAATCAAGTTGATGAAGAAGAAATAAGTCTTAATGAAGAAAAAGATTAAATAAAAGAATCTGAGTAAAGACTAACTCCAAACAAACTAAGGTCATTCATCAGTAAGACAAAGTGAGAAAGAAAAGGGAAGCAAAACAAATGGGTTGGATACGCTACTAATCTAGAGACAGAAGGGAAAGAAAGTTAGATGTGGCTTTCAACTCACTGTGGGGAATAAGAGAGAAGTGAAGGTATAGCGGTGATAATAGCGGTGATAAACGGGCATGATATTTTATTGGTGGAACTGGGAATTAATCTAATCACTCTGAGACACAATTCAGAATTCTTTGGGGGAAAAAAGAGACCCTTCATACATGCCCTTTGAATCAGATGTCCCATTTATGGACATATACTACATGCATAACGATCGAAAGAAAGATAGGGTATGTGTGTGTACACATTTTTATGTGAAATGTGTATCTTACATATATAAAACACACATATACACACCTTTATATAAACATGCATATGTAAAATATGTTTACACACATATGTAATATATATACCTTTATTACCCATACAGATATAAAAAATGTGTATATATGTATACATATACAGCTCTTCTTTTAGTAGCAAAGATCGTGAAACAAAGTGGTTGTTCATTGGTTAAACAATATACACAGTGTCTAAAACAAAGTAAATGAAAAATGACAATAGAACAAAGCTACACATTATGTACTTATGGCTCCTTTCACTGGAATGGTGGAACGTTACATAAACAGATATGGTTATTTTTGTTTTAGCCTAACCTTCTTAAAAAAATTACCAGTAGGTGGCAATACCTAGCAAGATATGGAGGTTTCAGGTAGAAAGTGAAAGAAGAGGTACTTTCTCTTGTGGCCACTACTTTTGGAATTTGTGGCATGGCCCCTCCTTCCAGATCACAGGATTCTTCTCCTACTGGGTGGTGCTGGGTGGTACTGGTACTCATTTACCATCCTTGCTCCAGTTAGCATGCTCAAGGAGAAGATAAATGGGAAAAGATAATTGTGACACACATATTTATCCCTCCCCCTACACTACCTTAGTTACTTAGCATTTAATTTTAAGTTAAGAAATACAAGAGGAACCTCAGGTCTGGTTTAAATTCTGCTTTTAGGAGACATCAAAAGTTATCATATTTAACAGCACAGAATTTTCATAACTCAGAGCTCCCAAACTAGGATTTAAACATTTAAATGAAAAACCTCTAGATATTTTCAACAGATGAGGTTCAAACCTCTACCCTGCTTAGTTCTGTGAACCACAAGCCATTCACTGGCCTCCTCCGTTTCTGTTCCCCATTAACAATTAATAATAAACCTATATTGCATAGCATATACGACAAGTGGTGATTTTATGTTACAAATCAGAAATTAAGGACACCTTAATGATATAGAATAATTTGGAAGTAAAACTCTGCCATCTTCAAGGGGGAGATGGAGTTAAAGCACTTCCCTGGCCTTTTGAAAATCTCAGTGCCAACTGCCAGCATCTTTAGTCTGTTCCAGCCACATTCTCTGCTTCTGCATTTGAAAAGGCAGAGCAGGGGAGCAGAGTTTGTATTCCTGCCATGACCACAAGTGCCTGCTAATTATATACAAAGTTCAATGTTGAAGTGCTCAAAGACTATCTCCCCACACTTTGCAGTATCCCTTCTAAAAAATGGAAATTCTTCAATGTAAAAACTAGAAGTAAAGGAATCTAAGGAGGGGGATCCTGATTTGATTTAAGAGTTTGGAGGTAGAAGACTGTCATACAGAGGAGAGGAGGAAGAAGGAAAAATAAATACATGGAGCTTAGAAAGAAATTTGAGGTATTTTTATGAAGAGGGGGAAGCTGGATGCTTGAGGAGGAAGCCACTGGTGAACCTCCAAGGAATGGTGGCATGAATTGACAGGTGCTATTAAGTGGGAGAATATACATCAAAGGTCAGAGGAAAACATGCAGAATGCTGATAGCTGGTGACTTTCTGTGAAAACTGAAGCAGCTGCCTGTCAAACTGTCAAACATAACAAAATAAAGAGCAGTATTATATGCCTGGGTCATATATCTACCACATAATAGACAAACTTCTAAGCAGTCAAACTACTGCCCTACCTAATGCCTATTACCTATTTCTGGAGGTTCGTCTGGGCAGAAATGATATTGCTCCAAGGTTCTGTTGCAAATTTAAAAATCTTAGGAATTCAAACTGATGTCCATGGGGACAATGGTGATATTTTTGTCATGGCTACCCATTGAAAGCAAAAAGAAAAATATAGAAGAGAAAATCTGATTTTGGAGATGAATAACTGATTAAGATAATGTGAGAATAAGAAGTGAATATCTAGATAGGAAGATGGTATCTGAGAACTGGATCTGCATTTCTGAATAATGTAGGAATGACAAGTTCCTGGCTAGAGGTAGAGTACACCTAATGAAACCTAGTGAGTGTATATTTGACTGGCATTTTGAAAATCTAATGAAATGAACCTTAAACTATTAGGGGTGGGAAAAGGGAGAAAATTGCCTAAGAATAATCACTCAAATCAATGCTGGTACTACAAAGACAAAAATGGAAGTTTCTGCCTTATGGAACTTGTATTCTATAAGAGAAATACACATTTAGACCTCTGAGCACATATAAAATTGAGTGGTCGTTGTCCTTCATTCTCGATGAGGACCAAAATGACATCACGATGATAAAGTCAAGTTTCAGTGTGTCCAGCTGTGGCTAATTAGATCAATGTGAGCTCAGAACGCTCTACCATAGGTTGGGCACAGATAGTCCTTGTGAACATTTAGAGTGGATTCTCTAAATTTGCGCATCCTACATTTCCTTTGTGCTGTTTCTTTTTTTTTATTACTTTATTATTTTATTTTATTTTCAGTGTTCTTACAATCACTAAAATATAACTTAGATTTTTCTCTTCCTTCCCCCTCTTTACCCCCTCCCTCTCATCTCCCTCCCCGAGACTGCACACAATTTTATATAGATTCTACATATATATTCCTATTAAATACATTTTCACTATAGTCATGTTGCATAGAAGAATTAAAACGAATGGGAGAAATCATAAAACAAACCAAAATGTAATACAAAAGAAAATGATCTGCTTCATTCTGTGATCGAATTCCATAGTTCTTTCCCTGGACATAGAAGGCCTTTTACCTTAAGAGACCATTGAGAATTATTTAAGTCTTTGCATTGCAATGAAATACTAAGTCTACCAGAAAAATTCCTCGCACACTGTGGTTGTTGCTATGTAGAAAGTTCTCCTGGTTCTGCTCCTTTTACTCAGTATTAGTTTATATAAGTCTTTCCAGGCCTCTCTGAAATCTTCCTGTTCATCACTTCTTATAGCACAATAGTATTCCATTACATTCATATACCACAATTTATTCAGCCATACCCCAATTGATGGGCATCCCCTTGATTTCTAGTTTCTGGCCACCACAGAGAGCTGCTATAAATATTTTTGTACATGTGGGACCCTTTCCCATTTTTATGATCTGTTGGGGATACAGTCCTAAAAGTGGTCTTGCTGCGTCAAAATGTAAGCACATTTTTGTAGCCCTTTGGGTATAGTTCCAAATTGCTTTCCTGAATGGTTGAATCAGCTTGCAGTTCCACCAACAATGAATTAATATTCCAACTCTCCCACATCTTCTCCAGCATTTAC
The DNA here is from genome assembly GCA_023548195.1 of Bettongia penicillata ogilbyi. Lineage (NCBI taxonomy): Eukaryota > Metazoa > Chordata > Mammalia > Diprotodontia > Potoroidae > Bettongia > Bettongia penicillata. Next base: position 6,987,506 of record JAJHZJ010000147.1, read on the forward strand.
CATCTTCCTGTTTTGTTATGTTAGCCAGTCCGATAGGTGTGATGTAGTATCTCAGAGTTGTTTCGATTTGCATCTCTCTAATCAAATTTAGAGCATTTTTTATATGACTATAGATATCTTTAATTTCTTCCTCTGAAAACTGCCTGTTCATATCCTTTGACCATTTATCAACTGGGGCTTTGTGCTGTTTCAATTCTTCTTTGTTCATAGAGCACAGCACCTTCTCAATGTGGGCATGCCATGCTGAGCTGTCTTGTGCCAGTATCTCCCAATCAGTTTCAAAGTTCTTGAAAGAGATCTTGAAAATGTACTTGTATCACTTCTTCTGACCACCATGTGATCACTTGTCCCATGACAGTTCTCCATAAAATGGTTTTTTTGGCAAGGTTATGTTTTGCATTCAAACAACATGGTCAACCCATAAGAGTTGCACTCTCTGAAGCATAGTTTGAATGCTTGGCAGTTTAGTTTGAGTAAGGACCTCAATGTCTGATACCTTATCCTGCCAGATGACCTTCAAAATCTTCCTGAGACTGTTCAAATGGAAGCAATTCTATTTCCTGGCATGGCGCTGGTAGACTATCCTTGTTTCACAGGCATACAACAATGAAGTCGGCACAATGGCTCAGTAGACTTTCAGTGTGGTAGTCAGTCTAATACCTCTTCCCTCCCATACTTTCCTTTAGAGTCTACCAAACACTAAGCTAGCTCTGGCAATGTGTGTGTCAACCTCATCATCAGTGTGTACATCCCTGGAGAGTACACTACCAAGGTAAGTGAACTTATTTACAGCATTCAAAATTTCTCCATTTGTTGTAACCAGTGGTTCCACTTATGGATGGTGTGGTTGTAGCTGACGGAGCACCTAATTGAGTAGGGTACTTCTGATTCACATGAGCAGCAAGATGGTAGACTAGACATTTTCTCTGATGCCCACAACTCTCAAACAACTCTAAAACAGAAATTATGTGCCAAAGATAAAACAACTTCAGCTGTCTCCTTGGTCTAGGATCCCCAGAATCCAAAAGATTTAAAAACAGAAACCCGAGGACTGATGTTTACTGATCCTGAGCTCATTCAGTATCTCTCCCCCACCTACCATACTACTGGCAGTAAGGCTGCACTAACAGACCCAAGGACATGACACAGGCTTATATTAATAACCATCCCTGCACCCTAGTCCCCCTTTCTCTTTCTAGTGCTGTAGAGTCACAACTCCAGACTATGGAGGTTTGCTTGGAGTTTGACCACAGCCTGTGAGGAGCAAAAGATGACTAGGGGCTACAATCTAGTGGTACCAGCACTGCAAAGTTCTGAATTATTGGTACCAGACCAGAGAACTGAGGAACAGAGGGATTGAGACAGGTCATCAGGACAGTACACCATGTGGGGGAGGGCAGATAATGCAATATTCCTCTAATCCTGAGAGAAAAAGCAGAGGCCAGTCCTGGTCACCCAAAAGTCAATTGGGGCAGAGACCCAGGTTGGTGAATCATGGAATATCCAGAGTGGGAGGAGGCTGATACACTTTTGAGATCCATTCTCCAAGAAAATCATGATCAAAGGGGAGTCAGGAACTGCGTTATAAGGAAAATAAGAGGAAAGATCTGAAAGAATTGAATATTTATTAAAAAATAAATGCAAGGCAATTTTGAAAGGGAGACATTAGCTATTAGGGTGTTGAGAAAAGGTCATATGTAGAAATCAGTATTTGAACTGAGTGGAGGCATCTAGCAATTCTAAAAGGCAAAAGTGAAAAGGTAGTATACTTGATTTCAAAAATATGAAAATAAAAGATGGGAGAGAGGGAAATTGGAAAGAGGGAAAGAGGGAGAGGGAAAAGGAGAGGGAGAGAGAAATTCACAGAGAGATCTGCCAATTAGGAAGAGGGTAAGAGATACTGAGCTCTGTTCCAGATAAATTGAGTTTAAGGTATATATGGGATAGTTACTCCAAAATGTTCAAAAGGTGATGAGGGACTAGAGGCAAGGAGAAGTAAAGACCATATGTATAGATGTAGGAAATTACTGAGTTTGAGTGGGTAGGAAGAGAACCCAGAAGTGGAAATGGGAGCAAGGAGTATTCTGACTCCTCTGCCTCAACTAGTAAGCTGAGGAGACTAGGTGAAGGTGCAGCCAACATTAGCATGGGTAGTTAGGGAGTCTGTGTTATCAAGAAAGAGTCAGATTTTAGCAACAGCTAGAAGATGGAAGCACTGGGAGAAGAAAATATTTAGGTTGAAGAAAATGAGGATGTTTAGGCTGGATGAAATAAGATAGGGAGGTAAAGTAGGGGAAGGAGAATTGACAGCTATCTTGAAATGATGTTGTGTACAAGAGAGACTATATATGGTCTGTTTGAACTTTAGGGCATGACTAGGGGCAGCAAACACATGTACAAGTTTCAAAGAGACAACTTTAGGAATGCCATCAGTAAAACCTAGGCCATCAAGTGGAAGCTGGATGACAACTTTTGAAGAATATTACAAGTTGGGATCCTTTGGAAGGTATGAGTTGCACCAGATGGCTTCTGACATTGCTTCTGAATCTGAAATTCTGAGAGGGAATAATAAGGAAAAATAACTTAAAAGACAATGTTATATTTTGAGGCTCTGGTATAAATCTCAAAGCATTCTTTTAAATTAAAATGTCATTGGTTTAAAATTTTAAAATATATATACCAATAGTTCTACAATTGAAATGTATTTAATAATTTAAAAACATATTCCAAATATTCCCACAAAGATAATTCCTATAGTTTTATCCTTTCAAATTTATTTTTAAAAACTATTTCAGGATCCTCAGTTAAGTGGCCTCAGCATACTCCTCCATTAGATCAAAGGAAGAGATTCTTGAAATCAAACATCATTTATAATTTGAGACACCTAAAATAGATTTATAAAAATGATTAAATATTCAGTCAACTACAATTATTTATAATAAAAATACATAATATAAACAAATATTATTTGTAGATCTTTTTTAATGCAATAGCCATCAATATTTACTAACTAGTAATTGCTATGATTTTGTGTTTAATGTAATGCATTTGTGATAAATTCCATTCATTCTACCCTATATATCATTGCTAACTATAGCCCAAAGCCCTAGGCCAATTCTCTGGTAATATCATCCTTTTCCTTCTTCCAGTCCCCTTAATGTTCTCATTCCTTTCCCTTTTCCAATTCCCATTCCAGAACCTAGGAGATCCACTTAAGCATGAAAATGTTTTGATGGACCCAAAAAATTCAAGATCTCTCTGATGCGTTAGCATATATAAGGAGAAGGTGTTGTAGGACCCAAACACAAAGGAATGGGACACTGAAATACTAGAAATTTCTCTTTCTGAATGGAAGGTGGGAGTTGAGTCCAGATTCTTCTAATTCTATATAGTTCAAAGGAAGTTTTTAAAAAATAAGAAATAAACATGGCAATAACTCCATGATGCTGGCAGTAAAAACAAAGACTCTTTGAAAATATTATTGTTACCACTAAATATTAAGGAAATGATTTTCAATTAAGTAATTAAAAACTTTTCTTCAAGATACTTTAAGGGTTGAGCTCAATTCCAGTATGTACTTCAGAGGATATGTCACCTAGCTATGACACCATTTCCACTTTAAAAGCACCTAGCCTTTTAACTCTATTTATGTATATTAACATTTATACCATCTATGGTTTTCTAAACCTGACTTTTGAATGAGGGTCATATTTGTCTTCATTTATAATGGTAGCTGCTAATTGTTCTGAAAGATGGATTTTTTAGCTACTTCTAAAAGTAGATCCCCAAACAATATAATGGGGGTTGTGATCTAACTTTTATTGGTATCCCTTTTGTAGGTGGTTTTATAGGATATTTCATATCTAGGTCATTGGCTGTACTTCAGGTTCAGACAGTTACAATTAAAAGCAAAGAAATAACTTACATTAATGATTAAGTACAAAAAAATAAAAACAAGCCAGTCAGCCCCTCTCCTACTTATACACAAAGCAAAATAGTTTTTGGAAGGTCTCAAATAGATGTAGCTAGGTAGAGCACTGGGGCGCTAGGTGGTAGAAGAGTACTGGACCTGGAGCCCGAAAGACTCATCTTCCTGAGTTCAAATCCAATCTCAGAAACTTACTAGCTGTGTGACTCTGGGCAAGTCATTGAACAATTTTTGTCTCAGTTTCCTTATCTGTAAGATAAGGAAAGGAAAAGGAGAGGAAAATCCAGTACCTTTGCCACAAAAAAAAACCAAATGGGGCCATGAAGAGTCCAACACAACTCAAAAACCACTGAAAGGTAGACATGGAATCAGGAAGACCTAGATTCAATCTAACCTCAGATATTTACAAGCTGTGTGACCCTGGGCAAATCACTTAACTTCTGCCTGCCACAATTTCCTCATCTGTGAAATGGGGATAATGATAGCTAGCACATATAATGCTTTAAGGTTTTCAAAATGCTTTACAAATATTATCTCATCTATCCTGGGAAGCACCTGCTATTGTTATCCTCATTTTACAGATGAGAAAACTGAGGCAGATGGATATTAAGTGACCTGCCACAGGTTCAAACAGCAAGTAAGTATCTGAAGTTGAATTTGAAGTAGGTCTTCTAGATTCCAGGTCTATTCAATAAACATTTATTAAGCACCTACTCGGTGCCAGGAACTGTGCTAAATTACTGTATCCACTGCGCTACTTTCCAGTGTTGATGTGTAGATAAAATGAGATATTTATAAATCACTTTGCAAACCTTAAAGCATCAAACACTATTATTACTTACAGTTCCACTAAATAGCTATATTGAGAAGTTATAACAATGACATATTTAAGTGAAGATGTACACAAAATATCCTGAAAAGGTGACCCTCCCATGCCAACATAGGAAGGAAGCTGAGAAGAAATATCTTCTATAGGTTCTTTTTCTATGTGTACAAGTCCCAGGGATTACAGAAAACAGAAATAAGTTTCTACAGCAAGCAAAGAAATTTACAAATCTATTAAATTAAATTCATCAGTTTGTGGACTTCCTTGTAATTTGCAAAAAAAAATGGAAAGTTTTGACAAATATTTAATAATGTATGTACAGTCAAGAAAAAAAGGAAGACAAATGGTGGAAAACAGAAAGAAGAAAACAAAGGTTTCCCAGTCTATTGTAGTAGAAATGACCCTGGCCTGATAAGAAGCCAACAGAACTGATCTAGTCCTGGAACCACTATTGGGCAAGATTTTTAACCAAAATTCATCATGTAGTACACTTAGGACTAGAATCCAGATCTTCTGACTCCTCATCTGAGGCTCCTTCTCCTGTTTGTCTGTTGCTGCTTTTCAGAACTACATAATCATTATTTGTCCCTAAGTTGATTTCATCATCATCACCATCATCATCATCATCATCGTCATCATAGCTAGCATTTAAATAGTGCCTGCTGTCTCAAACACATCTTAAATTCACTATATTCAAAACAGAAATCATTTTCTTTCCCCCTAAGTCCTCCCCATATCCTACCTTCCCTATTACAGTTATCCATTCCACATCATGGGGACCAGGGGCAAAGAGCCCCTCACAATCTGGAAAATCCACAAAAATTTTGAACCTCCCTTCATACCAAAGAAGTCTGAATTCTTTTTTTTTTATGGGATACTGATATTATTTAATACTGTTCACATATTTTATGCACTTCTATGATTCTAAACTTTGTATCATCTACTGGCTTCTGTAAAACTCCCCCAAATTTCATTTAATTTCTTATGCTGACCCATGATACACAGAAACTGCAACTGGGAAAGCCACAATGTATATTGTAGAGGGCGACATCATCACCCTAGTCCCTCAGGCTCACCTCCCAGGTGTTATCTTCTCTTGACGCCTCACTAGCACTCAGCCTCCATATCCAGTCTTTTGCCAGTGCTGGTCAATTTCACCTTTGCAACATCTCTCAAATACGCCCCCTTCTCTCCTCTGACACTGCCACTACCCTGGTGCAGACCTTCAGCACCTCACACCTGTATTATGATAAATAGCCTACAGGTGAGTATACCTTTCTCAAGTCTCCAATCCATTCTCCATTCAGTTACTAAAGAATTTCCTAAAGCTCATCAAGTTTGATCATGTCACCATCCTGCTCGATAAACTCAGCTATGAATTAAAGTCCTAACATGCAGGTCTAACCATGTATGTCACCTTCTTCCTACTCAATAAACTACAATAGCTCCCTATCACCTCCAGGATCAAATACAAAATACTCTGGCATTCAATGCCCTTCATGCTCTTGCCTCTCCTACCTTTCCAGTATTCTTATACTCTACACCCTGAAGTGTACTCTTCAATCCAGTGACACTCACCTCCTAGCTATTCCATGAAAAAGACACTCCATCTCTTGACTCTGGTTATTTTCTCTGGCTGTCTCTCATGCCTGAAATTCTCTCCCTCCTCCACTCTCCCTCTGACCTCTCTGGCTTCCTTTAAGTCCCAACCAATCTTCTATAGGAAACTTTCCCCAACCCCTCTTATTTCCAGAACTTTTCTTCCATTGATTATTTTCTATTTACCATTCATATAGTTTTCATTACATATATTTGTTTGCATGTTGTTTCCCCCATTAGACTGAAATTCCTTGAGGGCAAGGGCTGTCTTTTGCCTCTTTTTGTATCTCTAGCACTTGTCATAGTGACTGGCACATAGTAGGTCCTTAATACATGTGTGTTGATTGATTGATGACTATGTAGCAGGCACTGTGCTAGAGCTTTACAAATATTATTTCACTTGATCTTCATAACATTTCCTCTCATCTGTGAAATAGATAATAACTACCTCTCAGAGTTGTGACAATGAATTGAGTATATAAAATGCTTTGGAAAACTTATTGGCACTCTACAAAACATCTTAACATTTAAATTCAACTTTTATTCTCTTATGAAAGTAATCTTGAAAACCTTTAATGATGCTATAACAGGAATTTCATAGATTTTTAACAGATCCTGTAGGCATTATAGGCATAGAATGACATTTCTGAGGTATCACTATAACCTACCTCAGGTCTTTTCTTCCACACTTCCTCTTATGAAGTAAAATAAAACAATGTTCTCAATACTATAATGCCACTTGAACTGACAGCTGTATCTGCTAAAGAAAAAAAGAGTTATTTAAAAATATACCTCTTTCTCTCCTCTGACCCTGTCACTGCCTTGGGGCAGACCTTCCTCACCTCATGTCTGAATTATTTAAAAAATATTTTTGAAGGAAAGAAAATTATGGGCTAAAATACTTTTAAAATACCTTTCAAAAGCTAGGAAATAGTATATTACTTATTATACAGGCTTTCTTGAAATGAAACCTTATTGTTATATATTGTGAATCCTTTCTTATGTTCTGCTATGCATATGACATGCTTTTTTTTACTTTGTGTTTGATTTCTAATATTTGTTTATGATATGCTTTTATTTCTTTTCTCTATTCTGTATTTGTGTTCTGGCATTTGAATCTAAAATAAATGTTTTTTTAAAAAGCTAAGGAATAGGCATAAGTTCGGTTCTTGACCATGAGGTCTGCTTTCTGCCGGAAACTACCAGCCCAGCCAAGGAAAACATGCTTCACCAATATCCAGCATTGACACCAGAGCAAAAGAAAGAACTATCTGATATAACTCACCAAATTGTTGCTCCGGGCAAGGGAATCTTGGCAGCAGATGAGTCCATTGGTAGCATTGCAAAGCAGCTACAGTCCATTGGAACTGAAAACACAGGAAAATTGGTGCCTCTAGAGGCAGTTGCTTCTGACAGCAGATGATCAAGTGAACTCCTGTATTGGAGGTGTTATCCTTTTCCATGAGACACTCTACCAGAAAGCTGATGATGGTCATCCCTTCTCCAAAGTTATAAAAGATAACGGTGGCATTGTGGGCATCAAGGAGACAAAGGTATAGTGCCTCTGGCAGGGACCATTGATGAGACTCCCACTCAAGGTCTGGATGGGCTGAGTGAGTGCTGTGCCCAGTATAAGAAGGATGGAGCTGACTTTGCCAAGTGGTGTTGTGTACTGAAGGTTGGGGATGACACACCCTCTTCACTTGCCATCATGGAGAATGCCAATGTACTGGCCCGATATGCTAGCACTTGCCAGCAGAATGGCATTGTCCCCATCATGGAGCCAGAGATCTTCCCTGATGGAGATCATTGTCTGAAGTGTTGTCAGTATGTCACTGAGGAGGTCCTGGCTGCTGGGTGACCACTATATCTATCTGGAAGGGACCTTGCTGAAGCCTAATATGGTCACCCCTGGCCATGCTTGTACCCAGAAATATTCACATGAGGAGACTGCAAAGGCAACTATAACTGTCTTTTGCCTGACTGCCTCCTGCAGTCACTGGTATCACCTTCCTCTCTGGGGGTCAGAGTGAAGAGGATATCTCCATCAACTTCAATGGCATCAATACCTGCCCCTTGCACAAGCCAGGGGCCCTGACCTTCTCTTATGACTGAGCTCTGCAAGCATCTGCCTTCAAGATCTGGGGTGGGAAGAAGTAAAATGTCAAGGCTGGCCAAGAGGAATATATTAAGCAGGCCACAGCCAACAGCCAAGCTGTTCAAGACAAGTATACTCCAAGTGGAAAGTCAGGAGCCCCAGTTAGCAAGTCTCTCTTTATCTCTAACCATGCCTCCTAATGTAAGTGAAGGCCTTCCACCTGGGTATGCCCTAACACTCCAGGCCATCCCTCAGCCCAGGAAGAGGCTGAGATCCCAGAGCTTTGTGCTGACCTCTCCCATCACTCCTAACTTGTGTGGTATTGCTCTCTGGTCAATCTAGTGACCCCTCCTCAGCCCACTTTTTCCAATAAACAACTATTTAACAGAAAAAAAGCTAAGGAATCGTGCAGCATAGCAACAACATAGTGTAGTAAATAAAGTGCTATGCTATGAGTCAGAAAAACCTCGGTTTAAAAATTCTGCTTCAGACACTTTTTAGTTGTGTGACCCTTGGCTAGTCATTTGACCCCCTCTGAGCCTTAGTTTCCCTTCCTGTGAAGTGAGAATAATAGGAACTACCTCACAGGGGTACTATGAGGACCAAACTAGACAAAGTTTCTAAGTTTAGCAAACTTTCAAATTCTACACGAATGTGAAGTATCATTATGCTCAATCATAAAGATCTTAGATAGAGGGCTAAAGAACTCAAAGGACATCTAATCCGACCCACTCATTTTTTACAAATGAGGCAAATGAAGCACAGGAAAGCGAAGTGATTTGCCCAAGGTAACAGAGCAGCAAAAATCAGAGATGGCACTAGATTGCAGGTCTCTAACTCCACAAACAATACTCTTTCCACTGTACCAAACTGCCTTGCTGAAAGTCAATTTTATCTCTGCATAGTAATAGCATTGAGATTGCTTCCAAGAAATTCTTTATCTATTTAGCACATGCAAACATATTATTTGGGAGTAGGGAAATGGAAAAACAAGGTGAAAGTATGTAGACTAGTTCTTAATTATAACTCAATAATTTACATTCATTTGGTACTTTAAGACTTTTTCAGAGAACTTTCTTTACAGTAATCCTTTGAGGCAGGTGGTTCAGGTATTATCTTCATTTTACAGATAAAAAAACTGAGGTATGGAGAAGTTAAAAGACTTTCTCTGAGTTACATAGTTCATAAGTATGTGAGGCAGGGCTCAACCTAAAGACCTTCTCACTACCATTTCAATGTTCTTTTCATCACTAATAGGTAAACAGGAAGTCCCTATTTTTGCTCCTCAGGTGGCCATTTTAGTTTGGGGGACAAACTGGAGATTTAAAGTGAAGGTAAGGATACAAATTTCATTAAGTATTCCTGAGTACATCCTAGGACCACTCCAAACCACTACGATGGCACCCAAAGCAGAGAATTCCTAGAGAATATGGTTTAGTGAACAAGCATAGCTCCTAACAATATTTTCTCTTCCCTAAACCCCAAGCCTGCCCTTCCTCTTTCAAATCTCTACCTGTGGCTATGACCTAGAGAAGACACTGGATTTATACCTACATTCACTTGGCTGCTTTGACCTTGTGGAGGTACCCAAAAATATTGTCTGAGAGGGCTATTTTCCTCATAGTTCTCTGCCTGCTCCTTTCTCTTCTCCACCCCTGTCTCTAAAGAAACTGCTTTCCTTTCCTCTTAAGGCATAAAGCCACATTTTTTAAAATTTCAAGATATGTAGAAAATAAATAGCAGGGGCCAGTTATTCTGCATTGTGGAATTCTTAAGGCTATAAACTAGGTTCATGTGAAATCTGGCTCTACAAACCTGTTCATCCTGCTAACCAATGAGTTAACTCCCATTTGATCAGGTCTTAGAGAAAAATATTAATTGTTTGCATTTAGTTTTGTCATTTTGATCACCATCCCACCCCACCCCTTGCTTAAGCTAAGTACAATCTCCCGAGAAGGAAAAAAGAAAGAAAAAAAAATAAAGAAATCAGCACTCCAATTGATTCAAAAGAAGAGGTGATATAGAAAATAAAACCAATATATTCAACAGAGAATAATCTTATACACTGTCTGTAGAGTCAGCCTTGGAGTCAGGAAGGTGGGTGGGGTATCACTATTGACCTACTGATGGTGTGAAATTGGGCAAGTTGGTTAATCTTTCCTTGCCAAACAACTTTCTGATATTATAAATCATAGCCACTGATGTGAATTGGTGGAGTGAACCTCCCCTCCACCCAGGGAGGTTCCCACATGGATAAAGATAAGAACATAGTTCTAGACAAAGGTATGCACTGTACAATTCATTAGGGTGTGTACATAGGAGTTTTAAAGTGAACATTTATTTTTTCAGTTTTACTGACTTTTTGTGATCCCATTTGGTGTTTTCTTGGCAAAAATACTGGAGTGGTTTGCCATCTCCTTCTCCAGCTCATTTTACAGATGAGGAAACTGAGGCAGAGTTAAGTGACTTGCCCAGGGTCATACAGCTAGTGTCAGAGGCCAGATTTGATTTCAGGAAGATGGGTTTTATCCACTGTATCATATAGCTGCCCTATTTAGTGAATTCCTAATTGTAAAGGATATTATTTTTATTCTTCACAGAAATTAAAATTTAATTCATAAAAATAACAAGTAAATACTTAAAATACAAACAAAAATGAGATGTGATACCATTTTTTGACATTAGGCATACTAGGTCCCATAGCTACGGATAAACTTAGGGCTGGAAGTCATCTAGCCCAGCTCCTTCATTTCACAGACAAAAAAATGAATGGTAGAGAGGTTGTAACTTGCCCAAGGTCACACAGATAGTAAATGCCAGAAGTGGGGTTTTTGACTCGGATCCCATGACTCCACATGTACTATGTGCATTTTCCAGGGCACTGTGATGTAGGTCAAAGGCAAGAATAAAAATGAAAAGCATATTTACTCGAATAGAGATTGAACCTCTTACTTCACTGGTACAGGGAAAGTCACTCTCCCAACACTGTTACTTCTGTTATTGCTCTGCAACTGAAAGTCTTGTTCTTAAGCTGGGGTCCAGGAACTTTAAATGCACACACACACACACACACATACATATATAACTAACAATTGTTTTCAATTTTGACATACTTTCCTATTATTTTTCTGTCATGTTCAACCAACAGAAGTTGGTTGCCTAAACAAATAATTCCTTTCATATATTAAAATTGAAGGCCATGTTGGATCTATTACTGAGTCACCATTTCATAAAAATGTTCCATGAACTGTCTCACCTTTCTCATTCTTGCCTTAAATGTAATTATGAAGTTTTGTGAAGCTGGCTTGCACTGCTATGTCCCACTTAGTCCGTTCATACTCCTGGATCTCATAACTACCAGGCTTAAAGGAAAGAGGGGAAAAATATGTATTCAAAAATACATAAAAATGTATTTTATTTTATGAATTAAAAAAATTACTTTAAGAAGAGGTCTTAGACTTAACTTGACTGACAAAGGGGGATCCATAACACAAAAAAGGTTGAAAACTCCTTTCTTAAAGTTAAGTTTGCTCACTGAGACATTAAGTAACTCATACAGGGTGACACAGCTACTAAGTGTCAGAGGTACATACTAAACCTAAATTTTAAACTCAGATCTCCCCGGATCTCAGACAAGCTCACCCCCTACTACTCCACTCTGCTTCCTCCAACTCACATTTTCATATTTTTTTAATGTAAATGAATAAAAGTTCTGCTTAGACAGAAGGCTTGTTTCAGGTCACATTCTAGATGTCAAATGGAAACTCACATTACTACTCGTTTTATTTTTTTTATTATTTTTTTTATTATTTATTTTTAACACAGTTTATAACAGATAAAGCAATTCCAACTTTTGATCAGGTGATACTTCTTTTTAAAGCATTTACAATATGGACCACAAAAGACTTTTTTTTTAAACATTAACCAACTGAGACACAGATAATATTTATGTTGCTAACTTCACAAGCTCTTGACCTAATTGTCTCCACAGTATTACTAAGAATTAAAGGACCCTAACGTTGTTGATCTAAAGTCCTATGCGTGATAGCTTAATTTTAGACTTAACCTCGGATGTTCCTCTACCCATGATCTATAATTGAATAGATCTGGTATTAAGCTTACAAACCTTTTGACTATAGGAAATTGCCACCAATAGTAAGGCCATTGCAGGGATGCAATATCTCCCCAACTTCACGTCAATTTCAGACAGGATTAGATTATCCACTTGCATTCAGTTAGGCTTAAAGTCTGCCAGGTATCAGTGGGTTACTACTGGTTTTAAAGTTGCAAGGTGTTTCTCTCAATAACCCTTTGATATTGGTAGAAAGCTAAACCTGCCAAACCAGCCGCAGTCTTTCAGGATAGGCTACACCCTCGCCTCTCTTTAGTGGCCAGGCCTTGCTCCAGCTGCAGTGCGGGAAGAGACAGCAGGGATCCTCTGACTGGCAGGGCACCCAGCAGCTACCCTGCACTAGGTGAGTGCCAGCGTGGGCGGTAGCAGAGGGGTGTGAGGTCTCCGGCCTTCTAGAACAGCCTTGGGGCTACCTGGGCGTCACCCACAGGTGAGAAGGAGGGTTTCGAGGAGGCTCAGCGTGGGGTGCGCGTAGAAGGCTCCAGGTCGGCCTGATCCGTGGCATTCGCTTGCCCGCCAGGTCCCAGCCGGGTCAGACGCTAGGGCTGGCAGTGTTCCCGGGTGCGCTCTGGGCGGGCCCGCACCCCTGGGCGCACCCTCGGACCCCCACGCACGCCGTAGGACCCGCCTGGGCGGAGTCTCTGGCCGAGGTGCGTCCCCCTGGGAGCAGGGGCGGAGAAGTGGGTCAAGTTACGTGGGCCTCCCCTTCAGCCCGGCCTGGTCCCAATTCCCTCGCATCTTTTCCTGCAAGTTACCTCCGCCGCCCATGTCCGAGATGCCCGACCCAGACCCAGAGGAGGAAGTTCCCGAAGACGCCCCCGCCCCCGAGACACCCAACTGGAAGGGCTTGGAGGAGACAGCCCGGGAGGTAGCGACTGACTTCTTCAACTTGGCAGGAAGGAGGGAGAGTCAGGGCGCAGAGGAAAGCAGTGACTCAGGATGCCCAGGCCCCGAGGAGGCCTGGGATGGGGAACTATCTTCCCTTGGGGAAGTAGGTGGGATGGGGTGAAATTGAAACCCATCGTAGCGTTCTAGCTCTTGGAACACCCTGTCCAGGGGGAAGGGAGGCTTATATTTCAAACCCGAGTGATGGACGGCAGAGCAAACCTTAGCATCTTGAGACTTTGGCAAGACCTCTGGGACCAATATTGAGAAGCAATCACATTTTGGGGTTATTTGCAATGTAAAAACAAAAGTTCCCAGGTCTCATATAATTTTAGCCGAAAGTCACCGTAATTTTAGCGAAGAATTTATTATATAAATATAGGAGTCGTCGTTCTAGGCAATAAACAATAATTTTATCCCGGAAATCTTGGAAATAAGTATTTCCTGCTGTAAAAATAAAATATTGCCTGTGACATAGAGGTACTTGAGGTTGCAGGAAATTGTTATATGTTTTTCAATTTATAAAGCACATGCAGAACAGGCTAGTCTCAATTTTTGCACACAAAGTATGACTCCTAATCGGATACAGAAGTAGGCCACCATTATTGTTAAAAACGAGTTTTTAGGGCTTCTTCCTTCTGTATTTTTTCCCCTCTTTCCTTTAAGGCTGGTAGTTATGAGATCCGGGAGTATGAACCGGCTAAGTGGGTTAGTACCTCCGTTGAGTCAATGGACTGGGATGCAGCAGTGCAAGCTGGCTTCACGAAACTTCATAATTACATTCAAGGGAAGAATGAGAAAGGTAAGATGGTTCATGGTACTTTCATATGAAATGATGACTCAGTAATAGATCCAACTCGGCCTTCAATTTTAATATATGAAAGGATTATTTTGTTTAGGCAATCAACTTCTGTTGAATGACAGAAAAATAATAAGAAAATATGTCAGCTAAAATTGAAGGACAGACAGGAAAGACCTAGGTTCATATCTTATCTCAGACATTTATTAGCTGTGCCACCCTGGAGAAGATGTTCAACTCCCTCCCCCTTTTTTTATTGTCTCAGTTTTAACCTCTAAGATCTCTTCCAACTCTAAATCTGTGACCTCATAGACCAGAGGTAGTTGGTTCAACAAAATAAAGAATAGCTAGTAAGATACAGTCTTATCTTTTTCAGATTAAGAATCTGAATCCTCATCTGCAAATGAGAGGATTGGACCTTTCACATTTTATTCCAGCTCTAGCTCTGTGATCCTAAGCAATTTAGTACATTTAAAAAAAAAATCTCCTTGTTCATTTCTTTTATTTGGTAATAGAGGAAAGCCAGGAGTTGAAAGTAACCTTACACCAGGTGTTTCAAGAACATGGGGGTTCGGGGGAAGGGATGGTGGTTGAGTAACACTCTTTTAGTTGAGGCTGAGAAACAGAAGTGAGAACAAAGCTAGGATAATACCTTATTCCTATCACTACTATGACCATAAAATGTTTCTTCGGAGGTTTTTCTTGGTGTTTTTCCTTTCTCTATTTCTGTTTAATGAATTCATTATAAGCACTTCAAAATAGCCATCTGATCTACCCTTTCCTAGTGTTTCGAGGTTATCTGATGGATTTGATAACTCCACCTGGCAATACCATTTAATACAGGAAACAGAGCAAATTACAGCATATATATGTATCTGTGTGTGTATATACACATATTTAAGGACTGAGGTTTCTTTAAAATTCTGTATATACTGAGAAATATGTAAGATCATTCTGTTCAAGAAAATTATAGGCAGGTAGGAAGAGAAATAACTGCACAGAAGAGTACGCTATAGTTTCAGCTCATTCTTCTTTGTCCTCTCCTCCCCATTGGTAATCGTGTCAGAGGTAAAGATCAAGATGACTACCCCAGTGACAAGCTATGTGGAACCAGGTTCGGGGCCATTTTGCCAGTCTACAATTACCATTTCCTTATACATCCCTGCTGAACAGCAATCTGATCCACCGAAGCCTTCGGAGTCAGACGTCTTTATTGAAGATAGAGCTGCAATGACAGTGTTTGTGCGGTACGTGGGAGGTCGTTTAGCTCTTCAGACTGATCATTTTACTTGTGTGCTCCTACAGTTCCTATGCAACTTGAGTCTTAGGGGAAAAAAGAGGACTAATATACTTAAACAGACATTTCTTTCATGTTTAGATTCAGTTCAATTAAATATTTATTAAACACCTACTATGTGCACGGCACCATGCTAGAAGTTGGAGATAGAATAAAAAGGAATTTATATTCAGTGAAGGAATGGGAGGGTATAACAATATGTGCATACATCCACAATTAAATACAAAAAATATATGAATTAATGTCAGGAGGGAAGAGTGTATCAGGAAAGGTGATATGTAGGGGTGAGTAAGCACATGAAGGATATTTCAAAGATGGGGATTCCATGAGGTAGAAGTGGAGGAAGTACATTCCCCAGGGGACCACTTGTGCGAAAGAATAACTGGAGTGTGGAAGAGAGTTTGTGTGAACAGGTACACTCAGGACTGAAAAAGGTACATAGATACCAGTAAGGTAAATCATGATGAATTGTATTGTGAGAAAAGAAAAGGTACCTGTCAGTCGCTGGTTTCCAGGGGCCACCAGTGTAGTTAGATAACCTGAGTTCAAAAATAACTGCAATATAAGGGAGTATGGGTAGAGATGAGTGCAACAGCAGTTGAGAAAAGGAAAGAATCACTTCTCTCTGGCTGATGGATCAGGAAAGGCTTTATGGAAGTGAGATTTGAACAGGAAATTTTTTTCCAAGCCCAGTTAGCTTATATATCAGAATATTCTAAAAGATTGACTCTTATTCTCTTGATTTTATGTTTCAAATTTAACAACAGTTAACTTTTAGTAGCTAAAGTGTGACTTTCCAACTCTCAAATGAATTCACAGGAATGAAATAGGTTAGT
Source organism: Bettongia penicillata ogilbyi (assembly GCA_023548195.1). Taxonomy (NCBI): domain Eukaryota; kingdom Metazoa; phylum Chordata; class Mammalia; order Diprotodontia; family Potoroidae; genus Bettongia; species Bettongia penicillata. Next base: position 7,003,906 of record JAJHZJ010000147.1, read on the forward strand.
TGAAACTTTTGTTTTATCAATCCATGCTGTGTGTATACATATGAAGTATATATAATAAAATAACATTTTATTATATTTACTATATATGCCACCAGATTATATTTTATTGTTATAAAATAATAATAAATATCTAATATTATATTTCTGTGGGCATGTATATATTTGAAAACAGTTATAAAGCCATGTTCTGGTTTTTCTAGTCAAACATTTCTACATTGTATCTAAGGAGAGCTGGAAGTGGGGGTGGGGGAAGAAAAAGCAGATTAGGCAACTGTCTCTCTCCCTACAGCTTTGGTCCTATGCATATTTCTCCAGGATAAGATATAACTAAACATATCTCCTTTTTACTCCTAATTGGTGCTTATTTTGGCAGAGATTTTAGGCATTTCTAAGTATTCATCTTTAACCTCAAAATCTACTACTTTCCCTGTTATGCTACAACTAGTAATTGATACAAACATATATGGTAATAAACACTTGAGAAAATGAACTTCATTTACCCACATTTCCCCTGGTTCTTATTCCTCTTCCCCCATACATAGCATCTAAAGTATATTTATATATTAGCAGAGGTATAGGGAGTATTAAGGAAGGACTAGCACCTCTGGTGTCTAAATAGTCACCCAGCTTCTCATCTTTGACTCATGAGGAGTGACCACACCCCAGCAAAACTGACAGAAGGGCTAAACCAGGGTGAGGGTAGCCTGTCTGTGAATTAGGAGGATGTCTACTCCAAGCATGTGAAGACTTTCTCTGTTGGAATGGGTCGCTGAGAACAGTTTGTTCCAACGACCATGAAGGCAGCTGAAACAAGTACTATGGAGTGCTTAGAGCTTGGTCAGACATCGAAGACACCAACGTCATCCACTGCATCCCCAAGTCATTGCCAGCTGTCCTGACTTTTGTCTTGCCACTGGACTTCTACGACTCTGGAAGAGTGAGGTGAACTACTTTGCGCAATTCTGCCTCACTTAAATCCAGTTCATATGCAAGGCAAGACATCAGCCAGTGATGTCACTGATCCTCTTTGAAAACCAAGTACAAACGATAACATTTTAGCTGCCATTTGAGTGTAGGGAAATGATTGCGCTAGCTCAATGTGAAGATGTCTATTTCTCATGTTTCCATGTATTTTAAAACTCAAAATGTATGTTTTTCTTAAAATTTTCCTTTTATTATTTAAAACTGGAAAAGAACCACCCCCAAAAGTACTTAAACTCATTAGTGTTGGGTAAATGTGTTTCATGGGCATATTTCTCACTGTCTTCAACATAGCTCTTTTGCAGAAAAGGAAAAAAAAACCTATCAAATCTCATTCCGTTTTCCTGCTCATTTACCCCATATCTCCTTAAGGGAAAGGCTTGAGGTAGATGACAAAAACATTTAAAAAAAACCCAAACTGGTATTTGTTATTCAGAAAAACATACATTCCCTTGGAGAGAGAATTGTTGTTATCATATCCCTAGCACGGTGCCTGGCATTTAATAGACGTTCATTTGATTTCATAGTTACATAGTTTGAAGATATAGACATGTTAGGGGTATGGAATTATACCTACCAAAATCATTAATACAATGCTTTTCCTGGAATACTGCCACCATTACTAGTTTTCCTACAGCCCCTTCCTTCAGGAGGAAACAAGTGAGTGGATAATTAATTGACCTGGACAAAATCCCTAATTTTGAACTTTATTTTTAAATGCTTATGTTAACCCCCAAGCCCAAGAGTTAATAAACTATGACCGTTGTTACTAAGTAGTAGTATTCAAATTTTATTGACATTTATTGCTTTTCTTTTTCACAGGTCCTTTGATGGATTTTCTAGTGCCCAAAAGAACCAGGAACAACTCTTGACATTAGCAAGCGTTTTGAGGGAAGATGGAAAAGTCTTTGATGAAAAGGTTTACTACACTGCAGGCTATAACAGTCCCTCTCAATTGCTTAATAGACACAATGAGGTGTGGTTGATCAAGAAAAATGAACCTCCCAAAGAAAATGAGTAAAAAAAATTCTAAGGGCAAAAGTTCTACTTAATGCAGACCTCAATACTACTGTTAAGCAAATTGCTAATGTAGCCTTCTATATAAAAACACCAACTGAGCTTTATGTGCCCTTTCTAATGCCTTCCCTTTGCTTCAAGAATAGGGTGGCAATTCACAATTCCAGCTTATTTTCAACATTTAATCTGATTAATGGTGATAGTCTTTCTCCTTTTTCACCAGAGGGTCAGAGGAAATATCCAAGGATGTATCTTTCTTCTTTTCTGATATTTTTTTTCCTATTCTTGCTTCCATGGGTAGAATATTATCCTCTCTTCCACCAGTGCAATTCTTACCTGTGGATAGAGTGCCAAGCTATCAAGCCCTGGGGAACCCAAGACACCAAATTCCAAGTAGTTAGTCAAGATCCTAAACTTCCCATCACTTTGGACAGCACTTCTCTATTCTATTGTTAGCTAATTTCCGTCTGCCTTCTTAAAGGACCACTGGTTCATAAAAGAAGCAGAACAGGGTGTCTAAGTTAGTGATTTCTAACCCTGCTTTTTGACTCAGAGGATTCTACTTCAAAGGATGCCTGTTATTATTTTTTTTAAGAATCTTAATTAAATTTAAAAAAAATTATAACTCGCTTTTAGGAAGGAATAGTATGGAATTCAAACAAATGCTGCAACACTCTCCCCATGCCTGCAAGAAATTTTACTTTTTCTGGTTTACTGTTACAAACTTCAATGTCTTCTCTATCATCCGACAAAATGAAGTGTTTAATGTTTAACAGACTTAAAACCTATGTGCATTTTTACCCCATTTAACCATATAGCCTTATAGTTTTTGATCATATAGCTGCCCTTTGTTAATAAAATGGTAATTTTAAGTGCGACTTGTAGTTTTTGAGATTGACAATTTTCAGTTTGAAAACCCAGATCCTTATTTTCCAGAGGCATTCTATTTAGTTTGCAATATTTAATACTTCCCTAAAAATTTTCAATGTAAAAGAGACCTAATAAGATTCCTTCTACAATTAGCTGGCACAGTGGATACCATGGTGGGCCAGGAGTCAGAAAGACTTTAGTTCAAATCCAGATTCAGAAACTTACTGGCTTATGACCCTGGGCAGTCACTTAAACTGTGTTTGCCTCAGTTTACTTCCTCATCTACAAAATGGATATCATAATAATGCTTACTTCCCAGGGTTTTTGTGAGGATCAAATGAGATAACTGTAAAAAACTCCTAGCACAGTGTTTGGCACATAATAAGCACCATATATTAAATGTCCAATATAATTAGTTTTATTTACTGGGAGTAGTCTGAAAGTTCCCTTCATAGTGAATAATACCTTCTATTACTACCAGTGCAAATATACAGGTATTACTGGGATGTGGCTAATTCTAACAGGCAATTTGTAATACGTATACATATACACAAGCATCTCCATATTCACACTATCCTTATTTAAAATAGCATTTATTCTTATAAACAGCAAGATCCTGTAAATTTGACATACAAGGGACCAGGGAAATATTGATTTTCTATTAACTACTTGGATTATTCAATTTAATATTGAATAGTAATGCCATCTGCTATTTCTCAGCCTCCTCCTAATAGCTCCTGAGGAGCAAGGTTGTAAGATATACTAAAGATTTTAGTTCCATGTCAATCGCTCCATGTTACCCAAACCTGTCTTTTCCCTTTTTTTATAAGACTGAGACCTATTTCTTCAGCCTATTCTGTCTGCCTCCACACCAGATAATGAACAGATTTTTTTTTCTCACTTATTTTCTCATAATTCTTTTTCCTCAAATGGGAATAAGACATGAAGGGAGAGACTATTTAGGAGCAGCTTAGATGCCTGCAGCATAAGGTATAAGCTGAAATACCATAATTAGGAACTGATAGAATGAGAAAAAACAAAGAAATGGGCTATGTTAGTTATATCTCTCTGTTGACCATACTTGGTCTTCACTCCCTTTGTATAATCTTGCTTATGAGGCAAATTATGGTATGTAATTTGTAGTTACATTGTAGAATTGTGGAACAATTTTTTTACTAGGTCGAATCTAGATATTAGATATGGAATCCATACTTGGACACAAATATTGTACTTCTGTTTGACTGTTAAGGCATTTCTAAGTATTCATCTTTAACCTCAAAATTTACTACTTTCTCTATAATCCACAACCAGTAATTGATACAAACATATAAGGTAATAAACACTTGAGAAAGTGAACTTCATTTACCCACACTTCCCCTGGCTCTTATTCCTCTTTCCCCGTACATAGCATCTAAAGTATATTTACATATTAGCAGAAGTATTAAGGGAGGACTAGCACCTCTAGTATGAGGGCTTGCTTATCCACTTTTGGTGTCCAAATAGTCACCCAACTCTTACAATCCTTTCCTACCTCTTAAAACAGGGAAGTATTCCTGTATCTTCTGTGAAACATCTTACGAAGCCCTTGCATTTCTCATCTCTGGAGCCCATCACCTAGGCTGAGATTATCCTTAAATCATCCAAACCATTTTCCCCTTCTGTTTAATAATGACTTCATCTTAGACTATTTATGGATCAGAATAGGCATTTGTGTTTGCATACTTGTGTGTGTGAGGAAGCTGAGAGTGAGAGAAAAAAAAAAACATTCCCTTTGTTGCCTTTTTTCCTGCTACTGTAGTTTACTATATATCTGCTATTGCTTTTAGTCCAAATGGTTAACATAAATCCCACCAAAACAATCCTGATCTAATTGAAAGATTTCAAAAACTATGCTAAACCCCAAATGGCACAAGGGTAGAAGGCTGAGCTTGGATCCAGTGGGAAAGATATGGGAAAGAATACGACTTCTATCCCTTGCCAGAGGGTGACCACTGACAAGGTGCTGGAAGTCTTTGAACCTGTTTCCTTTGTAAAAATGGGATCAGTAGTCCTTTAAAAGGTCATCTTAAGGAGCAAAAGAGGTAACATGTTAAACATTTGGTAAACCTTGATCTGCTATGTAAATTATTCTTTGAAAGCAATGGTTAGGTTAGAGATCAAAGGATGTGCTACTAGGTTAGTTATTCAAATAATCATTCCTTCTCAGCTCTTCTTGGAAGAATTTTCTGCTTTCTGTAGTTCAGTGGCAAGGAGGTTTCATGGCCATAGGATCAATCTGTGACTATCTAGCATTTAAAGGTCTTGATACTGGAGGGAGGGGATGTCAGATTTGTCTTCATTCCATTTTACAGTGTCACTAAATCTAGCAACAAAAATTTTTGGTATTCTCAAGGTATTTAAGAACACAGGAAGCTAACAACTCAATACTGGAGAGAAGGTCTTAGAATATCTAGGACAGGGTTAAGGACCACACTTGTGATTTCACAGGTATAGAGAATTCCCAGATTAGGAAAGTATGCCAAAACAGGTCAGCAGCTTCTCTGTAACTACAGTGAAAAGTTACTGCTAAGCATGTTGACCCTGAAGCCAGTTCTCTATTCATCACACCATAATGCCTTCTCAGCATTACTAGAACTTTGATTAAATGTAGGTCTTTGTCCTCGTAATTCTCTGCACACCTCTAAGAAAGTTCCTCCTTCTCTGCACAAGCAACCAGGAAGGGTTGAATGCTTCCGTGTTATTTGTATTTGTTATTCAGACTACATAGAATTTTATTTGTTGTACTTTCCCATGTATATGGCACCTATGAGCCCAGTGTTTATGGCCATTTCTGACTTCTCACTCTTGGGTTGCCTCCTCCCACTGGAACCTTCTGGTCCCAGTTCATATCCTCTTCTCTTTTTTTTCATTCAAGCAAAACATTTGATGAGCGTGTAAAACATAACTTGCCCCATTACCACACCATCATTGTGATCAGCACACAGTAGGAAGAAAATTGTAAAATATTACTTTGCTTTGTTTTTATTAAAGCAGGTTTAAATAGCGTATTTGGACAATTTTAGAAAAATCTGATAATCTCTCAATGAGGTTTGTTATCAACTTTACCTTCAGGGTAGGTAACTTATTTATACTGAGTAGTGGGTTCCTTTATTCAAACATTTTTTGATCTTACAGAAGATTCCTTAAATTTTATCATACACAGGAAATGCTACTAACTTCTAAGAATTCAAATTGTAGGACCCTTATGCCTTATGCAGAAACTTCATAAAGCGCTTCTATTGTTGAATAATATCAGGTCCTGATGGCTTCCCAGCTTGAAATAAAACAATTCTACAGCAGATAGAAGGATCCTTGACATATCTTTCAGGCTATTCTCAAAGATACATTGTGTTTCCTGGTATGACTATGAAGTGCCTAGGGTAGAGATGTTGGATGGAGAGATGAAAAAACATTACTGCAGATCTTAGGAAGGTATTTTCATGTGAGAGACAAGATAACAATCGGCTGCCTCACTTTATTTGGGCTAAGTATCACAGCACAGTCTTCTTGGATCCCTCTGCTAAAGAAGGCATTAGTGAAGGTCCTGAATTTACATAGCTAACAAAGAAGTTCAAAGGACAGGGAGGAAGCAAGAGGTAGGGGTCACAAACATATTTCCCTAAAATAAATAAATCTATACACTTTTTCCCCCTACATACTAAAAATGGGTAAGTTCTAAGTTGGGGAAGATTAAAAATGTGATTAACAACCTCAGTTATTTACAGACAATATAAAAGACTGCAGAAGCCAATTAATGTAAAGTTTTTTGTTTTTCAATTTTAAAACTTCCTAGTATGACTCAAGAGTTAAATTCAACATGCCAAATTTAGCCACTTTTTCTTTACTAAGAAGAATTACTCAGTGTTTTCTTCCAAATATCATTTTTAATATACAAGACAATTAAGATAGACCTTTCTATATTATGAAAATTTTCAAAAGAATACTGTAGGCAATTTGGAAAGAAACAGCCATAACTTATTCTTTGGTATGACCAAAAGTTACCAAATATTGATATTTCAAGTGATGAGAAACTGCCAAACAAATTAAATTCTGGCAAAAAAAAAGTTTTAAAAGGAAAATCTTCACCCAGTTTTGTAGTGCAAGCTTTCAAATTTAATTTTGGAAACAATTTTATTTATAAACAGAAAATTCCAATTCTAGTAGTATGTCACTTACTCTGATTCCTCTCTTTTATTATCACTAAAGTCTTTTTGCATATCTACAATAAGTCATTTTAGTTTTACCCAAAGTTGTTTATATTTCTGTTCAAGGAGGAAATTCATTCAAAAATACACATACCTTCTAAAAATCAGGCTGAAGGCTGCATGAGCAGGTGGCTGCATAGCAGTAGACACCGAGTTTTAGTGGTGCCATTTTCACATACTTTTGTCATTTTTACAAAAAAAAAAAGAAAAAAAATCTCTTTTTTTCCCAGAAAAAAGTACCTGAACCAATGATTCCAGCCCTCTCCCAACTTCTCTGGACTAACCATGACACGCTTGAACTCTAAAGCACACATGCATATATACTCATATGGTTCCAGAAATTCACAATGCCACCACCTCTCACCAGTTATGGACCTTTTTGTGCTTATGGAACTCACTAAACTTGATATATATACTTCAAAAGCAACAGCCATCTTGTGTCCCAGAAGCTTCTAGGTTACCTACATTGACCTCTTTGCTCCTATACTTTCTTACCAAGGAAAAACACAGGCTCCCCAAATGCACATATACCCTTATGTCCCCAGCATCTAGGAAAAGCTCTCCCCAGAAAGGACTTTCAGAAGTTAAGCTTCTAATTGCTTTTAAAGCCAGAGGATATAGATACCATGTTAAGTCCTATATGACCTTCCTCTACCATGTAGAGCCAGCAATGATCTGGCACGCAGCACAAACACAGAGTGTGATCAACACTCAGCAAAGGGAATGGTACCAATCTGGGATTACTCCTAGTACCCATACCTCATCCCTGGTGCATATCATCTGGAATACTAAGCTGGAAAGTACGTTCGTCCTTGATGCCTAACTCTCTTCCCTTAAAGAACTTCTACATTGTCCTGATAGAGCCTTACTAACTGCCTTATCCATTGCATCTAAATGGTTAGGAGCCTGGGCTCCCTTGGAGCCAGGCTCTTCAGAATAGTGAAGATCACCAGTGTCCATTTCAGTCCCGGTAAATCCTTCTATTTCTTCCTCCCTCCCAACTCCTGAAGTCCGATGGATTCTGCTCTCTGTGGGTTCCATTGCTTCTCCTTCTCCTTCAGAAATGACAGTCATGGGGCTACTTTGAATCCGGTTTCTCATGCTGTACCTGCTGCTCGCTGCAGAGGGTGGTGTCCGGCTCCGACCGTACCTAGTGCCAGAGAAAGACAGACTCCGTGGCATCAGGCCCTCATTCTTGGCCCACTCCTCCTGGGCCCTCCTGTTCTTGTTCGGAGAACAGCTTGAGGGGCTTTCAGGTGTGTCCGGTGAGGGTTCTGATCTGGATCTCTGAAACCTTGGGTCCGTATTCTTCAGCATTTCAGCTGCTGACATGCGAGCGCTGGCATCTGTCCGGCTCCCCTTTTTCAGCAGCAGAGCTTTGAAGTTATCACTGCTAGTACTACTCTTACGAATGCTTCTCTGTATTGATCCCACTTGTTTAAGGGAAGCCAGGGCAGGGGCAGCACCAGTGGGTGTCACTGGGGGTGACGGAGAATGGTTTCGGGAATGATCATCGTCGGAATCCTTCCGGCCAAGGACTTTCCGTTTAGATCTGCAATGTAAGAACAAATGTTTAAAATAAGTTATCTTACATGAGTCCATAAGGGAGCAATCAAAAACAACATACTGTCTTACACTAAAGACTCAAGCTATTAAATGAGTTCTTTTTTTTTTATAACAATAATAATAGCAGACGTATATATGTAATGATTTCATGGTTCACAGTTTTCTGGCTTACAAAATGTTTTATAAATACAGGTTGTCCTAGTTTAAAAAAAACTGCAATGAAACCTTTAGGATGCCTTGTATCATCTCAATTGATCCTTATCACAATCTGTAAGATAGGTATGTATTATTATCTCTTTCTTACAGATGAGAACATTGAGACTGACTGAAATTGATTCGCCCAGATTAACAAATAAGTAGCTGTGCTGGGGTTCAAGCACTGACTTCAATCCCATGTTTTTTGCACCAAAAAATTTTCTTGTAGAATTTATATGTAATTGAACCTGATGGTAATACACTGCAAATCACCTCATGCCTTTACATTTCATCAATTCTTTCCTCCACCAGTTCTTTTCCAGTTCCCAATCTGGACCAGCACAGGCCCAGTCTGTAACCCAGTCCTGAATTACCTTCACTACCAAGGACTCCTGGTAAGGCAGCTCTGCATAGGAAGGTATACTATTAGTCACAATGCCTACTGATAGACCTGCCTGCCACAAGTTACTCCACATTCCAGTCCATCCTCCACTCAGATATGAAAGTGATCTTCCTAAAATGCAGGTTTGACTCCCAATGAACTCTACCTCCAGGATCAAACAGAAAATCCTCTGTTTGGCATTCAAAACTTTTTACGACATAGTCACTACACACACACACACACACACACACACACACACACACCTCACCTTTCTCATATTTGTACAACTTATACCTTTCTCATATATTCTGTGATCCAGCGGCAGAGGCCCCTTGCCATTCCTTGAACAAGACACTCCCCATCTCTAACTCCAGTCATTTCCACTAGCTGTCCGCCACGCTAGCAATGCCCTTCTCTGGCATCCTCCAGCTCTCTACAAGAAGTCTTTCTTGATTCACCCTCACTTCTGGTGCTTCCCTTTGATGGTTATTCTCCATTCATCCCCTGTATAGGTTCTTTGCACACGGCTGTTTGTGTGCTGTCTTTCTTAATGGACTGAGAGCTCCTTTAGAACAGGGACTGTCTTTTACCCTTTTTTGAATCCCCAGTGCCTAGCACATAGTAAGCACTTAATGAATGTTTATTGACTAACAAAAATTGGATTAGACTTCCCGAATTGTTACAACCAAACCTAAATCTCTAGGAAGACAGTTCTGAAGACTAGAGATGTGGAATTACAGGACCATACCAGAATTTAGCACCTTACCTCAGACATCCTAGCTACCCTGGAGTAGAGATTAGAGACATTCATTTCAAAGCTAGTTTACAGAAAGGTTTTGATTTGTGCATAATCTTGTTGGGGCTTTCTCTATTACCTTGATTATTTATAAGGACATAATTTCTACTACAATGGGTAGAGACTACTAGCTGACTAAACAGAATACTGCCTTTTTACTATTCTTCCTTCAATATCATTTTAACAATCAAATGCATAATTAAGCCAAGTATATTTGTGTCTCAGTTTAAGCAAACCTAAGATTGTTCAATCCCTTTTAAAGCTCTTCCAGTCAATCTTGTTCCATACTTCCATTGTTACAGTACATTATTATCAAACTTAACTATGTAAAATTTTAAAAATAACTGAAATATGTCATATTATGTCACTTAATGTTGTGTTTCCACCAAGAAGCAATTAATAATTTTGGGTACTGTGACTGAATTTTTTTTAAATACAGATTCATAAAACATAAATTGAAGGGGGTAGGGAATGTAATAGGATTTACTATGACATTCTTTTAAATTACATGCTCCTCTATGTTTCCAATGCCTTCAAATAAGATCTACTTTTTAAAAGGTGTAATGTGTTTTAGTAATATATTTACTGTGTAAATTAAGGACAGCTGTAATGTAATCTTCAAATGCAAGTTTGAAAGACAGTATCAGGCAGGGAACTTAACCAGATGATCAGGAATATCCTTTGCACCCTAAAATTCCTGAACTAGGGAAGACAGACACCAATGCTATTTTACTGCTGCATGCTCTGTGGAATAGAAGGGAAGTATGTAGACTTCATTGCTAGCTACCAGGGATCTGGTGCTTACATAATACTCTCTCTAACACTGTTACCAACCAAAGAGCTGGAAAATGGGGAGAGGAAAAGTAGGTCAGTAATAATCTAAAGTTAAACAACACTGAAATGCTTCAGAACTCTGATGGATGCTACCTGTCTATTATGATTTAAGGAGAATGATGATGAAATATGTTTCCTATCTCTTAGTAGACTGGTGGTATACCACATGCATGCAATGAGTCTTATCTTCTGACAGTTCTCTTTTCCAGTGTGGGTCAATATTCAAAACCAATGTTCAATGGTTATTTGTCACAAGGTAAGGTTTTAATAGAGGAAAGAGATTTAGTCATTGGGAAGTGATAGTGATGTAAAAAAGAGTTTTGATAGAACATTTTTGAAAGTGGTTTGATCAGTGGAGTAGCAAGACTGGATGAAGAGTGATCAGGGAGTGTCACCAAGAATGGACTGACATGTCACCATTTGGAACTGCAGAAACTGATGCTAAGGTTCATTTCATTGTACTGAATAAAGCATTGGTCTGAGGGAGCGGTAAGCTTGATCCAGGGTTCACTAATGATCTACAAGGTGATCCAAAGACCATTAGTGAACCTTGAACCAAGATTAAGGACTGCCCTCCCACGAATTCCCCCAGATCAATACCTTATTTAGGACATATGTCCATAGGTATGTGAATTTGTATTTAATAAAGATTTTATAACTGTATTTCAGTACAAGTAGTTTAATTTGTAATCTTATGTATTTTACTTCATGCACATTATTCTAAGAAAAGGTCTAAGGTTTTATCAGACTGCCAAAGGCACTAATGACACAAAACAATGTTAAGAACGCTTGTCTTAGATCATTAAGGTTATAGGGAAACATCCTTCCATAAATTCATAACTAAACTACTTACTGACATATTCCTTCTTCACTGTCTCATGAAAGTGGCATTGCCCTTTACTTCTGGTGTGGATTATGCAGACAAAATTAGCTTGAAAATCATAGATTTCACTTTCTAGAGGCTTTTCTGTCCTGCCTCATGTACCTACCTTGTATCAAATAAATATTCAGCAAAATCCCATCTGTCAATCAACAAACGTTTATTTAGGGCATGCCACTGGTTGTTATTCATATGCACAGTTAATATATGTATTTCAAATAATACTTTGCTATTTTTATTGTAAATAACTTTTACAGAACACATTACCATTTTCTTTATTCAGTTTTTAAAATACAAACTATTTCAATGTGGTCTCTCTAGTTACAGCATTTCACTGTTGGCAGGAATGATTCTTATATTCTTTCCTTAAAAGTGTTCAGTCAGTTAATAGTCAGCAGGACTGGACTAAATTCTCTGCTCAGATTACATAATGCCATAAAATAAAGCACAGTTATATCATATTACTTTGGGTTTTTGTTTTTAATCACTGGTTTTGATTAATGGTATAGTTGGATACACTGGAACTGAGATACAGAGATTCAGGTTTGAGTCTTGACCTTGGCATAAGATCACAACTCTGAATCTCAGTTTTCTTATCCATAGAATGGATATAATGTATGCACAAGCTGCTTCACATAGTTCCAAAGAATCCATTTTGTAAATTTTAAAGCCTTACACAAATGTGGGCTAAAAGGAACTAGGTTCTTCCTAATAAAATACTTCACTTTAATAGTAGAGATTGCTTACTGCCTAGACATTAATATTGTATCCATTTTTAAAGGTTAAAAATATAATCAATAATAGCCAATGTCTAACCATTCAAACTCAACAAAAAGATTAATACTGTATATGTGGTTTGTAAAAAACAAAATGGCTTTAAAAGCCTACTTAAACAGCTAATGCTGGCTTAGAAATTATTTGCTTCAATAAAAGAAGAATTCACACCTCCTTGGGTGCTCTCTTTTCCATCTGGCTCTAAGTCTAAACTTGGTTGATATGCATTATGAAACTCCTGTGAAAAAGTCTGTGAACTCAGAGAATCACTCTTTCTTCTCTTCCTTCTTTTCTTTTAATATGGAGTCCGGGTCACATCATTTAGATGAATTCTTATTGTTCCTACTGATAAATCACAGCATGGATATGCTGCTTATGAAGCTGACAATATACACATATTTGATTTTTAAATCACAAACTGCATTAAGAATATATTTGTCCTTTTATTTAAGCATCTACAACATTTATACAGGATATCAAATGCATAAGCCTATTTTCACATCTTCACATGTGAATGAATCATTAGGGAGAGAAACATTCTATTTTGGTGTTTATACTTAAGGACAAAGAAAAACAAATGGCAAGATAAAAGATTTAGAAACAGAAGAGACTTTTTAGGTCATATAGTTCAATTTCTTCACTTCAGAGATGAGCAAACTGAGACGCAGGATGATGAAGTGATTTATCTGAGGTCATATTGGTAGCAAGTGGTAGAGTTGGAACATTAACTTGGGTCCACAACAGGAAAACATGCCAGAGACTTATGCCAGCTTTGTAACATGACATTAAAGGTCAGGTTTCCCCACTGAGCCCAAGTAATTTGTATTGGGGGGGAATCCGAATTAGCAGGTCAAATTGTAGCCTCTTCATTCTGCATCTAATGCTCTTTGCAAGCTTGTGGACTGACCATTAGTGCCATTGGTTTTAGACTCTGAGCATGCTTCTTTCTAGTGTCCCTAGGGTTGAGGTTTGGTAATTAAAGAGAAGAGGAATGAAATATAGATGAGCCAGTTTTAGCACCTACTAGAATTTGTTGCTAATGGCTGAACCTACAGGTGAGAAGCATTACTTTGCAATTGGGAAAGTCTAGTTTTGGGTTGGAATCTCTTACATGATTTTTTAAAACCATTTTATTCATTAGGTTTAATGTGTACAGAATATTATTTTGGTGTTCTCAAAAATAGCATGTGTTTATATTAAGTAAGTCATCTTGGATGTAGGCAGAAAAGTACTTTTTATCCCATGCAATAGTCTTCTGGGCAAGAGGCAGTTCATGTAATGTCATTTTTCAAACAGAAAACTGAATACATGTATTTGATAAAAGTTCCTTGTTCTCAGGCATAATAAGGCAATTCATGTGCAGTTACTAAAATACTACAACATACAAGGTCATCAGAAGGCAAGGAAAATGATATATTGAGTAAAATTTCAAGTTTAACTTGTATTTACTTCAAAAAGTGTATGCAAAATTCATGCAAAAATGCATGCACTTAAAAAAAATACCATATTATTATTTTTTAAAAAATCTGTGGCCAGTAGGTGGCACTAGAGTACACCTCAAAATCCACTTTTAACAAACTATGCTTTCTTTCTGCTTAAAAGGTATCTGCTTTTGTTGATACCTGCAAGTTACCAGGAAAAAAATGATTTGGCACAAAACTAAAAATAAAGAACTGTAACTTGTAGATGGGAAACAAATAATATGCCAGAATACTAAGTTCATTCAAACCACAGGGCACCAAGACACTCATTCGACATCTCATCCTAGACTGGATTATGAGAATCTATAATCCAGCTCTTGTCATATATTTTGTCATATGACTGACAGTTGGTGTTACTTGCCAGTGTATGTCATGCTTGCCAGGAGGCATGTGTTGAATCTCTGTCCCAAACTGCACCATAAAAGCAGCAGAGTAAAGGAGTTGGAGGGAAAGAAGGAAATGGAAATAGAGACACAGACAAAATCAACAGTGAAGTTAGTCAGGCAAAGAATCACAAAATATACTGAAGAGAAAACCTCAAAATGTAATTTTAAAACACAGATTTTGTTATTTTACCAAAGCAAACTTTGTTTCTTGGATCACAAGAAATAAAACATAAATTTATTATCTTGATTAGCAGTAATAGAGAAATCCATCAGTCAGAAATCTAAACAGGATTCATGGATTTTAATTTTTTTTCCTAACAATAAGCTGGGACATTTTGGGGAGCTGTCGTAAGCACTTAAAAGGAAAACAGTTTTTAGATACCTGTGAATAGCTGCAAAAAGATCCTCTGTAGTCCTGGGTCTACTTGGAGTTGTCACCTCATCACCCCCATCTTCCTTAAGGCTACTACATGGTCCAGGGGAGGTACATACCATGTCAGCCTCAAATACCCCAACTGTAGAGGAGAAAGAATGTACAAATTTAACGTAGGAATGACTAAGAATTTCAGTCTTTAAGCTATTAAAATAATTTTCATTGCTATTAGAAAAATGCAAAAGCTATACAAGTACAGGCACTGTAGTTTACAATATGATTTTCACTAAGAACAAAGGGAAAATAGTGAGAGTGTGCCAGTTGAGGCGATCACATAAAAGACATTAATTCTCATGCTTTTTTTCTGTTGAATGATATAAAACTCCATGAGACTCTAATGTTTCATTTGAACCTTTTTTTTAAAATTCTTATAACTTTCATTTAGATACCAGCACAAAAATGCTTTACCGTAGCCTCCCATTTCCTAATTAATTGCTTTAATTGAGGTTGTTTTTAATCTACTTTTTAAAATTAGATGCCTCTGCAAGGCACTGTAGGAACTCTAAGCAAAACTACATTGAATTTGTCAATCTAATCTCACATGCCTCAGTCCTCGGTCTTAAAGTCCCAAACTTGACTAAGTTCAATTACACATTAGCAAAGAGAAGGACAAAGAAGAAAGACTTACTGTTTGTGTGCTCTCGAGAGGGGGGACTGCCCACGTTACCACCACTATTTTCACAGCTCTCTATCCTGCTGCCTTCATCTGAAGTGCTTGGCTCCTCCTGCTTGGGAGCTCCTTGAGCTGGTGATGCATCAGGCTGTACCATGTAGACATCCGCTTCCACTCCTGCAAGGAAGGTGGATCCTGCAGCTCCTCCCTCTGGCACCAAGCTTTCAAAGTCTGTCTCAGCAGAACCAGGTCCTGCTGCAAAACCCTCTTTTGCCTCTTTGCCATTCACATCAACTACCTGTCCCCTGGCTGGGCTGCTGACACTCTCATTCATGTCGGTTGTTTTCTCTGCTGTGAAATCTACGTGCGGAGGTGGCACGACAAGGAACAGTTTGGGTTTCTTTGAAATTGGAGGTGGTTTCCTACTGGGTGAGGAGCCATGTGTCTCTTTTGGAGAGCTGGGCTGCTTCTGGAGCAGTGCAGTCCTGAGGTCAGGAGAGTCCTCATCCTGCCCAGAAGTTTGCACTTTTTCCTCAGCATTTGTTCCTGCAAAGGATGCTTCGGAGCATGGGATGGGATGAGCAGCATCTCCTTGCCTTTGAAAGGTGTCAAGCTCAGCTGCTCTGCTGTGCTGATCCCAACACGAGCCCTTGGTAGGAGGGGGAAGCGTGTTTTTAAAAGGGATGTTCTGGGCTTTGCCACTGTCCACTCCATTGATGCTCTCTCTGTGTTTCGAGGCAGAGGATGGTTTTAAAGGACCCTGTGGAACCACAGAACTATTTTCCTGAGATTCTGTTTCAGAAGCTGGCTTGCCTGGCTGTGCTCCTGATGTTCCTGGGGGCTTTTTCACAGGCCTCAATCGTACCATCTGTAATGCTTTTGTGGTTATCAGGGGCATTGGTGGTTTAGTGGTTTCTTCCTTGGTGAGAGGCTGTTTAAAGACAGCACAAGAAGAATCCTGCTGGCTACACTTTTTTAAAGAAGGCCAAGCTTCTTTCATCAACTTGGGGTCAAGAGGTGGAGCAGGTGGGGGAACCGAGGAGGAAAAGAGAGATGGAGGAGGTGGTGGTAAGGAAGCAGCTGAACCTGGCATACTGAAGGATGTGGGGGGAAGAGGAAAGCATGTATCAGTTGAAAGGAAGGAAGAAGCAAGGGCTTCTGGTGGTGGAGGAGGGAAGGTGGGGGAATGTTGTACAGTAGATGGCTCCAAGGCATGTGCTAAAGGAGGGGGAGGAGGAGGGAAAGGGGAGTGATCAAGAGTATGGACAGATGCTGGGGAAAGAGGATGAATGGGAGGGGCACCTATGGCTGAGTCTGACTTCTTCATGTTCACACTGCCTTCCGTCGAAGTATTGGAAGAAAGAGACGTTGAAGACGAAGAGATGGACACTGAAGATATCAGAGAGGATTTTCTTTCAGGCACTTTGGGCTTCAACTTTGATTTTCCATTTCCTGATGAGATGGACTTTAAAAAGACAGGCACTGGAGTAAGCGCTGTAGGGGTATTTGACTGACTGGAATAGCCACTAGAAGGGGAAGTAACCCTGTGAGACTTCTCTGGAGATGTGTTCTTTGGTTTGGCCAGTCCACTAGACACTTGTGGAAGAGGTGCCCTGGACCCATCCTGGAGATGGCTAGTGGCAAAGTCACCCAAAGGGGCCACAGCATTAGATGGATATGTTCCACCGGATTTCCCCGGATCTTCCTGCATGCCGGTGTAGTCAATGTAATAACCCCAAGGATCGCCATACTCTGACTTGACACTGCTTGTGTCACTCTGAGATGGTGTGACTGTGCAGAGGGAGTATACATTTGGTGCTGTGGCTGAAACCATGCTGCTGCTTGTGCTGACTGTGCTCTGACTACGGGAACGGAGGAGCCATGGTTCCTCATAATCACTGCAGGGGCTTTGGGAAGGGGAACTACTATCTTTATGCTGCAGATTTAACTGCAGGGAATGTTGGAGGGTAGCAATCAAAGTCTCATTGAGCACCTGCCCATTGGGCTGGGTTTTTTTCTTGGGGGACCTTCGAAGGGAGTCTGTTCTGAAAGGTGGAATGGGAGGTTTCTTCGCTTTTTTTAAGGAAATATTTCGTGGCAGAGATTTATCACAGTGTTGTGACCGGTCACCTTGATTTTTCTGGGCTTTACCATCAAAAACATTAATCACACTGTGCCTGGGGTTCCCAATGCCATCACTGCTATTGCACTGATTTCCTGATCTGAGTCCAGAGTCCATATGCATGGAAGTGTAGAAACCATTGTGCTCCACTGAGTAGACAGAACCGGCATCCTCTTTGACTGAGGCCCGCTCTAAACTACTGCTGCTCATGTTACTTGCAGGAGTAGAGTAGCCAGGAGTAATACAAAGAGGTTTGGGTGGGGATGCCCTCTCATTACCTGAGGTTTTATATTCCCAGGGCTCTGTGCTACCATGTGCTCTACTGCCTGAGTAACTGGACTCACTCTTGCCATCACTATCCTGGGAATGGCTCAGAAAATCCAGGTTGCTTCTGCAGTTATAGGCAACATTTTGGGACCCATTCTCCATGCTTCCTGGAGTGTTCAGAGAGACATCTGAGTCACAGAGGGATGCCATCATGACCACATTGCTGGTCTGTGAATGTTGCATAGAGCTATTCTCACTCCAGTTAGCACTGGAAGACTGATGATCATCTTTTATGGCACTGATGGTGGCAAGATTGTTTCTGGACTTCAATATCTTTGCATAAGATGATGAGCTGGTGATTTTGCTGTCCAATTGTCCAGTGTTCTGGACTGTGTGAATAGCAATAACCTCTGATGATGAAGAAATTGTGGCATTTGCTATGAGGCTGGTAGAATAGGTTGCATGAGGAGAAACAGCACAAGCTGGGCTTGTTTTTTCACTTTCATGATGTCTCAACTCCTCAGATTTGGGCCTTGACAACATCCCAGGCCTTGAGATACATCTCACACGTTCAAGGCTCTCATCAACTTGCAGCTTACCTATCTGGTAGGAGAGAATACTAGCCAAGTTCTCTGCAGGGTCAACAACACCCTGTGATGTCTCTAGTGGCTGAAGGGATACCCTTGTTCCAGGACGAGGAAGGCTATGGAAGCCTCCATCATTATGGAGACGTGGAGGAAAAACAACACCTGCGGAATCACTCATCACTGACATGTTCCCTGATGAGATGGAGAGCTGGCTCATCTGGGCAGCAATGCCTTGCCCCTTTTGGGCCCTGATTCTTCTCATTGAAGGGGGCACAACTTTTACATCATCGGTCTGACAACTGGAGTCTCTGGTTTCAGAACGCTGAATAGCAGATCGATAGTTGTCAAGCCTTCCTAGTGTGGAGTGGTGGTCTGGGACATACATCGAGTGACCACGGAAATCATTCTGGCTAGTGCCAGTAGCTGGAGATAAACAGAAAAACAGTTATTACCTGAAAACAAAATGATAATTGGATTCATCACCTGTCCCATAATACACATGTAATATGAAAGTCATTTGCCCTGATTCTTGAGTAACTTAACAAAATACCCTTTTTTAATTTGATTTTTCTCCTCTTCCACTGACATTTAAAGCAGTTCAAATATTTATTGGCAATTGCTGAAAGAAAAATAGCTCATCATGCAGTTATGTAGCTCTCTTCCTTTAGTTTCACATTCTCTTGATAGACTAAGTACTATGTTCAGATCTCAGAAAGTAAAGCCCCCTAAACTCTATGAAGACAGTAAATATCTCATACATGATTTAAAAAACCCAACCCCCCCCCCAAAAAAAATGAAGCCTGTTTCTAGACCTCCAGGATAGAGAACTACTATTCTCTCCATTGCTATAAGACAGGGTGGCTACTGGTCTGTGACCTTCCTTTTCAGAAGTGATTATATGTCAATGGTTGAGCCATAACTGATTATTTAGATGCCATTTTTGAAGCATGTTGGCATGAATAGTGTTAATACCACTAATATTTTATGTAAGAAGGCATTCCTGAGGAAGAGAAATGTGATTTACAGACCCATCTGTGTTTTAAACATTTTCTTCTCCATCTGAAGCATAATCATCTGTTGGTGACATTCAAAATTTCAATAGCAATCTGTTGTGTTATGGACCGAAAGAAGTGACTTCTGGTAGGGCAGAAGGAATAGGAATTGATGAAATTTTGCCAAGCAAAGTTCTGATCCAGTGAAGAATTCTTCAAAATATCATTATTTCTTGGAGCTATACATCAAACAGAACGTAAATGTATTCTACAACTAAAAACAAGGAAGGAAGCATAGAGGGTGTGAGAAAGGAGTAAGAATAAGTACAGCTAAACATAAGGCTTTCCAGTTTCCCGGGAAAGACTATCAGCTCAAAAAAAACAATTTGGGGAGTCAGGAACTTTGCCAAAGTGGAATGAAGAAGTTAAATAATGCATAGCCATCACTAAGATAAAAGAAATAGGGAAGAAACTCACCGCAGTAAGAAATAAACATGCCTTTCCATTTTGTTCTACTGTCTGAGCAAGAATCCGGTAGAGCTTGTACCAACAGTAACCACACTCTTGTAAGAGGTCAGTTCAAATGTCATAGTAATAACTTTGATGAGCAATCACTCACTCATGTTTCACCTCTTATTTGGAACAGCTCAAAGTGCTCTTCTGTCATTCACATCTGTTTTCCCCATTACCCATCTTGGGTTCAGAATCCTAAAACTCTTCCCAGCTACAGAAGTGTTATATCAATATATTAATAGGAAATTTGTATCAACAGTATGCTAGGGGTTGCAAGGGAAAAACTACTTCCCACAGTATCAAGCCAGTGAGCTAAAATTCTTTTCTCCTATAGTGATACCGAGGAAAATTTCTACCTTTGGTCCTCTCCAGAGGAAGAAAAAGAACATTCATACATCCCATTGGAACTGATATATGGTCAGAAAACATATTATTTTATTTACTAGGAAATGCTCAGTAGTGTCCAAACAAAAGAAAAATGGCACCCATTCTTGAGAAGAAGAAATGAATGAGTGATAAGGGATCACCTACTTAAATGAAAAAATGATGGTAATAGTGACTGTATGGACTTTAAAGCTACCTATGTTTAAACTTTCAGTCATTAAAAATTAACATTTGGAGTAAATGTTTTTCTGCTGGCATTTTAGATATCTTTGAATTGTCAACAGTAAAGTTTATACGGTATTTGCCTTCAAAAACATTTAGAAATAGGGTAGTAACTATTTACAAGGAGAAATAAAAGGTATTCTGTATTGTTTTAGGTCATAATTCTGGAGCCAAATTGAACCTTAGTTTTTCAAAATGGTAGTAAAATCATATAAATTTATGTAACCAAAGCTATACTTGTGATGTGATGGTGCCTGGGTTAATTATTTTGTTATACCATGAATATATCCTACTCATCTGAGTGTCAGGAAACAGACAAGTAAATATTTTTGGAAAATCTATATAGGTCTTTAGAAAGGTTCTCTTATGCCAATTATAACAAATGACTCAAAATGTTCTTGAACTTTGATCTGGAGAGCTGCCTCTACATTATGAAGATGTAGAGAGAAGGTAGAAAAAAATGGCTCTAATTCTTGACTTGGAATAAAGACTGGACCTGTGATTTCACTGGTGAAGAAAACTTTCTCCATCCATGCAGGCAGGCATTGACTCTGCCTAGAGTAGAGGTGTCAAGTGTGCAGCCCGCAACACTGCTGAGTGTGGTCTAAACCAGATTAAAATATACCTAGGAAATATTTAACAAAATAAATTTAAAAAATAAAATGGAGATAACATTAATATGTGCCTTTCTAAGATAATATGAGGCACGCAGGGATCTTTATGTATTTTTTAGTGGCTCCTATTTTACCACTGAAATAGAGCACTGAGAGGTTAAGTGATTTATCTGGGGTCACAAGGCTAGTATATGTCAGAGCAGGTCTTCCTGGCTTTGAGGGCAACTTTTTCTCCTCTATATTACACTGCATTTTCTAATTTTAAAAAGGAAAATTAAAATATAATTTAATTTTTTAAATTCCTTAATCACCTTATACTTGGGAGATAGCTGATATTGCATTAAAGAGGTAAAATCTTAAATGAAATAACCAAGGTTCAACTGAAATTTAATATGGTTTTTAAAGATATTAAATGGAAATAACTCATCTTTACTCCCCTTTTTTTGTTTAGCCTTTTTTTTAACACAAGGTAATTTGATTCACAGATGAAATAACATCAGTTCCAGATGTTTTACAAGTAGTTATGACCTCATTTTAAAAAGTGTGATGCCTCTTCCAAAGCTTATTTACATGATTTGCAACATATTCTGACATATACTTCTTATTCCATCATGTGAGAAATTAAGGCTTTGACTCAGATTCAAAAAGTTCGTATCTGTCACCTTCTTGAGAGGTATTTACAAGGCACATCACTCAGATCATCAGTTTAGAGGCACTAAAATAAAGTATTTTCTTCTTAGTGACCGGCTGAAACAGTCTTTATTTACCTCAACTATTTTCACTATACACCTCTCTTTCCTGTATCATATCTAGAGATCATTCTTGATTATTCAATGTGAATAAATGTGAACAAAGATATTTTATAATAATTAATTAAATATTAATAATTTAATAATAACATTCTAAAAATAAAATTCAGAGTTTCAAAACCTAGGTGCCTATAGTCGAAACCAAATAGAGAGAAATAAATAGTCAAAGTCAACAGGAATGGGAAACCTTTGGTTAACTTAGGCATTGCTAAATTTTGATCTGCTAGAGAAAGAAAATTATCTAGATTTATATTCCCACTTGTCTAACTATTTACCCAAGGAAAGAAACTAGCAGAGCGGCTATCTCTTATATGGGAAAAGATTTTATAGTCCTATTGACTTGTGGCTGTTATAATGCTTCTTCTTCAGTCAGTTTCACAGTGAAGCTCAATGTTCTTGAGCATGACAATCCTCACTCCTCCTAGCAGCTGCTCACAGAATCTCAGAGTTGGAAGGAGCACAAGACAAGAATCTCCTCTGTAATTTATTCAATAAGTGGCTCCCCAACTGGGGGCTGAAGACATCCAGTGAAGGGAAACATACAACTTGTTGAGACAGCCCATTCCATTTTAGATGGTGCTAATTATTATAAAGGTTTTTTTCCCCTCTTATAGCAAGTCTAAATTTGCTTCTTTTCAACTTTCATCCATAACCCTTAGTACATTAAACTTGGTACTTGTCATTGAGTCCTACAAGGCTTGATTCCAAAGAGAAATGAGCCTGGACACCTAGACACCATTACTTCATTGAAAGGATACAATGTAATTACTGGAACATAGGATACACTGTGAACTAACAATATTGTTCCATTACATTGGCCTCACAGATCAAAAGAAAGAACTGAGCAATGATTTATGGTATTACTTGGTTAAATGCTATGTACTCAGATATTAATGTTCAACTCCATACCTCTAGAATCTGTATATATATAATGTGTGTGTGGGTACACACACACGCACTCTTAACAAAATTCTGTCTGTATCTCAACCTTAATGTTTTTATGTATAATGCACAGGCCACTTGGTCTCAACTGAGAAGAGCACTACATTTGGAGTCAAAAGACCTGGGCTAGATTTCCAACTTGAGATTTACTTCCTCAATGTCCCTGGAGGCAAGTCATTTAGATACTGAGCTCCAGTTTATTCATAAATTACCAAAATGAACAATACTGCTCCCCTGGGGGGCACTGGAATAATGGGGGATCCAGTACCCAGTAGCCTCAGGTACAATAGGGTGGGTGGGGAGCCCTGAATAAAAATAAAGTGGTGGGAGCATAAGGAGTATAAGGAAAGAAAAGAAGAAAATTTTGAAAAACCATTCATACATGTTTCATGTGTTGTGTAACAGAGTTAAAGCTATACTGATCATATTATTTTCCAAATAAACACACAAAATGCAAGTTATAATCAATCAGTGGTCTAGTTCACCAACAGGTCCTAACAAGCAAGTATTGGCAGTAAAGTGTGTTGTGAATTGTTGAGAAGTCCAACATGTATTGGCAGGAGTATGTGCATGTAATGACTTGTTTTAATATGATACTATATGGTTACATGATGTAATACTGTATCATCAAAATTTCCTCCATCAGTGCAGGAAAAACCCCACAATTTTACAATAAACTATTAAATTTAAGATGTCATTTAAAAAAATCATTATATTTTTGAAATTATGCAATTAAAAAACCATTAAAGGGTTAAATAAAGTAGATTTCCAGGGAGGTACCAAGTAATTTTTTTTAAAGGGGCAATAAACCAAATAAGTTTGGGAACTTCTGAGCTTTATTCATCCATAAAATGGAGGGGGGGTTTGTACTGTATGAGCTCTGAAGCTCCAGGTTTTGATTTACAATCCTATGATTTTGCATTTGGAATAAAATAGGCAGTTATGTATATTGTGTGACTTGATGACAAATGAAAACCCAGCCCATCCAAGAAATTCTCCCATTACTTTCCCATTGTTTACTGAATCTTACTCTGATGTTTCATCAGAGTTTAAAGGTACTATTGGGCACTTAAGGGTAAGAATACAAGCTCTGGCAGGTCCTAAACCAAGCTAGAAAGGCTTAAAGCAACAGTCCCACAACAGATTATTTGTTGCTCACTAAATTCATAAAATACAGCAATTGAAACCAACAAGAGAACCACCACCACCATCACCATAGGATCATTATCCTACATTATTGACTCATTCTGCATGTGATCCCCAAGGCCTAAATGGTTGCTTTTTTATTAAGGATTTTCTCCCCTTCCTAAGAATGTTCTTTTAAGTGTTATCAAATGTCTTCTTGTGATGATTCAATAAATATCATTGAATATGAGTTCTCTGATGACTATCTCCTAAGGCATGGAATACCATAAATCTGAATCAAGTGGAGGCAATGTTAGATTTGGAATAGTAGATTATAAGGTCTTCTCCAGAAATCATCTGATAAAATTCAAATGCTTCTTGGAGGGTAACAAATTATCCCATTTCCATCATTTCATACATTTGTGAGCAGTTGGTCCTTCTTCCATATCTGAATTCTCCTCCCATTATGAGAAAAGAGTATTCCTTTACCTCTGTGGTGATTTTTCACCAAATAATGTGGATTTGAGTTAGCATAGCTAGGTTTTCTTGCTCTCTAGAAGAGGAAGCAGCAAAATATATCTTTGAACGTTGTTGGGAGGTGTGGGAAGGCAGAGCTTGTACATTTCAGGAATTGAAAAAAGGGTCAAATAAGAGGGCTGGAAAAGGGGCAATATCACACTGGATGTATTATTGTATTATGGCTATATTACTTAAAGTAAGACAAACTAGGGACCAAGCCCAATTCTTTCAGACCCTCATTTTTTACTGGTGGAAACCAGTTCCATGATATAGAGAAGACATACAATGCAGTAGAACTGTTTATTCCCAAGATAAGATAAAATTGGAGATAACAGAGTACTAAGCAAATGAAGATCAATTCTTATGAGTAATTCTTTGAATTTCAGTAGTACTTATGAATGACTAACTTTTATGAATTTACATTTGCCTTAAAAGGAAAGAAAATGATTTCCAAAGTATGAAGCACATAGAAAAAATATCCACAGGGAAAAGATTTAAGAATTAGGAAAACTAGAACTATTCTGATATTCCTAGAGCCCCAAATGAATCACTTTCCCAGAGAGCATTACAAAAAATAAGCTCAGAGTTGCTCTAAATATGAAGGAGAAAATAAAATTCATACCCAAAACATTTTGGAAAAAATGTAGAAATAAAAAAAAAAGGTCAAAAGCCCTCACAAAGTTTTAGTATAGGGTAAAGAAGATAATGTTAGTAAAAACAAAAACAAACAAAAAAATAAACTTGTAAGTATTCTAAAGGTAAACTATTAAATGCTGATAACTGTTTTCATAGATGCTGCTGCCAGTAAGTCCACTGAAGTAATTAATATGTGACATATAAGCAATGTTCTCCAAATTATTCTCTAACTGAATTTTGGGTATGTCTTATTGGAAACAAAATTTCAACGTAATTGCCAAGTTATCCAATTACCGTCCTTTCTCATCTGAGGATTTGAAATTTAAATAAGAGCTTAAATCCTGAATAAGTACATCTGTGAGAATATTCAAAATCCCAGGAATACTGAGGTGATAACATACCTCATAGAATTGCCATGAGGAAAATGATTTATAACTCTTTAAAGCATCACCTGCTTTCTATATAAATTTCTACAATTCTAGTTCAAATTCAAAATACTCTCCCCTCTGTCCACCATCTCCCCCAAATTCGCTGTCCTAGTCAGTACTCATGGATTAAGTTTGCTTCAAAGGACCTCCTGTAGGAAGACCCCCAGCCCACTACAATCCCAACAGGCCATCAGACTGTATTGGTTTCATGAGCATGAGTAAATGGGATTAGTTCAGTAATAAGAGGCACTGTGGATGAAGAGCAATGAAATACAGTTCTGATGAGCCGTACCTAGCTCCTTCTGTATGCTGTCAGGGATTCCTGTAATAGTCTTTCTCCTTCTGACTTTCTTCGGCCGTCTTACAACAGTGTCTGTGTAAATCAGAGACCGCCGAAGGCTGGCTTGGCGGTCGAAATTCTCCCCTAATGTAGAGCAGTGGAAGAAGCAAAGCCAAGTTAATGTGAAGCACGCTGACACCATGCACTTCCTTCCAGTAGCTTGTTGTAGAAATGAAAAAAGGCATTAATGATGATGTTAGCTTAGTCATATGATGAGAATGGTGACTTAGGGGGATAAAAGAGAAACAAAGCACACATCACACAGAGGCTGGCTCTCTCAATACCTGTGTGCTTCCCAAAGTAGCAAAACTGCAAAAGGATCTCCCAGCCCCTTTCCCAACACAGGGCAAAACAGCAGCAAATGCTTTTCTATCACATTTAAAGTTAGAAAAGGGTTACCATATTATCTAGAAAGGGATCCCTTGTTATTGAATTGTCATTGAATTGCCTTATGTGGTTCCCATAGTCTTTATAATTATCCATTCCTTTTGTAATCTTCCAAAATTGTAATCTCTATGAAGACAGAAAAACCTTTACATCCTCCCACCATGACCAGCATACTGTCTCACACATAGCAAGAATGTCATAAATGAGTCAATGAATGTCCCAATGGTAACTGGTGTAAATAGGGCAATTTTATGATATCCAAAAACAACCACTGAAAACAATAAGAAGTTTTATAATGATAGTGTGGTTTTTCCCCATTGAGACCCAGTAACACTACTGTATGTAGGTGGATCTGAAAAAAATGAAAATAGTGCAGCTACTTAGATTCATGTCATATTCAGACTTGAAATGCTGATGGTAAACCTATGTGACTTTCTAGGGTTTAAGTTTATGTAAGTGCCATACATGCCACAAAGTAAATTTAAGGAGGGAGAGGGATGTGTTACTGTCTTATACATTTTTTGAGCTGCCAAATATCACCCCCATTTTTTAAAAAGGGCAGTTCTTTCAGAACAAACCTTTTTCTATTGGTCAAATTATTTTCTTCAGAAAACTGAGCACTAGATATAAATACATAAGTGAATATTGATATAAATATATATCCATCTATTATCATCATTATAAAGCAGGAAAATTGTGAAAAAGTTCAAAACATTCAAAGCAAGTATGTTTTTTAAAAAATAGTAATAATATATAATATATATTATATAATAATGAGAAGAATAACAACAGCAAACATTTATATAGTACTTACTATGTGCTAGGCACTGTGCTAAGTAAGCACTGTACAAATCTGACCTCATTTGATCCTTACAACAGCCCACAGGGATGTAGGTGCTTTTTTTTTTGTATTTACAGTTGAGGAACCTGAGGCAAACAGAGGTTAAGTGACTTGTCCAGGGATACACAGCTAACAAGTATATAAGGCTGGATTTGAACTTTTATCTTCCTGACTCCAGGCACTACTGTGTCACCTAACAGCAACTATAAAATCTGTAAATTTCTTATATAAAGAGATTTATTACGAATGTAAATTCAAATGATCTCATAGCTATTGAAGACCTTTTTTTCCTCAGTAATTTTGTCACTAAATTTGGTCCTGGTAGAGAAAGGAAAGATGTGTTAAGAAGAGAAGGCCATGTTATACTGGAATATACCAGGACTTAAATTCATCTAAAGAAGTCACTACAATGTAACAACAGCATGATGAGAGATGAACCATGGTTCATCAGTTCACTTCAGTAAATTAAATTGTACACAAATAATAGCTAATATTTACATGTAATATATTGAGAATGACTCTAGTAGAGTAGATGGAGAACCAGACTTAGGTTGAGAAGAACTTGGTTTCAATCCTGTTCATAACACACTGCTGGCTGTGTGACCCTGGGTAAGTCATTTAACCTTGTAGTGTTCTAGGCATCTCTCTAAAACTATATGTGGTGGAGAACCAACCTGCATTGGAAGAGGGAGTTGCCACTTGAGAATTCCCATAACAAAGAAATCAAAGTTATTGTTGCCATCTGTATGAGTGTACATATTTGCATGGGGCAGTTAGGTAGTGCAGTGGATAGAGCACCAGTGCAGGAGTCAGGAGGACCTGAGTTCAAATCTCATCTCAGACACTTGACACTCACTAGCTGTATGACTTTGGACAAGTCACTTAACTCCAATTGCTCCATCCTGGATCATCTCCAGTCATACTGATGAATATCAGGTCAATGGATTCAGATGACTCTGGAGGAGAAGTGAGGCTCGTGGCCTGCACAGCCCTCCCTCACTCAAAACAAAGTCAAGTGCAAGTTGTGTCGTCATTTCTCTGATGGCATGGTCTTCTTTGGCAACAAAAGATGAACACATAAATATGTGCATACGTGCACTTCTCCCAAAAATTCTTTGTGCACTTTTAAGCTATTAAAACTTATTTAAACTATTAAAGCTATTTAGGTTACTACAGTTTGAAACTGCATGAAGACTTTTGGGATACCCGGGATATAGAGCTTTCATCACACCATTAAGACTTAGAAAATTTGCCAGAATGGTAACAGAAAGTTGCATTTTTTTCTCCAACCCTTTTCCCCTTAAAAAAATAGATAAACCCCAAAGCTTCGGGATATTATTAGAAGCAAAAACAATCATAATAGGAGTATCATCTTTGACATTTTTACTCTAATGAACTTTCCTTGCTCTGCCTGCCATCTGGCAGCACAAGAGCTCATAGCTCCTACTAGATCTTGGCCCAAAACGGTCATCCAGAAATAGCTCAAAGTTCAGAACTCTGTAACAGTTTACCTTTTATCATTTACAATACTTTTATTTAATACTAATTTCTTATTTTTGTCATTTTGTTTGATTGCAAGTTTGATTATCCATTAACACCAGATAGCTAGACAAGCTATAAACCTACCCATCATGTGAATGCTATGTTCCATAAGGATAAAATATTCATTTTCATATATTCTGTCTCTGTCTCTCTCTCTCTCTCTCTCTCTCTCTCTCTCTCTCTCTCTCTCTCTCTCTCTCTCTCTCTCTCTCTCTCTCTCAAGACCCAAGGGATTCAATCCATTTTAACCCTAGGTATCTAGCCTGCCATGTTAATGCCTCATTTCTATGCCTGAAGGCTTTACTTCACATTTAAAGTGATAAATTTTGCTATATTCTGTCCCACTGAACAAACTACAGGGTGACTAGTACACCCAAGTAAATAAGTGCAAAAAGTAATACCCGACTAGAAGGCTGCATTGGTTAGTTCCCAAACCCTTTCATGGTTTAATTTTTTTAATAATTTCTACCAAAACTATATGAAAATTACCTATGTAGAAAGAAAAAAAATTGTTCCTTCTGTAATGCAAATTAAAATTATTACGCTAGTAAGTCATTCTTTGTAGGTAAACAGAATGTCTAAAGTGTACGGAAATTCATAGTGAACTAGAATCAAAACGCAATTTTTTTCTTTCAATTTTAGTAATATAGTGAAGATTAGAAAGTCATAACCAATCAATTTGGACAACTAAATTTATTTTTAAAAATATTTTATATCCTTTAAAAAGTAGGGTATTTGTATGATCTCTCCTCTTAGCCCTATACTTTATTTATATCTTATATGCTTGTCCCTAATCTTTATAATTGGTTAGCATCTTATCTGCCAAAGAGAAGAGAACTCATTCTTTAAGAAGTAGTGCCCAGCTTCTTCTCTGCCAATGTTTATGTCACTAAGTTGAAATCACATAATAAATAATCCTTCATTCTAAAAGGTCAACTATCTTTGCTGTTTCCCATTCTCATCGTAATGTAGTCTCCTAATAACACCTAATAAAATCCTGAGCCTTATAGTAACATTCATCTCAGCTTGTGATTTTACATTTTCTCTGGATTTTAATTGCATGATTATATATTGATTTTATTGTGTGGTTTAGAATTACGAGATTTAATTTCTAAGACAAAAAAGGGACAATGTATGCTATAAGACAGCTACTTAAACATTTATAAAAAGATAGTTATATGATAGCTACAAGAAACAGGAGCATCAATGGTAAAAGTTATGAATAGAACAGATTAAGATGCTATGCATGCAATATGATGTGCAAGTCTAAAATGAAATAAAACATGTGGAATGAAGACTATATGCAATTTTAAATAACCAGTTATTTTTTAGGATTTTCAAGAATTCAAATAGGGAGTGCTAAATATAATATTACCATTTCTGCTAAGTAAAAAACCAAAAAACAAAACCAACCCTTCAGCAACAAGCAAGAAAAAAAATCATTACTATTAGCCATTTCTACAGTAACCAGTGTCACTGTGCAGATGTCTCTGCTGGCAGGGAGCAGCAGCAGCTTCTTTCAAACACAGTACTAGTATTAGGGGAATTCTTTTCAATTTTATGGAAAATCCATCCCTGCTTACCATCATATTTCCTCCTAGGATCTAAAACTACAGGACATATTTTAGATATTCTGATCTATTACAAGTATAGATGTTTTATTACACCTGGTCTAAAATGATTGAAACTGTTAACTCTGCATTGTTCAGGGGTGAATTATCTAGTCTATGCGTTGTCCAAGTCTTTTGCCATCTCCATTTTCTGCTGACTGCAATTAGATATTAAGAAGGAAAAGTCTCACAAAGAAAGAAAATAATATGCATATAAGAACCATTTCTGGACTTTGTTTATGTTTCTGTTTCTATCCTAATTATGGCAGATAATTGAGAGTTGATTCTTACTACTCAAAGAGAATATGGATATAAAGCTCAAAAATTAACAATCACATTCAAAATTTTCTAACTTTAAAACTAAGATATACATATGTACATGCATGGCTACATGATACATTCATGTATGTACACACATATGTATAGATGTCTACATACTGATATATGTATCCATTTGTTTTAAAGTTAAAAATTTGTGTCACTGTCAGAATTTGAACCAAAGCCTAGTGCTTTTGTTTTTTGCTGTGGTTTGCGGATTGTTTCCCCATTAAACTAGTAATTGAAACAAACAAAAAAAACCCAAGACTAGATCTTAGTTCAAACTCCGACACTAACAAACAATGTGTGACTATGGACAAGCCATTTAAACTGTGTGATCCTTAGGTTCCTCATCTGTAAAAGAGACATAAATAACACCTGTACTACCAGCTTTACAGTGTTGGAAAAAAAGCACATCATTATCCTTAAAGTGCAAGAGAATGTGCATGAGTTGTTGTTTGCTATTATGATAACCACTATTGGAGACACCACTGTACTTTTCTTGATGTGCCAAGGACTTGATGCTTCTGTAGATATTTCTTCCTGAGACCATTAACAAAGACTTTTCCAAAGCTCAGTACTGTTTCTCCTTCTTAAAAAAGTTCAAGGTAAGCATCAAACCTCTACTACCAAGGACTATCCTTCAGAGACTCCAAGTCACATTGGGAAGAGCGAGATTCTAGCCCTAGTCCCATTCCTACTATGTGATTCTGAGCAAGTCCACATTCCTTCTCTGTTTCTCACTTTCTCTAACTTTAAGATTCATATTTGGGGATACAGAATCTCTAAAGTATGCTGTTACCTAAAATAATAATCTATGAATCCATGAGAATCTCTTCCACGACTGAAACCTTAAAAGATAGCAGGTATGTATGTCCATGAAAAGATCTTTCTCAAGCTGAATGGCTGGAACATCAAGTATTACCATTACCCTTTAGAAAAACAGGCAAATAACTTTAATTTTTAAATTAACATTTTTTTTGTTGAATTAAGTGCCAACTTGCAGATTAAAGTATTATTTATGCTCTATAGTTAAATGCAAAAGTGGTAAAATTCTTTAAGAGAAAAATAAGTAAGAATTTTAAAAGGCTCTAGCCTATGTCTGCATATGTTCCCCAGAAGCATAACTAATTTGACTGCACTATAAACGCGTACCAGTTACATTAATAGGAACCACGTCTGTCTGGACCGTTTGTGCTTGCCGTCGCATCTTCTCCTCTGGTGTCGGCAGTGGAAGTGACTTCGTCCAGTTTGTCTGGGTGTTAATATCAGATAAATCATTTGAAGTTGGAGTTCTGGCTCTCCTGGTACCAATAAGTTTTTCTTCCTCTGAGGAAGAGATGGAACACTGAAAGAAAAAGAGAAGGGCATATGGCATGTAAATAGCTGAGGAATACAACTTTCAAAATTTTATTTTACTATTTTTTAACAAGGGTCTAACAAATCTAATCCAGTCAAAATAACTGGCAAGATTATACACTGAGGGTTACAAGGAAAACATACATCTTGAACATTTACCAGTGGTTTTTATAGTCAACAGGTGGTAAACTTCAAAAGTCAGCACAGCTTCATCAATAAATATGCCTTAATTCAATATACCTCCAACTTTTTTTTTAATTTTGTGCCAGAGATGTGAATAAAGGCATACTTGATTTGCTTATCAGACCTATAAGTGACACAAGACTGGGAAGGATAACTAATGTACTTGGTGACGGAGTCTGGATTCAGAAAATAAAAATTAAAAGCCAGAAAACTGGGCCTAATCTAAATTGTAATTTCACAGGATTAAATGTAAAGTCAGGGATTTGTAGGGTCATCGACTTAAGAGTTAGAAGAGCACCTGGTACAACCCCTTCATTTTACAGATAAAGAAACTGAGACCCAGAGAGGCTGCTTAGGGAAACAGTGGGTTCCCCCTCACTGGGAATTCTTTAAGCAAAGGCTTGAAGGACTTGGCCATTTGACAAATATGTCGTACAAATGCTTGTTCGGACACAAGTTTGACCAAGTTGGCTTCTGATATTCTTTGCAGTGCAGAAATTTTGTATTATTCCTCCATGGACCTAGAGAGACAAGCTGAAGAAACAGCATCGCTCAGGCGTTATAGTTTTCCATTTTAATAAATAATTCTTGAATCCAGACCAAAAAAAAAAATTTGTCCACACCAAACTTTTTAAGTCTACTTTAATTTGTTCCAGAATTTGAATCTGCAGGACAGTTCTTATAAGAAACAGTTATTGCAGACAACCATTCCTGCTCTTCTCAAAACATAAATAAACAAATATATAGAAACATTAGTGTGAAATTGTTAAAGTGCATCAAGCTTTAATAAAGCTTTGCTCTGAAGCTTATCAGAGCTCTGTGGGAAACAGTGCTTGCTGCATCAGTTTTGATAAAGATTCACATACTAACAAAATAACCTTCAATGCCCTTCCTACAGCACCTTAAAAGGTATTTCTTTAAAGGAGAGGCTTCTTTTGGTAATCCATTGGTGATGAACTTAAATAAAGCTGAAGCTTAGCTTTATCCAATGACAAGAAGATGCTGCCGACTCATGAAAAATAGAAGTTACGGGGGTCAAGTTACTTTGCTTTTGTAAGAAACTATACAGTAAGTGAATAGAAACTCCTCTAACAAGGAGTTTCTGCATTCTCTTTTAAAAGTCTGTCTTGGTCCATTTCTAATTTCACTGTAACATTTTGTGAGGAAATATGAAATGGAAGTTGTAGAAAATTGTTATGATACTACTATTTAAAACAGGTAGTGGTGATTGCTGGCCAACTACTAAGGTTATCTTACCATTTAAATTATTTACTCAGACAACCATAACAAAGATAAGCTCTGACATTCATAGATGAGAAAACAAGGTCAAAAAAATAAAGTGACTTCATCAAAATCATGCAACCAGCTGAGGAATGACAGAGCAGGCTCAGGTCGAGCTTATTACGGTTCCGATCCAGTATTCCACTACACTAAGACAAATCAGCTCAATACAAACAGCAGGAGAAGACAGTAAGTCAGAAGATCTATGTCTCAGCTTCGTCTCCGCCACTTGCTCTTCCTGGGGCCCTTGAGCAGGTCCCTTAACTTTGCTGAGCCTCAGTTTCATCATCTGCAAAATGGGAGTAGGAATGTTTGCCCTATTGAGAGCACTGAATTACATAACATGGGTATGTCACAATACAAACAATGTATTACCACTGTAACAAAAAACAAATTTCTGAAAAAATACAACAGGCACAAAGGTAAATAATTATATGTATGTTCCATATGTGTGTACATATTTAGTGGCTGATATTAGCAAAGATTTTGGGAGGAAAGGCATACTAAAATTTGAATATTCATTAGTAAATCCCAACATAGTTGGCTCAAGTTATCCCTGTTATAAACTATGTTTAATGGAGTTCCAGTTTCTTTTATTTTTAACCCACAACAAATAAAGTGGTATGTGATTTTTTTTAATGATATGGACAAGTCTAAAGAATAAAAATGTCAATTTAAAAATAGGTCTCATAAATAAAATTACATTTGTTCTTTTTATATTTGTCTGTCATTACAATTAAACTGTTTCAAATCTGATGCCATTCTAATCAAACTGTTAGAGTTGGCAATGACGACTGAAAAGCAGATGGAAACTGAAGCATAAAGATGTATGAGATGCCCAACCTTTTTTTGGAGACGACAGCCTATTGTCTGAATTAGCAAAACATTTCCACCTCTATCCACACCGTAACACTATTTAGCCCAAATAGAGAGATATAGAGATATATGTATATAGACATATATGTGTATTCACACATGTTTATGTCCATATAAACCTTCATATATGCATACGTTTAAAAGACCCTGGGCAAGACATTCAATCCTTCTTGAGCTCAGATTCCACCTCTATAAAATGAGTATATGATCTCTAAGATCTTTTCCAGTTCTACATCTATGATTTAGTAGAGATAACTGGACTCATGTCTGGATGTGTAGCAAAATCAGGAATGGGACTGACATTTATCTGTCTCTCAAATGAATTATTTTTCAAGGTAGAGTGGGAACTTTCTAACTGTAGCTGGAAATGAGGTTAGATACTTTTATTCAACTTATCCTAAACAGTGAAGTTAAGATAACTTTACTTTAATAGGGTATAGTATGACAGTTTAAAAAAAATCCAAAATACTAACAAAAGAAGGTTTATTTTATTGTTTCATTTTAAATGGAAAGAAAGCAAAGTATTCAGGTGATGAACAATCCTATTCTGTACCACACAAAGGTTTCTCTTTTTTGTCCATTTTTGGTGAAACACTGTTCTGCCCATTGTGTCTGTGTCAGTGTTGGTGATAAGCCTTAGTAAACATTAGATTACTTTTTTCCTTGATAGTGTCAAAATTAGTAACTGTCACAATGAAACAATACTGTACACCTCAGCTTCCATGAGGCAGTCACCAAGGATTGCATCAATATGACTCCTGACAAAGATGGTACATTTTATAAAGCTCCATTTACTCTTTCGAGAAAATTTCCCAGGCAAGTTAAGCTCAGATAATAGTTAATACAAATGGAGCAATAATTCAGGGCCATGATCCACTATTTACCAACCTCTATAATCAGTGTCCTTCTTAAAACATGACACCCACTTCAGAATTACCTATTGAGGTAAAAATTCTCCCTCTCTAGTATGACTGTAAACTCTACACATTCTCCCTAGCCTCACCTTTCCAGTGCGTACATCCTCCTATGCCTTTCTAATACATTTTATGTCTAGAAATCTCATTCTATATTAGCAAATCTTTTCACTTCCTATTCTTTCCATCTTCCTATGACAAGAAAAACCTTGCTCTCCTCAGAATAAAATGCATCCTTAACCATTGTCTCTAAATGCTCCTTTCATTCCTGTGAAACACTGGGCCAGGAAGAGCTGACATATCTTTGCTGCCTACTCTCACTTTCAAACAATTCCTTTGACTTCCCTGTAACTCAGCAACCTGCTGTCCTTTGAGAATTACTTCATTGATGCTGATTACCAACATGTAGACTTTAATCCAATGACAATGGCCTTCTGGTAATTTCACAAACAAGACACTCTCTCAGCTCTAGGAATTTTCTTTGGCTGTCCCCCATGACTGGAATGCTCTTCCACTTCCACTCAGCTTATTGACCTCTCTAGTTTTCTTTAAATCCCAATGAAAAGCCCTTCTTTTACTGGAAGCCTTCCATAACCTAGTACCTTCGCTTGGTTTAATGATTTAATTATTTCCTATTTCCTTTAATCCTGTACATAACTTGTTGTGTTAGCATTGGATTGTAAGCCCCTTGAGAACAGGGAGGATCTTGTCCTATTTTTTTTTTTGTCCTCAAGAGTTTTGCACAATGCCTGGCAAATACTAGGTACTTAACAAATGTTTATTGATTAATTGATTATCCACTCCCAATCTTCATCGAAGTCATCCACTGGCCTAAAGGTCATTCTTTATCCTTTTTCAAGGAGTTCAGGCCTCGAATCCTACTCTTCCTCTCTACCCTAACCCCTGACCTCATAGTGGAGACATAGTAATATCTTCTGAAACACTCTGGCCTCTTTACTCACCAACCTCTGAAATGTGATGATGAGCTCCATCTTCACTACACTTCAGCCACATAACTACAATCTGATCATTATCCATAACTGTCCTGCCTCAATGTTTTAGGTCTCTGAAATTTCCCTCTCCAATCATTTCCTCCTAACCTTCACAGTCACCTTCAACCTCACTCCTCCTAATCTACTAATCATACTTTCCATGATCTCTCCAGTCCATCTCATTTTCTGCCTTTCAGTCTTTCACATGTACATTTGTCTTATTTTCCATCAGGGCTTGCCAAGCATTAAGTCTGGATTACCCTCAATATCTGTCTTCTTTGCTCCACTTTATATGCTGTTGATTGAGGTTAGAAAAAGTAAGGCAACTATGTTGACTGGATTCATTATAAATTTATGTTATCTAATCTCAAAAGGGCTCTGGCTAATACAGGGAAACCCTTTTTCATTCCTGCCTGATTAGCTCTCTATTACATTCTCAAAATCTTCCCCTCTTGTCTAAAACTTACACCATCCTCCTTCCTTCTTCTATCTCAATAAAGGATCTCATCACTTATTTTACTAAATAATAATAAATACCATAGTCATCCCCTCAAAATGACAAAATCCTCTATCATATCTCATTCTTTCCTCCTTTATTCCAGTCTTTGATAGTGTCCTTTTTTGCCAAGGCTACTCTTAATCCCATTCTCCTAATTATATTCCCCTCCCCTATAAATCATCCCCTCTCTTTCAGCTCCTTATCCACTGACTTCTTCCATGCCACCTTCAATTATGACATCTCCTCCAACCTTAAAAAAAAATCTTCAATTGACCCTGTTATTCCTTCAAATCTGGATGTCTTCTCCCTTTTACAGTCAAACTTCTAAAAAAATCATTCATCATTCCCTCAGCTCCTACTCACTTCTCAATCCCTTACAATTCATATTCTACATCCCTCATCTCTACATTAATAACCTCTTATTGTTTTTGTTTCTAAATTTTTATAGATATTTTGTTTTTATATTACCTTCCTTTCACATATTCTTCTAGTATCCCCTTCTTTATAATAAAAAGAAAGGAAAAAAACAAATAGAAAAATCAACTCCATCTGACACTACATTCAGAGTTCCATAACACATGGTCTCATTATTCCTCCTTGGCACCCACCTTTGTCATTGGAACCTGATAGCGCTTCGTTTATTTCTGTGTTGTGGATGTTCTTTCCTTCTACACCATTGCTATCATTGTGTGTATTGTTCTTTCCTGGTTCCTTGTATCATTTCATATAAGTCTTCCCAAGATTCTTTGCACTCTTCATATTCTTCATTGATTTAGCCATTCCCCAATAAATGGACATTTACATTGTTTCAAGTTCTTGGCTTACATAAAAAGTGCTGCTATAACTATTCCGATGGATGGAGGATTTAATTATATTAGGTCTTTAAATATATCTTGGATTTCAGACTCTTAATCAAAGATAGTCTAATGATCTGAAATGCAAAATCCAATGATCTTTTCTCAGTCTGTTTTCCGTGGTTGACACTAGATACCCTCTTTTCCTGGATACTCCTCCTTTCCTTAACTTCCATAATGCTATTTTCTTTTGTTTCCTTCTGATTTTTCTTTGTTGAGTCATTATCTTTCTTCTACCTATTGATTGTAAGAGTCCTTTAGGGCTCTGCCTACAAGTTCCTCTCTTCTAACTCTTCACTTCTCCTATGGTCTTGCTAGATCCCATGCTTGCCATTATTATCTCCAGTTAGGCAACTCTTAAGTCTGAATGTCTATCTAACATTAATCTCTTGGTTTTAGTCCAGTTTAACCAATTTGCCTCTTGTATATTTTAACTGGGTATTCCTTATTTCAAATTCACCATGCAGAAAAGGAAACTCATATTTTCCCCAAAAATCAACCTTCCTCAAAACTTCCTTATTTCTGTTGAAGGTACTACCTAGTTTTTACCTAGAATCATCCTTGACTCTCCCATCTCCCTCATCCTATATCCTAGAAGTTGCCACGTTTTGTCAATGCTACCCCCACATTACCTCTAGTGTATCCTTTTCTCCACTCACACAGTTACTATCACATTTGAAGACCTCATAACTACTTACTTGGATTTATGCCTCCTAATTCCCTGTTTCCAATCTCTGCCCTCTACCCTATATAGCTGCTGAATTGACATTACTAAAATGTAAATTATCTTATGACCCTCTATTCAAAAATCTTCAGTGACTCCCTCTAAGATAAAATATATCAATGCCCCAGCTATCTGGCCCCCCAACAACCTATCCAGTCTTATTTCATATTACTCCTCCCTTTATGCACTCTATTCTAACCAAACTGGCTTGCTACCTATTCCTCGTATATTATAGTACATCATTTACCTATACACAAGTGGCTTTCTATATTTTGAGTATTATATACTTTCCCTCCACACCTCAGTCTCACAGGATCTCTAGTCAATCTCAAAACACAGATGTCACTGCCTACACAATCCTCCAAGTTTTTAAGTGCGCTCTCTTTCTCTCTCTCTCTCTCTGTCTCTCTCTCTCTCTCCCCTCCAACTACTACTACTTCTGGAATACTGGATTCAGTTCTAAGAACCTGAAGGACAAGGATAAATA
Organism: Bettongia penicillata ogilbyi; assembly: GCA_023548195.1. NCBI lineage: Eukaryota > Metazoa > Chordata > Mammalia > Diprotodontia > Potoroidae > Bettongia > Bettongia penicillata. The sequence goes on from JAJHZJ010000147.1 coordinate 7,042,725, forward strand.
AGCTGCTGAGTGTCCATGAGATAGCAACTAGGATTGTGAAGGGCCTCAGGATCATATCATATGCTAATTAGCTGAAGGAACTGAAAATGTTTCACTTGGAGAGGAGAAAAGGACATAAACTTTCCCTTCAAGTACATCTTGCAAAAAGTAGATTTGACATTTTCTGCTTGATCTAAGAAGGCAGAACAAGGGTAGAAGTTGAAGAAGCAATTTTAGATTAGATGTAAGGAAGATTTTCCTAACAACTAGAGCTATCTATCTTGTACATACATATACATACATACAAAATTACTGTGAAAACTGTTCTCCTCTTTTTACCAATTCAAATACAGATGTCATTAACTTATGTTATCATTGCTCTCTTCAGTTTTATCATGTGTTGTAATTTTCTTACTAAGAATGTTATTATGAAAAGGTATCTTTTTTTTTTTTTTTACCAGCCATTTGTTTGCTTTTTCTTTATGACAGTATTCTCAAAGCAAGTATAAGGAGGGAACCTGTGATGGATAGTGTACTACATAAAGGCAGGAGAAACCTAGGTTCATAATTTTCTTGAAACTAACCAACTGTGTGAGGATAGTCAAGTCACTTAACATCTGTAAATCTCAGTTTCTTCATCTGTAAAATGGGGAAAATAATACCCACATTAAATTACAATGTGATTATGATAATCAAATTAAATATTGATATAAAGTCTTTTGCAAGCCTTTAAAGTGCTGTGTAAATGTCAGTTGTTAATAGTTAATATTATTTATCTTGCCTAGGGAAGAAGATGAGCAGGTACACACTTGTTTACAATTGGATGAAGTAGGAGAAGGAAAAACAAATCACTCAAGCATTCAGCATTTATTAGGTGCCAGGAACTGTGCTAGGAACTAGGCATACAAAGAAATCAAACAGTACACTTGCCCCCTTAAATGATGGGAGACAAAACATATACATGTTAGTAAATAAAAAGTATGTGCTAGATAACTGGGGTGGGGAGGCACTAACAACTGGAGGAGAATAGGGAATCAGGGTAATTTACTACTTAGGGAGACGTATATTAGCTGAACTTTGAAAGAAACTAAGAATTCTATGAGGAACAAATGATGAGGAAATACATGCCAGGCATGGGAGACACCTTGTACAAAGAAAGGAAAGAGAGATGAAATGCTGTGCATGAGAAATAGAAAAAAAATCAATTTGACTGGATCATAGTATATGTGAAGAGGAGCAATGTATAATAATCCTGGAAAGATATGTTGATGCCAGATTGTGAAGGTCTTTTGATGCTAAACAGGGAAGTGTGTATTCCATCCTCAAAGTAACTAAGAAGCTATTGGATTTATGGAGCAGTCAGGTGATACCGTAGAAATATCACTAACTTTCCCCATTTCTATCTGGTTACCTCCTTCCTACCTTCCTAGATCAGTACTGCAAGACTATCTGTGAAATGTGTTCTTCTCCAACACATTTTCTCCAGGAGATCAGAAAATATCATTTGAGATCTTAGTGCACCAAGGAGGAGCCACTGAAGTGTAAATCTGGTGGTTTTGGAGTTAGAGGACCTATGTTCAAACCTTGGCAGAGCTTATCCTGTTTTCCTTGTTAAATTCCAAATTAGAAATCTTAAAGGAAAAGAAATATGAAAAAACTATGATCAACTGCAAGTCTTCAAAATGCCTTCCTTTCTTGCTAAAATTTGACACATTCACACAAACACTGTCATAAAAAAAATTTCCACTGCTATTTCTTTCTTAAAGCTTCCTTACTCTTTATGATGAGCCTTTTCAGGAGTGCTACCTGGGGCACAGGAAGGAATAATCATTATATAAATCGTTATATAAAATTTCCACTTTCTCATAGAGTATTATGTAATTCTGACTAATAGTTATTTAACAAATGGTCCTGAGAATTTCAGAAACTAATGAAAATTCTTGGGAGTGGAATGGACCATAATCCAGATGTTTAAATAATTATGTATTTCTCTTCTCTCCATTCTCCCCCCAATTTTAGACTAAAAAATAATAGAGGAATTTTGCAAACATAGTATAGTATTTTGTTCGGTTTTTTTTACAACATTGACAAGTCACACTTCACAGTCCTCTAAAAGTTGATTTGGGCAGTGTTTCATGTTTACCAAGAAACCTATAAGTTCTTTGAGATCAGGTAGCATAATTCCTATTTCTTAACTATATTGTCATGTAGCATATAGTACAGTGTAACTTATGTTAAAGACTTCTAATAAATGTTTATTAACTACCAAAATCTTAGTAATAAATATGACGATGGCAACTATACCTAGCATTTTTTGATAACTAGAATTTATATAGAACTTTTAAGGTTTGCAAAATTACATTTGCTATCTCATTTGATCCTCACCCTGGGATCATTTAATCACAACCCTGTGCGGCTGGTATTATTATTACCTTCATTTTACAGATGAGGAAACTGAGGCTCAGAGAGTTTAAGTAACTTCACCAGTATCACCCAGGTAAGTGTGACATGAACTCAGGTTTTCCTAACTTCAACAATAACACTCTGCAATCACTGATCAGATTTTATTCTATAGCAGAGGCCAGCAAACCACGGTCTGCCAATCTGGCCCAAAGTCTATTTTTGTATGATTCTCAGGCCTAAAAAAAGTAGACTTTACATTTTTTATAAAATATAATAAAAGCTTATTTAAAAACATAAAAGTCATTCTTAGCTGGGTGAGAATGTAATTGTACAAAAACAGGTAGCAAACTGAAATATGCTGGTTGTAGTTTTCTGATCACAATTTAGAGATAAGGGGTATTAATTGCAAATGGGTTAAGGAACTTGCCCACAGTGACAGTGCTGGTAAGTGGCATACTGGAGTGGCATACAAAAAACGGGGTTTGTGATACTACATACTACATCATGTTTCTTCTGCATTTTGTTACTGAAAGCAGTGAATATTGACCCTAATTGTGTAACCTTACAAGGCAGATTCAATAGTGGAGAACATCATAACATAACATTAGTTATGAGTGAAAAAAAGGTGGAAGATGTAATAAAATGGTATCAAGCTGTATGTACGGCAGCTGGTGGACAGGTGGACAGGTACCTTGAAGTTCCATGGGACCAAGTCACTGCAGACGTTAACACAACACTCAAAGAGGCAGCCTAAACAACTAGACTGCTGAGTGAGAAAGGAGAGAAAAGAAAGAATAAGGAGAAATTGATTCAACAAGAACATACAATACACACTTGTATGTACAACAATCATTGTAAAGGATGAATTATGGAGAAAGCCAGGGGCATGGTTCCTGAAACTGTATATAGTCTTTGCAACTTAAAATACAAGTCAACAATAAGGTGAGAAAATCCTTTTTTTGTTGTTATTGCCTCAATTTTCATTCCCACCAGGAAAATAGGGAGTTTACACAGTAGCACATGTAAACTTGTCTCAAATCCAATAACTTTTATGAGGATGCCACCTGATGTGTTTTAGTTAAGATCATGAAACTTGTTGAACCTAGGAAAAAATGTTCTAATCCTTTCTTTCTGGGGTTATCTACTATGGATTATCACTGCTTTTTAGCTTATTTTCTTTATAATCTCATTAACTATAAAGCCCAAATAGTACTAGCTTGATCTCTGTGAGCCCAAAAAATCTTCAATGGAATTATTTATTCAATGAGCTAGATTCCTTCTCCTGGATCTTTTGAGTGATATATTTTTTAGGGATATACTTTCCCACATTTTTAATGTAATCACATAGAATTGCACCAGATCAGGAAAGAAAATGAAAAGGGAGATCAATGAAACATCAGCTCCTGGTATAAGCAACACATTTTCTCTTCTTCATTTGTTTTTTTTTTAATAATAATATTTAAGTAATACTTAATTTCAAAACTGGAGAAGGGGTACTACTTTCACTGAAACAGATGACACTTTTTTATATATATAATTGAGTAAGTGGTCTCTGAGAGGTGCTGGGGATGAAAAATTAATGACCTCACAACCAACCTAGTCATGAGGCAGAAGAAATTAAAGTGGTATTTGGAAGAAATCAAACACTGGTCTTTCCCACTCCCCTCCTCCACAAGCTCAAACTTCAGTGAAAAACATTCAAAGTCTGTAGCAGGTTAAAAGGCTTATGAGGCAATTTAGCTAATGGGTAAAATCCTACTACACCTTAAGACAGGAGTGACAGATAAGAGTGCTCCATTATCAGTATTATTCAGAGCTATCGATTTCCCATATGCCCATCTATCTGCTTTGTACTAAATTATAGTTTGAGTAAAAAGGTATTTCAGTTTTTAAAGTATTTATTTGCAGTAAATTGTTTTAAACTTATACTGAAAAGCTCTTAAAGTTAATTTTACTATTATAAAATCTTTTTAAATCATTTTTAAAACAATTTTATTTTGTCAATATACCAATGGAAAAAAATCTGAAAATCCAAATAATATTCTTGGGCTTTTAACAGCATTAATTAAAACGATTAGTGTTTGGTTAATTGAGTTCTAAGTTGCAGTTTATCTTAAGTAACATATGGATAGTTTAAGAAATAAAAAAGTATAGATTAATGCATAAAAGGATAGTTTTTCTACTTTCTTTTTACTAAAAATTGGCTTGATGAAATCATTTATGTAATAATTTCAAAGATATTTCTAATATGATTATGTTTCACAAAACATTCCTATCACATTACCTATCACAATATTGCCACCTTGAATTTCAATAGTTTTCAAGCTTATAAAAATATTTTAATATGCTAAATATTACTCAAAAAAAAAGGAGGAAGATGGAAAACATCATTAGTCAGCTTGACAGTTAAAGACACACAAAAGTGACGAAACATAGTATAGGAGGGAACTTAGCAACCCTTAAAGATTTCAGCGGGGTGACTAGGTGGGTGAGTACCAGGCTCTGAAATGAGGAGGAAAGAGGCAGTTTGACTTCAGAAGTCTCTTTCCAGGAGGATTTTCTAATCATCTAACAGATCAGATTACAGGAGCTAGAAGCCGAAGGAAGTCCAGATGCAACAGAAAGAGCGCTGCCTTCAGAACCGGAGGATACAAAGCTATGTTCACTCTTACAACAGCGAGACCGCGGATAAACATTTCTGTGTCTCAGTTCACTCATCTGTAAAGAGAGGTAGTTGGACTAAGTAGCCTCTAAAGTACCTTCCAACTCTCAATCTGACATCAGAAACGATCCATTTCCAATCTCTTTACTTGAAAGCTTATTAAACTAAAGTTCAGAGAGCAGTATGGCTTGTCCAAAGTCACTTACCTAGTAAGAGTCAAAGCTAGAGTTAGAACCTAGGACTTTTTGTTGTTTCTACTACACATCACAAAACCCTCATTATTTAGCAGTTGAAACCAAAACCCTGCAGAGACTAAGCAATGTATTCAAAGTCACTGAACTCGCTGGAGGGAAAAGCTGTGCTTCCCAGTGCAAGTGTTCTCTATACGCTCCTAGGGAACAACCACTAATGTAGAAACATTGAGGATCAACAATGACATGAGCATATGATGTATAGTGGTTTTGATACACCAAGATAATACTAGCATCTCTGATTACAGAAGCACATGAGCATTGATGTTCCTCTAGTGGTGATGGGTTTGTATGTCTCCATCGACAAGTTTTTCTTAAGATAGCTCACAATTAAAAGTGAGAAGTTTGGGGTTAAAGGATCTGCTCTGTGCTCATAAAATAGAGAAAAGCTAACCAACTCAGGAAGAGACCTTCCTGTCCCATTGGTGAAGTGGCCCTCTCCTCCCACTGTTGCATTCCCCCCAGAACTTTCATTTTGAGGAAGGATTGAAACCAGTCATCCCTTAGCCTTCTCCTGGTTCCACTTCCGACTATCTGAACTTTGCCACCAAGTTCCCTTCATCGTCCTCCATCTTTCAGCTCCTTTTCCTGCATAGTCTTCTTTGATTAGAATGTAAGTTTGCTGAGGGATGAGATTTCCCAGAACATAGCTTACTGCCTTGCACACAGCAAACAATAAATACTTGTTTACTTCTTGGGAAACAACTGAATCCACTAGCAGGATCCCATCAGTGAAAGTACAATTATCTAAAACTTTTGAAATCATGTTCCTCTTTACCATGAGATTGAGTTTGTTTGTAATATATGGGCAGTTTCTCTACAAAGATGCCATCCATGTACAGTGTACCATTGATTTGGGGTGGAAACCAATGAGACTGAATCCCAGTTTTCCAATTTTGGTAGAAGTGAACACAGTTCTTGGCTACAATCTACAAATTAAATCACTATGTTTTCCTTGATATCTGTATTAGGTTGCAGTGTATGAAGTCTTAATATATTCTACAACCCAACTAAAGCTATTGGTTATTATTATACCCAAGCCATTGATAAAATATCAAGATCAAAGAAAATCCTTCAAGGAAAATGAAATATCAGAAACATAAAGCTCTAATAAAAACTGACCATTTAAACAACACTATTGAAAAACAAACAAAAACAGGTTACTAGTAAGCATATTTAACTCTGATTTTAATTATTTGGTTGTAAAAATATTACATTTCTGACATTAATGGACTCTTACCCCAAACATCTTTATATTTATGTCTATAGCAAAATCACTTTGGCCATAGTCCCCTTAAAGCCAAAAGCTGATTTTAAACCCTGACTAAAACCACAGAAAACTAATCAAACTTTTGTTTGGGTAATTAGTAGGTTATTTAATACTACTTTAATATAAAACATTTTGAATAAGATAACATCCCCACAAACTTTCATACCTTTATCCTCATTCCAGCCTTAAAAATAAACTTATGTTTTCTTATAAGTAAAAATTATGGCAAGGATATTATCAGAGAATAGAAATTACAAAGAAACCAAACTCCAAGCCTAAAAGAGCATTAGACTACACTGCTAGTTGATGCTATCGACTAGTCTACTCTTTATTCTTAATCAATATAAAGTATATGGCCTATTTAAGATTTAAATGTGCAAAGGATATTAGAGAACCATTATTTCGCAGGTGGGAAAAATGAAGGCATGAAAAATGAAGAATAAAGATTCCAATAATTTGCTTATATCAGAGTTACTGAACTGGAGAGCAAGGATCTGAACCCATGTTGTCTAACTTGAAAATCTAGACTTCTCGTTATTATTTTACATTGCTTGGAAATAGTTCCAAGTACATAGTCAAATTTAAGATCAGGTGATGTCACTGAGATATTCACTTGGTTTGTGACTTTACCTTGTGATCCCTTTCTTCATCTTCATCTTTGTAGGTGTCACAGGCCAAGCTGGATTTAGAGAAAGTTGGTCCCTGAGAGTAGTACTGAGAGCTTCGATAACCATCTCTCCTCAGTTTATCACATTCTGTATCAGGTAGAGAGAACGGGGAAAAACATTAAAAAGAGTCTTTTTGTTTATTCATATTCTACTTGCATTTTTCTGATCATACCTTCAAAAGCAGAATAAGATATAATATTAACATCACTTCCAACTTTTATTTGAAAGCATAGGACATTTAAATCCAAAATTCCATATAAAACCCTATGCAATTCTCAAGTTCCTGCTATTTCCAATTATATTGATTTCATGTAAACTCCAAAGTTAATTTTAATACTATAAGCATATCCAATCTGCATAGAGAGCAAAATGTAAAAGCATGTCTGTTGGTTCCACAAGAGAAAGGCATAGAGGATGGGTTGGGTTGCGATAGGAATTCACTTACTGCTTATGATTTCCATGCATTTGGGAATAGTGGAAGAAGTACGATGTTATACAGATCAGGTTGGAGGAATAATATAATTTGAGTCTTTAGGAATTTTAAAATCCTTTCCTATTATTCATGTTGACACACATTTTGAGAATATAAATGGGAGGGGGAATTTGGCTATAAGTGTGGTCATATGTTATGAACTAGTCCTAAATGAGGGTCCCATGTTGTGAAAATTCAAGAAGTTTAGGTTTTTTTTATTTAAAATGTTTTTTAAAATACAAAAAGACCTAACAAATCAAGTTCTTTTAAAACTGTGGGTTAATCTTGTAAAATGTCCCGTTCCCTCCAGAAACTACAAACTTCAAAATAGGGATAAACTCCAAAACAGTGAGTCCTTTATGAAGCATAAGTTTAAGTTTCTATGTCACAATGCCTGTTTTAAATCATAGTGTTTCAAATGAAATATAATGCTTGAGTTCAAGATTAAATAGCAGTATAGATTTATGGCATCTGATCAAATTTTTGACTTATCATATTTTTGAAATCTTGTGAACCCATCACATTACACAGCCACATATCTTGTTCCAACTCTGGAGTAAATCCAGGAAAATTTCCTTCTGTCACATTTCAACAGCTCTCTTTGTTTGTAAAAACATGTCTTTGTTCATTAGAAACTAAGTGTATTGTCTGCTAGATCTGACATAAGTAAATAAACCAAAATCGTTGTGAATTAACAAAGCCACTTTTTCAAACACTAAACCAAGAGAGTCACTAATACACAGGAAAAAAAACTCAGCACGGTATCTATGCTGAAAGGATCCAAACATAATAATTAGCATATTAAAAAGAAATATATTTATATCTCTGCACCTTTAACTCATACTCTTTGATGAGAGGCAATATGGTGAAGTAGAGGAAACTCTGGACTTTCAGTCTTTATGCTTAAGTTCAAAGTTCTGGTTCTGACAACTGCAAGTAAATCTGTGAGACCAAGTTCACTTTTTTCCATCATATCATGAGAGTATAATATCTAATAATAAACTTAATATCAGTAAATTTCTCCAAAAGCCCTGCTCTCTATTTTCTTCCATATTGACATATGGCCTAACTTGAACCCTTTATGGATGACAGAGAGGGTGTTTTGATCATGAATGTGCAAATGAGATTTTAAAAAAAAAACAGTTCTGAAACTCTGTTATGAAAAATTTATAATTACAATTCACTACTTAAATTAGAACTATTCCTAAACTTTCCCTAACTTTACTTTTTCTGTAAACTAATACAACACAAGATATTTTGCTTTCCTCTTCCAATCTTCATTTTTCAAAAGATCTATGTAGTACATCTTGGTCTATAACCACATTTGGGGTTAATTTTTGTGTTAATGCCTAAGAGGGCCCATAATGGCTCCAACGAGCACAGGAATCTGTTTCTGATAATGGTAAAAAAAATTTACTTAAAGAAAGGTCTCCTTGACCTCTGCCAGAGTAGAAATTGTGCTCTAACAACAATTTAATAATATAGTAATGGAATTATCAATATTAAATTTCTCTAATCTTTTTTAAAAAAAAAAAAAACAAAATTCATTCCTGATCTTTTTAGCTACTATAAGGCTTCAAAATTAGGCATCTCTAGGGTCAGATTACACTGGTTAGAGACAATTAAGACCTGCTGACCAATCATGATATACTTCCAATAAAAACCAAGATAAAACAGGAAAGAAGAGGCGAGTGAAGCTTGGGAATCTAAGTATGGAGATTCAGGGTTCCCAATGAATGCAAAAAAATGTCTACGGATCTAGATAACAGGGTGATCATAACTAAGATTTTTGCAGGTGGGGAAAAGAAGGCAAGGGATGTTCACCTTGTATGTATCACTGAGAAAAGACAATGTAGAATACTGAAGGGTTTCTGTATTTCTGAAGATTTGCCTGATGTGGGTGGTGATGAATTTGATAAGAATTTTGTCCGAATGTCTTCCATACTATATAAAGCAAAGAATATCTATATTTAACTTCACACAAAATGAACTTTTTAACCCTCTCTGCAGAAGAGAAAATTTTCCATCTAAAATCCAAAAGAACCCATCTCTGATTACTACCTTTGGATTTGGGAGTCTCAGTTTCTTCAACTATAAAATGAAGAAGCTGGACAAGATGGCTCTGAGGTGCCTTTCAGTTCTAGAGTTGTGACTCTATGATAAATACCAGCATAAGTAATCTCTTTATTTCAAAGGAAGTAAATATTATGAAAGGAGAAAGTTCTTTTGCTTTGAAGTCTTAATTACTGTGCAAGGTCTTGGTTGAATTTAAGCATATACCACTTTTTCCATTCTAATTCTTATCCTTCCTAACCTATTTTCAATCTTATACTCTGAAAAAATCCTTCTTTTTGCAAAGTAATATAGCTAAGGGGAAGCTAGGTGGTACAGTGGATAATGCAGGAGTCAGGAGGACCTGAGTTCAAATCTCACCTCAGACACTTGACACTCACTAGCTGCGTGACCTTGGGCGAGTCACTTAACCCCAATTGCCTCACCCTGGCTCATCTCCAGCCATCCTGATGAATATCTGGTCACTGGATTCAGATGGCCCTGGAGGAGAAGTGAGGCTGGTGACCTGCACAGCCCTCCCTCACTCAAAACAAAGTCAAGTGCAAGTCATGTCATCATTTCTCTGATGGCATGGTCTTCTTTGGCAATGAAAGACAAACACACATAGCTAAGTCCTTCCTCAGTCTTCAAGATCTAGCTCAAATAAATGTTACATCCACTAGAAAGTCTTACCTGATTACTTACTGTTTGTACAACTGATAATAAGTCCCTTAATTTTCCTGAGCCTCAGTTTACTACAACAAACACTTGGGTGATAATCCAAGGTTACTGTGATGAACATGTTTTGCCAGCCTTAAAGAAACATGAGTTGTTGTTACTACAGCCAGAAGTAATCTTTCCCTTCTCACTTTCTACAGTATTTTGTATCAATTACGTAGTCTTTATCTTATATTGTGCCCTGTATCATACTTATTTATATACATTCATTTTCTCACCTATAAGGATATAAGTTCCTGCCTTCAGACAGCGAAGTCAATTTACATATATTGGTATAATCTGAAATGCCCTGGACATACAAATCCAATAAGTTTTTGCTTGATAGATGAGAGGGTAGGAGAGAAAAGAAGAAAACAAAGCAGAAGTGGCCACAACCAGGTAGGTAAAATCACTAGCTATGAAATGGTACTGCAATCCTCCCCAATTCAACATAATACATTCACTTTCCATGCTTGGTTAGTATGAGCTTTTTATTTCTTAGTTAATTATTCTTATCCACTTTCTCACACACCGGATCTCTAACTAGTGTTTGGGCATCAGGACTTTGCTTTTTAATGAGGTAGCACTTAAAACATGCTCAAATACCAATTTTCTAGATAATCTAAGAACACGTAGGTGTATTGTCCAGATTAAGGGGTTTTTTTAAAATGTTCACAGCATATCAATTTTATATTCTCATGAGAATGCAATCAGTAAAAATGCCCATACATTGCTATCAATTTTGGAATCACCTCTTAAGTCTTCTTTGATGTGTTTTTTAATTTATATTCTCTCTAAGGAAAATATACTATGTCGGTTAAAAGGTTTGGGTGTATTTTATATATGTATATGTATTTTACAAAGTTTGCGGCAGTATTTCAATGAGGGGAAAATACTCAAGTTAAATTTATGGTGAGGCAGTTTCTGCCTCCTCCCCACTTTGTTTTTATTAGAAAGTGGGTCATCCTATTCCACCTATGTTGGAAATATAATGATCTTTTGTGGGCCTGATCCCATTACCGCTCCATTTTTGACCTGGGCAGGTTTACCCTCCTTTAGGCAGCTTGGTGGTCCTCCATTCCTGGGGGCTGAGATTTAATGTGGACATTCAGTGGTCTTTAGCCCTACTGCATCTCAGAACGCCTAAGGTCAGGCAATCCACAAGCCTCAGCCTTCCCCAGAAGAGTAGGGATGTCAGCTGTGCCCATAGTTACATGCATTTCAAAAAAGAAAACTGAATGAGCTATTACAGAAAAATTAGTAGTCAAATATTTCTACCATAGAAAAAGAAAAAAAGAAAAAAGAAAGAAACTGTGAGAAGACAAGCAGCAGCCAACCAAAAACTGGCACAGGGTTACTGATTTCTGAATTAGTCTGAGAAAAAGAAGAATTAAAGACAAAAATATTTGGAAAAACTACTTATTATGTTAAAGGACCAGTTATGGAGGCACTTGTCACTCTTTTGTTTGTACTTTTTAGCATCCTGGGCAAATAGGATAGCTATAATGCCTTCAGTCCCAAAAGCACAGGTTGGATAAATTCTAAAAGTGTAGGATTCTAAGGGGGAAAAATGGTTGTCTTTGGATGTGCCAGTCATTGACAACACTCAGTTTCTCAGAATGTATTCCTACTTAAGGCCATTAAAGATGCAGGAAGGGAGGGGAGAAACTACAGTGATTAAATCATTTATATGTCAAGAGTATGCCTAATGTTAGATTGCATAAAGGAAGATTCCCTAAGCTGAAGAAAAGGCTAAGAAACTTCCCCACCACCAGCGTCATCTTTTGGTCCCTTATCTCACCATTTCTCTCGCATTTCTCCCAATTCAAGGGGTTTTCAACTTGGGTTCTATAAACTTGTTTCTTTAACATGTTGATTACCGAATTTTAGTATAATTGATCCTAGATATTTTATTTTACGCATTTAAAAATATTATTCTGAGAAAGGCTTCATAGGCTTCACCACATTGCCAATGGGTCCATGACATAGCGAAGATTAAAACACTTTAACCTTGGTGTGTACTACAACCTCACCTTCCATTTCACTGTCTCTCCTAAAAAGATTTGTTTTTCACTTCTAAAACTTGATGTGCTCCAATTAACACCTTTGTGAAGGGGGTAATGAGAGGTATTATTATAACCATTTTACAGATGAAAAAAACAGGCATAGGGAGGTTAAACAACTACTAACTTATTTTTATTAGGGCAGCTAGGTGGCACAGTGGATAGAGTGCCAAGCCTGGAGTCAGAAGATTCATCTTCCTGAGTTCAAATTTGGCCTCAGACACAGTGGCTGTGTGAACTTGGGCAAGTCACTTTAACCTCCTTTGCCTCAGTTTCCTCATCTACAATATGAACTGGAGAAGGAAATGGCAAATCAGTCCAGTATCTTTGCCAAGAAAACCTCAAATAGGGCCAGAGTCAGACACGACTAAAAATGATTGAATGACAGCAACTTTACACAAGAATTTGTGGCGTTCTTAATTCCAGGTCACAGTCCATTAGAATACAAAAACAGCCGTGTCATAGACTTTCTCTTTTTTTTAAGTTTTATTGATGTGTTTTGTTTTTATATTTCGGACAGTTAGGAATTATCCCTACTAGGTAAGAAGACTCCTGTAACAAAGTAAAACAATTAGGTTAAAGTAATAAAATAAAGACCTCATCTTAAAGTGCATGGAACATACCACATCCGTTGCACTCTTTTCCACTTCTCTGTTTTTATAAAACTAACAGAAATCCATTTTCTCCATCCTACTCTCCATTGGAAAAAAAAAGACAAATTTCTTATTAAAAATATGCAGTCAATTATATGATCTGATGCTGAGCAAAAGGAGCAGAACCAGGAGAATTTTGTACACAGCAACAATCACAGTGTGCGAGGACTTTTTTTAGTAGACTTAGAACTCATCGCAATGCTAGGACTTAAAAAATTCCCAATGGTCTTTTAAGGCAAAATGCCTTCCACATCCAGAGAAAGAACTATGGAATTCAATCGCAGATTGTAGCAGATCATTTTCTTTTGTAATATGTTTTGGTTTGTTATATGATTTCTCCCATTCATTTTAATTCTTCTATACAACATGACTATGGTGAAAATGTATTTAATAGGAATGGATGTGTAGAACCTATATAAAATTGCATGCTGTCTTGGGGAGGGAGGGGGGAAGTAGGGGGGAAGAGGAGGAGTGGGGGGAAAGGAGGGGAAGGGAGAGAAAGAAAAAAATCTAGGTTGTATGGTAGTGATTGTAGAACATTGAAAATAAATTTTAAAATATAGTCAAGCAAAACAAATTCCTTCGAGGGCTGTGTGTATATGTGCATATATGTATTTATATGTATTTACATTCTATTACCCTGTTTCATCATTAGTCCTCTAGAATCATGAGTAGTCATTGTATTGATCATTTCTACAGTTTTCAAAGTTGCAATAAGCTTTCACTGTATATGTTTTGTCCTAGAAAGACTGCAATCACTAAATCAAAGACAAATACTCAAAAGAGTAAGAGAAAAATTTCTTATAGTCCTCCAGATAGACCAAGTATTTCACAGGTGAGGTTCTAGATGAATTTACAAGGTAAAATATATGAACAATTACTACAAATTATAAATGCTATATTTTGTCAGAAATACAAGACCTATTTTCCAGTAAATTTAGGCCACAATTTTATTAAATGAACAGAAGGCAGAGAATTCCTACATCATTAGCTGATTAGATTTGCCATTATTTTTTTGGAGGGAAAAAAGGGTAGTTGGAGAAGTGAGGAAAAATGACAGATTTTGTCTTGCCAAGGAATGCACAATGCATATGAATAGAAATTTAATTCCTCATAAAAATCCTTCAGTACAATAAAATGAATAAATTTAAATTGTTGATATGACCTTCAAGAACTGGAAAGAACAAAAATTTAACATATTGCAGTAAAAGTATTGATATTTAAGTATTGTTACTTAGATACATGTATGTAATTCCTAAAAGAAAAACAGCCCGGAAGTCAGTAGGATAGAGAAACTGTAACAATTATCAAGTCTTCCAACAATATGAATTAAATTTTTTTTGACTGATGATTTCATTATATCACTACAAGGAGGAATATTGATAGATTCTCTTACTAATGGTTCATTCCTATGACTCTTTTCTATTTCATTTCCCTTTATCTTTAATGTAGCACCCTCAAAAGTGTATATGTGCATATTTAAACATATACTCTCATGCAAAACTATAAAAGCTGAAGACTTATTTAAGCTCATAATTATCTCCCAATAAATTTAGATGCTGAGATGATTAAGACCTAATCAGTACCTTAATAAATGGATTTAAATTATCCCACTAACCTACCACTACAGGTTTAGCTTCACTATTTTGTATTAGGAGATGCTCTAAGTTTATGTGCCTATGTTAGAGGACAAATAGCTCTGAAAGATTCTTTGAAGCTGGCAAAGCTGTCATCTGAGTATGATGGAGAGGCTCATCACCAGAAGACTGATTGCTGAGGATTTCTGACCCACATTAATGGTATCAAACTGCTTCTTTGAAGCTTATCAACAGAAAAGGGTAAAGACAAAAATTATGAAGGATTAAAGTTTAAAATTTTGGCTTTTAGTTGGCATAAGCCAAATAGGTTCTTTGAAAAATAAAAAAAAGGTGACTGAATAAGGCAACATCAAGAACAAAATCCTCTTATTGCTGACACTATTACATAAGGCAAGAAAAAGACACAAAGAAAGGTGATAATTTGAAAAATGCTAACCATTGTTTCCCCCAAGTGAAAAAGGGAAGTTTTGAAAAAGTCGAAGGGAAAAATGAGAATGAATATGCCAAAAATTCTGATGAGGACTTAGAAAGAGGGGTTAAAATAGTGGTATGATCCTTTAAGTACTCACATTTATTAATTTGGAGAGAAATAAGAGCCAGTTTGACTTGAATTGATGTTCAAAGTCAAGCCTTCTAATTACTAGGGCTAATGAGAAATGAGAAGATGAAGGGAGGAACAGAGGAAATCAAAAAAGTCAAGGACCTCGATTCAAATAACTTTGATGTTTACTGCTTCTAAGATCTTGGGAAAGTCATCTAATTCTTAGGACCTCAGTTACCTCAACTATTGGACCAGGTGACTTGTTCCAATTCTAACCCTATGATTTTATAATTCATGTAATATGAATTACTAAGAACTAGGAGTAATCAAAGCATAATTTAAATTTGGCACTAAGGTGCATGATGTGATTCTTTCCAGTGGATTACATTGACTTTTAAATTATTAAATTTAATTTGTATTACCTGAGCAATAACTAACTGAGAAAAGAGTAAGAAGAAGCCAAGAAGCAAATGAGGCAGGGACAAGGGAGACCAGAGGACAGTTCCCAATTCCATCGACTCTATGATTTATGTAGATCATATTTCTCTTGATTCTTGTATTTGATAGTCAAATTTTCTTTTTTTTTTTTTTTATGTAGCTAATTTTATTATAAGGAGAATATCAAATTATGAACCCATAATTCACCTGAGACTTTAGAGAATTTCAGTTTTTACATACCACTTGCTCTTTCTATGTGCACTTAACCCCTTTTTCTGATATGGACAATGCCATCAACAGGGAGGAAGAATTTTTTTTTTTTATTTTTTTTATTTTTTTTTATTTTTATTAATTTATTTATTTAGCTTTTTACTTTCATTTTCACAAATTTTTGGGTTCCAAATTTTCTCCCCTTTTCTCCCCTCCCCCCACCCCAATACCCCAAGCAATCTAATTTTCCCTATCTTCAATCTGTCCTCTCTTCTGTCATCCCTCCCTTCCCTTGTCTCTATCTTCTCTTTTCTCCTGTAGGGCCAGATGACTTTCTATTCCTCATTAACTGTATGTCTTCTTTCCTAGTTGCAACAACAATACTAAACAATTGTTCCTGAAACTTTGAGTTCCAAATTCTCCCCATCCCTCCCTCCCCATCCATTCCCTTTGGTACGGCAGGCAATTCATTATAGGCCATATCTGTGTAGCTTTGCAAGTGACCTTCCTGATAGTCGTGTTGTGTAAGACTAACTGAATTGCCATCCCTCTTAACCTGCCCCTCATTGTTTCTCTTCTGTCCTTTGATCCTGTCCCTCCCCAAGTGTTGACTTTCAATTACTCCCTCCTCCCTTTGCCCTCCCTTCCATCATTCCCCCCCCCAATATCTCCTTCTCCCCCGCTTTCTTATACTGTAAGATAGGTTTTCATACCAAAATGAGTGTGCATTTCACTCCTTCGTTTAGTCAAATGTGATGAGGGTAAACTTTTGTTTGTTTGTTTGTTTGTTTGTTTTTTTTTCCCTCAGCTCTCCTCTTTTTCCCTCCACTAAAAACATCTCCTACTTGCCTCTTAAATGACATATAGTTACCCCCTTCCATTTCCCCCTCTTTCCTCTCACTACATTTCTCTCTCACCATTTACCTTAATTTCTTTTAAGGTATGGTCCCATCCTATTCAGTTCAATCTGTGCTCTCTGTCTCTGCATGTGAATGCATGTGTGTATGTGTGTGCATGCGTGTACATGTGTATGTGTGATCCCACCAACCACCCAGATACTGAAAAGTTTTAAGAGTTAGAAATATTGTCCTTCCCTGTATGAATGCAAACAGTTCATTTCTGGTAAGTCCCTTAATACTTCTCCTTGCTGTTTACTTTTGCATGCTTCCTCTCATTCTTGTGTTTGAAAGTCAAATTTTCTTTTCAGCTCTGGTCTTTTCATTAAGAATGATTGAAAGTCCTCTGTTTCATTGAAAGACCATATTTTCCCTTGCAGTATTATACTCAGTTTAGCTGGGTAGGTGATTCTTGGTTTGAGTCCTAGTTCCTTTGCCTTCTGGAATATCCTATTCCACGCCCTTCGATCCCTTAATGTAGAAGCTGCTAGATCTTGGGTTATCCTGATTGTATTTCCACAGTACTGGAATTGTTTGTTTCTGGCTGCTTGCAAGATTTTTTCCTTGAGCTGGGAGTTCTGGAATTTGGCCACAATGTTCCTAGGAGTTTCTCTTTTTGGATCTCTTTCAGGTGGTGATCGATGGATTCTTTCAATACTTATTTTGCCCTCTGGTCCTAGAATGTCAGGGCAGTTTTCCTTGATAATTTCATGCAAGACGATGTCTAGGCTCTTTTTTTGATCATGGCTTTCAGGTAGTCCCATAATTTTTAAGTTGTCTCTCCTTGATCTATTTTCCAGGTCAGTTGTTTTTCCCATGAGATATTTCACATTCTCTTCCATTTTATCGTTCTTTTGGTTTTGTTTGGTGATTTCTTGGTTTCTCATAAAGTCATTAGACTCCATCTGTTCCATTCTAATTTTGAGAGAACTATTAAATTCAGTGAGCTTTTGAGCCTCTTTTTCCATTTGGCTCATTCTGCTTTTGAATGCATTCTTCTCCTCATTGGCTTTTTGAACCTCTTTTGCCAATTGAGTGAGCCTATTTTTCAAGGTGTTAATTTCCTCAGCATTTTTTTGGGACTCCTTTACCAAGATATTGACCTTTTTTTCATACTCTTCTTGCATCTTTGTCATTTCTCTTCCCAGTCTTTCCTCCACCTGTCTAACTTGCTTTTCAAAATCCTTTTTAAGCTCTTCCAAGGCCTGAGCCCACCCAACACCCCCCTGGGGTGTCTGGGGTACTGAGGCCCCGCCCTCCACATCTTTCCCTGATGGGAAAAATACGTCCTCGACCTCCCCATCAGATCCGAAGGTTGGGATCATTTGCATTTGTTGGAAAAAACTCTCTAAAGTCTTATTTTTCTTTCCCTTTCTAGGCATTTTCCCAGCCAGTTACTTGACTTCTGAGATTCCTTTCCACCTCCGCCTGGATCCGCCCAGCTAGTACTTGACCTCTGAGATTCAAATGCGCTTTCCCGCGGCAAGCTTTAGTTCTGGCGCAGGGTGGGGGCAGGGCCGCTTCCTAGCTTGGGCCCTCAGGGGCTTTCTGAAGAGACTTTCAGGAACAGAGCCGATGGGGGCGGGGTGGGGGACCCCGCCTGCTGTGCTCAGTTCCCTTGAGGGTTTTATTCAGAGGCGTTCAGCAGTAGAGCAGGGTGGGGGCAGGGCCGTCTCCCCTGCTCGGCTCCCTCAGGTTGGAAAGACCTTCAGTATTGAAGATCCTACCTGCTGCTGGGGGATTCCTGAGTCCCGGGCCGTTGCCGCCTCAGCCGCCCGCCCACGCCTCTGCCTCCGCCGCTTCCTGCCCCCGTCTCTGCCGCCGCCGCTTCCTCCCGAGGGGGCCCGCTCCCCTCCCCTAGCGCAGGCTTCTTTTTAACTGACCTTTAGCTTCTGTGGGCAGAGGGACTTTCCCGGCTGCCGGAGATTCTCCCGGAGTTTTCCTCTCTGAAGTCTGCTCAGGTCAGCTTCTCTGGGTCGTGGCCAGGGGTGGGGGTGGGGTCCGCTTTCCTGGCTGCGATGGACCCCGGGGACGGCTCTCCAGGGTTCAGTGGAACGGAAATCTCTTCCCCTATGTTTGTGCACCCCCTGCAGAGATTCAGAATTTATGGGGCTCTCCTTTTACCTCAATTCCATGGGTTGTGGGCTCGGAGCTCGTGAATGTGCGTCCTTCTACTCCGCCATCTTGGCTCCGCCCCCTAGTCAAATTTTCTTTTCAGCTCTTGTCTTTTCATCAAGAATGCTTGAAAGTCCTCTTATTTCCAAACAAACCCAATACAATCAAAATTAGGAGGGAAGCAGAAAACTGGGAAAGAATTTTTGCAACTAATGTCTATGATAAAGACCTCATTTCTAAAATATATAGAGAACCGAATCAAATTTACAAAAATACAAGTCATTCTCCAATTGATAAATGGTCAAAGGATATGAACAGGCAGTTTTCAGAGGAAGAAATTAAAGCTACTTATAGTCATATGAAAAAATGCTCTAAATCACTATTGATTAGAGATGCAAATCAAAACAACTCTGAGGTACCACATCATACCTACCATATTGGCTAACATTACAAAACAAGAAGATGATAAATGTTGGAGAAGATGTGGGAGAGTTGGAATACTGATTCATTGCTGGTGGAACTGTGAGCTGATCCAACCATTCTGGGGAGCAATTTGGAACTATATCCAGAGGGCTGCAAAAATGTGCACACTCTTTGACTCAGCAATATAGTTTACAGGACTATATCCCCAAGAGATCATAAAAATGGGAAAGGGTCCCACATGTACAAAAATATTTATAGCAGCTCTTTGTGGTGGCCCAAAACTGGAAATCAAGGGGATGCCCATCAGTTGGGGAATGGCTGAAAATTTATTCATGGTATATGAATGTAATGGAATACTATTGTGCTATAAGAAATGATGAACAGGAAGACTTCAGAGAGGCCTGGAAAGACTTTTATAATCTGATGCTGAGTGAAAGGAGCAGAACCAAGAGAACTTTGTACACAGCAACAACCACAGCGTGTGAGGAATTTTTGTGGTAGACTTAGTCCTTCACAGCAATGCAAGGACCTAAAAAATTTCCAGTGGACTCTTGAGGCAAAATGCCTTCCACATCCAGAGAAAGAACTATGGAATTGGATCGCAGAATGAAGCAGACCATTTTCTCTTGTGCTATTTTGTTTTGTTTTATGGTTTCTCCCATTCATTTTAATTCTTCTATGCAACGGAACTAAGGTGAAAATGTATTTAACAGAAGTAGAACTTATGTAAGATTGCACTCCCTCTCAGGGAGGGAGTAGGGAGGTAGGGGGGAAAGAGAGGGAGAGAGGGGAAAAAATCTAAGATATATGGAAGTGATTGTAGAAAACTGAAAATAAAATAGTTTAAAATAAAAAAGGAAAGCCCTCTATTTCACTCAATATCCATTTTTTCCCCTGAAGGATTATATTCAGTTTTGCTGGGTGATTCTTGGTTTTAATTTTAACTGCTCTGACCTCTGGAATATCATATTCTAAGCCCTTTGATTCCTTTACATAGAAGCTGCTAGACCTTGTGTTATCCTGATTATATTTCCACAACATTTGAATTGTTTCTTTCTAGCTGCTTGCAATATTTTCTCCTTGACCTAGGAACTCTGGAATTTGGTTACAATATTTCTAGGAATTTTCCTTTTAGGCCCTCTTTCTGGAGGTAATTGGTGGATTCTTTCAATTTCTATTTTGCCCTCTGGTTCTAGAACATCAGGGCAGTTTTCTTGATAATTTCTTGAAAGATGGATGGTGTCTGGGCTTTTTTTAAATCATGGATTTCAGGTAGTCCAATAATCTTTAAATTATCTTTCCTGAATCTATTTTCCAGGTCAGTGGTTTTTCCAATGAGATATTTCTATTCTTTGCATTCTTCTGGTTCTATTTTATAATTTCTTGATTTCTTATAATGTCATTAAAATAACTAACTATCCTAGTTTAATAATTAATTCAATGATTTTCTTTGTTTTAAATTTTGTGAAACTTTTCAATGACTTTCAGAATTTCTATTTGGACATTTAGATGGATTTTTTTGGTGTTTATTCTAGCTATTTTGATTGCATGCCCAATTCACTGACCATTTTTTGTTTATCAAAGTGTTTAGAGATAAAAATTTTCTCTTTGGAACTGCTTTGGCTGTCTCCTAAAAGTCTGGTTATATTTTCTCATTTTCTATATTTTATCTGATAAAATTATCTGTTGTTTCTATAATTTGTTATTTGACCACCAGTTCTTTATGGGTATTTAGGCTTCATTTAAATTTAAACTCTTTCTTCAAAGGCCTTTTTTCATTGAGTAAAAGAAGAAAGGTATTTGTACTCCTTTCTGTTCCCATTAACTACCAGAAATCTATCACATGTAACTTTTCTTAAGTTCTATTCAGTTGATTAACTTCTTTCTTATTAAACTTTTTGTTAATCTACGTCCAAAAAGAAGATACTGAAGTTTGTAGACATTAATATTCTGCTGTCTACTTTTCCTTATAATTCAATTAACTTTTCCTCCCTGGAATGTGAAGATAGCTGTTAAAATAAAACAATATATATAAGCCACTTTAAAAACATATCAGTTATCATTTATAATTATTGGCATTATTTAAATGTTTTTGTTGCCTTTAAACATAATGTAATTTCTCTGTGTATCTCTTTTAAGCTGGTCTATTTTTATAGTTGTCTTATCTTAGATCATGAATAATATATTCCCTTTTTTGAGTTAACCTTAAGCATAATATGTTTTAGGGCAGCACCTTAATTTATCTCTCTTTGAAGCATATGTTTCAAATATGTTTCTTCTAAATAACACATTGCTGACTTCTGATTTTTAATTCATTCTGCTGTTCTCTCTTCTTCTTCATAGGTGAGTTCATCCCATTCACATTCACAGTTATGACTACTAAATGTGAACTCCCCACCATTTTATATTTTTTCCTTTCTTTGTTCCCTGCTCCATCTTTACAGAGAAGATGTTGGTGAAAGAAAAGGAATGTGATCAAAGTAAGTGATCTGTAGTTGAAGTAAGGCAGATTGGTGACATTAAATAGAATGCTAGACTTGGAAAACAGGAAGATCTAAGTTAAAATACCACCTCAGACACTCAGTTGTGTGATCCTGCATGAGTTGTTTAAACTCTCACAGCCTAAATTTCTTCATCTATAAAATGGAGATAATAACAACACATACCTTCAGGATTGCTGTGAGGATGAACAGAGATGATATATGTAAACACAATACATACAGATTCATATAATATGTGTATTGTTCAAAAATAAGCAATGCCTGTATAGTGCATTGTTTACTTTTGTGAATCTTAAAGAACTACGCAAATTCTAACTATTGAGTCTACTCCATTGGCCATCCTCTCTTCACCCTAGCCTGACCCCAGTCACTGGTTCTTATACTTTCTTTTTAATCCTTCCTTCAAGCTCTAACCTCCAAAGTTTATTTGTGCTTGAGACTTACCTTCTCTGACATTCCCCTCCCTCTTAAACCCCTCTTTTTCTCTTCCTCTATATAATTAATTTTTTTTCCTACTGAGTTTAATGCATTACTATAACCAACTCTGAGTATGTATATGTATATTCAACTTTCCTTGGTCTAAATGAAAATGAGATTCATGTGAGGCCTGCTCCTTATATTTCTTCTATTTTGCTATGCTCCTGTACTTATATGACATAGTAAATCCCTCTTCCTTCTTTTGTACCATATTCCTTTTACCTTCCTTTCTTTCATTAAGGAAGTCTTAAGATCATCAAAACAGAACACAGTCACTCTCAATTACTTTGTCTAAATTCCCTATGTGACCCTTTACTTTAGTATTTTGAAGGAACATTTGTTTCTTTTCCCCTTTTTATAATATAGGCACTTTATCACCATTTAGTCAATTCCAGTTGCTCAAACAAAATAAATCTTCCTAGGTTTCTTTCACTTCCTGTGTTTATATTTCAGTTTCTATTCAGCTTTGGTATTGTCTTCAGGTATGTTTAAATGTTTACTTTTCTATTGAAGACCCATTTCCACCACCTTATACCCACAGGATTATATTCAGCATTGTGTTATTTTTGTAGTAAGCCTTTATCTTTTGCCTTTTGAAATATTATGTTCCAAGATTTTCTCTCCTTGATAGTATTCACTACCAGACCTTGGTGATTCCGACTGATTTCTGTCTTTAAAAAAAAAAATTAAAGATTGGGACCCCTATCTCATCCAGGGTGGAAATGTAGGGGTAATTCATGGGTCTTATAGGCACAGGAGTTTTGTTTTCCTGCATTTCTCACCTGGGCTGGTTTGCTCATCCTTGGGCAACCTGATTCCTCCCCTTTCTCCTGTCCCAACAACAAGTCACCATAATGGTGCAGAACTTAGTGTAGATACCCTATCTATATGATCCATTGTGGCTCAGAACTCCCAAATTCAGGAAATTCACCAGCCTCAGACTCTCTAGTAGCTGGGGATACAGATATATACTTTATTATGGCTGCTTGCAGCATTAAAAAAACAACAGTCACATTTCTGGGAGCTTTCACTTTAGGATTTCTTTCAGGAAGTAACTAATTTATTTTTCTATTTTTACTTTTCTCTCTAGGTGTAATAGATATTGGGCAATCTTTATTAATTATTCTGAAATGATAAATATCTGATGATTTCCTAATATTTCTCTTTGACTTGTTTTCCAGGTCAGTTGATTTTTGATATCAATATTTTCTTCTCATATTTTCTTCTATTTTTTTCAGTCTTTTGGTGTTTGTTGTAAGATTTGTCATTATCTCAAGGAGTCTGTTTAGGGCATTCTAATTTTCATGGCATCCATGACCTAGATAAAGTCTTCTATCTTCTGTTCTAAGCTTTTTATTTTCCTCCCATTTCTTTCTTTCATTTACTATTTTATTTTTTAAACTTTTGCTTAATTTCTTTTACTCTTGCATTCCTTGTAGACAAGTCATTTTTTTTCTCACCAGGGCTATTTTATAGCTGTATTGTAGTTATTCCCTTCCTCTGAGATTTTCTCTTGAGCAATGTTTGCCTTATTTTATTTCTTTAGTGCTTGATATCTACTTCTATTTACTCATAACTCCAGACTCAGTCCCTTTTTGGGACTTCATTCTGTCAGACTCTTCATTCTTTGATGTGGTGGTCAGGTACTGTGTGGTTCTAACAACACTTTCTTGAGTTCCTGTCACTGACTTGGTCACTGTTCTTGATGTATCTGTATTCAAAAGGCAGTACTGCTTCACAGTCCTGGATTAGGGTTCTGAAGTTATGTCTTTATTATTATCTCCAGTTTATGTTACATGTTTTGTTTGCATGTGGTCTCTGCCATCAAACAAGTGAATTCCTTGAAAGCGGGGACTGTTTTTGCTTTTTTTATCATTATTCCCAGTGGGCATAGTAACTAGAAAACAGTAAATGCTTAATAAATACTTGTTGACTTGACTAATCTCGGACTATTGTACTGCTATGATCTTCTCTCTTGCCTTGAGATAGTTCAGTCAGGGTGCTGGATGGTTTTCTGTTTCCCCTGGTATTTCTCCAGGTAGGGCACTGGCATGGGTTTCCCAGTTTGGCAATGTCAGGCTTTTTGCTTATGTTCATGCTAGTTTCTCTTCCTCTCAATACATAACCCCTTCCTCTTATGCCAGAAGTCAAGTTCCATAAGTGACTCTAAAGCCATGCTTTTATGATTTGTATTAAACATGTCTCTTTTTTTAAAAAAAATAAACATAAAAAATTATATATAAGTAAAATAAATTTTTTAAAATTTTATTTTTAAAATTTTTTATCTTTAATTTAAAAATTAAAATAATACTTATTTAAAAATAAATATGAAATAAAGTACTTTTTAAAATAAAATAATATCTACCTAATTATATTACCACCACATGTCCTACTGGCTTTATTTACTCAGTGCTTATTGACTATGTTATTATCTGAAAGTCTAGAAGAACAATATTAAATGCTACTTTGCTAAACAGTCTGCATCTACAGATACAAGATTATGGTGTGGCACCTCTCCTTCTTTAAAAAAAATTGAATTAGCTAATGATTTATTTTAATATTTTTGCAAATAGCTTCTAGTGTTGTTGACTAAATGATTTATTTTCAATTTTGTTATTCTCTTCTTTGCTTTTTAAATTCTCTGTCTTAATTCCCTATTTTGATACTTAATTTTTTTACTTGCTCGCTTTCTAATTATTTTACTTAGATATTTAAGTCACTGATTTCTTTTTCCTCTCTTCTTCATGAAAGTGTTTAAAGATATAAATTGTCCTCTTAAGACTGCCTTGGCTTCATCCCAAAAGTTTTAATTTGCTTTAATAATGATAATAATAGTAGTAGTAACAGCTAGCAATTAGTTCCTTAAGGTTTTCAAAGTGCTTTACAAATGTTATCTCATTTCATCCTCAAAACAATCCTGAGAGATTTGCTATTGACTTCCCTATTTTACAGATGAGAAATCTGAGGTAGATAAAGGTTATGACTCCAGGTCTACTGAGCCACCTGACTGCTTCATTATCTTTAATGGAATTATTTATTTTCATTTATTTTATTTTTATTTTTGTAATCTGTTCTTTGGCTCATCAATTCAATGAGATTAAATTATTAGTTTCTGATTAATATTTTGTGCCACATCTCCAAAATGGAATTTTTTTTATTCAGCAACTTTTGTAGTCCAACTTTTCTCTCTGACCAAAGCGTAAAATTAACCTTGGTTCGTAGCTTGAACTAGATGTGGAAGGGATGGCTAATGAGGAAAGCAAAATCATAAAGAATGACAGAGTTACTCCAAAAGCTGAATCTCAGACTACCTTGGCCACACTATATGCATCACAATATGAATCATCCTACAAAATAATTACTGGCTAAAAGCTCAGTATAGGGAACTAAAACGTAGTCTGATACTGGACAGGAAAAGTGTGTAATGACTACCAGCCTATTTGGTAAAACCCAATAGAGGCAGCTAATTTTCCTTCATAAGCCTCTGCTGAAGCAATCATAGCTTGTGAAATTATTTTTAACACAGGATTTGCTAACTAATATTATTTCTGATAACAGATTTAAATTAATCACAGATGGGCTTAAGAAATTTGTAGGCAAGAAGATTAAACTATCATTACTAGAACTCACTTCTCTCAAGCAAATGGCTAGGCTGAAAAAATGTTACAGATGATTAAAGATATCTTGAAACCCATTGTTGGAAGAATTTGACCAACAAAACTTGTAGGTTATTTATTGTTTAACATAACATTATGTGTTCTCTATTGGTAAAGTTAATATCTCAAGACATCCATCAAGACATCTCAGGACATATAAGACAAATAAGAATGAATCTGGATGCTGTTATGTCTATATTTATTTACCACATTATAAAGGTTAATATTTTGCTATGACCAAAGGAGCCAGAAATGAGCCAACGGTAGCTAAGTTGGGAAGAAAGATATTATGTATTCTACCAAGCACCACTGTTCAATATTAGTGGTAGTAAAGAGGAGACAATCTTTGCTCTTTGGGTCACAGTCTGCAGCAATAAAGAACTATTGTTCTGTAACTATTTACCATGACAGTACCAGGGAGGGTGAGTTGTTTATAATACTCTACCAGGGATTTTTGTTTTATATCCAAAAGAATATTAATTCAAAGAGAAACTGATAAAATCTAAAATTAAAAGCTTATTGTATCATGGTCAATTTCCAACAGTTCTGTGCTCAAACAGAACAGATGCCTGAGTGAAAATGAATCAACAGATAAAACTCCATTAGTTAGCAAAGACTGGGTTGAGAGTGTGGGTGAGAGCAATGAAAAAGTATGACACGGAAAAGATAGGGAGGGCATGGAGACATATGACCTTTATACTAGAGATTTTTTTTTTTTTGCCATAGGGGAAACAAGAACAAACAACAAGCGGAAAACTGAATTCACATATCTAAAAATTATCTCAGCAAAAATTCAGGTCATAATATTTCCCAATGAGATCAGAGTAAGAAGTTTAGCAGAGTATGGGCAAGGTACGGAGTTCCTTGAGAGTGAGAAATATACTAATTGAAATAGTCAGTTGGATTGTCAACTTAGAACTAAATCTGCTGATCCAAGTGTTAATTCTAGCTGAGACAGGTCAGTGGGAAAAATGTGGGTCAGCTCTTATACTTAGCTAGCTCTATAACTATGTACAAGTTTTTAAACCCTCTCTGCCTGTTTCCTCATCTGTAAAATGGGGATAATACTTATGTTACCTAACTCAGGATCCTAGTTGAAGAACATCTGTAAAGCTGAAAATGTTATACGAGTAAAGGCTGTTGATATTAGTGATTCTTCATTGTACCTATAATCATAAAACATCATCTTTTTCTTATCTCTAAGGGTAAATACCTTTCTCTCTGATTCTAAATAATAAAATGAATTATCAACAAAAATGGTATGAAAATTGTGATTTTAATGAGCTTATTCCCCCAATTGTTAGCTATTAGAGAGGCTCTTTAAAATTAGTGTGAAAACAATCACCTCCCCCAAAATCTCAAACATATACAGAATGGTATGTTGACTAGAAGTCCTCTTTTTTCACAGTAGGCCTGCCAGACACCAAATAGCATAGGAAGACTTAAACTCATTCAGTTACACAGAAAACCATCTTTTAACAAACAAACTTAAGAGCATGTAAAGAATTAAATCAAGTTTAAATTTTGGCACAGAGGTTGCTGGTATCTTTTATTAATCTGAGGGAGGCTAACAGCTTGTAAGTTACAATTGAGACACTCCAGTAGAGTGCAGTCAAATTGGAAGATATCACATTACACCTCTATATTAAAAAGCCCCTATCCTCTGCAGTAATGGAGTATCACCAAGGTTACTCAATACCAAACAGCTTGAAAAGATTCTAAAATAACAGCAGAGACTTCACTTGCATAAAGTTTGATAACGAATCTTATCCACAGTATAGGAAATAAAATATAGGGGGTCCTCTCAAGTTACTATATCAAGAATTCCCACTGATTTGTTGAAATGGCAGACTGGCTACAACCACAAAAAAAAAAAAAAAAAAAAGACACACACAAAACCAAACAAAACCCTTTTTGTTCCAAACAATCCAGAGAGCTTTGTTGGTACTGTGTCCATTTAAATGACTACCTTCAGTTTTCTATCTTTTGTCTGTCTTTAGCCACTCAAAAAAGGGGGACATTATTTCACTTCACTTAACCAAAAATATAAATTGTTTGCTTTTTCTTTGCTATGCCACCGATTTCTCTCTTGATCTCTCTTGATCTTGTTCATTATTATAATGAAAGTGTTTTTAATCAGAGATATTATTCATTTACCAGACATTTTCTGAGCTTCAAAATGAGATGCAAATTTACATCCTATTACTTTATATAAAAGTAGACTAAAATCTTCTTAGTCTTTTTAACATTTCCCACTCAAATTCCAGGTCTGTGGTTAGTTTGGGTTACTACTGCCAAGAAAAAGTTTTAAGTTGATCTCTACCTTCATTTTGGTCTTTTCACTATTCTATCATCAGCTTTATTACCTGATATATACAACTGTCAAAAGTACCAAAACTAAAACATTAGTGTTCTCTAATGACTTAACTGGAATTTATTCAGAAGCATTTATTAAACTCAAAGTTACATCATAATAATGGGGGGGAGGGAGGGAATATATCCAGTACCAGTACCAGTCTTTTCAGTAATTTCAATAAAATAAAAATAAATCTCTGAGAAAGAGCAATACCTTCCACAACACCTAGTATATCCAACCATGTATCACAGCACTGTGGCTTATCGTTTCAACTTTGTCTTAAAATAAATATTGCTACCTAAACTTTCCAAAGGGTACCATTCTAAACAACCTGGATTTTTCTGAAATATTATTTTTTTTCTGCATCCTAGGATATCAGACTTAAATTTGAAAAGTAAGGTATATCTTATGTGTGATAAGTTCCACTCACACTACTTACCCATCTCAATAGCATACATCTTAGGCTGCAAACAAGAATGGAAGCAACTATCATTTTAGAGATGAAACGAAACCCCAACATCATCCAATTTATACTCTATTTGCTATATATTGATGAGGAATCTGAAGATAAATGAGTAAAACTCCGTTTGGCTTTTAAAGCCTTCTCACAATCTGGTTCCAACCTATGCTTCCTGGAATATAACCAATGCCCCTTTCACACACTATCTTCCAACCCCAGTGGTCCCTGGGTACAACATTTCAGCTGTGGTCCTTGTCTTTGTACAAGCTGTCCTCCTGTGCCTAGGAATGCCTTTTTTTCTTCATCTCTGTCTTTTGGAATCTCAACTTCTTTCAACTGACAGCTTGAGCGCAACTTTTTCTATATTAGGCCTTTCTTGAACTCCCTCAGCTATTATCACCCATCCTATTTCCTAATTACCTTGCATACATTAGATATAAATTCATTATAGAGAGTTTCACTCTTTGTATTTGCATCCTCAGCACCTAGAACTGTGCCTGGCACATAGGAGGCACTTAATAAATACTTGTTTACAAAATAAAATAAAATAAATAAATAAATACTTGCTTACTGTCTGATATGCATTTTGCATTTACTTCTACATGTAATATATTTCTTGCTATAGACTGTAGGCTTCCTGAGGGGATTAACTACTTTGCTTTTCCTTGTTTATCTACCATGTCTGGAAACCAGCTTAACAAGTACTTGTTTCTTAACTGACTTAGAGTCTTACAGACAGAGTGGCGGAGTTAGGACTAGAACCTACATTGCCAAGGATTAGATTGATTAATTTTATGATACGTCTAGCAATGTGCCACCACGAATAATGGTCATTCTGACACTTGAGAAACTTAAGAGATTTTCTCTCGTTCAGTAGCTGCTTCCTTAGAATTAACCATTCCTGAGTTAGAAGGTGAGAAAGGAGTCATAGGCTGTTGGATACAAATGATTATTTTTATAACCTTTTAAAAATTATAGTACATTTTTTTCCATTACTTGTCTTTATGTGAGGATCTCTGACAATGTCATCAATCTTAAGAGCTCCCAATGGAGTAACACCATTCATTCATGTAGATCACAACTTCTCTGTGAGTTATTAAGTATGTCCTAAGGAGCTACTTGAGATACTAACAACATGTCTGACTGAGGCTCACACAGCTGACAAGAGTGGGTCTGGGGTTTGAACCCCAGTTTTTCTGACTCTAACTCCAGCACTCAGTGCCCTTTACCACACTTGTTAGCTTTTATTTACAATTTATTTATTTTAAACAACTATATTAGCACTAAATAATTTAAATCAATTACAAATGTTCATTCTTCTAAAGGAATTATTTCTATAATCCCTCTTCATCTTCTGGTAACTGTGCACAAGGTCTGAATCCTACCTATAAGTGTTAAAGCATTCACGTATTTAAATATTTCTATAACTTCATCTTTCACTTGCCCCTTTTATAATCTGAGAACTCCTTCAAGCCTGCTCAGGCACTAACAACCTGAGTGGTTCCTCAGACAAGAAATGCACTTGATGGCATAAAAATGAAGCAATGATTATAAATAGTAATCAATTTATGGCACATGAGAAATGTCAAAGGATTCTATCTTCATTTGTCTCGAGCTTTTTTGAATTTTAATGGAGAGGAGGATGGATGGTGATAAAATATTACAAGACACTGGTGAGTTACCAACTTTTTTTTCTTCTCTTCAAATGGAGTGATGACTATTTAAGACACTGGTGAGTTACCAACTTTTTTTTCTTCTCTTCAAATGGAGTGATGACTATTTCAGAAGTTTTGCTGGCTGAAGAATAAATGCTATTAAAGGAAACAACTGTTTGCCCCATGTCCTTAGCCCCGCCCCCCTCCAAACACATGGATCTCTCAAAATTTTGAAAGAAAAGGGCATCCTAAAACTCCATCACAGGGATATGTTTACCCCAGTCATTGGCTCACAAATCCTAGTCTCTATAACCTCTAATCTAACTGATTAATTCATGAAAGAAATTGTGCATTTAAAAAATGTAAATATCAAAGTACACATTGTCAGTCAACAGGTATTTATTAAGTGCTTATTGTGTGCTAGAAATAGTGCTAAGTGCTTAAATACAAAGAAAGGCAAAAAACACATCTCTGCCTTTCAAGTAGTGTATATTCTAATAGGGATAGGAAAACAATATGGAGATATAGTAGATGAAAGGTAACCTTAAAGAGAAGACACTAGCAACAGGGTAGTCATGGGAAGACCTACTACCAAAAGATGGGATTTGAGCTAACTCTTAAAGTATGCCAGGGAAGTTAAGAGGCAAAGGTGAAGGCAAGTACTCAGGCATGGAGGAAACCAGTATGATGTCACAGAGATGAGTAATAGATTGTTGTGTATGAAGAACAATAAACTGGGGTACAGCAGCATTGCAGTGAAGAGGAGTAAAGTATAAGATGAGAAAGGTAGGCAAGGACCAGGTTATCTAGGGTTTTAAATGTCAAATGGAGGATTTAAATTCAATCCCAGAGGTAATCAGATGAAACTTACTGAGTAGGAAGTGGCATGGTCAGATCTGAGCTTTGTGAAATTTTGTTTGGCAGATGAATGAAGGACATAATAGAATGAAGAGAGAAGTCAGAAGATCGATTAGAAAGCTACTGAAATAGCTCAAGTGAGAGGTGATGAGGACCTATACTAAGTAGTGGCTACAGGAATGAAGAGGAGGGAATGTACATGAAAGATGCTGTGAATTCAGAAAAGACAAGATTTTAATGTAGACTGAATATGTGGGGTGAGTAGGAGTGAGGAGTTGACTATGAAACTGAGGTTGCAAGCCTGGGTGATTGGGAGGACACTGCTGTCCTCAACAGTAATAGGAAAGTTCTGAAGAGAGGAAGACGGGGTGAAAAAGATAATGAGCTCTGTACTGGATATGTTGAATGTGAGATGCCTGTGTAACATCCAATCTGAGACGCTGAAAAGGCAGCTGGTGAGAGGAGGTTGGCACCTAGAATAAAGACTAGCTCTGTATCTGGAGACCTTGAAATGAGAAGGAACCCAAAGGAGCTGATGGGACCACTAAATGAGCGAGTATGGAGGGAGAAAAAAGATGAGCCAGGACAGAGCTTTGAGAGATAACCATGGTCAGAGAACACGTTCTGAATAAAGATCCAGAAAAGGGGATAAGGAGTAATCAGGCAGGTAGGAAAATCAAGAAAGAAAAAGTAGAGGAGAGAATGTACAAAAAAAGACAGTGATCAATAGCACCAAAGGCTGCAGAGGTCAGTAAGGGGAGGTGAGCAAAAGTTATTGGATTTGATTAGGAAATTAAGACATCATTAGTAAGGTCACCATTTAGAGAGGGCAGTTTTAGGTGAATAATCAAATCGAAAGAGGGTTTACAATAAGTGAGAGGAGAGAAATGGAGGCTTTTTCAAAGACCTTAGGCCAAAAGCAGAAAAGAAATATTGAAAAATAGCTAGTGAGGATGGTCAGGTCAAGTGAGACTTTTAAGAACAGAGGAGACACATGCATCTTATAGTCCTGGAAGAGAATGATCAGGGTAATAAGTCAAATAAAAGGCTGTAGGGGATTAAGGTGGGGGAGAGGGTTTGGTGTATCTATTAACTAGACACCACACAGCTGGGGACCCCACCATCTAGGCAACAATTGCTTTATAACTATCAGCCTTGTAATGTTAAGAAAAAAATTCAATAATACAACTAAACAATAAAAAAAGAACACGTCACTATTCCCTAATGGATATAGTTAGATTTAGGAAACCAAACCCACAAATTAGGGTTGTATACAGCCCCCAGTTTTTTAATAACTAACTCCCAGTTGTGCACAGGGATTTGATGATAAAAGCCACTTTCTACTTAAAAAGTAAGACCAAATGAGGTAATATTTGTAAACTCCTTAACACAATGCCTAGCACATAGTAAATGCTTATTTCCTCCTTCCCCTCCTTAAAGGGTAAAGCTCAATTTTTTTCCATTCCAGACTAGTACTATTCTACAGCAATGGTTCAATGTTAGAATGGGGGGTGGGGGGTGGGGAAATCACACACTATTGATATATCAATATTATTTCAATAGTCAAAAAACCGTTATTAAATTTCTACTATGTGGTAGGCATTGAGTTAAGCACTGAGGATACAAATTTGTTATTAAGTCATTCAAACAACTCTTCATGACCCCACATGGAGTAAAGACACCAGAGTGGTTTGCTATTTTCTTCTCCAGGGTCACACAGGTAGTGGATATGTGAGGTCAAATTTGAATTCAGGTCTTCCTGACTCCAGGCCTAATGCTCTAGTCACTGAACCACCTTGCTGCTTCCACAATGTACAAATCTCCCTCTCTCCCCCCGCCCCGCCCAAAATCCACAATCCCTGCCCTCAGTGAACTTATATAAAACCAAAGGAGGAAGTCAATACACAAAAGAAAACTGAAGGAGGTAGAGGGTAGGGGTGGAGGTAGGCATGGTGAAGAAGGCAAAGAAGTTCAAAGAAGTTCTAAGTGAGTGCATCCAGGTAAGAAATTAGATGTCTGATTTTGAAGCCATTAAAATGAATTATTGCCTTTATCTTTCCAATTTAGCTCATATGAGTTTAGGGAGTTCTAGATTAATATAGCAAAAATGCAAATAAAATATATAAACTTTAAAATGATGACCAGTTGGATTTTATGTGACAATATAAAGGGAATATTCTCAGTTTTCCTAAAAACATGAATCTTGGGCTAATGCAATAAAACCATTAGGAAAAGAAAATAGGAGCAATTCTCAGGCATAATGGATAGAGTCATGAAGACCTGGGTTCAATTCCTATCTCTGAAATACACTAGCTGTGTGACTCTCAGCAGGTCACTTAAAATTTTACTGTTCCCAGTCAACTCACTAAGCCTATACTTTTTTCCCTTTGTAGAGTGAGTTTTCCTCAAAGGAAATTCCCTACACCAATGAAATCACAGGCCCACTCTTAAAAAAAGAGTTAATAATAAAGAAGAAAATATATTTATATTTTATTTAAAAGAGGGGAAATTAAAAATCCACTCACAAGTAAAATTTATATTAGACTTTCATTTTACTAAGTTTCAAATCCTTTTAATGACTCATGCTTTTCCCTGAAACAAAGTTTCAATGAGAAAGTGAGGGCAGTGGACATCTGGAAAGTCCTCCCAGACCCACCCTCTTTGAGGAGGGTATCCACAAAACTGACTTCATTGTTTCCCTTCCAGTTGCTGCTCTCCTGGATTGCATGACCTGCAGAAACTCATCATTCTTCAAGATGAATTCAACTCTGCTCCCACCACAACTCCCAGGATTTCATCATGCTGCTGTGCTAGGTCACCATTCCCATTTTCAGGTTCTTTTTATGCATTACCTTTCTCCATCAGACTGTGATAATCTTAAGGCTAGGGACTCTTATGTCTTTCTTTTTATTTCCAGCGCTAAGCACAACGTCTGCCATAGAGTAAACATTCAATAAATATTCTTTGACTCGACTTGACAATATTCTTCTGATGGAGTTGTATGGCCAAGAATTAAGGAACACCACACATTGCAAAGATTTCAAGTGGAGGTTCACTTTCAACTTAATGCAGGGAAAGGCACATGGTGGGTGGAGCAGTCTAACATACATGGTGTTCCAAAAGGCTTATTCATTTATTTAAGCTGTTACAGCTTCAAAAGGCACTAAGCCTTTTGGGGGCACACTGTTTTACATATGCAGAATTATACAGAAGAGAAGCAGGGTAAAGGATGTCATCAGAGAGTCTCTAGGATCAGAAAAAAGAGGTAAGTTAACCATGTAGCAGGAGGAAGGAATGATGCTGGAAGGATAGGCTATCTGTTCCACTGTTCTCCAGGCAAAGTCATGGTATAGAACATTTTATGAGAAGACATGAGCAAGTCACTCAGGATGAGCAGGCATGGGGGTTTACAATCTATACTGTTTAAAAAAATAGAATACACTGATGAGAGTGCAGCTTTGTACAAGTAAATTTAAATCCTAAAGCTTCATAGTTTGATATGATCAAAATAAACAATAAATACATTATTAGTATGTACCTTTATTACAAAGTTCTATTTTAATGATTCCATTGCAGCAGGAAGGTCACCCTGAGTCAGATCAGGAGTGCATAAGCTCTGGAGGTCCCACAAGCTGAAAAGTCTTGAGTTAGTTTAGGTTTCACCTGGGCTTTGTTGGGAGAGATTCATCACCAAAGAGTTAACTACAGGGTGAAGATTTATTTTTTGGCCGAAGCCCGTCTATAAAGATATGGAAAATTTTGAGATCTCCATCAAGGAAGAAAGAATTAAAGGTATTAAAGGGCTCCTGAACTGTTGGTAACAATAGATACTTAAATTATATTAATAAGCAGTAATATAACTGCACCTCTTCATGTTACCTATTTCTAGTTTCTTAAAATAAGTTGGGTTACTAGTTTTGCAAAAAATCATCTAAGATTTTACTATAGTATTGCCAATATTGACAATAGATGCATTAAAACTAATTTCAAAAATTAAAATATTCTTATAACATCCTTATGAGCTTTATAGGCTGTAGAAAACTCAATTCTTGACATCCCTATAAAAACTTGGATTTGACCCTTTTGCTTTGCATCTTTTTAATAAAACTGAAAATGACTGTCAAGAGACTAAGCTTCTTAGAGAAGAATTATTCAGTATTATAGCTAACCCCAACTTAGTTCACATCCATAAAGATCAAGACATAGTTATAAAAAAAGACAGAGTACTGCAGACTACTTATCTGGAAGTTCTCTCATTAGGCCAATTAAATGCTTTATAGCTAACAGTATCTGTCTTCACTGAGTATCATATTACAGCATTTACCAGATGTCTTCAACAAGATGAATCAAGTATCTAAATATCACATTTCTCAAATCATCTGAAGAGTTTGCATTGAACAGTATGAGTAGCAGTTTTGTATTCTTTACATTGCTAACAGGTATCATCACCAACTTCCCATTCATTCCCTAGTGACTACAGCCAGCAATAAACCTACCATATAAAAGTAGCAAAAATTTAAACTGATGCATACTGAAATAAAAACACAAGAATAATACTATATAGGTAAATTAACCTGATAACATTATCAGCATAAAATACACAAATAGCTCTATACTTGGCCACAATGACAGTAATTCCTATCTGCTGATGGAGAAGGGTCCGCTACTCAGTATAGCCAAGTGAAGCATTCATCTGAAGGCAGACACTATAAAGACCCACAAGTGAGGCCCACCCACTGCTGGTGATCATCTTAATACAAAAAGTCAACTCAGCTTGCAGAGTTTATTCCATGTGGCAATGAATCTAGGTTGTCCTTGCACTCTGATTACCTGCCAGAACCACAGTATCTAAACACTGAAGTGGAAAGAGTGTTGGATCTAAAGTCAGAGGAACTGGATTCAAATCCTGACTGTCACTCAGCCATGTACTTGTGTGTAGGCAAATCATTTAATATCTCTGGGCCGAAGTTTTCACTTCTGTGAAATGAGGGAGTTGGACTTGACAAGACTTTTCAAGATCTAAATGTATGCCTCTAAAACTCTGTCCCTGCAGTATGGACTGCCATGCTTTTTTCATTTGTTGGGTAAGTTTCATGTGCCTGGTTCCTAGACATAGGCTTTTGCTACTGACTCAATGTGGCACTACAGC
Organism: Bettongia penicillata ogilbyi; assembly: GCA_023548195.1. Lineage (NCBI taxonomy): Eukaryota > Metazoa > Chordata > Mammalia > Diprotodontia > Potoroidae > Bettongia > Bettongia penicillata. Next base: position 7,079,248 of record JAJHZJ010000147.1, read on the forward strand.
ATTTATATCCTTAGGTGGGTAGAATCCTATTTTGTGGCTCATTTGTCTAAGTGTGATTTCAGGAATTGGTGTTCCCTAAGGAGAAGTTTTCTCCTTGCGGAGCCAAGAGGAAGTCTGTGAAGAAATTTCACTTAGATTCTGGATTCATGCAGACTGGGATACTATTTTAATTGAGACTACATAGGAATTAATTAGCCACCACTGAGATAACTCCATAGCACATTTCCCATATCTAGGATGTCTTCTTCCTCAAGCCTTTATAACAAAGCATACTCATTATCACCTTTAAACTGTATTCAAAATCATCTTCTCTGGGAAAGCTTTGCAGATGAAGATGGCCAGTTTCCAAGTGTTGTAGACAACCCTGAAGCATTTATGCATATCACCATGTACCTGTAGTTGGTTATGGGCCTGTTGTTTCAATATGTAGTTTTATTACTGCTTGTCTTTGCCCTTGAGGAGCCATATATCTCCTTGTTCCTAGTAAATTCCCACAGTACCAAATTCACTGAGTGGACACTTAATAAATACCTGCAATTTATCAAAAACAACAGATTTTTTTCCATAAAAATGAAGGATTGGTAAGGTCACAGAGCAGAAGAGACAATAAACTATTGGGCTACTTCATATTTTCCTGCCTATCTTTTTAAAAGGATAAATTTAAAGGGATAAAATTTAACCGTAGTTAACGTAGGAGGATTCAGCAACTTGGTTTTTAATAGGTAATCCTTCATTATGAGGTAGTAAAAAGAATACATTTATACTCTGCTCTTAATTTCAGGGTACAAAAATACTTTTTGAGTTAACTATAATGAGATTCAAATTCATAGTTTCACAGACACAGATCTGGAATAGATCACAGCTCTTATAATCCAATCTCTACATTTCAGGTATGAGGAAGCTTCAGGCATAAGATTACATGTCCTGTCCCAGGTCATACAAGTAGGAGGTGGAAAGGCTTAATCCTAGGTCCTCTAACTCCAAATCCAGCCCTTTTATCACTCTACCATGCTGCTGTCCCTAAGAACTTCTACCACCTGGCACCATTCACTCTTTCTAGCCTTACTGCATAGTATCTCACCAGGTACTCTTGATTTTTAGGCAAATAAGCTGCATCCAGCTTTTCTACCTGCATCTCCTTACAAACCAAGAAGTGAGAAAAAACATACATACGTAGCTATAATAAACAAGGCAACATTTCCTAAGTTCCATAAGAAAGTGATACTTTAACATTCAAAAAAACAACTCATCTCTTCAATGAAGCCTTCCCAGATGATAGCACATGCTATTCCCCAAATTTCAAATATCCTTCCTTGCTCCATCTCGCTGTGTTAAAATCTTCCTTACATCCTTGGAGATATAACTCAAATACCATCTCCATCATGAATTCTGTCTGAACCTTCCTCCCATTTCATTAGAAAATACCTTTTCTTCCTTAGACCTTAAATATCACTTTGTTTGTACCTCTCTTATTCTTGTATACTTTATTCTGAAAATTCTGCATTAGAGTTGCTAGTTATTATAGTAAACTCCATGGGGCTTCTATCATATTTCATACTTATATTTCAGACCTCAATCAATACCCACCACAGTGTCCTACGTAGTGGATGATTAATAACTGACCATTGAATTGAAATATTAAACCAAGTTTTGTAGAGGAGGAAAATAAGTGAACAAACAGGGAGGAAATGGGAAGAGAAGGAAAGAGGGGGGAGAAAGAAAGAGAGGGAAAGAAAGAGAAAGAATATACATACACACACACTATATATATATATATATATATATATATATATACATATATATATTTATGTGTATTTATATGTATAATTAAAAATATATGTATATATTTTTTATATAAAGAGAGATAATCACTATCTATAGATATATCTTTGGTTCAATCAGTTATTTGCTGTAAAATCACAAAGCAATTTTATTTAAAACCTCTTGAGTAGTTTTAAAGTCAAATTTTTAAATGGATCTTGAGCAAGTTTTTCCCAGAACTTCTAACAAAAATATTTTCCCTTGATGTATATTTGCTTTTAGGGTTCTCTTTGAGTGAATGGCCTAAGGCATTAAAGCAATTATTGAAGCATTTGCCTTTTCAAAATAAAAATGCATGTCTAGGCAAAACCAGCAACAGGACTGTTTGGCACTGGTACATTGAAATGGCAGTTTGAAAATTTCATTTATTTGAATAAAGGTACTCAATATGGTTAAAAGGGGAGAAAAAACCTGCAGACTACGGACTTTGGAAAATCTATTCAATATACAGAGTGTTCTAAAAGTCTGAGGGCAGTTTTAAGCAATTGAAAAGTACTAAAGCACCATGTATAATACAGATTTTCCTGAAGTCTCATCAGAAAACTGATTGTGGAAATTGAATTTGAATTCAATTTCACTTATCAAAATTGTTGCATTTAGAAACTCACCTTGTAAAGATGTCACTAAGGTAATTCCTTCTCAAGTAAAACTATGAGATGCTTTATCATTCAAATCCCACAGAATATGAATAATTGTCAAGGCCTCAGACTTTTGTCCTGGAAATAAAATCATTTCTTATTGTTAAAGGGTACGTGGAAAAAGTGGGATTCAGGAGTATCTATCTATTAATGACATTTACTTAGTTACTAAGAACTAAAGGTGCTTTTAACAAATGAATGGATTTAGGTAAACAACAAGAGAGAGGGGAAGCTAGACAGTGCAATGGATAACGTGCTGGGCCTGGAGTCAAGAAGACTCATTCCCAGGCGGAGCCAAGATGGCGGAGTAGAAGGACACACATTTACGTGCTCCGAAACCAAAGCCCACAGAATTAATGTAAAAAGAGACCCCCATAACTTCTGGACCACTGAAAAGTGTACAGAAACTGGAGTGGAAGAGATTTCCGTGCCAGAGAGCCCTGGAGAGCCGTCCCCAGGGTCCATCGCGCCCCGGAAAGCGGACACCACCCCAGCGCTGCCCTGGCCGCGGCCCCAGAGAAGCTGACCCGAGCAGGCTTCAGGGACGGAAGCTCAGCCGGGAAAGTCCCTCCGCCCACAGAAGCTACAGGTCAGTGAGAGAGGCTGGGCTGGAGGAGGGGAGCGGAGTGTCTCCGTGACTCGGGCCCCCTCGGGAGGAAGCTGCGGTGGCAGAGACGGGGGCAGGAAGCGGTGGAGGCAGAGGTGTGGGCGGCGGCTGAGGCTGAGGCAGCAGCGGCAGCAGGCAGGATCCTCATTACTGAAAGTCTCCGCATAAGCGACCTGAGGGAGCTGAGCCTGGGAGACGGCCCTGCCCCACCCCGCTCTATTATTGAAGTCCTCTGCATAAAGCCCCTGAGGGAACTGAGCCTGGGAGGCGGCCCTGCACCCACCCCAGCACCAGAACTAAAGTTCACATTGATTAGCGGCCGGCAGCGGGGAAAGTCCATTTGAACCTCAGACCCTAAGCACTAGCTGGGCGGATCTGGGCAGAGGTGGACAGGAATCTCAGAAGTCAAGTAACTGGCTGGGAAAATGCCTAGAAAAGGGAAGAAAAATAAGACTATAGAGAGTTTTTTCCAATAAATGCAAATGATCCCGACTTCCAGATCTGATGAGGAAATTTTCTCGCCATCAGGGAAAGATGTGGAGGGCAGGGCCTCAGTACCCCAGGCACCCCAGGGGGATGTCGGGTGGGCTCAGGCCTTGGAAGAGCTCAGAAAGGATTTTGAAAAGCAAGTTAGGCAGGTGGAGGAAAAACTGGGAAGAGAAATGAGAGAGATACAAGAAAAGTATGAAAAACGGGTCAATACCATGGTAAAGGAGACCCAAAAAAATGCTGAGGAAATTAACAGCTTGAAAAATAGGCTCACTCAATTGGCAAAAGAGGTTCAAAAAGCCAATGAGGAGAAGAATGCTTTCAAAAGCAGAATGAGCCAAATGGAAAAAGAGGTTCAAAAGCTCACTGAAGATAATAGTTCTCTCAAAATTAGAATGGAACAGATGGAGGCTAATGACTTTATGAGTAACCAAGAAATCACCAAACAAAACCAAAAGAATGAAAAAATGGAAGAGAATGTGAAATATCTCATGGGAAAAACAACTGACCTGGAAAATAGATCCAGGAGAGACAATTTAAAAATTATGGGACTACCTGAAAGCCATGATCAAAAAAAGAGCCTAGATATCATCTTCCATGAAATTATCAAGGAAAACTGCCCTGACATTCTAGAACCAGAGGGCAAAATAAGTATTGAAAGAATCCATCGATCACCACCTGAAAGAGATCCAAAAAGAGAAACTCCTAGGAACATTGTGGCCAAATTCCAGAACTCCCAGCTCAAGGAGAAAATCTTGCAAGCAGCTAGAAAGAAACAATTCCAGTACTGTGGAAATACAATCAGGATAACTCAAGATCTAGCAGCTTCTACATTAAGGGATCGAAGGGCGTGGAATAGGATATTCCAGAAGTCAAAGGAACTAGGACTTAAACCAAGAATCACCTACCCAGCTAAACTGAGTATAATACTTCAGGGGAAAATACGGTCTTTCAATGAAACAGAGGACTTTCAATCATTCTTGATGAAAAGACGAGAGCTGAAAAGAAAATTTGACTTTCAAACACAAGAATGAGAAGAAGCATGAAAAAGTAAACAGCAAAGAGAAGTCTTAAGGGACTTACCAGAAGTGAACTGTTTACATTCCTACATGGAAAGACAATATTTGTAACTCTTAAAACTTTTCAGTTTCTGGGTAGGTGGTGGGACCACACACACACGTACACGCAAGCACATGCACACACATACACACATGCACACACATATAGAGACAGAGAGCACAGATTGAACTGAATAGGATGGGACCATATCTTAAAAGAAATTAAGGCAAATGGTGAGAGAGAAATGTAGTGGGAGGAAAGAGGGTGAAATGGAAGGGGGTAACTATATGTCATTTAAGAGGCAAGTAGGAGACTTTTTTAGTGGAAGGAAAAAGAGGAGTGCTGAGAAAAAAAAAAAAACAACAACAAAAAACAAGAAGTTTACCCTCATCACATTTGACTAAAGGAAGGAATAAAATGCACACTCATTTTGGTATGAAAACCTATCTTACAGTATAAGAAAGTGGGGGAGAAGGAGATAATGCAAGGGGGGGATGATGGAAGGGAGGGCAAAGGGAGGAGGGAGCAATTTGAAGTCAACACTTGGGGAGGGACAGGATCAAAGGACAGAAGAGAAACAATGAGGGGCAGGTTAGGAGGGATGGTAATCCAGTTAGTCTTACACAACACGACTATCAGGGAGGTCATTTGCAAAATTACACAGATATGGCCTATATTGAATTGCCTGCCTTCCCAAAGGGAATGGGTGGGGAGGGAGGGATGGGGAGAATTTGGAACTCAAAGTTTTAGGAACAACTGTTTAGTATTGTTGTTGCTACTAGGGAAGAAGACATACAGTTAATGAGGAATAGAAAGTCATCTGGCCCTACAGGAGAAAAGGGAAGATGGAGACAAGAGAAGGGAGGGATGACAGAAGAGAGGGCAGATTGGAGATAGGGAAAATTAGATTGCTTGGGGTATTGGGGTGGGGGGAGGGGATAAAAGGGAAGAAAATTTGGAACCCAAAATTTTGTGAAAATGAATGTAAAAAGTTAAATAAATAAATTAATTAAAAAAAAAAAAAGACATTCCCTGAGTTCAAATGTGACCTCACATACTTACTAGCTGTGTGATCCTAGGCAAGTCATTTAACCCTGTGTATCTCAAGTTTTCTCATATGTAAAATGAGCTGGAGAAGGAAATGGAAAACTACTCCAATATGTTTGCCAAGAAAACCCCAAATGGGGTCACAAAGAGTTGAACAAGACTGAAAACAACAGTGTGCAGAAATCAGTAACAATTTTTACATAAACTTGTAGCCTATTAATTTACAAGATCTCAGAAATTTTAAAAAAGAGGTTAGCAACAAAGTATTTCTTTCCCAACCGTTATATGTTTAAGTCTACAGCAAAGACTGATTAAGGTAATTTGACATTTTAAACTTTACACACAATTGAAGGTAAGAGAGCAAGAATAATTTCTGAAAGTATGCCAAACAATAAAATAAAGGCTGATGAATCAAATCAGGGCAACTGTTTGGCATATTTCTGCTGCAAGGACTGAATCCTCTTTTAATCCCATCAGAAAAAAACATTTGTGACAAGATAAACCTTCCCGTCTGGCACAAAGTACACTCTCCTCCCCTCTGAATTCCACTAACACTTTTTAGCCTAGTACCTTAGGGTATTTAGTGCTTGCTGAATTGAATTGTTTACATGTGCCTTTCAAAGCACACACATTTTATCTTATAAAATATCCTTATTTGTGTACATGATTTATGTTCCCATTACACTGTAAGTTCTTGGATGGGATCAATATATCTTTGTATTCTTTTTGTAGATCTGCAACTATATAACATAAATACATACATACACAGACATAGAGCTATAAAGACATTTAGATATATGTGCATTAACTTTAACAGTTAAAAACTTCATTTTTAATAAAAACAAAATAAAAAGACATTTAATAAATCTTTGTTAAACGTGAGAAAATGCTGCAAAAATGGTATGTACACAGAACTTTCCAAGGGCTGTTTACTCTATAAAACTACACCAAGGTCCTTCATGAAGGTAGCTTTTTCTAAAGCAAGGTATTAGAAATGTTCTCAGGATTAGAAAAGCCTGAAGAGAACAAATTGAGAAAGAAATCCAATGTTGGAAGTCGGTAGAGAAATTCAAGTGTTACTAAACAACCCCCAAGCCAAAGGGTCCCTCTCCGCCTACTGCCCACCCAATGGGTTTTGTTTCCCCTATTAGAATATAAGGTCATTTAGTTCAGGTACTGTCCCTGCTTTTGTATTTGTAAACTGTGTTTACCCCAGTGATTGGCATATATTAAAAAAAGTTATCTTCATTCATCCATTCATCTACTCATTCATTCATTGCAAGGAAAATGAAAAATCTCACCAGTGAAGAAGCCCTGTGAGAAACTGATTAATCTGTTTGAAAGAGAAAATCTGGGTCTGAAGATATTAAAAAAGGAAGAATTCAGGGTAACTATACATGAAATATTGAGGATCTTTGCATTTTCAAGTATGTCAATGACAGAACAATCTATTATATATGTGTGAACATTTTTCTGGCAAATGATAACAAAAGAAAAGAAAATATTAAGTGGACTGTTGACTACGACTATTTGTACAGAGCAGATGATCAAGTAGATAGGAAGGAAAGAAGGAAGGAAAGAAGGAAGGAAGGGGGAAGGAGGGGGGAGGGAAAGAGAGAGAGGAAAGAAGGAAGGAAGAATGAAAGATAGGAGGAAAGAAAGAGAAAGAAACAAAGAAACAAAAAGGAAGGAAGAAAAAGAAAAAGGAAGAAAAGGAAGGAAGAAAAAAAGAATTCTGATATACCAGGAACAGCTTATAATCTCATAAGCCTAACTCTCATACACATCTTTTTCATGTCAATTTTTAAAGTTCTTTAAAAAATTTAAAATTAGGAATAAGAGTAATAAGCAACACTGGGTATGTAATAACTATAAATCATATATGGATATTTTCCCATTTGCCAAAATTTTACTTACTTACTTGTGAAAGATCAGCCACAGTACCTGTCCAAGTTTTGGTACATCACTGACAATGACTAGTACTAACCAAAGTGTACAGACCTTTTGAATGAGGGCTTAGAAACAGGTACAAATATCCAAGTTCCCACCAAAAGTTGGGTTAAACAGAACAAAACATTAGACGGTATTATTCAGGTTTTTAAGAACTTAAGATTCTGAAAATCATACAAGGCTTTTTAAAAAGGCACTGAAACTAACATCCCCTGAGTTATAATTTGTTTAATCAAGTTAGAGCTAATGAACTTAACAAGTTTAAAGGGCCCTAAATGGTTCTCCCAACTCAGCAAGGCTCACCTCTGGTGACAGAACTAAGTATACATCAGTTTTTAAATATGTCTTATCATATGATGTGGATCTTTTATAGATGTGTATATGAAAATACCTTTAAGTGAAAAAAATCTGTAAATAGGGGCTCTTGAGCTGGGACCCACAGAACCTCAAGAAATCCACAGAGAGATTTCAAGGGGTCAGAAAAAAATTACATCTTTATTTCAATAACTAATTTTCTTAATATTTATAAATGTTTTATTTTATGTATTCAAAGAACTTATTTTGAGAAGTGGTGCATGGGCTTCACCAGACTGTTAAAGGGTTCCATCATACAAAAGAGGTTAGGAATCCCTCTTTGAAGATCTGGGTGGTCCTATATATATTTAGATTACTTAACTTTAACAAATTTTCTCTTACAAAATTAAAATTACTGTATAGGAAATAACCAGGCCTATTATCATCATATCATTCAATAAGCAAGCAAAAGAAAAAAAGACTGATTTCAATTATCTTACCTCTCAGTACAGATTTGAGGTTCAACTTGGCTTGTCGATGCAAGTCTTCCACACACGGTGGCCTCGTGGTGGGTAGGAAGACATTTTCCTGCTGGTGCCATGGTGCTGTGTAATGAACCGTCCATCTACTCTCCTCATCTAAATTGGAGACAGCTATAAAGAGAAAAAATATAACATTGAGTGAAACAATGCTTGTTCCAATGCAGCTAGAATAAGATAGGGAAAGGTAGCTAGAAATTAGAAAAATAACAAGGTACTACGGAAGAGCAAATTTTGACATTTAATCTTATAAAAACTGCAATATTATTAATATACTAATAGTTTGCAAGGAAAAACTTAAATTTCATCCATCATTCACTACACTAATGACACTTTTCAGCTGACTTTTCTCCCCAAATTTCAATGACTGATCAAACAGGTAAAAGGTGCTTGTACCTATCCCCTGGTCTAATAACTACACTGTAGCATTATATGACCATTTTATCATGAAGTTTTTGAGACCTCATGTAGGAAAATAAATACCAACTAATGTTGAAAAAGAGGTAAAGTGTTCCTTTCCAAAACAATGCTTAAAAGTACTGTAATTATAAAAACTGTCACATTTTGCTTGAACAAAGTAAGAAAAAGGCATTTAATAGCCTTAAAGAGCACTCCTAAGATTTTTTTTAGAAATTATTAATGGAATTCTTCATTTTCATGTGTTTTAGTCATTTTCCAAAATCACAAGTGAGCACTAGGTAATTTGTCATGCAAAATTTCAGTAATTACCTACTCTAACATACACTTGACTTATGAAGCTCCTTTGAACGTTCTGACACATGGTTCTGGGCTTCAGTAGGGAAGCGCTTTAACCCTCTTACCCTTTACTGCCAAGGACTGCTGCTGTTAGTCCTAGTCTCTCCCCACATATCCTAAGCTGAGATGGGGAGCACAACAAACAGCCAGTCAACTTATTACTTGCCCTCCACTGACCTGATAGGGATGAGAGGTAGAGAAGCTGAGCGGGCAGTAAGGAAGGGACACTAATATAAAATGAAACCTGTTCTAGGGAAACGTAGTTGGAGGAATGCTACAATAGAGGTGAAAGAACAGCAGGCACCAACCACTCGGAGCGTGTGCCACTAAACACAGTTTTTACAGGTCTAACTTTTGCAATTTTAGGAGATCATAAAGCAAACTGAATACAAATCACTGGTAGAAAACAAAAATGAAGAGGCCACATAAATCAAGAAGTGAACTACAGGTGTTAATCTCAATATTGCATGATTTCAACCATGTAGGTACCCCCTCCACTGATGCAGACAGGAACTTCTTGTGAATCCCTTGAATGAAAAATTCATCACCCTGGCGGCGAGCCACATGGCATTTAGCTCACAATTCTATACCTCTTCAAGGTTTAAAAATTGCTCAAGGTCTTAAAAGAGGAAAAATTTGAACCCCCCTTTTCTGATAATTCAATTCAGTAAACATTGATTAAGCATCTCTCACAAGCAAGGTACAGTGCTGGGTGCCAGGGAATACAAAGGCAAAAAAAAGACAAAAAACAAATAGTCCATTTCCCCAAGAGATTTGCATAATTAAATAGAAAGTAATTTGAGGAGGCAAGGAGCACATACAAAGAGAAGGAGGAAAAAGATCAGGAAGTGGCACAAAATTGAGGCCCAAAGGATTCTAGGAAAAAGTAAGTGAGGAAATAATTCCAGGCATGGCAATGGCCTGTGGCTCTGATACTGGAGATGGAGTGACCAGTTGAGAGCAGTTAGTATTGGAGAATCCAGAATCAAGGCTCTTTATACCCCAGCTGCCTCTGTCTATTGAACTCCCGCTCACCAATCTGGACCCCCTTTTCCTCCTCTATCATACTGTGCATAACCCTTCAGACCTGATCTTAATCAATTGATCAAACTACAAGCATTTTTTAAACACCATTACACGCCAGGGGCTAGGGATACAAAGACAGAAGTAAACAGTCCTTGCCCTTGAGGAGTTAGTGTTCTAAAGGGATGAGGAGGGAAAAAAACATAAATGAATGAATGAACGAGTAAATAAGTAAATGAATGAGCAAACAAAATATATCTATGTGTGCACGTATGTATCTATCTATATCTATATCTACATATATATATATATGTAAAGGTCTGTGTATCTTACCTTCACTATAAACCTATCAAAAGAAAAACTAAACCTTTGTGTTAAAGTAACCGTTTATACAAGATCACACAGTTGGAAGGAACTTTGAAATATGTGGTTCAAACACCTCATTTACAGATTAGGCCATTGAACATTTTTGTGTCAAGCTCTGGGGAGTGGGGGGAGGAGGGAAAAGGAGGGTGGGGGAGGGAGAGGGAGAGGGAAAAGGAGAGAGGAGAGAAAAGGAAAGAGGTGTAGAAAGGTTAAGTGATCTGACCAGTTACTTGATAACAGAGCTAGACTTGAACTCAGCTAGCAGTAATCTGACTCCAAATTCAGCTCAAACTTAAAGATAGCCTTAGCTACCTTCTTTTTTCTGATCCTAATCCCTTCCTGATTAGGTTATGTATTCATATCAATAAAATGTGTCTAAAACTAATCAGGATCCTTTTTTTTTGTATTGAAGTACTTAATTTAGTGTCATAGATTCCATCTCCAAATTACAGGATAATATATGCAAAGCACTTTGTAAATCTTATATTTAAAATCTTGACTCTGCTAATTATTGTTACCACCACCAATGACCACCCTTTGGTGATGGTGTTACTAAACACCAGTGAGTTTATTATAACACTGAGTTTATAATAACAAATTACTTCCTCACTAAGAAAACGTCGAATGATTCAAGATATTTATTACAGCTGATTAAATTCAAGTAATAATCTTCCGTTCTCTACCTCTTTATAATCTATACTGCTACAAAAGGAAAAAGGAAAACATCAGTTAGCTCACTATAAAGATGCAGGTGTCTCCCCACCTTGAACATTTCTACCGGCCCCTCCCCTTTCAGTGTAGATTCTAATCATGAAGAACAGTTGAATAAACATTCTACGTTAAAAAAAAAAAAAAAAACCAAAAAAAAAAAAAACCTCCTCCGATGCTGCTCTTTTTGCTATCACAAACGGTACATAGAAATTTATTATTAAGGAACATAAATAATTGACACCATGAAAGAAGAAAGAGGAAGAAAGGAGCAACCAAAGTATAAGAAAACCATCTAAATATTTAGTTGTCTTTCCATACTAAAAAATGTGCCTGGAGGAAATGTTTTCAATCTTCAACAAGTGACATTTCAACCAAACTGCACTGCTCTGGTTCTTGACTTTAAAACAATTCCTCTTCAATTTAGATAGAATTTGGTAGGTAGTAAGGTCCTTCTGTGTTTAGACAAGTACAAAGCTAGGCGCTCCTGAGGAAACTGTATAGGATTATCCCCACCTTAAATATGGAACAAATCGTTCAAGAACTTCCTTACCATAATACCATTTAAAACACATACACACACATATCCTCCAACTATACATGAAGGATAATACAAATCAAATAAAAACATTTCTTCTCTTTTCAATGGTTTTACAGAGGAACAAAGAAACTTGTACAACTTGACTCCTATTTTTAAAAAGGGAGGTTAAAAACAAAATGCTCACCTTATATTAAATTATAAAAGTTTGACTATAACAAAAACTTACTTGCAAATAACATATAACAACATATAAATAGTGCTCCTTACAAACATTATTTCACGGATTCTTTCAATACCTCTGTGTGAAATAAAAACCAGTTTATACAGACAGCCATTTGACCTCATGGTTATTATGCATTTCCACCATTTCTTTCCATTCCATCACTCAAAGGGTGAGAAAGAGACTACGACACACACAGTAGGGGGTGTGTGAGTGGGGAGGGGGTGTCTACAGAGAGGAGTGAGAGGAAAGAAGGACAAAAGAACTACTTACTTTTCTTCTTAAACAGTTTGATTAAAGACTTGATCTTTGTATTAAAGAATATGACCATTTCCAAGGTGCCTACATGAAGTTCTGTAGTACTTTATATCCCACAAGAAGGCAGACGCAACAGCAAGCACCAAGTGATTCAGTCTGGATTTGCCTCAACTTCTCCTAACTTTCCTCCCCTCTTGCCTCCACGAATGCAGGCATCTGCCAGGGCGATGTCACTCGGAGGCTGGGCTGCCCATCCCGGTGGTTACAAACCATTAACAATCCTTGAACCTGAAAAGCTTCTTCTGAAACCTAATCCTCAAGGCTGAGAGCAGCCAGTTACAACATGTGGGGGGCAGAACGAGAAGCCAATCACTGTTCTTATTTGCATGAATCCCACATCAGACTTTCTGCCTCAGGGCTCATTCATTCAGTTCTCTCACCAACAAATCAATAGAGGCTTCTCCTCTTTTACTCCACCACAACATGCAGATTTCACTCTATCAAATAAGGGCAAAAACAAAGGCATTTTCCATTTTCCCCTGAGTCATTGGTAGCTTCCGGGTCCTTTGTAGCACAGTCCACAGGTCTGTGAGCAATTCTGTGTTGATACTTTGTCCCTCTCCTGCTAAGTCAGACTACATGGAACTGACTTCCAACCCCAACTTGCAACTATTATTTCCCCAACACTGCTCTCCTCTACCCCACCCCCACCTCTGACATAGGAACCATTTACAGGCAGTAAAGATTTTACAATAGAATCTCCATGGAGCTGCAAATGATGACTCTACCGCATTTTCCTGCAAATTAGAATGCCCTCGTTTTCTCATTCCTTTTTTGCTCAGTCTCTGCCAAAGATCCAATAGCTGCATCTTTACAACTCTGCCAAAGTGTGATTCTCATTTGCATGTGCCTTCTACCACCTTAGAACATCCCTCCTCCTCCCTTAACAATTAGGAAAAGTAATCACCAGCTAGTCAACTAATTTAATTTTTAGGCTTAATTTCTAAATTAGTATTTTTCCAGAGTCATGTGCAATTCTATCTGTTTTGTTTTTTCAGGGGTGGAGGTTTCTGGCAATCGAAGGACCAGAGAGATTTTACAACTGGAAAGGCCCTTAGACATCACCTTGTCTGACTCTTTCATTTTACAGATGAGGAAATTGAAGTTCTGACTGTAGAAATAACTTGCCTAGGATCACATGAGTAGTACACAAATCCATCTTCCAAATTTCATTTCTCTGACTAAAATCAAATGTTCTTTTGATAGTCAAGCTTCCCCCCCATTAACAAACACTGAGAATCTTCTAGTGTGTAATTATTACATATTATAGTTGGTTGTTGTCTTTAACGCTCAAAGAGGCCCCAAAATGACATCACTATGTTGGGGTTAAAGTACAATATGTCTGACTGGGGCTGATCAGACCAGTAAAAGCTCAGAAGGCTCTACCATAGATGGGGAACAAATAAGTGCATGTAAATACATGAAGCAGAGAGGTCTCTAAATTTGCATATCTATCTTTGGAGTTACTATAATTCTGATTCCAAAGTTCTTTAGAGAAACCTTGAGAGTTTCCTTAAATTGCTGCTTCTGACCTCCATGTGAGTGCTTGCCTTGTGTGAGTTCTCTGTAAAATATTCTTTTACGGAAACATATGTACAATGCTTGCTATGGCATATATATACATATATGTATATACATACATACATACACATACCCCATCCTTCACAGAGAGATGGGGAGGGGAATTCATAAAAACTGAGGCACTATGAGAACAGGAGAACAATGAGTAAATAAGTGTAAATCAGAGAATTATATTCTAAGGGAAAGTGAATAGAAAGCGAGGTGAGGAAAGGAAAAGTAAATCAATCTGGGTGTACCGTGAAACATCTTAATGCAGTATAGAGAGGGCTAATTTTGAATTCAGGAACACCTAAGTTCAAGGTTAGGTCTCTGACACATATTGGCCATGTGACCCTAGGGAAGTCCTTGACTTCTTTTAAGTCTCAACTAAAATCCCATATTTTACTGGAAGCCTTCTCTCTTTTAATTATTGTCTATATATTCTGTATTTATAGCTTGCTTCACATACATTTGTTTACATGTTGCCTCTCCCATTAGATTGTAGGGGCTGTGCTTTGCCTCTTGTGTAGCCCCAGCCCCTAGCACAGAGACTGTGACATCATAGGTTTTTAATAAACATTTGTGGACTGATTAGTTGGTTGGTATCTCTGTATAAATATTGGTCTGACATTTGACTACAAAAGATGAAGGACCCCTAAAATTTTGTTTTTCTCCTTCCAAGTTTCTGAACTAAAACTTAAGTGAAAGTCTTGATTTATGTTGATATGGGTCAAGTTCATAACTGCATGGAAAAAATGTAATAAGCTACTAATTCAAAACATTTCATTTATAATAAAAAACACTATTACTAAAGACTGAACCTTACACGAGTCTTCTTTCAGAGCAAGATCTGGAATGCACTGTCTATTCCCTCTCTCTTCAAATAGAAAAAGAAAACCAAAAGGCCATATTTTTCCCGTTAGTTTTTTTTAAGACCAAAAAGAAAATCATAGCCCTACAGATTTCTAACCATTGTTCTATTGGCCTGCATAAATACTGTTTTATTTAGAAGCAAACGCATTTGCTAAAAGGCAAAGTAGAAATGTTGAAAATTCTGTCAAGTTACGTAAATGAAAACTGTCATCACAGATCATAGATAAGATTTAGAGCTTGAAGGAACCTCAGTCATCATCATTCTAGGCCAATCCCCTCAATTTGCAAATGAGGAAAACTCATCCTAGAGAAGTTAAAAGACTAAGGTGACAGAGTAAGTGGGAGAAATGGAATTTTAACTGAGGCCTTTGGACTCCAAAACTATAGTACACTATCAGATGTCACCTGTCTCCATTTCAATAGAGGGGCAATCCAACACTAAACAGAAGCACACAATACTAATCCATAGCATACTGATTCTGTGCTCAACTTTCCCATAAAGAATGTTAGTAGAGAAGATCAATTTTTTTTAGAAAACCAACTTTCAGTATTGGAGGGAAGACAGGGGAGAACAGACTTTCAATATCTCTCATTCCTCAACTGTTCATAAATCTTTTTATATAAAGAACAAATGCATCCCAAGTTATCTTGCAAAGCAAAATTCTGTAAAATGAACCCCATTTCCCAACTGGTTTTCATTTAAAGGGATTTCCTGGAGTAGCGAAAAGGAAAAAGAAGGACTAGAAAAAAGGATCACCTATTACAGAGGTTAATAAGGTAAATAAACTGTCCTTCCTTGAAATGCTGACTAGTACCAACGGGTCATATATTGGAAGCTTATCTATGAGGGTCACTGAAATAGGAATAAAATCCCAAATGGGAGGCTAGTGAAGATGAGAAGTCAACAAGCATTTATTAAGCACTTACTATGTACCAAACACTCAGGTAAGCACTGGAAATACAATTCAAGCAAAAAGAAAGATAATTCCTATCCTTTAGGTTAGTTTCAATGTGCATAGTATAGTGGGAAATAGTACTTAACTTAGTAGCAGTGCCACCTATAATGTATAACTTCTCTCAGTTTCTGTTTCTACCTTGAAAGAGTGGTGAGGTCAGGTTCTATAACAAGGTAATAAATAATCTGTTTACTAACACATATGGTTACTAGGAATATTGATGAGAAACCCAAGTAAAATCACTCTGTGGTCCTATACATATGAAACATATAATTATTTAATTTACATAGCAATGATATCCACAAAAAGATTCTCCTAAGTATGTAAAAAGTATGGCATGTACTTGGAAATTTATATAAAGGGTGGAAATTGTTTTTACTGTCCTTGCTATACCTGACACCAGCCCCTAAAACCAATTAGAAGACATGAGCATATATCCACTGTCAGTTTTCTGTTCCCTGTTTTCCAGTCCCCAGGCTAGGAACCCTCAAATGCAAAAAAAGAGGGGAAAAGATTTCTATTACATACCCCAGAGGTCTCTACATGTTCTTTATATCTTAATAAAGCTAATTCAGGTGTAGAGTATTTGGCTTCATAATATCTTTAGTTATAGAGTCAGAACTTTCACCTATTCTAGCGCTCTTATTTAACAGATGAGCAAAGTGAACCTCAGAGAGGTTAAATCACCTGTGCAAGATTAAATAGCTGGTAAGTGGCAAAGCATGTAATTTAAACTTGGCTCCTTTGACTCCAGATTTGACTATTTCTCCCATATGATGCTTCTCGAGTTTATGATAGCCTTTTAATATTAAAGAAAAATGGCATATCATCTTATTTTAACTGAGAAAATGGAAATTATTGAGAAATTCTCCAACAATATACATGTTACATTAAGAATCAATCTTCATCAAATTATTACTTGTGCTATGTGATTGTGATGGAATACTACTGCCTTATAGGAAATAATGAGCAGGATGCTCTCAGAGAAACCTGGAAGACTTATATAAACTGATGCAAAGTGAAATGTACTGTGTACAAAGTAACAGCAATATTGTAGGATGATCAGTTGTGAATGACTTAGCTATTCTCAGCAATATGATGATCCAAGACAACTCTGAAAGACTTATGATAAAAAATGCCATTCATTCCCAGACAGAGAACTGACAGTGTCTGAACGCAGATTGAAACATACTTTTTTTACTTTACTTTTCTTGCAGGTTTTTTTTGTTTTCTTTTACAACATGACTATTCTGGAAGTATTTTGCATAATTATACATGTAAACCTATTTATTTATTAATTTATCGATTGCTATTTATTTAGCAATTTATCGAATTGCTTGCCTTCTCAATAATGGGATGGGTAGGGAAGAAGGAAAGGAAAGAATTGTAACTCAAAATTTTAGAGATGACTATTGAAATATTGCATGTAACTGGGGGAAATAAAATATTAAATAAAGAATCAATGTTCATTTTAATTGCTTTGAATTTACTCTACAGTTTTGCCAGATCCTGTCTTTAGTGCTCCAAGTCGGTCAATCAATAAGCATTTGCCTGAGAGAAGGGACTTAAGGGTTTATGTCTCCCCATATAAGTGATTTTTGCCTGGATCATGACACTCTGATCTTTTTGATTTCCTAAATTTCTAAAGCCCTTGAATGTGCATATTATGCCAGCTGCTTTCAATTCTTAATCATCTGTTCTCCTTTCAATAGTATCAGATCTGACTCCTGGCCTCAACTCTATTACAATTAAAAATAAATTACATTAACAATGCACTTTACTGTTGGGACATTTATAACTCATGTGGCCCTTTTCCGGATACCCTGTAAGTCCCATTGCGTGATTGCTGCCTACAGAAAGGCAGCTTGTCATAACTATTCAGTAAAGGATGAAATATCTGAATGACAGGTAGTGCTGCCTTGAGACATTAGTCTGATGGTCTTGACAAACTGGTGCTTGTGTGGGATAGGAGATCATTTAGCCTACAGTTACTTTACCTACACTGCTCCTCACCCCCTAGTTTGGGTGCAGAATAGGAGTTCTTGACCCGTTTTTGTCACAGACCTCTTTAGCAGTTTGATGAAGCCCCAATGGACCCTGTCTCAGAATATTTTAAAACACTTGAAGGAAATGTTAAATTTCAGTTTGAGATTAATGAAAATAAAGATGTAATTTTGTTCCCATCCAAATTCATGAACCCCCTGAAATCTGTCTATAGATCTCAAATTAAGAACCCCTGAAATAAATATTCAAAATATCAAATTAAGACATCTATAATTTATACTAGCCCATGAATCTTTCTGGACTCTTCTATTTTAGTCAAGGCCCCCTGAGTCCATGGGTTAAGAGATTTAGCAGGTTTTGAATGAAATGTAGTGAAAACAGAAAAAACATATATATATATGCTCCTATATGAAACTATCTGCCTCTGTCTCTTAAAATACCTCCTGCTTATACTTAAAATATTTTAGGGGGAAGGAATTTCAGAACCATCTTCACCCCAAGCTTTTGGAAAGTAATGAAGGAAAGGTGTAGGTCCAGGAATCCATCTTAGGCGTACAAACCGTGGCAAGGGGGAAACCAGTAAGAGAAATGAATTCCTAGACTAACAAGAGTCACAATGACTGCCACTCTCAAGGACACACGAGCCTCCCTGTTGTGTTTCCCATCTTTCATCTCTGTCCCACTATCTAGATGGTAGCCATGCTCCTGACCACTCCGTTTGTACACCACATTGTCTTATGAAAATCAGAACATTTCGCTCTCAAAAGCAGCAGAAGAAATAAGAGGCAGCCAAGTTCAGACACTAGCATGCAGTCCTTGTACTTTATTATTCTGTTACACAGCTTCCTGTATACTGGGAGAATATGGCATTGCTCTACCACACTTTCAGCTTACGTCTTACAGCTTAAAAAAAAAAACCTATAATGTGTATTGATAAGTAAAAGGCAGTAGCTTACAGATATTATCAACAACTTGGGGATTTAAAAATATTTTCATTTCAAAATAAGTATTATGTTATATCATAGTCCCTATTTTCTTTTATATCTCAGGAAGCAGGTCTTAACCCTTAAACATGGTATGAAATGAGTTATGATCAGAGGCAGTAAAGTAGAATGAGAAGTCCAGAGGACTTGAAATCAGGAGAAACTTCAGATTGAATTCTGGTTTCAGGGTTCACTAGGTGTGAAACAATGGGTAAACCATTTAACTACTGTGAGCCTCAGTTTCCTCATCTGTAAAGCAAATATATAAACACTTATAGTACATAATATGGTGAACATGAAGAAAGCTTTTTTTGTGATCTTTAAAGCCATAGAAAAATCTAAGTTATCCTTAGTCTGATCCAAAGACCCTAAACTATTGGCTTTCCTCAATAAATTAAATGCTTTTATAATGAATATAAATACAATTGTATTATTTTTGACAAAATAATAGTTTATAAATACTGTGCAAAATGAATATTCTTTAGAAGCAATAAACTAAAAACCAAAATGCATACCAAAACTCATCTATATTTTACAGTTTTAAAAGAGTAGCATAGGATACCAAAAGGAGAGAGGGAAGGAGGCAGGAAAGGAGAAAGGGTGAGAAAGAGAGAGAAAAAGAGAGAGCGGGGGAGAGGGACAGGTATAAAAAGAAAATTTGTTGTTGTTTCTCCTTTGTTATTAAAAGAGGACCATGACATCAGGAAGATGATGCTATGACTTGCAAATGACTTGGAATTAAGTGACGGAGGGCTGTGTAAAGTCACCAGCCTTACTACCATGCTATGTGCTAGGGCAACAAATACAAGAAAGTAAGAAAATCCTGTCCTCAACAAATTTACATTCTAATGGAGAAAGACAGGAAGAGGCAGAGATAGAAAATGTAGAGAATTTAGGTGACAGCTTGATAACACAGTATATGTCAACCCAGTGGCAAGACAGAGTCAAGACACTGAAGATGCCAAGGTCATCCACTGCATCCTGAGCCATCACCAGCTATCTTGACTCTGTCCTGCCACTGGACTATGATGACTCTAGATTAGACAGTGAGGCTGATGACTTTGTGCAACTCTGCCTCACTTAAATCCAATTTATGCACACATCAAAAGACATCACCCATATCATTTCACTATTATGCCTCAAAGTCCTGTGATGACAGGCAAGTGATAAAGCAGCAGGTGTGGATACACTGGGAGCTGTAGTAACAACCCAGCCCACAGACAGCCCAGGCCATAGGGTTGTTTCTTACTGGAAGCAGCAGTGGGACACGGCAGACCCCTGAGCAGCCTTTTAAGGATCACATTGCTCACCTCCTGGTGTGAGGAAGGGGGCTAGAAAAAGTGCCCGAAACATTGTCTGCTTACCCAACCCTGGTCTGATTACCACGGCAGGCAGGGAATCCCATTATGCAGTCAAAATACAAAAAAGTGTACAAAATGTACAAAAACACCTGCAAAGATGATTCTACTCACCATCAGCACATGGAATGTGCACACATTAATAGACAACACAAAATCCAGTAGATCTGAAAAAAGAACTGTTCTTGTTGCAAAATCACATCCAAATAGTAGCCCTGAGTGAAACAAGGTTGGCAAATGAAGGCCAGCTTACTGAAGTTGGAGCTGGATACACTTTTTTCTGGAGTGGGCACAGTGAAGGGGAGCACTGTGAAGCTGGCATGGGTTTTACAATCAAAACTAATCTAATTAGCAAGTTGGTATGCCTGCAAAAAGGGGTGAAATGACAGGCTCATGACAACATGATTGCCACTCACAGGAAAAACTCATGCTGCCATCATCAGTGTCTATGCTTCCACCATGACAAACCTCAGTGAAGTCAAAGAAAAATTTTATGAAGACCTAGAGACACTTATCATCAATGTGCCAAAAGAGAGTGAGCTTATAATTCTGGGTGACTTTAATGCTAGAGTAGGCTCACACTACGAGACTTGCCAGGAAGTGTGAGGGAGGAATTGAGTTGGAAACAGCAACAGCAATGGTCATTTACTGCTGAAGACTTAATGCATCACATGACCTCTTCACCAACACTGTCTTCCATTTACCTAAATGCAATAAAACTTCATGGATATACCTTCGCAGCAAACATTGGCATCTAACAGACTATGTGATTGTAAGGAGAAGAGACAGACAAGATGTGAGAGTGACAAAGGCAATGTGTGGTGCAGAGTGCTGGACTGATCGTAGACTTATCCTTTCTAAGCTAAATATTAGCATTCATCAAAAGCACCACCCCCAAGGCAAAATGACTACCAGAAGAATTAATGTCAACAAATTAGAGCTCTTCTTTGAGCATGAACAGTTTGCTGCTGACTTGGAGGGAAAGTTGAGCCAACACACAGTTGGCAACACTGGAGGAGAAAAGGAGTAGGCAGCTTTCAGAGATTTGGTGGACAGCACTGCATTTGCTCATCTGGGTCAGAAGACTCGCAAACACAAAGACTGGTTGAAAATGATGGGGAAATTCAGAAGCTGCTAAATGAAAAACTCCACAGAATTTACCAGCAGGATAGTTAATCCACCTCTAAGAAGGTGGATTTTAATTCCATCAAAAGCAAAGTACAAGCAAAGCTTAGAGAGATGCAGGATTCTTGGTTCAGTAAGAAGGAAGATGAAATTCAGTTTTGTGCTGACAGTAACAATCTAAAGCACTTTTATGAGTCCCTGAAATCTATGTATGGATCAAAAATCTATGGTGCATCACAACTACTCAGTGCTGATGGAGTCACATTGATTAGTGATAAGGACATGATCGTAGAGAGATGGGCTGAACACGTTCATAGTACTCTCAACAGACCATCATCAATCAATGCTGAGGTCACTGACGGTTTACCTCAGGTTGAAGTCAATCCCTCCTTAGCTGAACTTCCAACTGAAGAAGAAGTTTTGAGGGCCATTGGGCTCTTTTCATGTGACAAAGCACCTGGCGCTGATTCCATTCCAGCTGAGATTTACAAGGTAGGGGGACCATTGCTCATAAAAAAGCTGACTGAAATTTTCCAGGTTATATGGCAAAAGGAAGTTATCCCCCAGGAGTTCAAAGATGCCTCCATTGTCCTGCGACAATCACAGGGGGATCTCTCTCCTAGTCATTACTGGCAAAGTTCATGCTAGAGTCCTCCTTAACAGGCTGATAGTTCACCTGGAAGATGGTCATACCTGAAAGCCAGTGTGGCTTCAGAAAGGGCAGAGAAACAGTCGATATGGCGTTTGCTGCCCAACAACCCCAGGAGAAATGCCAGGAGCAGAACAGAAGACCTGTATACAACATTTGTAGATCTGACCAAGGCCTTTGACACTGTTAGTTGTAAGGGCTTATGGAAAATTATGTCAAAATTTGGTTGCCCAGAGAAGTTTATCAATATTGTACATCAATTTTATGATGGAATGTTTGCCTGGGCTCTAGATAATGGACAATGCTCTCATGCCTTCCCAATCACCAATGGAGTAAAACAGGGCTATGTTCTTGCTCCCATGCTTTTTAGCATGATGTTTTCAGTCATGTTGACAAATGCTTTCAATGAGGATGAACACAGCATTAAGGTCAACTACAATACTGATGACAAGTTCTTCAATTTGAAAAGGCTACAAGCCAAGACCAAAGTGGAGGGAATGTTGGTACATGATTTTCTGTTTGCAGATGATTGTGCACTCAATGCAGCCTCTGAAGCTGAGATGCAACAAAGTATGGATCAATTATCTGCTGCATGTGCTAATTTTGGCCTAGTAATTAACATCAAGAAAACACAGTTGGTCCATCAGACACCAACACACCATCCATACGTAGAATCAATTACAACGTCAATTACAACAAATGGAGAAGTTTTGAATGCTGTGGATAAGTTCACTTACCTTGGTAGTGTACTTTCCAGGGATGTACACATTGACAATGAGGTTGATGCATGCATTGCCAGAGCTAGCTCAGTGTTTGGGAGGCTCTGAAGAAAAGCTGGGAGAGAAGAGGTATTAGACTGACTACCAAACTGAAGGTCTACAGAACCGTTGTGCTGACCTCATCGTTATATGCTTGTGAAACATATACAGTCTACTAGTGCCATGCCAGGAAACTGAATCACTTCCATTTGAACTGTCTTAGGAAGATGCTGAGGATCAATTGGCATGATAAGGTACCAGACACTGAAGTCTTTAATGGAGCTGAACTGCCAAGCATTCAAACTATGCTTTAGAGAGTGCAACTCCGATGGACTGGTCATGTTGTTCAAATGCAAAATACATGCTTGCCAAAAAGACTATTTTATGGAGAACTTGCACAGGGCAAGCAATCACATGGTGGTCAGAGGAAGCAATACAAGGACACTCTCAAGGTCTCTCTCAACAACTTTGAATTTGACTGTGCAACATGGGTGAGACACTGGCACAGGATCACTCAGCATGGTGTGCCCACATCAGAAAGTGTGCTATGCTCTATGAGCAAAGCAGAATTGAAACAGCACAAAGTAAACACAGGATGTGCAAATTTGGGATATTCACCCGAAAAATTCACACAGACTATATGTGCCCAACCTGTGGTAGAGCATTCTCTATATGTGCCCAACCTGTGGTAGAGCATTCTGACCTCATATTGATCTGATCAGCCACAGCTGAACACACTGAAATTTCATTTTATCATGATAATGTCATTTTGGTCCTCTTTGAAAACAAAGGACATCCCCAATTGATAAATGGTCAAAGGATATGAACAGGCAATTTTCAGAGGAAGAAATTAAAGATATCTATAATCATATGAAAAATGCTCTAAATCACTTTTGATTAGAGAGATGCAAATCAAAACCAACTCTGAGGTACCACATCACACCATAAGATTGGCAAACATGAGAGAACAGGAAAATGATAAATGTTGGAGAGGATGTGGGAGAGTTGGAACACTAATTCATTGATGAGCTGTGAGCTCATCCAACCCTTCTGGAGAGCGGTTTGGAACTATGCCCAAAAGGCTACAAAAATGTGCATACCCTTTGACCCAGTAATATTGCTACTAGGACTGTTTCCCCAAGACAAAATAAAAATGGGAAAGGGTCCCACATGTACAAAAATATTTATAGCAGCACAATTTGTAGTTGCCAAAAACTAGAAATCAAGGGGATGCCCATCGATTGGGGAATGGCTGAATAAATTATGGTACATGAATGTAATGGAATATTATTGCGCCATAAGAAATGATGAACAAGAAGACTTCAGGGAAGCCTGGAAGGATTTATATGATCTGATGCTGAGTGAAAGGAGCAGAACCAGGAGAACTTTGTGCACAACAATGACCAAAGTGTGTCAGAGTTTTTTTCTGGAAGACTTGGAACTTTGTAATAATGCAAGAACTTAAAAAAAAAATTCCCAATGGTTTTCTAAGGTAAAATACCTTCCACACTCGGAGAAAGAAGTATGGAATTCATTTACAGAATGCAGCAGATCGTGTTTGTGTTTGTGTGTGTGTGTATTATGTTTTGATTTGTTATATGATTTCCATTTATTTTAATTCGTCTACATAGCATGACTATAGTGAAAACATATTCAATAGGAAGCTATATGTAGATCCTATTGAGAATTGTATGCCATCTTGGGGAGGGATGGGGGTGGAGTGGGGTAGGTGGGGTGGGTAAAAAATCTAAGTTTTATGGTAGTGATTGTAAAACATTAAAAAAAAAAAGAAGATAATTTTAAAAAAGGAAAAAAAGAAAGAAAACAAAGAACAACAACCAACCAACGTGTCAACCTTGGTCTTTCTTTTTCTAAATTCTCCAATTCAAAATGCTTCATGTAGAAGAAATGTTTGGGTTGGGTTTTTTTTTAATAGTTCTGTGATTTCACTGGTTTTAGGCAGTGCCAGTAAGGAACCATCCTCTATGGAGTTTTTAAGTTTTGCCTGGGGCACTGAGTGGTAAAGCTACTTACTCAGTCCACAAGTCAGGATGTGTCAAAAGCAAGAGGAGCCTAATTCTTCCTCAATGTCTCTCCATGCTCTACTACATCTCTAGCATGAGTTCAAAGCATTTACTGCAATCTTCAGCAAAGGAAAAAAAGGAGAATGTAATATGTACATAAATAAGTATAAAGAAAATTTGAAAAAAGAACTAATATATGGTTGGGGGATAGGGAAGTAGGAACTGGGAAAAGCTTTGTGGAGCAGGAATTATAACCTGAGCTAAGTCTCAAATGGGAAGATTCTATTCCACAGGAACAGAGAGAGAAATGGGCAAGTTTACAAATTGTGTGGCCAGTTAACGACTGGGTGATGTTCCATGAACAAGTCTCAAAGAAAGATAAGGGATTCTAAGAGGTAAAGATGAGGAGTAAGTGTATTTCAGGCAAGACAGAAGGTAACTAAACTAACCTTTGGCTTGATCACAAGTGGAGAACAACAGGACATAATGAGAAAAGGCAATTTTTAGACCCAAATTGTGATGGCTTTAAGTGGCAAGCTAAAGGAATTTGTATTTTACTCTAAGGCAATAGGGAGCCATAGAGATTTTGAACAGAGGAATGACACAATCAAATTTATGTCTCAAGAAGATTAATTTGTCAGTTTAATGGATAATGAATTGAAAAGAGGTGAGAATTGGAAAAAGAGGAGCTAATTAAAGAGTCTATTATAGTAATCTAAGTCTGAACTAGGATGGTGGCAGTGTGAAGGGATGGATGCAAAAAATATTACAGGGGTAGAGTCAATAAGAGTTGGAAAATGAAGGAAAAAAAGAATTGATTCCTTTAGAAGAACACAGGATATGTGGTATTTAGAAATGGTAATAATCCCTCTTGATTAACTGTTCATTCTAGGAAAATACTACTTGAATGAATCTGTTATCTCAGAAATGTAGGCAATCCATTCACCTGTGCAGATAGCAAAGAATTCATACCTTCTCTTATCTCTGTTCTTCCATAAAGCATCCAAAGGTATCAGTTTTGTTCTTAGTCTAGGACATGCTATCACTAAAACTTTTACATCTCAAAATCAAAAACATCACTATAATAAAAAAAAAAAGAGGTTAAGGAGTACCAGATGAAGGCAGTAAAAAGGATATTCAAGTACATTACCTGTATTCTGCATTTAAGACTGAAGGAAATTTTATCTAATTTACATAGTGTTTTAAGGTTTGCCAGGTATTTTACAAATGTTATCTTATTTGTCTTAACAACCTGGGAGGCAAGAGTAATTATTTTTCCCATTTTATAGATGAGAAAATTGAGGCACCCCTAGGTTAAGTGATTTGCCCAAGGTCACAGAGCTAGTAAGGACTTATGGTCACATTTGAACTCAGGTCTTCCTGAACTCCAGACCCACTTCTCTACCATAGATTCATAGTTATATCAAGGTGTTTTGTGCATATATGTTCTACTATGTGCTCATTAACTAAAAAGCAAAACAAACAAATAATTCCCCCCTCCACACCCATGCACACTTGTAACTTAATAGTTTTACTGATGACATCAGCTGAAGAAAAATCTTCTGCCAAAATTTCTGTCCTTTTTCCTAAAACAAAAAATTTTACAGTGGGGTGATCAACAACAAAAAGATTGTATTTAGTGCCTGGTATGTACAGTACACTTAAAATTATCTTAATATTCCAAGGCCACTTTGGCATAATGATTGTTTTAGCTATACATACATTTTAGCAAACCTCAAAAGTATTATTATAATCTATCCCCTCAGACTAATAAATCTTATTAAAAAACAGATAAAATTTAAGTAAACAGCTTGATCGATATCTTTCACTGGGGGATGGAAGAAGAAAAGAGATGGGAGGACCCCCAAAATATATATTATCAATTCTTGGAAGTAATTAAATACAACATTCAGTTTACTCGATAATTCTGATGTTGAGAAGCACCCTTCACTCTGTATGTGTTGCATTTATGCACTTCTGTCTCAAATCCTACTTAATAATTTAATCTGATACTATTGCTACCATCTGTTCAGCACTCTGCCCGGCCAGTTTCAAAACATCAACTATCACTGCCACTATTCTAGTCGGGCCATGATATTCATGGGACAAATGCTGAACAAATGAAAAGATAGGCAGGCAGATAAAAAAAAGCATGTTCCAAAACAACAATGGGAGCTCATGTGAAAAAGCATTCTAAGCTCATCACTGTTCAAACCAACAAATGGGAAGATTCTATTCCACAGGAACAGAGAGAAATGGGAAAGTTTACAAACTGTGTGACCAGTTAATGGCTGGGTGATGTTCGATGAACAAGTCTTCCCTGGGAGATGAGGCTTGTGTTTCGGTTTCAGGGCAGGTACACAGGAGAGGGTGAGGGAATAAGCACTTAAACAGCTTCCACGTGTCAGGAGCTGTGCTAAGTACAAATATTATCTCATTGATCCTCACTACAACCCTGCAAGGTAGGTGCTATTACTGTCACCATTTCACACTGAGGAAACGAAGGCAGAGAGAGGCTAAGTGATTTGCCCAGTGTTACACAGCTATTAAGTGCCTGAACCTAGGGCTTCAGGTCCAGTTCTCTATTTATTGGGCTGCCTACCTGCTTCTGTGCCTATAGCAGGGCCAACTAGAGAGAGAGAAAAAGAAGGAATTTCCTAGAATGCTAAAATGGGAAGAACTTTTAGTAAGATTCTACAGATGAAAGAGATAGCTAGTGCCTCCCGGATCAAATATAAAATTCTTTGTTTGGCTTTTATATCACTTCCTTACATGGCCATGCCTTACCCTTCCAGTCTTCTTCCACATTACTTCCCCTTTAGGTATACTACAACTCAGTGACTGGCCTCTTTGAGGTTCTCTGCATATATCTCTTCATCTTCCAACTCCATGCATTTTTACTGGCTATCCCATTTTTACTGGGATATCCTAATATCCCAGGCTATCTCTGCCTATCTTAGAATTTTTCCTCCTCACTTTTACCTCCTGGTTTCCTTCAAATCCTAAAATTTCACCTTCAAGAAATTATTTGTCCCCCTTAATATCAATACCTCTCCTTTAAGAATGTCTCCACCTCTTAAAGCAGCCCATTGCACTGCTAGTCAACTCAATTTATCAGGAAGTTCTTCCTGCCATCAAGATGAAATTTGTTTGCAGCTTCCACTGATTATTCCTGGTCCTCTCCAGGATAAAATACAACCAAGTCTAATTGTTACTTCACATGACAGTGCTTCAAATACTTAAATACAGCATCAAGTCTCCAATGAATCTTGATTCCTAGTACCTTTAAGCGATCTTCACATGACTCGGATTCAAGGTCCTTCACTGTTCTGATTTCCTTCCTAGATGCGCCCCTGCTTATCATCACCTTAAAATGTTCATTCATCTAAGATTGAATACAATGTTCCAAATGCTGTCTGATTAGGGCAGCGGACAAAGGGATTATCAACTCTTTATTCCTAGAAACTATGTTTCTTTTAAAGAAGCCTAAGATCACACTGGTTTCATGCTGAGCCTGAGATTCACTAAAACTACATATCTTTTGGAGATAGATTACTGTTTAGCCATATCTTCCTATCCTGCACTAGTGAAATTGTTTCTCTGTACCCAGATGTAAGCCTTTACATTTATCCTGATTGAATTTGAACCTCCAAGATTCATCCTAAAGCTATAGCTCATGAAAGATCCTTTTGAACTCTAACATTCATGCACAATGTTAGCTAAACCTCTCAACTTTGTATTATCTCCAAATTTGGTAAGTATTCCATTTATGACTTTATTCAAGACAGCATAAAAATGTTCAATAGCCTAGGTTCAAGTATATAGATCCCTAGAAACTCCTGTGGAGATGTCTTCCCAATAGGACATGCAGCCACCAGTAATAACCATTAGATTATAAGCTCCTTGGGGGTAGGGATTGTCTTTTACCTCTTTTAAATTCCCAGTACTTACTATATAGTGCCTTGTACATAGTAGATGCTTAATATTTATTATTTTTTGATTGATCTATAGATTTAAATCAATCAGTTCTGAATTTATCTAACTGCATTATTATTTAGTCCACATTTCCCCACTTTTGTGACAATAAGAGAACAAGATACTTTAAAGAATATTTTGTTGAAATCTAGGTGAACTCTATTGGACAGTCATTCGATTCATCTGCTAAATATACCTTCTCAGAAAAAGGAAATGAAGTTAGTCTGATAAGACCTATTTTTAATTAGCTTATGCCGGCTCTTTGTAATTATCCCTTCCTTTTCTAGAGGTTCACTAATAATTTCTTTAATAATCCATTCAAGAATTTCTCCAGGAAACTGAGGTCAAACCAATGATGATAGTGATGATAATGATGATGAAGATGATGGTTAGCACTTATATAATGTTTTAAGTTTG
Organism: Bettongia penicillata ogilbyi; assembly: GCA_023548195.1. NCBI lineage: Eukaryota > Metazoa > Chordata > Mammalia > Diprotodontia > Potoroidae > Bettongia > Bettongia penicillata. Next base: position 7,108,306 of record JAJHZJ010000147.1, read on the forward strand.
CAGAGTACTTTAATATGTATTTTCTCATTTGATCTTCCATCAATAAGTGTTATTATCTTCATTTTACACATGAAGAAACTGAGGCAGATAGGACTTAAGAGACTTTTCCACAGTTGGTAAGTGTCTGAGGTGGAAAGTGAAACAAGGTTTTCCTGATTTTAAGTCAAGTACTTGATTCACTATACCCATCTAGCTGCCTATAGTTTACAAACTCTTTTATCTTCTCTTTGTTGAAAATTAGGCCTTTTTCCCTTATGCATATCTTGCAGTAACTCTGCTATTTTCCCCAATTCTTCAAATATTTTTGACAATGGCTGAAAAATCTCATATGCCAGGTATTTGCTTCATCTGAATCAGATGACTTGAATTCATCAGGAGTAAATAAGTGCCCTCTCACTATCTTCTTGGTATCAACTTCTTATTATCAATTTTTGTTGTCATTTCCAGTGCAGGAGCCATTTGATACACAAAACAAGAAAAGTAAGAATTAGGCAGTTTTGCCTTTTCTTTATTGTCAGTTACTGACAACCACTCCTCCTCAAACAGCATTTCTACGTCTTAGTTCAGCGTTCTTTCCATACCATACTGAGGCAGCTCTCAAAGGTCATGAGAGGGAAGTGTTCCATGGGATCACAGCAAGGTGGTTGTCGTTCAGTCACTTCAGAGTCTTCATGACCCCATTTTGGGGGTTTTCCTGGCAAAGATATTGGAATGGTTTGCCATTTCCTTCTCCAGCTAATTTTATACACGAGGAACTGAAGCCACTAGGGCTAAGTGACTTGCCCAGGGTCACACAGCTAGTAAATGTCTGAGGTCAGATTTGAACTCAGGAAGATGAGTTTTCCTGCCCTCAGACTTGGCACTCTATCCATTGTGCCACCTAGGTGCCAAGGGCATGGTCTTCTTTGAGAATAAAGGACAAACAATAACAACAAATTTAGAATGGGAGATAGTGGTAAAACTTCATAATTTGCTTTAGCTTAAATACAAAAGACATGCCAAAAAATAATTAAATAATTCATGGAGTCCAAAAACAAAAATCAGACAAGCTCAGGCAAATTCCTTTAAATTAATTTCCTTCAAATGTTTATGAAAATACTTTCTTTCAAACTCCAGAATTATGTTGCCTAACAAATTTTAAAATATCAAGAAATAAAAGCTATTGAATACATGAAGGAGTACTAAATCCCCTAAATGGTTTGCCAAGAAAGATATGGAATATATCAAAAGAGCAATATGGTAACATTTCAGCACCTTAAGAAAAAAATTAGGGTTTATCATGATAAACCTCAGTATCTGTTCTGTATTCTAATAGACATCATATTTTTACTATGCAATTTAGCACTTACATGCTATATTGTCTACTAATCTTTGCTATACTTTAGTCTTGTCTCTCCATTTAGACTGGTGAAGTCTTTGAGGGAGATTGTATGCTATTATACATCTTGATAGCCCACAGTGCCTACTAGAGATTCTGGCTACACAGTAGGTATACTCACTTACTAACAAGCAAATGCAAGTTGATCAACTGGATAGTTAAGTTGAAGGCTACAAATAGCTTCCAAAGTACTCAAGTAAGTAACAGTAGATCATTGCTACTGTCTCATCCACCATTTTAAATACATTTAAATTTGAAGATTAGCTTAGTTCTTTATTCACAGCATCCCCTCCTCAAAAAATTAGAGCTTAAGAGTTTCATCCTAGTCTTGCATGCTACCAAGTCAACTCTACCACTCTTTCCCCTATGTAATCCTGGCTACATTTAGAAATTTCCACAATATTAATTCAAAATGCTACAGCAAACAGGTGGTTTTTCTCCTCCTTTATCTTCAATTTTAAAAGAGGAGGGGGAAGTAAGACTTTTTGATACTTTATCTTTTAGAAGTAAAGATACAGGGCAAGTAATGCCTTTTAATAAAGAAAATAAATAACTTCATTAACTGCAAGTCTACTATACTAGATTTATCCTAACCCTGGCAAATAACACTAGCTAATTACAATTAAGCTTGTACAAGACCTAACTTCATCATGCTTATTTTATTGTCCCTGTGTTATGCACAATGAAGTCTTATTCCAGGAAATAAGTAGGGCACTCTATTCCACTTAGCTTAGTTCTACTAATTTACTTACCCTTTTTAAAGAAAAGGTAATGATATTCAAACACTTACAAATTCATATTTCCTTTAAACACTTTCTACCCCTTCAAGCCATGACAACATTTAAAAGGAAAAACCTAAAATAATCAAAAATTTACAGTGGACAAAGTCCATCAAAAATGATAGGTACAAAAATCTCAATTTTATGACCTTGTAGATTTCCTCTTAGAAAGTTAGATAAATTTGTAACAACTGCTTGATATATGCTTCAAATTTTCTTTATTGGAAACTTTCCTCCTTTTGATGTCTGATTAGATTTATGGATGGCTTATGGACTGTTCTTTAGATGAAATACCTTTTGAAAGAAACAAACAAAAGTGCAACAAACAGAGTTCTTTACTAACACCAAAAGAGTTTCTAGCATCAAGTGAAAGGCTGCCATCTACAGGGAAATGCTTCCAAATCATGAAAACAAACACACAAAAATGAATTGTGTTGTCTCTTATAAAGAAGGAAGTAGGGAAGAAAAATTCAAACTGCCAACACAGTTCCTACATTCTACTAAAAATGAAAAATGGACTGAATTTTCAAAACAGAACAATATATTCTGCAACAACAACAAATATCCAAGTGATTTTCAAGAATTTTCTTGAAATTCTATCATAGGATGAAGACACTAGCAGCATCATGTAATGAAAAGAGTATTAGAACTGGAGTCAGATCCAGTTCTTGTTCTGATATTCAGAGCTTGGGGCAGCTATCATCCATGTTCCCTATGTTCATTCGGCAAGTCTTGTGGCATATGTACATAACGTAAGGTTTACTATAAAGGGGCAGGGCACATAAAAATAAATACTCTAAAGTGATGCATAAATCAAAACTATTAATGGACGATGGCTCACTCAAAGGGATGTGTGAACATCTTTTTCAAACTTCCATCTGTCTGAAACCAATCTCATAAGATAGAATCATCTAGAATTATATCCAGTATTTATGTAACAGTAAAAAGGCAGCAACACTTAATCAGGCAATTGAGAACAGAAGAATCTTGACCATATATAAATAGTCCTAAAATTTAACAATAGGGGATTGGGAAGAATGTTTTAATGTAGATAGAGGATGATTGTGAAAAACACCCTAAAATCCCCATGAAGTCATTTCACTCAAAATTACCCCCAAAATACCAAATGTATTACTCTTCATTTGATTTTTCTGATAACACCCAAATAATATTCTAAAAAGCAAGGAAAAAAAGAGAAAAAGTCAGAAAGCAGGTTCTTTTTAGAAAGCTCAATCCACCATCTCCAATCTGCATTCTGACAGATAAATAAAATGGTTCTTTTTTTTCTACCTTCTTTGTACCTCCTGTGATTTTTGAAAATGCTTCACATATGGTTAAGATGAATGCAGCAATTAATATGCAATTAATAAGCTGGTGTGATCAACTGCTTTTGTTGGAAGAGACAGCTGGTTCCCATACAAAATGATAATTAGACAAATTAAGACAGATCACTTTTGTTTGCTGATGAACTGACAGCACTGCTTGATGATAGTTAAATGCTACCAACATTATTTGGTTTTCTAACAATACTGAAGGATTGTCTAGGTGACAGAAATATTTACCATTTATGAGGGAAAGAGGAGTAGCATTTTTTTTCCTCCTTACTATATCATTGAATGGACAGGATTGTTCCTTTTAACAAGGAAACTATGCTTCTTTACTAGGTACAGGACCTGGTAAAGACAGTGTCATTACAGTAGGCTAAAGTGATATGTGCAGAAAATTCCAGCATAAATACAATAAACATTTACAAAATACTATCTATGCACATGATGAAAGAAATAATGTGATCTTGACTCATAAATGAACATGTGGAAGGTCCTATGTAGTAGAAAGATATAGCCTAAGTAGCAGCCTATTGTTAGGAAACCCTACACATTTTCAGGACTGATTTGTATACAAATGAAAATATATAGCATACTAAAGAGAAAGCAAGAAAAAATGGCCATTAATGGCTTTAAAAATCAAGCAAAACCCCATGCAAGTGATGGTTAAAATAGAGGTTAATATATAAGTTGTTGATCTTGTCCCAGAGCACTAAAGCATTCTCTTATTTCTAAAGTTGTTTCCTAGGAATGAAGCTCCACAATTTGGTTTTATAAAATCCAAGACTACCGTTGTATCTGCAGCCATTAACTATAGCTAGAGTATAACAAGGAAAAGGAAAAGGAAACAAACTAATTGCAAGGCCAATAATTAAGTCCATATAATAGCTGAGACAAAAGCAAACAAAACTTAAAACTCAAATCCTATTATTGGGAAGGGTGGAAATCCATTGATTTTATCAATAACATCCTTTTTAGTTTCCCAGTGAAAATAGCAGGTTGCTGAAGGCAAATTCAAAAAAGAAGCTGTCCAGATAGCTATAAAGTCAAACTTTGTTAAAAATGTAAAACTTTTTAAATATGTATTTTAAAAAATTAAAATTTCACAACAAATGCTGAAGGGCTATGCAAATATAAGAACATTAATAACTGTTGATGAAACTGTGAACTGGTACAGCCAGGAACTATACCCTTTGACTCCATGATACTATTACTAGACCTATACCACAAAGAGATCAAAGAAAAAGGAAAAGGACACATGCAAATATATATACCAGATCTCTTTTCATAGACAGAGGTGGAACCTAAGAAGGTACCCATCAAGTGAGGAATGGTTGAACAAATTATAACATATAAATGTATTGGAATATTGCTATGCCATAAGAAATGATAAAAGGGAAAAGGACAGTTTTCAACAAATCTTTTTTAAGAATTTTGATCAATGCAATGATCAACCATGATTCCAGGCGACATTCAAGGTACAGAATAAAACATATTCTTTGGATATGACCAAGGCAGGAAGTTGTTTTGCTTTTACTATGCATTTTTGTTACAAGGCTTTAGTTTTTGTTGGGGTTTTTTTCTGATATAATGAGCAGGTGATGTGCAAAAAAAATAAATTTGTTGATTGCAATAATTAGATAAACATATAAATGCACAGAGATAGTAAAGAAATGAATAAGCATTTGATGTATGAAATGTTTCTCCTAATGTGCAAATTAAATGACAGAAAAAAACGTATTTGGCTATACAGCAGTGACTTAGGCAGTCAGTGTCACCCTGCATCAGGCTGAAAGAGAGATTTAGGGAAGAATAAACCAGATCAGATCATCATCATCAAACAGCCTTTCTAGCAACTCTAGTAATCCAATCTCTGCAGTAGCCTGATCGACCTTTTATCGCCTTATCTGGAAACAGATGTCTCTTCCAGAGAAGCAATCTATGCAAACCATTACATGACAAAATAGGTTTAAATTAGGCTGCCATAATCAATTTTTGTTGGCAAGCAACATTCAATTAAAGCTACACTTAGGCTGACAAAGGCAGTCCTAAAATGCTTTCACTTTTCCATATTTTGCTAGATGTTTATGTTAGGAATCTACTTTTTTCCCTTTTTAAAAAGAAATAACTACTCACCAACTGCAGCCCACTGAATAGTGGAATCAGCTGTAGACTCCAAAGAATATATTACATTCATTATCAACATGAATCCCAGAGCACTGAATGAGAACATTGAACATTCCCATATCCCATTCTGAAAGTCTTCCTTGTTGCCTAAAAATTAATTTTTCAGATTGTTTGTATGAATCTTCCACTTGATTAAAGCAGAGTACTCCAGCTCATCCGAAGATACCTGTGTACTCTTTAACTTCCTAATTCTCCAGGCTCATTTAAATTATGTCAATAACCCTTCTCTCCCCTCCCCCCACCACACTGCTCCTTCATCCTGCAGCTGCTGAGTGCCACAGATAGCTTCTTGTATGATTTGACTTAAAATGCACTCCAAACTAAATATGTAGAATGGTCAAGTGAATGACTCATTGACAAGTAAAGTATATAGGTTGTTTTAGATAACATAATTATGGTAAAGGAGTCACTTAAAAGTGCTGGTGCAGGGAATATTAAAGAAAAAACATCTTTGCTGGGGAACTAATATAAAAAAGAACAGAGATATTTAATATACCTTGTTACCCAGGGTAAATGGGGAGGGGGGGATGGTCATATCCAAAGAATATGTTTCATTCTGTACCTTGAATGTCCCCTGGAATCATGGTTGATCGTTGCATTGATCAAAATTCTTAAAAAAGATTTGTTGAAAACTGTCCTTTTCCCTCTTATCATTTCTTATGGCATAGCAATATTCCACAGCACTTTTACCCTTGTGACTCAGTGCGAAGGGCACCTACATTGAAGTCAGAGGACCTGGATCAAAATCTCATCTTTTCTCTATCATACATGGAACCCTGGGCAAATCAGAAGCCCTTTGGGCCTCATTTTCCTCATCTGTGAGGTCCATCAACTCTAAAACTAAAGCAACTGAGGAAAATACTTACCAACACACCTCATCTCAGAGAAGCACTTTGCACTGAGGACTAGAAACTACTTCTACAAAATTATATCCATTTTCAACACTGTAGAGATGGATAAGTAGCAATTATCACCAATATTTTATAGACTGAGGTGAAGGTAATTTTGAAAATTCTGAAAAAAGAAGTTGTCTTAGACAACTCAGCCTCTGAGGTGCAAAACAGTTGCTGATATGAATTGCTAGAAGAATTTTCTCACTGGCAACTCCCTGCAGCAAGAAATCATAGTTTGGGAGCAAAAAAAAAAAAAAGATAACCATATATTTTACAATACAAGATATTATATATATGCATATATATGTTATGTATTTTATTATTATAAAATGAGATCTATTAAAATGTAAGATAACCTCATATTTTACTGTATTGCCTATGTCACATGTGTGACAATGGTGAAATCAATGCATAGAAATTACTGATTTCATGATTCCCTAGACAAGTAACTAAACCTTTCCCAGACTCAATTTCCTCATCTGTAAAATGAGGGGAATAACACAATCTCACAGAGTGGTTATGAGGATCAAATGACACAATTTCTGGAGTGTTCTGCAAATCTTAAGTGCTATAGAGGTGTTAACTATTATTATTACTTACTCTTCATGGTCAATTAATCAATCATCAAGTGTTTTCTATGTGACAGGCACTATGATTGATAAAGTAAATCACAATCCTTTGTATTTCAGTTGCTGATACAAAAGAATAATATAGCTACCATTTCATCCCCCCATCTCTTTTTCTTTCTTGAGAGTTCCAAAGGGGACAAAATTTCAATTCTCTCTTGTTCTCTACTTCATCATCTAGCCTGTTTGAAAAGGTAGAGTTGAAAACTAATAAAATTGACAGAATAGCAAAAACAGTTTCTAAACTTAGGTAACAAAAATAGCAGAATAGGGGCCTCTACTCTTCTGACATGTTCTCTTAAGGAAATGAGCTTTAATCACATAGTACTTACTAACAGAGACAGCTAGGTGGTGCAGTAGATAGAGCACCAGTGCGGGAGTCAGGAGGACCTGAATTCAAATCTCACCTCAGACACTTAACACTCACTAGCTGTGTGACCTTGGCAAGTCACTTAACTCTAACTGTCTCATCCTGGGTCATCTCCAGTCATCCTGATGAATATCTGGTCACTGGATTCTGATGGCTCTGGAGGAGAAGTGAGGCTGGTGACTGACCTGCACAGCCCTCCCTCACTCAAAACAAAGTGAAGTGCAAGTCATGTCATCATTTCTCTGATGGCAATGGTCTTCTTCGGCAATGAAGAACAAACACACACACACTTGCTGACCAATCCCACACAACTGCTCAACTTTGTATAAGGCACAAGACCACTTACATGCCAAGAGTGATGTTCACCACACTTTAACGAATCAGACAAAAGCAACAAAGATGAAAGTTCTTCAACATATCAAGATATTTGAGGAAAAATTGGCCAAACCTCTGATCTAAAGTCTTAAGTGATAACAGTAACTAATATTTTCCAAAAATCAATTAGTACTTTTTAAAATTTGTACTTCAATTCTTCCTCCACTAATGTCCTACTATGAAGCCATTATTCATTAAGGCATGAATATATTGCTGACTTCTCAACTACTAGACCCACAGAAGACAAGCTCTGATAGATTTGGCCAAGCAAGAAAGGTTTTGAGAGCAGTCCTGGGGATGGACAACCTGCCAAAAACCCAAGGAAATCTTGGTGAGACTCAGTAACAGAAGGTTGAGTGCCAGGTTACTATGATTACGTTGCCCCAGCAACTCATGAAAACTATCTGCATAAAAGGGCTACCATTTTCACTGATGTAGGGAATACCTACATCCACAGATCCTTGAACATCTAAACTATTACACACTGTATCCAAACCCCAAATACTGTATTATTTACGTTAGAAGTTGCGTAAATAAAAGCTGTGGAAATTAGATAAATGCTTCAGCCAAATTGTATCAGCATCTTACAGTGACAAACATTAACCACTATTAGCACACACCAAGTAATATTTAACCGTGCTACCTGCTGAGTCTCAACTGAACATATTTTACAGATAGGCTGTCTGTCACTGTTTTCTCTCCTTTCATCAGGCACAATAGGCTTCTAAAGGAATTCACATGTCTGGACAAAGAAAAAAGATGAGTTGGGAGGGAAGAGGGAAAATATGCATACTAGAATTTATAAGTACTTCAACCATCCCAGCTATTCTGCTTATACAAACTAAACTAATGGGATTCAGTACTATCACAATTCAGACTACTCTGAATTTAATAAAATTGAAATGCACAGAATACATGTTCAAGTCTTTTTTCCTGAAGCAAATAATGTGTACTCATGCTGAAAATGCTGTACAATGCCAGCAGATGACACTAAACTTCATAACTCACATAACCCGAAGATGACAAAAATAATAACCTACTCAGGGTCCTAATGATATTCATTAAGATAAATCCAATTTCACTGACCAGAGAGATAGTTTTGTTTTTCTGAATTTGATAGTGACATGATCAGTATTTACATATAACAAGTTAATTTGGAGGATATTTTTTCAAAGTATAAATCTCATTTGAAGTCACACATTCAAGAGTAGAAATGTTTTACATACTTTATACCAAAAACATATTTTTTAAAAATTCTAACCAATGAAAAATCCTTTTAAATGAGATGACCTTAAATGAATGCCTGTGGTTTATTAAACAATTAATGTAGTTATTCCTTCCAAGTACAGTATGTTGAGAATAATACATCTTTGGTGTTATATGCAGAAAGACCAAATGAGAGAATTACAGAGATGTGTAATTTAATTTAGCACAATTTGAATGATCCTGGTACAAGATAATTTTCAATTGCTTGTGATAACTAGATAACTAGGCATCATGAGAAGATCAGCATGGGAGCAAAGGGAAAAAGAAAATCAATACTCCTCTGGATGAATCAATTCACTTCTTGCAAACAAAGCCCATCCACCAGCCTGCAGGCCTTTACAGGGTAAGGTTTTTTTTTTGGCCTTGTGCATGTTTTTTCTCATGCTTTTTTGAAATACTACTCTACAAACAGCTGGGTGTCCCTGGGAGGGAAGATGAAGAAAAAGAAGACAAGCAGAGATGCTGACAGCTGAGTGCTTACAGTGACACTATTTCTTACTCCTCCAAATTTCAACATTCAGCTGGAGTTTGCATTAATTCTTTGCCCAACTCATTCTGAAGAAATATTCTATTTTTTTAATAGGTCCTAAGGCTCAACTCTTTGAATGTGGATAGGAAGAGAAAAAAAACCCTGAGTTTTCACAAAATAAATTAAATAGAACTTAATAATGTGGCAGTAAAAAAGAAATAGTCAATTATGAAACATACCTTTTTAAAATTAAAACTATAGCTGGTGCTAAAAGAATAATAATAATAATAATAACTATAGTCTTAGCAAACTAAATAAGTATAACCTGGTTAAAAATAGTAACACAGTCTAAAACAAGACCTTCATCCCACTGTACCACATTAAATGCATTCTCTCTAAAGCAGTACACTCTCTCATTCTCATCAACTTTCAGTTTCCTTTACTCTTAATACCAGAACACTTATTACTAACTAGGGGTTGATTTCAATAAAAATGACTTACCTAGCTCTCCTTTAAATAAAAGGAGACTTCTTCTTGTCATTGGCACAAAATTTCCTCTAGAAACAGATTCAGCATAAATAATCAATACCTTACTGTCTGATTCATCACAAAGCAAGCTAGCCACTTAAATAAGGGACTTGATTAAAAACAAAAAAAGGTAGAGACAAGACAACACTCTTTTAACCCCTGCTACACAGTACTGCTCTCACTTGTCCAGGAGCAACTGTACAACAGTCTTTTTCTGAGGCATCATTGTACCTTAGAATGATTGTTTCCATAACATCCATAAAGTGAAATAGATCCCTGTTCTTTATCCTGTAGATCCCCACTGGCCCAACCATTAGTTCCATAGAAAGGAACCAGAAACATACAGTCTTCAGGAAGGATATTTCAAAGGCATACCCTCAGCCTACATAGGGAAGAAGCAGGAGGGGCCTTTTCACAGCCCTTCATGGGGCTAGAGAAAGAACATTCAGAAGGAAATAAAAATAATGAATTTCTCTTAACTCAGCCTCATGTCTTCTTCAGTAAATAAAAATAAATGCTTTTATTAATGATCTAAGAAGATGCTTTTTTAAAAAGGAAAAAATATGAAACTACTTAATTAAGCTTAAAGATTACATGCAGATCTATCAGTCTGGATTTGAAAAATCTAATATTGCAGCAATGATAAGGGTCAACAAAATACCTTTGTCTGATCCAGTTTTTCTTCACATTCTCCCTCAAAGGCTCCTGCTTTCCTTAAACATTATTCTGGCTTACCTGATCCTGACTTTGACATTATGATTGTTCACAATCAGTCAATAAGAATTTTCTAGGCACCTCCTATGTGCCAAACGCTGTGCCAAGGGTTGATGATACAAAAAAAAAAAAAGGCAAAAGATAGCCTCTGCCTTCAAGGAGGGCACAGGTTAATGAGGGGACAACAAGCAAATAAAAGTGAATAAAAAGATATGTACAAACAAATAAACAAAAAGCAAATAAATTTGTACAAGCAGGGTAAGTGGGAAATGGTCAAAAGAGGAAAGGCTTTAGAATTAAGAAGGGTTAAGAAAGGATTTCTGTAGAAGATTGGTTTTTGGATGGGATATGAAGGAATTCAGGGAAACCAAGAGGTGGAGATGAGGAGGAAGAACATTCCAGGCATAGCCAGAGAAGATGCTCAGAGCCTAGAAATGAACTTTCATTGAACAAGAAAAAAAATTTCACTAGATAGAAGGGTATGTGTCAGAAAGTAAGGTGAGGAAGGAAATGTGATGGCTAGGTTATGAAGGGCTCTGAATACCAGAAGACTGTATTTTATACTAGAGATAACAGGAAAGATATGCAGCTTGACGGGAAAGAAGGGGTGCCAAGAGAATTGACATAGCCAGACCTGTGTTTTAGGAAAACCACTTTGGTAGCTGAATGGAAGATGGATTGGAGTGAGGATTGACTTGTGGCAGGGACAGCAGGCTATTGCAATAGTCGGGGTGTGTGATGATGAGGGCCTGTAGCTGAATGACAGCAGTTTCAGAGGAGAGAAGGTGGCATAATTAAGAGATATTGCAAAGAACACTTAAGTACTATAGTTCCACTATATTTGTGTTTCAGTACAAGGTTCCACAATATTGTCAGAGTGGGAAATCTCTCCACTGATACACATTTCATTCATTTACACTTTAGGAGAAAGTCTTCATAAGTTATTGTTGGCAAAATTTCACTTATGAATGCTACTGATAACCTTCTGGTGATTAACCTAGGAGGCCTTATCTAGACTGGTCTTCAGAAAAGACATATAACTTTCCCTAGGCCCAAACCCAAAATTTTTCTAGTGTGAAAGAACCTTCCAGAGTTTGTGCTTTGCAAGCTCATTGAAAACCCAGGGCCACTTCAACAACACAATGCAGACTCATTTCAGGATTTTAATATTAATGCTCAGTTTTGTTGTTGTGTTTGCCCTTCATTCTCAAAGAGGACCATGACATCAAGATGATGACACGACCTGCAGTTGACTTTGATTTGAGTGAGGGAAGGCTGTGCAAGGTCACAAACCTCACTTTCTTCTCCTGAGCCATCTGGGTCCAGTGGCTGGAGATGGCCCAGGATGAAATGGGAGACCCTGGCCCTTTCAGGCTAAGATCTTATCACATTCTCACTTTGAGTGAGATATACCCATTCAATGAATAGATTTCTTTAAGTAGTTACTCAAGGGATGGCCTCTTTAATAGAAAAAAAATCAAACTGGGAGGGGAAGATCCTCAGGGTTCCTGGGTAAAAGACAAACAATTACTATGCACTGGGGCAGCTAGGTGGTACAGGAGATACAGTGCTGAGCCTGGAGTCTCATCTTCCTGAGTTCAAATCCAAACTCAGAAACTTACCAGCTGTGTGACCCTGGGCAAGTCATTTAACCCTCTTGCCTCAGTTTCTTCATCTGTAAAATAACCTGGAGAAGAAAATCCAGTATAATTTCCAGAAAAACCCCAAATAGGATCATGAAGAGTCTGACACAACTGAAAAGCCACTGAAATGTAGACAGAGTCAGGAAGACCAACCTCAGACACTTAACAAGCTGTGTGACCCTGGACAAATCACTTAATTTTTGTCTGCCTCAGCTTCCTCATCCGTAAAATGAGAATAAGAATAACTAGCACATATAATGTTTTAAGGTTTGCAAAATGCTTTACAAATATTATCTCATCAATCCTGGGAAGCAGATGCTAAAGGGATGGCCCCTTTAATCAACAGGAAAAAAGTCATACTGGGAGGGGAAGACCCTCAGGTTTCCTTGGTAAAAGAGAAAAAATTACTATTTAGTTATTATAAAAAGAGAAACAATTACTATTTAGTTATTACATTGTATATTCAGCTACTTTAGACTAAATAGGGCTTTGTGGACTGGCTTTAAGGACCAAACCATACTTTATAACTGTTATAAAAATACAATACAATAAACACTTATCAAGTGTCTACTGTTTGCAGAGCTCTATGCTAAGCATTGGAAAATACAAAGATTAAACAAGACATGGTCCCTAATCTCTACTTTACATACTATTGGCATAATACCAACAAGGATAAGTTATACCAATTAAACATATTAAAGTATAAGTATTTCGTGAGAATGGAGGGGTAGGATCACTATAAATTGTGGGTACAGCACAATGTGTGTGGGGTGGGCTGTGATCAAGGCAGGCCTTTGGAAGAAGGCAGTGAAATTTTTGATGGGCTTTAAAGTTGGACTTGACCTTAACGAAAATGAGGAGGAAGGGCATCTTGGGAACAGAGCAAAGTCTGAGCAAATGCACTGAAATGTAGAGAAGTACAGTGTATGTTACTGGAAAAGAGAATGCAGAATATGCAGAGGAGAGTAGCATATGATAATCCTGGGACAGCTTTGGGAACTACTGACTGAGGATGTGAAAACAAAACCTGAGGGATGCTAGATGCATTCTCTCTTGTCCACTATTTTCTATTCCAATTTTTTTTTAATGGCACCTGTAGCTTGTTCCCAGTTCAAGAAGAGGTAAATATAGTACTACACAAAATGTCAGCTAAGTGGAAAGAGCTAGAACACTGGACTGGGAGTTAAGAAGGTCCAGGTATGAATAATGCCTTTGACATCAGCTAGAATCTGAGAACCTGCCAAGTCACTTAACTCCTCTAAGCTTTTATTTTCTTCATCTGGAAAATGGAGACAACAACTACACCTAATTACAACTTCAGAGGCTTGTAGAAAAAATAGAAAATATATAAAGAGCTTTTTCAACCTTAAAATACTACCAAAATATTAGCTATTATCATTGCCATTTTCCTCAGACAGTTATTCAGTGTATTCCTTTACTCTGTTACTTATGAGGACATGAGAATTTCCACTTGGTGTCTGAACCTTGAAAAATACTGTAATCTCCCCCACTTTGCCAATGTGATTGTAACTGCACAAAAGCAAAAGGTGGCCATTACCAGAGTTAGCTGGATATACATATGTATATACACATAGACATAAAGATACATACACACATACATATATATACACAGGCACATTGTATATCTGTGTATCTATTGTGAAGGATAAATTGGAGACATAAGAGAGTAAATGTGGGAAGTTTATTGCAAAACTGCAGGCAGGAGGAAGTGAGTGCCTTAACTGGGATGGAGGTTGTGACACTATAGGAGAAAGGACAGATGCAAAAGCTAGAAAGACTAACTCAAAGCTAATTAGCTAGGAGAGATAACAAGGAAAGAAGACTAAAAACACCACCAAAATTATACAAATGAGTAACTGGGTGAATGGTGGGACTTTAGACAGAAATAGATCAGAAGGAAAAGGCAGTAACAAGGGGAAAATAGTGAACTCAGTTTTGGATACTTTGAGGTTCCAGTGGGATATCCAGAAGGAGTTAGGTTTGAGACCTAGATGACCATCATCTCCAAAGAAGTGGTCACTGAAGCTATTGAAATGACCAAGATTACTAAGAGAGAGTGTGTGTATAGGGAGAAATGAGTCAAGGTCACAGATTGAAGAGCTGGGAAGATGACGGAGATTCAGTAAAGGACACACAAGAGGGATGAGAATGGTAAGACTAAAATGTCTCTGATACCTAAGCAGAAGAAACAAGTCAGGAAAGGGAGTGGGGGAAATGGGGAACAAAAGATGAGTAATCAGAATGTCATAACTGTAAGGGAATATAGAAAGAAAATGGGGAAAAAAGCCATTGGGTTTAGTTATTAGGAGACCACTGGTGACCTTTGAAAAGGCAGTTTTAGTAAAGTACAGAAGCAAAAGACAAATTACACAACTGAAGAAAGAGTAGGTAGTGAGAAAGTGAGTACATCCAGTACCTTTTTAACAGAAGTTTAGCAGAAAAGAGGAAAAGAGGAAATATGCTATTAATTAAACAGGACAAAGGAGTCAAAGAAAGCCTTTTTATCAGGATTGGTGAGACGGAAATATTTTTCGATGAGAGAGAGCGTGCCTGCTGGAACCAGATCCTAAAAGAAACCCAAGGGAATAATATCAAGGGCATACTTAGAGAGAGTGAATGATCTCTTCTCTTTGTGATTAGATGGAAGGAGAATGCAGAGGATAATGAAGATGATAGGGAAATTTGGGAATGGAGAAGGGGTTAGCTAAAGAGATTCACAATGAATGTGCTTAGTCTTCCTATTGAGATTGGAAGTTAAATGATCAGCTATAAATAGGTATGGAAGCTATACTACTG
Organism: Bettongia penicillata ogilbyi; assembly: GCA_023548195.1. Lineage (NCBI taxonomy): Eukaryota > Metazoa > Chordata > Mammalia > Diprotodontia > Potoroidae > Bettongia > Bettongia penicillata. The sequence continues at coordinate 7,123,676 of JAJHZJ010000147.1, forward strand.
ATGGCTAGAAAAGGGTGAAAAGGTATAGCACAATCCCAATAAAGAACGATATAAAGTCAACAAGGATAGAGTAAAAGGATTTCTGAGAATTAACAAGAATTCAGCTAAGGTGTACCATAAATTTGTAATGAGTGAAATCAGTTTGATGTCATGACTTTCTTCAGTGATATTCCATAGCCCTGGAGCAAAAGCAGAAAAATCAGATCATAAAGAGTTGCTCAAGGAGGGAGACTGACAGGTTAGAGACAGAGGAACAGAATAAGGAATTCTGTAGTAGTAACTAGTGATTCACTAAGGTAACAGGCCATGAGCACAAGGCTGGTTTACTAAAGCAAGTGAAAGCAGAGTAAAGATGGGAGAAGGACTGGTCAAAGGTTAAATAAGAGGAAGAAGCAGGCTTAAGGTAAGTAAATGAAAGAATGGGATAGGTAGAAAGACAGAAGGCTATGGTTAGAGAATTGAATTTCAAGATTTCAGAACTCAGTAGTGGTAAAATCCTGAGGGATGATATGCACAAAAGTGAGATCTTTATGTGTGGATGAAGTAAGGTGGAAGAAGACACTGAAGTATTATTACTAGGTCAAGGACATTCAAATGAGTACTGATGTCTCCATGAATAATGACAGGAGATAGGATTATGGGAAAGTTGAAGACCCAAGTTCTATAAAAGTCCAAACAATTAATTTAGTCATGGAAAATGAATTTTCTAAAAAAGGCATGTCATAATGGAACAATTACTTCTAAAGAGTCAAAGGTCACTCTAAGTACCTTACCTGTAACTCATGGAAATCATGAGCTCCCACATGGGCTGACTACATGGAGTAGATGCTTGTTCCTTTGTTAGAAACTTTGGTAGCATGTTTGATCTGGCATCCTTGGCTTCTGCCAAAGGAGGTACAGCATTTCTATCATAGTAGAATAAACAGCAAGTATTTTAGTCCATCATTGCATAGTAAATAACCTGAGTAAATGAAAATGTTTCCTTTCCTTTTTGCTTTATATATGAAATCAAAAACAAGTTATATAGTCAGTAACTTCTCAGAAAAAGATTTCAGATCTAGTAGTTTTAGCAAAACTCTGGAAGAAATAAAAATAGAGTTAGAAGTTAGAGAACTAAATTAACAACTCATAACAGGACTGCTGCTCTTGAAACAAACTCCCTAAGACTAGCGTTTAAGGACAGTCAATCTAATTTATGAATATATAATTATACTCAATTATACCATTAGGATCAGTGATAAGTTTTAAAAGCATACATGACATACAGCATGAACTCATTTTCATTTTTCTTTAAAAGTTGAAACAAAATCAAATCTGTCCAAGGTATGCTCATTAGCTCCTAACGAATGCAAAACCAGCTATGAATGTGTGCACATGCATGTACATAAATGTGTGAGTGAGGCTTTATCTCAGTAACAACTATTTGTGAGAAATTTTTCCTGCTCAGATTCTTGTGGAGACCTTAATAAAATTGGAGGTTATATTCTAAATCACTTCACATTATATATAGCCTTTTTATATGAAAAAGTATAATCAAAGGCTCATTATGTCCACAGACCTATACAAGAAATAACCAAAAAAAACTGCTAAGAAATGGTAGCTCGGCACTGTTATTTCCACATACAAAAACACATTTACATTTCCTGTATGGCCTATAATTAAACATCTGAATTACTTGAAATGCAGGTAAAAATTCACTGAACAACCCATCAGTATTGTTCACCTTTTATGGGGTTTGATAGCGAGTATAATGAAATCACATCAGATCTAAAATTGTCCCTTCAATCTCAATAATCTAAGGGAAATATTATACACTAAACTCTCAAAGATTCATGTTAATGAGGGGAGAGCAGGCACATTTGAACAGTCACAGATTGTACTCTCTCCTGCAAACTCTTTTTACCAGAATTGAAGAGGAATAAAAATTTTCTGGTTTGAGATATCAAAAAGTCTTTCAAGCTCTAATTTCTGTGACTTGGAAACATTTCCTGCCAAAGCCACCGTGAAATCTGGTTCTAAAATCACTCTGAATAAGAAACCTGAACAATATGATTTGAAGAAACAATATTTAGGAAATTTAGCTAATTTAGGAAATATAGCTAATTATTTTCTTAAAAGAATTGCTACTTACAAATAGAAGAAAAGAGTTCTCCATGGTTTCTCTGCTCATAGCTCTTGATCCATCATGTGAAACCTTCCTTTCCCTACCCCATCTCCAATACCCCACCCTTCCTGCCCACTGCTAAGGCTTCAGGTATAAATATGTGTTGGGAGCAGCTCATCCAGGCATACAGATGTCCTTCAAGGCTACACTATTGGGATTCACCTCTCTGGGTTTCAATTTCCTCAAGGGTGGATCTATGATTGCTATATTCTTTTCCTGCTATAAATTCTTCAATCCTATGAACTGAATGAAAATTAGGAATAAGCCACCAAGGGATTTCTCAAAGAACTTCTAAACAGTAGGCTGCCAATGCTGCCTTAAAAAATAAAAACGGCCAAAATCTGACACAAAGTCCAAAACGTGTCTAAAAGAGCTGTAACTAAGTTGTAAGTAATAATCACAAAGTGGTTGCAAGTCATAAGTGGAAGGTAAAGAGAGGATGTCTACAGGCAGGGCAGTTGATGACACAGTGGGTTTAGTCCTGGATCTGGACTCAGGAAGAACTGAATTAAAGTGTGACAGAGGTAAAGTAACCTGTTTTCCTTGGTTTCCCCCACTATAAAATGTATAATAATAGAACCTACTTCTCTTGGTGGTGTGGTAAGGATCAAGTAATATATCTGTAGAAAGCTTAGCATAGTACCGGCACACAGTAGGTACTTTCACAAATTCTAATTCCTTTCCCATTCTCTGATATAGGGACTAGATAGCGTGACCTATTATTTTCTGTGAAATAAAGAAAAGATTGAACAAATCCATGCAGATCAGAGTCACAAAAGGTCAGTGCCACGGCCCCACACTTTTACAATGTATAAGACCTACATATGATTAAAAAAAAAAAAACTATCACAGGCAAGCAAAATTGTTCCAAGTACTATTCCTCACCAAAACCAACAATAAATTTTGGTGAACTAAGAACAGAGCTGTAAAGATCATTTAGACACCAAAGACCTATTTTGGGATTGAGTAAATTAGAGGTAGTTTGGTGGTAAAGTAGATAAAGTGCCAGACCTTGAGTGAAGAAAACTTGAGTTCAAATTCAGACTCAGATGCTAAAGAGCTGACTGATGCCAGGTAAGTCACTTAACTTGTCTTCCCCTGTCTTCCTCTGTGTTCTTGAAATGTCAAATGGGGAGAACAACAGGACTTATTTGTGGAGAACTTTGCAAACCTTAAAGTATTATGTAAATAATAGTCATAAGTGTTCCAGAAAAAACAAAAGACTAATTCATAACAATTACAACAATTGCTACCATCTATACTGCTGTTCAGTTGTTTCTCAGTCTTACATAACTCATTATGACCCCATTTGGAATTTTCTTAGCAAAGATACTGGAGTGGCTTGCCATTTCCTTCTCTAGCTCATTTTGCAGATGATGAAACTGAGGCAAACAAGGTTAAACGACTTGCCCAGGGTCATGGCTAGCAAGTGTCTGAAGCTAGATTTGAACTCAAGATTAGTCTTCCTGACTCCAGGCCCAGCACTCTATCCACTGTGCCACCTACACGCCCTAGCATTTATACAGTACCAGCCAAAATAATCTTATACTTAAAAATGATAGGAATAATATTCACTGAGGTCTTAAATTATAAACTGTTCTTCAAGTGGTTCTGATGTTTGACTGTATGTCTCTCATTCATGACTTTGCTATTCCTTCTCTGGCAGGCGCTACCTTGCAGGCACTAAGGGAAAATGCTTTGAGAACCTCCAGTGTCTTATATAATGGTCTCCTTTCCAAGTTGACAATATTGTCCATTTCCCACAAACTTCATATATTTAAGTAGGATATATTACTGATTTCTCAATTTAGATTAGCCAATACACATCTATGTTGATAATTGTCTTTCAGAAATGATTTGTTACTGGGTGTTTTTTTTAAATCCCTATTATCCATTCTGGTTTTTTCTTCACTTTCTGTTAGATATATATTTTAAAAGGTCATAAATGCTGTCATGTATATAACATTAGTTCTTTTGTCTTTGCTTTGTAATGTTTAAACAAGAAAGCAAACATAGTCAGCTGTATAAGCAGCACACAAACCCATGTAATCCCACTATAGTCTTTTTTTCTTCAGTCTTATTGACATATGGGGCCAAGACTATTTCTATGAAGCTCCTTTTCATTTGGTGCAGCTCCATATCATGATTTATTGAGTAGCTGCATATTTTGGAAACTGAGTTTAAAAAGAAAGGAGGGAAAGAGTGAAGCATCAAAGCTTACTCTTTGGAGTTGATATATTACTCTTGGCTGTAAAACAAAAGTAATTTATTTTAGGTTTTAGAATGCATTTTAAAACTTTGCTAACCAAAACAACTCAGGAATTTGAAAACATGGAAAGAGAAATGTGCCAAACCAAAAATAAATAAATAAAATAAAGAGCTTTCTGGAGTGACAATGAAGTGATACAGCTAATGCAAAGCCTTTTGTTGACAACTCCAAATAGTAGCTAAATTTACAGCTCCTCTTAATTGGCAATTCAGGCACAGTGGCAACAGAATTGTGTCAGAGTTAGGTCATTTGTTAAATCCACTTCCATATGTAGAAAATTTATTGGTGTTCAGTCATTTTTCAGTCATGTCCTACTCTTCATGACCCTATTTGGGGTTTTCTTCTGGAGTGGCTTGCCATTGCCTTCTCCAGTTCATTTTACAGATATGGAAAATGAGGCAAACAGGGTAAAGTGACTTGCCCAAGGTCACATAGCTAGTAAGGTGTCTAAGGCTGAATTTGAACTCAGGAAGATGAGTCTTGCAGACTCCAGGCCCAGCCTCTATGCACTATGGCTCCCCTATGTGGAAAATAGTTCACTGCAAACTGTCCACTAAGTCTTCTTAGGAATTTTTAAAATGTTACATGTTTTGACATGGTGGAAACTTCCCAACTAACACCCAAAGTCCCTTTCCAAGCATATTTCTTCAAAACTATTAAATTCTATATTCTTCTCTGAACACTAATGCCTTTTAATGTTGGATGCTTTGCAAATTCTTTGAGAAAGTTTTCATGCAGTAGGCACATTATACTGTAAAAAGTCATCTTCTTTCTTTCTTTGGGTTTTTAATTTCCTAAGAAGACTGATAATAGACATTATACACCCAACTTTAAAGGACATGAGCATTCAGAGAAGAATATAGGGGACTTTGGGTTAGCTGGGAAGTTTCCATTATGTCAAAATAATATTAAAAAAAAAAGATCTAGCACTTTGAAAAAATGATTCATTTATTTGAAAAAGAAATAAGACCCTACTGATTAGAAACCAGTTTGTCAGTAGTGACTTTCAGTGATGAATAGGATTCTTGTCCTAATAAGGAATGTATTTCTCATCTACTGGGTGCTGGCAACGCTGTGCATTTGCCTACATAAGCCTATGCATGGAAGGAGTTTGAGCGCAATTACAGGTTCAGTTTTCAGGACTTTGAGAGATTCATATTAGTAAACTTTTTTATTGTTGTTTTTTCCATTGAAAATAATCTCCCAATTCAGAGATCCTACACTGGAGAGTGACTAAACTAAAAAGTGTTTTTAATATTTTAAAACTAACACAGTGCTTTGTTATTACTTAGGAACCACTTTAGGATAATAGAACAGGACAACAAAAAGGGACCTCAGAGATTATTGAGAGCAATCCTTTCACTTTGCAGATGAGAACACTGAAGTCCAGAGAGATTAAAAAATCACTTGTCCCAAATCGTACAGGTAGGAAGAAGAGCCAGGATTTGAACTCAAAAGTCCTCTGACTCCGAATACATCATTGCCTTCAATACCACAATGTCTCTATGTACACAAAAGATACAGTCTCTGACACCTAAAAATGACATAAACCAGATGAAATGCATTGGTTGAGATGATGCTGGGGAGAAATAAAAATTCTGTGCTTTTCATGGAAATAATAAATTTTCCAAAGAAACTTAAAAATTATCACTGTCCTAAAGTACAAGCTTTTCTTCTGCTTAGCTTTCTAAAATATTTCTCAACTTGAAGTGAATTTCTCACTTGAATTAGTGAGCAAAAAAAATATAAATTAGAGTAGAGGAAGGAAAAAAGAAAAGGTTGGTTTGCAGGAGAGCTCAGAAGAACTGAGATAAATAGTACAAAAAATAGAAAAGTAAAATAGACACAAAGTAGTAAGACTCAGTGAGTGAGGCCACTGTCAAAGTGCCAACTTATTAACACACTCTTTCAATTTTCACGCATTTACTTTTTTGGGTACAAAATTCTAAGCTAATTCAGATTTGAGACAACCTCTGGCAAAAGATCAAGACTCTTATAAGGTCAACATTTGAAGAAAAGTGTTAAGAAAAAACAAATCTCCAATTTCACATGAAAAAGAAAAATTAGCATTAATATAAAATCATAACACAATTTTAAGATCAGACTTTGATGTAATATTACCAAAAGAAATGTTCATGTCCTAGTTAACTGATTTTATCATGATGATCTCTTTCTTGCATGTTATATCAGCAAATAATAACCCAAGATTCCTTTGTTTTGTTTTATTTTCTATCCTAGTTCCTGGAAGTCTGAGGGAAACTCAGAAGAATATCTTCTCTGACTTTGGTATAATATGATTGAGCTGAGGATAAAAGAATTCAGAGACAGAAGTTTAAGATTACTGATAGCAACCTGAGGAATGTCCACTTCATCTTTGTTCATTAAGACTCAGCTCTACATTAAAGATTAGTAATTACTATAAAGTTTCCTAATAGCAAAATTTCTTTCTATTATAAAGATGCAGACCAATAAGTGGGTTACATCCAAGAATAACTCCCACTTGGGAGGGCAGAGAACAGGAACATTCAACAGTCAAAACATATTAAATTGTGGATCTTCATATTTAAATATGATAGTGGCATCTGTCTAGTGGTTGATTCTTCTGCTCATTGATCTTTGCTTGTTTAATGGAGAATGCCTCCATTCTGACCTATCTGCTAGGTCAGAAAGGAAAGTTATAGATCAATGAACAGAAGAAACAACCACAGGATAGATGTCACTATTTTAATGCTTGGGTAGACTTTTTTTCTTTTGTCTTTTGATTTGTGCGTAAATTGGATTTAAGTGAGGCAGAACTGCACGAAGTCATCAGCCTCACTCTCTTCTCCTGAGAGTGATCATATCCAGTGACCAGAGTCAAGACGGCTGGTGATGGCTCAGGATGCAGTGGATGACCTTGGAGTCTTTGGTGTCTAACCAAGTTCTAAGCACTCCACATCACCTGCTTCATCTGCCTTCATGGCCATTGGAACAAATTGTTCTCACCCACCCATTCCACCAGATGAAGTCTTCACATGCTTGGGATAACTCACCAGTGAGTTTGAGGGTTCCCCTCAACCTGGTTTGGCCCATCTGCAGAGACAGTTTACCAGGATGTGGCTGCTGCACATGCTGCAGCTTCTTGGAACCGCCGGTGAGAGTTAGGCGGAACAGATGGACACCAAAGGTGGAAAGAGTCCTGAAAAGGGCTTGGCAGCCATCACACCAAAGCTACTGGTCCTCCCTGAGCACACCCTACACCCTAGACTTGGGTAAACTAGCTAAAGGTGAAAAATCTGGATATACAACACCCAAGTCAAGGTCTTTTCATAAAACATAATAATGGCCAAACTGGATCAAATTCATGGTTCAGTGGGCCAATTCATGGCCCACTTTTGTTGGGCAATAACTCTCGTATACCTTTTGTGGGGGAACATTGATTTCTTTCTTGGCAAAAAGTTTAAAATATCCTAGGCTCCTTCATCTATTATGAATCTGTTATGAATTTATTTATCTAAGCCCTTTATTTATATTCCCTACACAATGGCTGTCTTCTACATATTCTGGCCTAATCTTCTCATGAAGTCTAGATTCTGCTTTCAGTGAACTAACTGGACATCTCCTGGATATCCTATTAGGATCGCAAATGTAAAAAGCTCTCATTTTCTTTCCCTGTGAATCTCTCCCTCTTCCCAATTTCCGTATTTCTTTTGAATTCCCTACCATCTTTCCATTTACCCAGATTTCTGATCTTAATAATCATTCTTGACTCTTCTCTCTCCCTTAGTCCACCTATAACAAGTTTGGTGTCAAATCCTACCAACTCTGCCTCCATACATTCTCATATCTGTTCCTTTCTCTACATTTACACAAGTTCCATCCTACTTTCAAGCTTTATCTTCTCTTGCCTAGACTACTATAAACACCCTCCTAATTGATCTCAGAGCATCCAGTCTTTTCCCTCCTATCAATCCTCCACATAGCTGCCAAAAATAATCTTCCTAAGAAACAGCTTGGAACTTTCACAATACTCTTATAGTGTTGTATAATATATATATATTATCTTCTTTTTATCTTTTCTTCTATGTGATACTGATTTTTACTTCTACCTTAACAAGTTGATAATACAGCTTTTTACAAATATCTGATTCAGAAATGATGCCAATATCCATAAGCAGTCATTTTTTGTCTGTTTAGAGTCAATTTCATGTTTTGTGATGCTGTTTAGTGTTCTCCATGTCCACTGCCTTCTGATACTCTTCCAGAAAAATGTACTCATGATACACAGTAGGCTGCAATTTTTTTACATTTAATTCTATTCTCCCCACTTGTAATATCGAACCCCTAGTGGTCATCATTCCAATTCTATTCTCTGTCTCCCACCATCTGATGCCTTACTCCCAATTCTCTTCAACCCAACCAGTCCCCTTGTCCAACCCTTTCCACTGTGCTCTCTAAAAGGCCTTCTCCATAGGTAACAAAATTGCCTTCATCTTAAATTTTTTCCTTTTCTACTCCCTTCAATCGTCTGTCTCTCTCTGAGACCTTGCTTCCTGCTGATAACCCAGCCTTTCTGGCTGCTCCTTCACAACTAGTTCAAATTTCACTCATTCCCCCAACTTACTGGTGGAGATGGGAGAGATGGAATACACCTTATTCCCCATTGCTGCTCTCAGGTTCTGTCTCTACCATTATTATTCACTAACCTCTCATCCTTTGGGATTCATTCAATTAATACTTAACAACTATTGAAAATTCTGGTAGTTGTTGTCTGTTGACCTCCAGATACTTCCCTTCTTTCTTCAATTAATTCAGTTCTTAATTAACAGTCTTTCTCTTCTGCTCAACTATGCCCTCATATTAGAGGGCTTCAACTTACATATTAATATTATCTCAAATATTCTAACTTCATTCACATGATTTGCTTCTCCACCCCACCAAAGTCACAAAGATGGTTATACCCTAGATCTTGCCATCATCTACAAATGTGTCAACTTCCATGTTCATGAACTCTGAAATTCCTTCCTTTGAATGCAATCTGCTGTCAAAGGGTTTAGTTGCTAAAGGAAGAAGATATATATAGGATGATAGCTAGTAAGGATGCATGGATCAAGTGAGGATTTTAAAAAATTGATTAATTTATTTTTAGTTTTCAACATTCCTTTCCATAAAATTTTGAGTTTTAAATTTTCTCCCCCTCCTACCTCTTCCCCCTTCTCAAGACAGCAAGCAATCTGATATAGACTCTATATATACATTCATATTAAACATATTTTCACATTAGTCATGTTGGAAAGAAGAATTAGAACCAGCGGGAGAAACTGCAAGAAAAAAGAAAAAAAAAAGGAGAGAGAGCAAACAGTATGTGTGCTTCAAGCTGCATTCAGATTCCATAGTTCTTTCTCTGGATGTGGACAGCATTTTCCATCATAAGTCTTTCAGAGTTGTCTTAGATCCTTGCATTGCTAAGAAGAGCTAAGTCTATCAAAATTAGCCATTACACAAAGCTGCAGTTACTGTGTACAATGTTCTCCTGGTTCTGCTCCAAATGAGGGTGAGGATGGGAGAGACACAGGGAAGCAACTCGTAGACAAGGAAAGATTCCAGAAAATTGAGAGGAGGAGCATAGTAGAGGGGGGCAGTCTGCTTCAGGGTGGAATGGAAGAAGGCTCATTCTACCTAGGTAAGGAGAAAGGGCACCACTACTGTCATTTCACTTTCTGCCTTGCAACCTCAAATCACATTCTTTTTCTTCTCCATAACCTCCAATCCCACAACCCCTCAGGTTTTTCCCCAGAGCATCACTCCTGCATGAGCTAAAATTCTCATTTCCCCATCTTCAGTGCTTGAACTAGTACAACTCTACACCATTCTCTTCTCTAAGGTCCTTTATCCCAAGATCACTGATCATGCCATGGATAACCTCAGCCTTGGATAACTCCTGTCATCAACTACATTAACTTCTACACCCATGTTGCTGCAAGAAGCTGGAGAAAATCATGAAACTCTGATGACTGGGCCCACTATATATTTGTTACATAACTTCAACTGGACCCTCATCACTACAAGGCAATCCTTTTGTACCTCCCTAATTAACCCACTATCCCACTCACCACAGCAACTCTTCCAAATATTTTCAGTCCTCCTCAAACCTTCCATGACTCTCCCTCCTCCCACTCATATAAGTGATTGAAACCATTTGCCAAACAGTTCTGATTCCCTACTGCTCATCTCACATAACTCAGATGCTTCCTGCCACTATCTTCTTTCACCCCATCTAATGTGAAGAGGTGACCCTTCCCTTTACTGAGGCAAACCCTTTGTCACATTTAAGAGATGCCATTCCATCCTGTTTTCTGCAGTAGATTGTCCCCACTACTAGGCCCACCCTCTCAATTTTCTCTGTCTTCCCACTGCTTCCCTATTATCTGTAAACATTCTTATGTTTCTGCCATTCTCAAAAACAAAAAACAACACCTCACTTGTCCACCCTCACTAGTTGTCACCCTATATCTTCTCCCTTTTTGTGGCTAAACTCTTGAAAAGGCTATCTAGAATTGATTCCTCCACTCCTTTTCTAACTCTCCACACATCTTCTGGTCTCATCATTCAAACAAAATTGCTCTCTTCAAAGTTACCAATGTTACTTAATTGTAATCAAGGTTACAATTGTTAACCAAAGTTACTTCATTGATACGTCTCTTGAATTCTTTGTAGCCACTGACATTGTTCACCCCCTTTCCCTTAATATCCTCTTCTCTCTAGGTTTGACTCTGTCCTAGTTTTCCTCCTATCTCTCTGAATCCTCCTTCTCAGTCTCCTACGCTGGATCTTCACCCAGGCTCACCAACCAGGCTCACCCTGGGGGACACATACCGCAAGGCTCTGTCCTATCCTTTTTTTCTTTCTCTATGTTATTTCACATGATGGACTCATCAGTTCCCATGGAATTATCTCTACACTAATGATTCTCAGATCTCATCCAGCACTGACCTCTCTCAACCTCCAGACCACCATCTCCAACTGCTTTTTAGACATCCAAAACTGAACTCATTATCTTGCCTCAAAACTCTTCTGAACTTCTTTATTACTGTTGAGTAATATCTACCTAACTATTACCATCAGTAATACCTAATAACTACCATCTTCCCAGGACCCTAGGCTCACAACTCATGTCATCATCAACTCATTTTATTTCATGACCCACTGCTGCCACCAAATTCTTTTGATTTGAATTTCATGGCATATCTTGTATACAGCCTGTTTTCTCCTCTGATACTGCCACCATCCTGGTACGGGCCACCCCTTAACTACTGCAATAGCCTGGTTAGATTCCCTCTCTCAAGACTCTCCCCATCTCCCTAAAGTCCATCCTCCACTCAGCTGTTGAATTAATCTTTCTAACGTACCTATCAGATCCAAGTGTCACTCTGTGCCCCCATTCAATAAAGTACAGTGGCTTCCTATCACCTCCAGGAAGAACAAATATGAAATACTCCCTTTGGTCTTCAATGCCCTTTACAGCCTACCCCCCTCCCATCTTTGCATCTTCTTATACATTATTCTGGACCATGTACTCTGAAATCAGGTGTCAGTTGCTTCCTTGTTGCTTCTCACACAAGACACTCCATCTCCTGACTCTGGGCATTTTCACTGGCTATTTCCCATTCAATGAATTCTTTACCTCTTCATCAGTGTGTCCTGGCTACCTTCAAGTCCCAGCTAAAATCTCATCTTTTAAAAGAAGTGTTTCCTGACTCCTCATGATACGAGTTCCTTCCCTCTTTTGAGATCTCCTTGAGATCTGGTACTGTCTTTTGCCCTTCTTTGTATTCCTAGCACTTAGGACAATGCCTGGCACATAGGAGGAGCTTAATTAATGTTTATTAACTGAGTAAGTGCCTGAATGGTGAGACTCAGTGTTCTCCATGTCCACTGCCTTCTGATTGACTTCTATGAAAGAATGTCCTCATGATATGCAGGTGTGAAGCTTCTGAGTAATCTGTAAACTATTTCTTAATTCTAAACTATCTTTTCCAATATATCTTGCCTTCATCCCCTATGTTCATCATCACAATACAGTCGTTAAATATGTTTACATTGAAAATGTGGATTTCTCTGGTTTTTTTCACCCTTTGTCACAGCTGTTAAAATAAATTACAATTATCTCTGTATGGTTCTTTTTGCTTCAGGTTGTCATGAGTATAGCAAGGTGCGATGAATAAGTATCCTGTGAAATATTTTTAGTTGCTTTTGAGTACATTATGAAACTGATTTTAGACAAATTTCTTTTTTTCCTTCTTCAAGGACAGCCCTTGAGTCTACTTTCCATTTAGCTACAATTTCCTTTTATCCTCTGACTTCACTGAAAGCATGAAATGTCAACAGAAAGATATCATCTTGCTAGTTGTGGGGCAAAGGTTTCACATTTAGAGCACCAATGATTAAACTGATATTATCATCTTTCAGCTCCCTTTTTTATCACTCTCCTACCACAGCTACAGAAATAATTAGAAAGAGGTCTCATGGGACTAAATGCCATTTTGATTTTTTTTAGTTTTTTTTGTTTCATGGTTTGTCATAGTCAAAGAATTCATCACCTAGTACCCAGTTTATTGGTGATGAAATCCTCCATACTTTGACCTGGAATGCCACTAAGGTCTATGTCCCAAAGAGATTTAAAAACAAAAAAAAAGGGCCTATGTCTACAAAATTATTTATAGTCTCTCTTTTTGTCAGAGGCAAAAAAGTGGAAACTAAGGAGCAACCCATCAACTGGAGAATGGCTGGATAAACTGCGGCATGTGACTGTGATGAAATACTATTTGCCATAAGAAATGATGAGCAGGATGGTTTCAGAAAAACCTGAGAAGACTCATGTGAACTGATTCAAAGTGAAGTAAGTAGAACCAGGAGAACATGCTGCATAGTTAACAGCAGTATTGTATAATGACTAATTGAGAATGATTTAGTTATTCTCAGCAATACAATGGTCCAAGACAACTCTGAAAGACCTATGATGAAAAATACAATCCACCTACAGAGAAGAAACTGATGAGTTTGAATGCAGATTGAAGCATACTTTTTTCACTTTAATTTTCTTGTTTTGGCAACATAGCTAATATGAAAGGTTTTGCGTGGTTTCACATGCATAATTGATATCATGTTTCTTGCCTTCTCAATGGGTAGGGGAGACACAGGAGGGACAGAGAATTCAAAACTCAAAAAATTTGAAATTAATACTACAAATAAATAAATAATGAACTTTTTAAGGTGAGGAATCTGAGGCTCTAAGAAAGTAAATAGCTGCTGTGGTTATATACCTATTTCTGAGATAGCATTCAAAACTAGGTCTGCTGACCCTAAGATTGGCCCTCTTGCTGTGCCATCATGCCCCCTCTCAAGACACAAATGTTTTCTAAAAGTTGAATTGAAAGTCTTTTTTTATTTAAATAACCATAATAGAATTCAAATGGAAAAGGAAGATGGACTTGGAAGAAGGCAATGAAACTGCTCATTTAACCAGTATTTACTGAGCACAAACAGTACACACTGTTAACAGGAACATGAGGTACAAAGTAAAAACCAGACAGCTTGTCTAGAAAGACAAATAAGATAATAGATAGAAATATAGAATTACTACATCATAAAACTACTTTGAAAGGGAAATTTAGGTAAGAAAATTATGTAGGAAAGGTGGAATAAATAGGCAAGAGACATAAAGAAAAACAATTTTTATAAAGTAAAAGCAGAAATTTGAACTAGTGAAGGCAAAACAAGCAGGTTGGACTAAATAACTTCTATGTCGTCCTTTACATTTTGAAATCCTACCTTCCTGTAAGAGAATTGTTCATTCACCATAATTTTGCCAAGGGTATCAAAGTATATTATAAATCACAAGGTTTATGTTCTAATAGCAGCTTTGCCACTAATTAGCTCTCTGACCTTCAATAAAAATCACTTAACTTCTCTGACTCTCAGTTTCTATATTTACAAAGTAAGCAGTTTAACTAGATAACCCAGATGCCTCTCTGCCTCTAAAATCCTATGTCCCTATGATTTCTATTCCAAAAACATGTAGAAAAATAATCCTCCAATAGTAATTAGTCTTATTTATCATAGGAGAAACTGAGCTCTCTCACCACTCACAAAACCTCAGAGGACATTTTGGTATGGTTTTGCAAAAAGTCAGTTCAGAGAATCAGGCAAAAGTATGTCATACCTGAGGGGTTGGGGAATAGGCAATGACTTGTACCCATTTAAGAACATTTTTGCTTTATCAACAATTTAGATTGACCTTACCACTGCTTTACTGTGAACTCAAATCATTACAATTTATATATAGGAACCAATTTCCCAAAGCTCCATTAATTCCTTGAGACAGAAAATCTCTTATTGAATTTATTTAATAAAGCTTAGAGGTAAATCTCTTTAGCTAAATTTAGTACCAAAGAAAGCTGTTTTTTAACAAGTGAAATGGGATGAAGCTATCTTCATTCCCATCAAGGAGTGATGAACAGACCTCATTAAAAGAAAGAAAGTTAAACCTTAAGGCTATCAATAACATCAAGTAACAGAGGAATAAATGAGAAAAAGATCACCTGGAAGCCCACTCCTATAATGCACAGCAAAATTTTTTCTTATCTGCTGGACAAAATGATGTGACAGAATTCTATTTCTTAGATAATATTCTTCCTCCCGTGTGTGTTTGCTTCAGACTATCATTAAAAACTTTGAAATTTATGGGATTGAATTATAACTAGTTTCCTCCCCCTCCCCAAAAAAAGGTATAAAACATGAATGTAGTTTAAATGTTATTGCCTACACTGAAAATAAGCCCAGTTGATGTGTGCCTGGCAGCGTCCAACTTCCCAAAATATGGAAACACTACACTCAGGAGTCAGAACACCTTGAGAGTTCTGACTGGTACTTACTGCCCAGGCAACCTTGAGAAAGTCAGATACCTTCCCTCTGAGTCCTAATTTCCTCATATACTTGAATGAATCTGTTGTATCTCATTGATTCAGGGGTTCCTATCAATTATTCAGGCGTGATCCATCCATAAGTACCCATCCTAACTTACATTCCACATAGTCTACCCAATATCTCGGAGGTGTACTTTCTTTCTCCTAACATCATGAGAGCCATAGTAAAGCATTCAGGCTAACCACCTGCCATTCCTCATTCTTGACATATTACCAGCCTTTCTTTGTTTCCTAGCATACAATTCCCTGAAGACAACCTTTACTTCTGATCTTCTTTCAATTTCCTCCTTGATTTTACGTGGCAGCCTGCTCACAGACACCAAAAGACTCTCCATTATCCTCTACATAATATTCATTTTTAATTCCACAGATGCATTAGGCTTCCATGTCTCACTGTCATATAACAACTCTAGTAAAAAGTTTCAAAGATGAGTCTTTGCTTTCATGGGAAGCTTGGAGTCAGTAAATGAGCTTTATAATTTTCCAAAGAAAATTTAATTCAACCTATTCTCATCTTCAACTGATTACATGGCCCATTTGGAAGGTGTATCCCACATATACATACTGATAGTCAAACTCTACAGGATGTCTGCCTGTAAAATGATGGCACAAATACTTACCTCAACAGGGCTCTTCTAGAAGTCCTTTCTTTACCTTAAATTACTATAGAATTGAGAATTGTCATTCAGACTCCCTCCCTTGAGACGGGCCGGGATCCAAACTAGCTTCTGAAGATGCGTCACCTTCAGATCATTGCAAGCTCCAAAATTCTAAGACTAGTATGTCTCCTAGTTTACACTGGAAAGCCAGTATACAGTACTAAAGTTGGTAAAAGGAAACTCTTGCTGTGAAAGTAGTAGAGTTCTCATATACTATTAGAAAGGCAAAGAAAGCACCATTCTCTCCTTTCTAGTCTTAGCCATTTGGCCGGACCAAATTTCACACATGGCATAGAGAAGCTAGGGGACAATGGAGGGCAGAAAAGCAGAAGGTAGATGTCTGCATACAGAAAGCATGAAGGGTCCTTTCCCCTGAAATGGAAATGGGAATTAAAGAAAAATTAATAAGAGGCAAAGACCAAAATAGTTTCTGGTAGAAATTCTTGTTATGCAGTGAATCAAAGAAATCTCACTCTATCTATGTGGGATTCAAGTCTTCCCCTTAGAGGATGAATTGTTTACCTTTTACAGATAAGCACTAATACAGTTCTAAAATGTGAGACATGAACTGCTTTGTTTTGTTTTTAAAACTGGGGAGAAGAAAGAAATTATTCCCAAAATTAAGTTAAACTTCACAGTTTTATAAAGAATATAAATAAGGAAATGCAGAAAGAAATACAAAATGAGGAGCCAAAACAATC
Organism: Bettongia penicillata ogilbyi; assembly: GCA_023548195.1. Lineage (NCBI taxonomy): Eukaryota > Metazoa > Chordata > Mammalia > Diprotodontia > Potoroidae > Bettongia > Bettongia penicillata. The sequence goes on from JAJHZJ010000147.1 coordinate 7,140,433, forward strand.
TGCATATTGACTCTAATCAACAACAATCATTAATAAACATCTATTCTGTTCTAGACACTATGCTTAGTGCTAGACTAAAACTACATGAAAACTTTTAAATGAAGCCATGGTTCTTGAAATTTCAGACATACATACAAGGTGATATAGAACACATGCATCTTTTCTTGCTGGTTCTTAATTTGATTGGCTCTGTTTTGTAGATGCTAAGAGTTTTATGTAAGACTTCTTACTTCCTATGTTAGTGGATGGATATTAAGTTTAAAATAGAGGAAGGGATTGGATCTTGATAAAGGGAACTCCCAGATGAGAAAACTCCCTTCTCAAACACATGTTGGAAACCTTCCATCACAGGTCTGGCACCATCTTGGGACATTTCTTAGTCTTAAGAGAATTGCCAAGAGCTCTGGTAGGTTAGGTGACTTGCTCAGGGTCACACAGTATAGGTCAAAGGCAAAACTCAGGTCTTCTTGGTTTCTAGCTACCTCTCTAGTCATAATTCTAAGCTGTCTCTTGAAGCTTCAAATTGAAAAATTTAGGTTTACAATTAAAAAAAGTTAAAGAAAAAGAATTTTAGCTGATTTTTCTTCTTATATTATCAGAAAAACTTTAAATAAGTGGTTTGTCATCTTTCCTATGGCTACAACACTCTTGGGAGGCAAAAAATGCTTGAAGTTTGTACTACAGATGTTCAAAATGAATAACTGGGGGGGGGGGGGAATCAGCTTGTATAGGGCTGATTTTGCAAGTCTAAGTCTTAAAGTTATAGTAAAAGTTATTGTGATGCTCTTCTAGCAATCTCCTGTGAATGGCCCTACTCTAATCATCTCCACCCCACCTGAAACTTGGTCTCCATCCCTGCCTTCCCCAGTTCTCACAAATGAGCTTTCTGTCCTTTGGCAATTACCTCGACTTCCAAGAAGCCTCCCTGTCTGCATGTCCTTCCTGAGTCCTTCCTCCTTTCCCAGGTTTTCAGCACACCCTTTTGTGTTGTCTTATTTCTGCTAGAATGCAGGCTCCTTGAGGTCAGGGACTTTTTTGACTGTTGTATTTGTATACCCAGAACTTAGCACAGTGACTGTATGGTAAGAACTTAGATCTTTTGTCTAACTCTATTTAAAACATGCAAAGCTGTTCTTTTCCTTAAAACCTTTCAGAAGTCCTGGATGATACTCCTAGGGCAGGGGTGGGGAACCTGCTGCCTCAAGGCCACATATGGCCTTCTTGACTTGGGTGCAGCCTTTTGACGAGTCCAAGTTTTACAGAACAAATTCTTTTACTCAGGGGATTTGTTTTGGGAAGTTTGGATTCAGTCAAAGGACCCCACTTGAGGGCCTAGAGGGCCACATGTGGTCTCAAGGCCACAGGTTCCCCACCCTGTCATAAGGTTATTTAAAATATATACCAAGCATTATCTAATTAAATCTCCCCCAAATCCTTTTAGCATTTACGCTCTCAAAATATTTGAGGGATGAGGAAAGAAATTTGTTCTGCTGTCATTACTGAAAGCTTTCGGATAGTTCTTGGGAGGGGAAGAGATGGTTATTATTACAAGAGATTAGGAGATCTTTGGACCACACAAAAGTCTGGGGACACTGAGAGACAGATGGAGGAGAGCAGATACAATTTTAATGACACTGAGCATCTTCCAAATACAGGTAGGGCACCAACAAATGGGGGCAACAAGAAGCTAGAGCATGAAGACAAGTGGTTGAAGGTGTCTTCTCTCTTCCTTGGTCTTCTGGGATACAGAATTCTTTGCCTTAAAGCTTTCTACTGACTCCCTATACCCAGATTTTTCCTTTTTTTTTTGTTCATATTTTTTTCTTTAATATAAATTTATTTATTTAACTTTTTACATTCATTTTCACAAAATTTCGGGTCCCAAATTTTCTCCCCTTTTCTCCCCTCCCCCCACTCCAACACACCAAGCATTCTAATTTTCCCTATCACCAATCTGCCCTCTCTTCTATCCTCCCTCCCTTCTCTTTTGTCCTGTAGGGCCAGATGACTTTCTATTCCCCATTACCTGGATTTCTTCTTTCCTAGTAGCAAGAACAATACTCAACAGTTGTTCCTAAAACTTTAAGTTCCAAATTATCCCCATCCCTCCCTCCCCACCCATTCGCTTTGGGAAGGCAGGCAATTCAATATAGGCCATATCTGTGTAGTTTTACAAATGACTTCCATAATACTCGTGTTGTGTAAGACTAACTGTATTTCTCTCCATCCTATCCTCCCCCCATTGTTTCTCTTCTGTCTTTTGATCCTGTCCCTCCCTGAGTGTTGACTTCAAATTGCTCCCTTCTCCCATTGCCGTCCCTTCCATCATCCCCCCCACCCTGCTTATCTCCTTCTCCCCCACTTTCCTGTATTGTAAGATAGGTTTTCATACCAAAATGAGTGTGCGTTTTATTCCTTCCTTTAGTCGAATGTGATGAGGGTAAACCATGTTTTTTTCTCAGCTCTCCTCTTTTTCCCTCCACTAAAAAGTCTCCTGCTTGCCTCTTGAATGAGAGATAATTTACCCCATTCCATTTCACCCTCTCTCCTCCCACTACATTTCTCTCTCACCATTTACCTTAATTTCTTTTAAGATATGGTCCCATCCTATTCAATTCACTCAGTGCTCTCTGTCTCTGTATGTGTGTGCATGCACATGTGTACATGTGTGTGTGCATGTGTGTATGTGTGTGTGTGGTCCCACCAACTACCCAGATACTGAAAAGTTTTAAGAGTTACAAATATTGTCTTTCCATGTAAGAATGTAAACAATTCACTTCTGGTAAGTCTCTTATGACTTCTCTTTGCTGTTTACTTTTTCATGCTTCTTCTCATTCTTGTGTTTGAAAGTCAAATTTTCTTTTCAGCTCTGATCATTTCATCAAGAATGCTTGAAAGTCCTTTATTTCATTGAAAGATCATTTTTTCCCCTGAAGGATTATACTCAGTTTTGCTGGGTAGGTGATTCTTGGTTTTAGTCCTGGTTCCTTTGACCTATGGAATATCCTATTCCATGCCCTTCGATCCCTTAATGTAGAAGTTGCTAGATCTTGTGTTATCCTGATTGTATTTCCACAATATTGGAATTGTTTCTTTCTAGCTGCTTGCAATATTTTCTCCTTGACCTGGGAATTCTGGAATTTGGCCACAATGTTCCTAGGAGTTTCTCTTTTTGGATCTCTTTCAGGCAGTGATCAATGGATTCCTTCAATACTTATTTTGCCCTCTGGTTCTAGAATATCAGGGCAGTTTTCCTTGATAATTTCATGAAAGATAATGTCTAGGCTCTTTTTTTGATCATGACTTTCAGGTAGTCCCATAATTTTTAAATTGTCTCTCCTGGATCTATTTTCCAGGTCAGTTGTTTTTCCAATCAGATATTTCACATTATCTTTGATTTTTTTCATTCTTTTGGTTTTGTTTTTGTGATTTCTTGGTTTCTCAGAAAGTCATTAGCCTCCATCTGTTTCATTCTAATTTTGAGAGAACTATTTTCTTCAGTGAGTTTTTGAACCTCTTTTTCCATTTGGCTAATTCTGCTTTTGAAAGCATTCTTCTCCTCATTGGCTTTTTGAACCTCTTTTGCCAATTGAGTGAGCCTATTTTTCAAGGTGTTATTTTCTTCAGCATTTTTGGGGGTCTCCTTTAGCAGGGTATTGACCCATTTTTCATGCTTTCCTTGCATCTCTCTCATTTCTCTTCCCAGTTTTTCCTCTACCTGTCTAACTTGATTTTCAAAATCTTTTCTGAGCTCTTCCATGGCCTGAGCCCATTGGATATCTATTTTGGGTGTTTGGGGTACAGGTCTTGACTTCTATGTCTTTCCCTGATGGTAAGCATTGGTCTTTCTCATCAGAAATGAAAGGAGAAACATCTGTTCCCCAAGAAAGTAGACTTCTATGGTTTTATTTTTCTTCCCTTTTCTGGGCATTTTCCCAGCCAGTTACCTGACTTCTGAGATTCCTCTCCATCCCTGCCTAGATCCGCCCAGCTAGTGCTTGGGGTCTGAGATTCAAATGCTGCTCCCCAGCCTCAGGGCTTTCAGCCATGAGCAGGGCTGCTGTTCAGGGTAAGATTAAATTCAGGTTCTCATGTCGGGGCAGGGCTGCCTCCCAGGCTCAGTTCCCTCAGGGGGTTTATGCAAAGACCTTCAGTAATGGAGCTGAGCGCCTGCCTGCTCTGGGAGTTCCGGGCTGCCGCTGCCTCTGCTGCTGCCTCCCAAGGGGGCCCAAGTCATGGAGACACCCTGCTCCCCTCTCGGCCAGCCCAGAAGTCTCTCTCACTGACCTGTAGCGCCTGTGGGTGGAGGGACCTTTGCGGCTGCTGGAGGTTCTGTCCCTGAAGCCTGCTCAGATCTGCTCCTCTCAGGCCAAGTGGGCAGGGCAGGGCTGGGCTCCACTATCTGGTGCACGAGGGACCTTTGGGGTCGGTTTTTCAGGGCTCTCTGGAACAGAAAACTCCTCCACTGCATTTCTGTGCGGACTGCCCTGCTCCAGATTTTGTGGGGAGTTCTTTTTACAGGAAATTTATGGGCTGTGGATTCGGAGCTAGCATACGTGAGTCTTTCTACTCTGCCATATTGGCTCCTCCCCCCAGATTTTTCACTATGCAATGGTGCTTATGTTTTGTTAAGTCGATTTGTTTAAAAAATGTTCTCCCCTGTTTTGCTAAGTTTTTTGTTTTGCTACAAGTACCTAAGTAAGCTAACGAGGGAGCAGGAAGGCGATAAATTTTTATGAGGTTTTTTTAGATTTTTTACAGGCTATATAATTGAGGACCTGAGTTGGTTGTTGAGACCGTCAGGGAAGGGGGTGAGTACTATTGCATAAGTCATTTATATTATAGGTTTCTTAGCTAAAATTGCAAGGGCAGAATTGAAAAAGTACCTGAGGCTCTCCATTTGCCTCTCAGATCAAGAGTTTGTCTTTCATTTCCACTGATTGTAATCACCTGGTGTGATGCTCTGAGACAACCTGGTTCATTACAGAGAGGAAATATTTCCCCTTTATCTCATCTCCTATCTCTACAGAGAGGAGGGACAAAGGGGGAAGGATTACGAGGCAGGCACTAGAAGGGAAAATCCTGCACCACCTGGTCCAGGAGACAGATACAGGGTCATCTGCCAGATTTTTACTTCACTCCCTTCTGGTTGGGAGGGGCTGCAATGGGGTGGGGGGTGGAGGGGTGAGAAGAGGAAGAAACACAACAGAAGGAAGCCAGATTCTACAGGGACACCTAGGTGCTACATATTTAATCTTTCAGGTATGTTATGGTTTTTTTTTAAATAATTTACTGTAATTTACCAGAAATTCAATGCTTTGTGTTAAGATGGTAGTATCTATCCCATACTATATGATGTCCCTGAGGTAAAGAATGGACAAGTCCATTTTTGATGGTATAAACGAAATCTGAAAGTGCAAAGTTTATAATTGTTTTTCAAGACAAAGTAATAATATCCTATTTAAAAACAAGTACCATATGAACAGATAAAAGGAGAATACTACCCATGGGCATAGTACATTTGTCTTATTCATTAATTAAAGCAAACATTTTTTGACTAGTTACTGGATGTGCAGGACACCAAGGAGGGGATAAGAAAATAAAGACCCTTTTTCTATTTTGAGAGAAAGTGAAGTCTAGAAGAAGAGATAAGAGCTAAACACAAATAACTAGAATGCAAAACAGAAGATAAGGAACAGACAAATGTAAAGTCAATCTTCAACATCCACACGTTTAACTTTCTTAACTTTTAACCTTTGGGTGATTTTATTAGTAAACTTCATTTTCCCTTTGGTGCTGACAACATGCACAACCACAACTTTCAGTAAGAGAAAAAAAATGGGAGGTGGGATGGGTGCAAGTTTGTAGAGTGGCTGGTATCCCACTGGTCTTTTCACACTGCCATTACATAGTAAAGAGCTCCCTATACACTTATTGTATATTTTCTTTGTTTGCCTTTAAAACTCAAGTTCTGAGTTGTAATTATGCCCCTAAGGGGTAGTTCAAGTCCCTTGGCCTCTAAGACCAGACATGAAAAATCGGTGATGCAGATGAGTAAAGAAAAAAAGGTGTTAGATAAACTTCATGCTTAGCCCCCAACAGCTGGGAGACCCTTAAGGATCTCAAACAGCCCACAAGCAGATGCAGCTGACAGACTACAGACAATTCTAACGTTATGTAAGTGGATCATTCTGTAAAGCAATTTTAAATAATACAAATTCCCCCAAATACATGAAGAAGAGAAGGGGGAAGGGAGGGGATAGGCACAGGGTTCAAGGACACATTGGGGCAAGGGACAGAGAAGCAAGAGAAGCAGGAGGAACACTGGGCAGGGAGCAGATGGGGGCAGACAAATGGGGACCAAATGTGGACACAAACAGGAGAGATCAACACAGGATCAGGGACAGGCACAGAAGATGGATGCTGGACACTTGGTGGGTGGGCTAAGGGAGAGCGGCAAAAGTGACACCAAACGTCTCAAGCCAAGCCCCAGTCTGGCTGAACAGCAGCTCTCCTGGGGAGGGAGGGAGGGAGGGAGGGAGGGAGGGAGGGAGGGAGAGAGAGAGAGAGAGAGAGAGAGAGAGAGAGAGAGAGAGAGAGAGAGAGAGAGAGAGAAAGAGAGGGAGAGAGAGAGAGGGAGAGAGAGAGAGAGAGAACGCAGTAGTGTATAGTAAAATTAATCTAAGTGTTCTTTTGGAATGCTGATTTCTTTCGGTATTAAAAGTACTTAAAGGCAAAAGTTTATGAAATGCAAATTTACATAAAGTGAGAACTGTCTGTATTTCAAGCTGGTGCTTCCTTCACCAGTGTCATCCACAAATCACAAGGACAGATTGTTGCTGACTTTCAGCAGCAGTAACTAAGTTCCTGAAAAGTCTCCCTTTGTTTTCAGAGAGGTTTACATGGTAGAGAGGTTTACAGCAGTATAGTATACAGTTCTCATACTGCCATCTGACACAGTGGAGACAAGATTTCAGGTTTAAAAAAAGTTTTAGTTTGAAAATTTTTATTTGCCATACAGTATTTATGGCACTATGGATTTCAAGTGTTGTGAATAGTGAATATTGTCTGAAATCTTTTTTTAATTGAAATGTTACCATAAAAGGTCACAGAATTCTAGCGTATTAGTAGTAAGAAAAAATTTTATTTTGTGTATTGCATTTTATGAGTTATTTCACAGTTACAATTATAGAAAAAGTGCATATTATTAGAATTCATGTTTTCTTACAAAGACTATATGCAGAAAAGTATATTTTCAATAATCTCTAATTAAAAATTACAGACATATAAATATGTCTTATAGACATTTTCAATTACAGGGTTTCAGTATCACAAAAGAGTCACACTAAGGAGTTAATAAGATTCTACTTATAAATGGCCAGGGTCAGCCACTAATCTGATAAAATGTTAATGTAATTTTTTAAGTTTCATTATTTAAATGGAATGTGCACTCTTGAAGATAGCTCCATCTAAACATTTCGGTCAGAAATTTTATATATTTCAAAAGTATTATATCACAATCTCTTTTAGCCCAACAAATCTAAATCACACACTATTTCAATTTAGGGAAATATATACAAAGCTGAATACCCAATTTAAATGCTCCAGGGAGTTTTTAATAGTGGTCACTACTTGTTCTCTTTCCTACCTTTTGGCAAGGTTAAGGAATTTTTCCCCCTTATCTCTCCATGGTTGGCTGCCTGGGACCCTCACTTCACCCAGTCCCTCCAGTTCTAGACTCACCATAGGGCTCATGGTGATGGGTGGTGGGGAGGGACAGAGTTCAGACTGACAAAAGCAAATCTACCCAGCTCCTTCCTCATCCCTGTCTTTTCCACTGCCTAAAACCCAAAGCTACCTGTATCCCCAGGACTCTTTATACTTCCTCATTCCTTAGTCCCAGGAAACCTGATTTTGAGTTTACTCAGAAATGCAGATGAATCTTTAGTACACTGATATATAAAAACTCATCATTAATTCCTGTAGTTCTCAACCAGTCATTAAACTGTAAAATGACCTTCAGGTAAAAAAGGGAAGAGGGGAGCCAGAGGAGCAGATTAAATACAAAATACTTTCACTTCATTTCATATTCCCCTTTTGTTTTTTAGAACCCTTAAAAATTCAAAAACACCTTCCTGTTTATATTTCACTATTTTTAATAGACAAAAAGAAGAAAGAAATCCTATTTGCAAACAATAAATGGCATTATTGGCAAAAGTCAGTCAACAAAAATTTATTAGTTGCCCGAAATTGTGCCAAGAAATGGGGATACAAGAAAAAGCCAGCCTCTACCTTTAAGGAATTCACAGTGCAAATAGGGAGAAGATGAAAAGATTTATGCACATATAGGACATAAAAAAGGTAAAGTGGAGGTAACCTCGAAAGATCAAGCATTAAGAGAAGTAGATGGAGGTTTGGGGCACGGGGCAGAGGGGTGAGTTAGGAGGATGTCTTTCACTGGTGGAATGGGTAACTGAGAACAATTTGTTCCAAAGCCATGAAGTGGCTGAAGCAGGTATTAGGGAGCACTTAGAACCTGGTCAGTAATCAAAGAACTCAAGGTCATCCACTTATCTCATCTTCTTAACTTTTGTCCTGCCACTGGACTTTGGTAATTCAGGAAGAGAAAGTGAGGTTGACTACTTTGTGCAATCCTGCCTGACTTAAATCAAATTCATGTGAAAGAACATTTCCAGTGATGTTCTCTCCAAAAATGAAGCATAAACAAAAACAAGTAGAGAGAGTAGATTGGCATAGCCCCTCTCAAAACTCCTAAACCCCAGAGATCTGTCAGCCTCAACCTGGTAGTTTGGATTACAGGTGTGCACCACTATTCCTGGGTAACCCATTGAAGTTTATGAAAGCAGAGGGTCACCTCAGCTCCTTCCTTTCTTCTGAGGCTTCCAAAAATTTCTCTGAGAAACCAATCTAATTTTATCTTCAGACAAGTATTCCTCATTTAAAAATCAGTTTACTCAATTTGAAATTAAATTACTAATCCCAACCTAAACTCCATTCATCTCTGTTTTGATTGGCTCTACTAGTTTCTTCCTTTAAGATATTCTCAAAACAAATAATAAGGAATGAATAATCACTGAATATTCATTAACATTTCTCTCTCTTAATGACTTTTCTAGTTTATCCCTATCTTTTCACCTGTATGATCAATTACATATGTAGTTTGGCTTCTTTTACAGAATTTAGAATCTTAATATTTGTTGGTAATTTCATATTCAATGTACAAAAGCTGGTAGTAAGCACTCAAGACCTGAGTAGTGCAGAATGCACACCAGCATGGTTTCTTCCCTATACATCCCTCCTGTTAAGAAGGCCAACATAAATTCACTGTTGTAAAATTCATAAAATAATGTGCAATTTAGTTTAGGTTTTTTTCAAGCAAAATAAATTCCTCTAAGTCTCTTTTATCATGAAAAGCTACTATTACTGCCAAACCATATCACCTGAGCCATTTTCAGCTCCATTTATTTTTATTATTCAAATAGAAAAATTTCCCAACATACCATTGCCTTTGGTTGAAGATAGTGACATAATGTGCTGGACAGCAAATTACCTTTATCACTCTGTTCCATCTGTCTCCATCTACTGAGTGTCACTTTTACTAATATGTGTGTGGCTCCTGATGACATCTTCACTAGCAAAACTGAGTTCAGTGTAGCTTATGTGAGCTCAGTTGCCCCAATGGACAATCAATGAGTAGAAAATAACTGGGAACAGGAAAGAATGAACTAGGAAAATGGGGAGAGGAGGGAAGAGGAGGAAAAGGAACAAAAGGAAAGGAAAGTGCCAAATAAATCTAACAGAAAAGAGAAATGGGGAAAAAAATGTTAGGATGAAGACTATAATGAAATATTTTCAATTCTTTTTGCAGTTCAAGTATTTTGGTTCAGTGAATTTCTTAGCTCCAACAATTACATCAGACATTATCACCCTATAAAGCTTGTCCTGAAACATCCTCCTACATTTTAGATACTTCAAACACTTGGGGTTTCAGTCAGTTGGTCAGGCAGGGTAATTTCTAGGTTGTAATTCTTCTAAACTGATTTATATGCTAATACAGCCAAATAAATAAATAGATAAAGCAAGATTGTGATACTTTGTGAAGGGGGGTTGGGAAGAGAAAAAAGGAACATTGAACCATGTTTTTTAAAAGAAGTACAAAGGAAATTTTTAAAAAGCTTGTTTTGGTTTAGTTCATTAAATTTGAAGAGCTTTGCCTAATATGAATTTGAAAATGAGTTATCTTCAACATATTTATTAAGACTGCTATTTAAAATGATGGAATAAGCAAATTAAAATGTCCCTAGACAGCTGTACATCATGTATAACAAGTATAATGCAATTTAAAAATAGAGAGATGGGGGAGAGAGGGCAGGGAAATACATATATAGAAAGATTGTTCAGAGTCAATAACAACAAAGGACAAGAGAGTTACATGCTCAGGGCAATGTAAATTCAATTAATGTTTTCAGGGCCCCTATATATCTTTATATTTAAGCCTAATTAAATTCTATTTTAATCAAATAGCAAGTCAGTATAACTACCTATACCCTAGCCCTTTCTTGGTGTCTTAGCTGACCAGTCCAGAAGAAAAATACATTTCTACATAAACTATTGTTGTTTTAGCTTGAAAAATGCACTTGTTTCCACAACACACTTTAAAAAATATCTGTTTCTGATTCCAAACATTATTTGATGAAAGTTGCCAAGAAAGGAATCCAAAGAATGTTGTTACATGCACAACACATATAAGGCAACTGCTGTACAGGCCTTGGATCTTTTATGGGATGGGTAGTGGGGGAAGAAGAAAGTTGCATTTCTAACATGAACTGTCCTCCAGGGATCAAAAGCACATGCCTGAAATTTTTCATTACCAGAGTCTCCAGTGTAACTAATAGTAAGCCAAGAGACTGCCCTCAATCTATAACAGTGATGCATAAAAGGATATACAAAATAGCCTACAATATTTAACATAGAGACACCTAGTTTATAGAGTTTCACAAGTTTCCCTCATAAAAAGCTGTATTTCTGACATAAAGAAAAAAGAAAATCAATCATTGAAGAAGGCGGAGAAAAATCCTCATAAGACATCTCAAAATTAAATTTAAAGCTTAAAAATGAGGTGTTTATCGCCCCCTTTTACAGACTTCTAAAAGCAATGGCATTTGCTTAGATATTAGATATTAAAGATTAGCAATTTCTAACTACCTATAACACTTCATGCATGCTCTGACCTTGATGGATTATGAGTTTATGTTATGATGAATGCACCATAACTTTGTTAATCAAAGCGGCCTGCAGCAGACTTTCAGTAAGCAATTTCCAACAGAATGATCAGATGTTTCCCAGAGAGGATATGTTTGAGTACTTTGGTTGTATGAAATCATCCATGTGACTGCAACAGCAACAGCAAAGGAATATTATCTTATCTCATTTCAGAAGAGTGATGCAGGGTGCCCAAAGATGACATATGCACCATGCCAAAAGTAGTTTCATGAAAATGAAAAAAAATTAGACAGACATTGTAGCCTATGAAAGAAGAGAAAGTTTGTGGGGAGAGCAATTTTGGAGCAAGAGAACTCAACAACTATATGGAAGACTTTCTGATTTCTGATGGTTTTGTGCAATATTTAAAAACTAATATACAAGAACATGATTCAAACCAAGTAATGATAATTCCTTTCATCCACTGGCAATGCTGACCATAACCACAGAACAAATAACCCCCAAAAAGAACTATGCCATCAAAGCTGCGAGATATGGTACATGTAAATGAAATGATTAGTTCTAATATAACACCCTAAGGCAAAGAGAACAAAACCTTGGACATAAAGCAATAAATAGCATCTAGTTTTTAATATCTAGCCTGTTAAATCATAGTGACCTCCACTTTATTACAGGTTTATTTCAACAGACTGTAAGTCATCTAAAAAAAAACTTTGTAGATATCAGAATTGTGCAAATCACTTCAAAAAAGATCATAATGTCAAAAGGTTTTCAAGATCATAAAAGATAAAGGCACACTCTTCACAGAAAAAGAATTGTTTATTAAAACATACTAGCAATGTAAAAATCTAAAGTTATCAACATACACTCCATGCTTGATATTTCTTAGTTTGCTCTGTTACTTAGGAAACTGCTAAGAAGCAATGATATTCTTTAATAAAATTAACTGCTGTTGTGGGACTAGGTGGAGACATATTGAATTGCATACACATACACACACACACTCCACCCTGTGACTATTCCACACCTGCATTCAATTAGGAAAAAAAACCCTAAAGTTTAAAAATATTATTTCATAACCACTTTAATTTAAACTGTACTGCTAAAATTTTAGTTAAGTTTACAGGTAGATTCTGTGTCATTATAAGCATTTTACAATCAAAAAATTATGTTGGAAAAAGTAACAACAGAATTTATTATATTTTACATCCAAAGTTGTTTATAAGAATTCACAAGCTAAAGTTCATGAAAAACTAAGCAACTTGTCCAAAGTCACATTAATGACTGAGCAAATGTTTGAACCTCAGCTTTCTGACTCCAAATTCTGAGCCAATATTGCTCTTCTACAGTGACTCCAATATTCTATGCCTGGCTTCAGGTCACAAGGCTAAAAACCTAGTCAGAAATCTATTGCAGCCAGAACTTGGGGTACATGGTACACAACAACCTAGTGAGGACAGTAGAAAAAAAAAAGCAGCAAACTTGTTCATTTGTCCAATATTTTAAAACTTCATCATCAAAGCCTTTTATAGGGTTTAAAGGTGTCAATTAGGGTAAACCCATAAAGATAGAAACTAAAGACACTATATATCTCATTAACAGACTCTGAGAACAGATTAGCCAATGGCAAAGGGAAAGCATATAATCATTAATACCATAAATGAGGGGAAGAGGGATCAAATATTTTACATCAATAGAATGGAATACATAAAAGAATACACAGAATTTCCATTACTAGGAATATAAACTCACATTCCTACAAATCCATAATCACTATACTTTAAATTGCTTAAATTAAACAAATTATCACAAAAGCCAACAAAAATAAAACAATGAAGTAAGGAAGTACAAAAACCCACAAAAACCATGATTACAGGCTACACAGGCACACACAGCCTTTGCACTTAACCAACTACATACTATCTACTATAAATTCACTTTCTCTTCAAAGGTGTATGTTATGACAACACAATATAAGAATACTCTCTATTTTACTTCTCTCCCCACTACAGATTTTCATCTCTTATAGTTCCTTTTATGACATGTATAAGTTACAAAGTTCACCAAAACACCCATTTCTTCTGCACATTTAACCACCTATGTATATCGTGCCCTATAAATCACACTGACTGAGAAAGATCTATGTAGATTACAAAAGAATTTTATTATCTTGTAGCACATGGCGGGGGGAGAAGGGGGTTGTTTCTGTCTGTAAGAACAAAAAAATAAATTTTTCAATTTATCTCTGTCTCTTTCTTTCTCATACACATACATACACACATTCTCTCTCTTTCTCTCTCCCTTTCTCTCTCCCCCCCCCACCCCCTTTGGCCAGGAATGCCTCACAAACTAGCACACCCTCATCCTCTTATTTCATCCTCTAATTGTCACCAAGCCCCTCACCTTTCAGACAGAACATTGTGAAGCAGTTCCATAAAGAGGAAAGTGCTCTACTTTCCAACAGCACTACTAGCCACAGCTGTTCCCCAGTCCTCCTCTTCAGCACACTCTGCCAGAGGAACATGGCATAAGGCCAGCTCATGTTATTACAGGAAGCTGCTACCCAATCCACTTCTTTCAAAGCTCTGTTGCTGACATCTATCCCATCCCACATAATTTCTCACTACCACCTTAAAAAGAGACAGAAGAAAAGTCCCCCCTGCCTCTAGTTCCATCCAGTACAACTGAAAACCCACACTCCATTGTGCCAGTTTATCTATCAGCACTTTCCTCTGTGATAGATGCAGTATGCATCCATCACATGATCCATAAAAGAAAAATCATAGGATTCTGGATTTAGAGCTCAAAGGGAACTTCCAGCACCCTCACTTTTCAAATGAGGAAAATGAAGCCCAGAGAGGTCAAGTGTCTTGTCCAGACACACAGACAGCACACAAAAATTATCAGTTAATTCAATTAAACTATTATGAATGATAAAATCAATTCTTATGCTTTTTCTCCCATTTTCCCAATCCCTTGAAGAAAGATTACTTTAGGGGATGGGGGGAATGGATGCATGTAAACACTGAAGATTACAATGCTACACCCTTCATTTCATCTCAAAATACAAATACTAGGATAGACATAATAATAATTTACTACTTATATAGGAGGCATTCATCTTATAGGTGAATAAGGATAATAAAAAACAAATCTAACATCAGGCTTTATTAACCTCTAACTCAGTTGCAGCATTGGGTCAAAGTTCTGTTGTTCGATGGTTATTCACAATTAATTTTAATTTGATAGGCTGAATAAGTGGATGAATGAGTGAATGGTTCAAGAATGGTAGATAAAGTAGGTTAAGCCCAAAAAAATATTCCATTGCCTACAAATCATTTCATTCCATGTTCAAAATTATGTTGTTGATGGCACTATAAGCCTATTCACAATGTGCTTCAACTGAATTCAATATTATAAAATTATAAGAGGCCACCAATTTCTTCACAAATCCTATATATATATATATAGTGCATTCTGCTTTTGCCTCCCTGAAATCAATACTATGTATATGCTCCTTTGCTATTGGTATATCCTTTGCTATATTCCTATTGTACTTTAATATTTTTAAAAATTCTTCTTTCCCTGCCCAATAAGATATCCCTTTGGAAAAAAGATTTTTAAAAAATTGAAAGTAGTTCAGCAAAGCCAGCACATCAACCATGTATAACAGTATATTCACTATTCCATAATGTAGTCCTTCCACTCTCTCCAGAGCAAGAAAGGCATTTTCTCAGTTTGCCTCTGGGTCCTCGTAAGGCTGGTCATTATAATTATGTAGTGTTCAGTTTTATTGTATCATTCTTTCCACTTCTATTTTTGTGGTCATTTTGTATAATGCTTTCCTGGTCCTGCTTACTTAATTCTGCATTAGTTCTGATAAGTTTTCCCTTGAATTTCTGAATTCTTCATATTCAACATTTCTTTAGACAATATTCCACTGTGTACCACAACTTGTTTAACTCTTCTCCAGCAGATAAGCATCTACTCTGCTTTCAATTCTTTGCTACTACAAAAAGTGCTGCTATAACCCATGACTTAGAATTATCTCCATCATATTCCATCTACTTCGAAATGTTTCGCTGTCTTCTTATAAATTTAGGAGATTTATGTAAAGGCAAATGTTTATCCTTAAAGTATTAGGGTGTATTTTATTTTATTTTATTTTAATTACAAAGGAAAAAAGACTAAGTAGAGCAGCGGTGTCAAACACAAATAGGAAATGGGAGCAAATTTGCGGGTCACATATTAAATTAGTCTTAAAATACAATATTTATCCATGTTTTCTTGAATCTTTATTATTCTGCTAAATATTTCTTGAATACATTTTAATCTGGCTCACACTCAAGAGTGTTGTGGGGTTGCATGTTTGACACCTCCAGTGCAGAAGGGTTTAATCATAGTACTTAGGATAGCTGAAACATGTTCAAATTATGAACATACTATGGCATAGAAGAAAGAGCAAGAAACAAAGTCAGGAAATCTAGGTCCCAGGCATAACTTGGCTCTGTGACTTTGAATAAATCTGCTAAACCCCTCTGGGTTTTGATTTCTTCAACCTTTAAAATGAGGAGACTGAACCAGAACCTAAGAACTCTTGCAGCTCTGTAATTCAAGGAAAGGAATTTCAATGAGTTTAGACCTTTCCCAGATAATAAGTATCTTTTCCAATAACACCTTGTTAAATTACACTTGCTAAGAGGGTTAAAACATAATTTTAACATAAAAGTATTTCTATCCTTAAATATTTTTTTTATTTTCATAGCTTTATCTTTCTTGACCTATTTAAGTGTATCCTACATTGGTATCTTCCTTCACTTTGAATGAATTCATTGCCAATAGTCCTCCTATGTCTTAGTACAGAGATGTCATACACTGCTACCATGGCAAAGTGTAGAGGAACCAGCTTAAAATGTAATTGGAAAAAATAAATAAAACAAAATTAAATTAAAATAAAATAAAGGTAATGTTAATATGTGGTTTTTTAAGTCAATACATGACCTGCAAGGATCCTTAAGTATAGTTTAGGGGTCCCTGTTTCTATTTCAGTTTGAAATCACTATTTAACACATAAACTCCTAAGTGATATGTAAGTGCTAGGATTCTCCCATTACATCAGTCAAACTCTGAGTATCATTATATAAACTACGACAGGTTTACAAGCTGAGGCGGAAAGTGGAAAAGTAGGTCCTCTATGATAGAAAATTGTCTATTGCTCTTTCCACTCTATCACCTGAAGTACTGAGGTGTGTTTGTGAAACTTAAAATGCAAAAGTAAGCATAGGAAGGGTTCTTTTCTCCATTTAAAAACAGGTGTAAGTGGAAGGTAAAAACATCCATTCCACTTACTGTCACCAATCAGTGGTCCAAGCAAAGAAAATAAATTCCTTACAATGCTACATAAAAACAAATTCTTCAAATGATATATAAATTCAGCATTTACATGTATGCTCTTTCTGATCATAACAAAGTCCCTCCCTTTGCAATGTATGATCTTTCTTTGTCCGCTCTGTGACATTATAACATCCAGTAACATGTTCACTTTTTAAAAATTACTATGTCCATAACAGGGTGAGATGACTTCAAAGAGTGCTAACAATTTACAGAATCTTTCATGCTTTCCAAACCCTAAACTTTAACTTCAAGTTGCCCTGGTTTTATCTTATTTGTGCCATGATTTTCCTTGTTTATATGAAAGATTGGGATAAATATAATAATATATTACAGATTCACATATCACATAAAATCAATGAGCCTAGGATTACTACCAAACAGAAAAAGAAAAAAGAAATCCAACAAAGAACATAAAAATAATAGTTTTCCTCCAAAATGCTTGACGCTTGACTCGTACTAACTCTCACAGTATCTGGAAAAGCTAGGTAGACATGGAAGAGCCATGCTCTACCCTAAAATAAGCTCACATCAGGTTTTCTGCACACGTCTAACATCCAAGGCTAAGCTACTTAGCCACACCAGTTTAGGACTTTATGCAGATATTCTGCACTAATGTGGTCCTGAGCGCACACACACACACACACACACACACACGTGTGCATACACATATGCACGTGCATGCACACACAACACACACACACACACACACACACACATTCTAGAGCACAGAGTACATAGGTAATTGGAATGAAGTCTCAGAATCCCCAAATGGAGAAGTATTCCCCAGCTGCCCAGTTTGACTATAGACCTGAACTCATTAAAATGCCCTCACTGTTCTTAGGATCTACTTCACAATTCTAGAAAGTATTGCAGGCCATATATACATGAAGCCCTTTTGAGACTTCACTGTTTACCATATCTGAGGAGGAAAGTATAAGGATTTGAACTGTAATAGAAGGCAATTTGCTGATCACAATTTCAGGTCAAGACCTTTGTCAAGAATTCAATGTCTTCCTCTCCTATGGAATTTGCCAACTTCCCACATGGCTACTACTACCACAACGTGGAGGGGAGGAAGTGTTGCTTATCACCACTTCAATTTACAGGATAATTCTAGAATGTTCTCAGTATAGGCAGAGAAACCTACCTGGGTTTTTGTGTTTCTACTACTGACTAAATAGTCTACTTGCGTTGGCAAGCGCAATGTCAAAAAGTCAGTCACAGAATTTCTAAAGTTACAAGGATGCCTAGATAGTTAAATTACATTATTTCAAGTACACAGTCTGGCCTCCCTCTCCAACGTTATAGTGTTAGAAAGCTCTCATTTGTAGAGTGTTCTAAAGTTCATACAGCACTTCCCTCACAAGAGACCCGTAAAAGAGAGAGTACAAAGATTTTTATCACCACTCTACTTAGGAAAGACTGTGAGACTCTCAGAGGTGGTAACCTCATCATCATCATATAGCAAGTAGCTGAGGAAGGACTCAAAACCATGCCTCCTAATGTCTTCTTTCCATTCCACTGTACAAGTTTTACAGACATCTCTGCTTGTTGTATAGTCAGACTTCACCAATTGTACGCTGGTATGAGCCAAGGTGGCAGTGGCTAAAGCACTGCCTGGAATCCGGAAGATCTGAGTTCAAACCCATCTCAGAAACTTACTAGCTATGTGATCTTGGGCAAGTCAATTAACACTAGGTCTGGAATCTGGAAGATCTGAGTTCAAACTCGACCTCAGATTCTTATTAGCTAGGAGGCCCTGGGCAAGACATGCAACCTCTGTTTGCCTTAATCCCCTGGAGAAGGAAATGACAAATTACTCCAATATCTTTCTTTTCCAAGAAAACCCCGTGGTCCATGGGTCATAAAGAGTTGGACACAACTGAACAACATTAGCCAAAGTGGAACCACCATCTTTGCTATGGGCTATCTTTGCCATATGATTAGGACTTTGAATCCTAGCCATATGAAGATTGGATCAATAAACTTGAAATGTTTATTCTAGACAAAAAAAAAAAGAAGATTCTTGGTGGTACAGGATAACTTGTCTTCCAAGACCTTGAAAGATTGTGATGATGAAAAAAAGACTTGTACTTTTTTAGCCCCAGAACACAGGAGCAATGGCAATAAACAGAAGTTGCAAAGAAACACATTTAGGTTAGCCACAAAGAAAATCTTCCTAACAATCAAAGGTATCCAAACGTGGAATGGGCTTACTCAGGAGCTTCTTGGGTTCTCCTCCAGGAGACAGCTTTAAACAAAGACTGAATATCTGATTTGCACTGGATGTGCTGTAGTAGAGATTCTTTCCAGGTGTCATATTAACTAGCCAATGAGGTCCCTTCAAACTCTGATTTTCTGGGTGTCTATTTTTTTTCTCATGACATGACTCTGATCTCTTGAAGAAAGACTTCACTTTTTGTTCTACAATAGGCTAGAGGAGACAGGAAAGGTGGCATTTGAACTTGCCATTTATTAAAGCCTGGAGAAGTGCATGAGCACAGACACACAGGGAATCAGTGGGCATGTTTGGGAACTTGAGAAAAATGCCACTATGTTATTGTTATATTGCTAGGTTGAATTTTAAAGGAAATAGTTTCTCTAAACTAACAAACTGTATATGCACCTCCACTACAACTGTCAAAACAAATCTTTGAAACTGGTTGTCCCCAATTTTTTTTTTTTATGCTAGACTAAAAAATGAAAAGGCAATGGGAAAGGGAAAGAAAAAGAGATTACGCTAGAAATGACCGTGCAAAGAATGTTGATGTCAGAGTCCCAGCTGGACAGAGTATACACAGAGATGTCAGGACAATTACCACAAATCCCTTCCCTTAAGGGGCTTGTAATGGAATGTCATAATGGGAGAAGAACAAACAACAAGGGCGAATTCCAACCTAAATCTGACCTACCCAGTGCCTTAACACTGTCAGCATGCCTAATTAACCACTTTATACCCTCTGTGTTCAAAGAGTTTGAATCTACACAATGCAATATACTTTATCTCCTTTTGTGTTGTACATAATTCATTCTGGTAAGGGCATAAATATTCCCATGATAGTCTCTGCCTCTCTCTCTCTCTCTCTCTCTCTCTCTCTCTCTCTCTCTCTCTCTCTCTCTCTCTCACACACACACACACACACACACACACACACACACACAAATAGATGACAATCTTCCCAATAAGGTAAACCAAGAGCTATCTTAAAATAAAAAAAGTCATTTGGATCATTTTCTCTTGAGCATCTGAACAATTCAAAGAACTCAGATAACTTTCAACTATGCAAACAGCTGAGACCCCAAAAAAGTAGTCCTTCCTAAATATTTCTAAAGGGAAGCAATTCTATATATTAGAGTTGTCAAACTCAATGTACAAGGTTCAAAACAACAGTCAATTCATCTGAATATGCATTTTATCATCATTCATCTGTTACTGGGTAAGAAAATATAGCCCAATCACCAGAAATAGTGAGAGAAATATGATGCTTTTTGCATTATCAAATAGAAAAAAAAAGATAAGCAAAATAAAATCTATGCCAAATTTTATTTCAAAATCCTCACCATCACCACCACATAGCATATGTGTGGTAATTTAATTCACCAGGGTGATACATTGGAAAGAGTGCTAGTTTTGACATAAGAGAACCTGAGGCAAATCTTAATGCTATTACTTTCTACCAGTGTGGCCTATCACTCAGCTTTCTCAGTTGTAAATCAAAAGAGTTAGACAAGAAGACCTTTATTGTCCCTTCAAACTAATTCTATAAACCCTGGAGATTTGAGGGGTCATGGTGAAGGAGAGGAGGCAAAGAGAAGATAAGGACCCTGCTTCCACAGATCTCAACCTAATAAGCTACACTATACATAGACAAATAACATAACCAACAAATACATCATAAATGCTTAAAAGTGTAATACTTGACTACCAAGTATACCATTTTTAAGACTAAGATTAGCTCTAAATTATCCTGTATATGCTTTGTTGGGTGCATATGGTCCCCCCACGTTAGACTGTGAGTCTCCCAAGGGTAGGGATGGTATTTGCCTATCTTTCAGCCCTCCTACTTAGCACAGTGCCTGAACACTTAATAAATGTGCTTAATAAATGTTTGTTTACTTGACTTTTAAGACATTAAAATATTGTATTTTTAAGCTAACAAAACACACAAACTTATAAAACTAAAAGCTTTGTAAATGAACCATAGAATGTCCTTCATAAGTTGCTCATTTCTGTAGTCACAATGCTCTCCAACTTTTGCCCCACTTAAATCGTAGTGAAAATACTCAAAGGAGATAATCATTCTCCTTTCAACTGCCAATTCTTCTGAGTGGTCAGAGTTTGGAACCTCAGGACTGATGAGTTGTTTCAAACTCATAGAATTTAAAATTATAATGACAAGGAAACCACACACTGAAGCACCATTTAATTTCTTCCCCCCTCAGCTTTTGAGTTTTAAGAGCTCTAAAATAAGAAAGAAAAGTCTTCAAGCTGACAATCCAATTTCCAGGGTGGAGTCTTGCCACACTACACGCTGATCACAGAGGCTAACAGAACCAGAGAGAACAGCACATCCCACAAAAGCAACATTTCATATGCTCCTCTTTGATCATCCTTAACCAAACATAATTTGGGCCTTTCCTCATTTTCATTTTTGTTTTACTGTGACCACCTTCTATGCATCCACAGCCTTAGAAAACAATGCCCTAAGAGGTTGAATCTACAATCCTATTGATGGTAATTCGCAGCTTCTTACACAGATTCTATTTTGATTTAATGCATTCCCTCAGAAACAGCTTTCTAGTTAGAGTAATTATATGACCACATAAGTTAAAAAAATAACAATATCCAGTTGGACCAAAAAATAGAATCTCAAGCTAATTTTTCAGAATCGATTTATTCCTTCTGCAGCAGGTGTACTTCTGACAGCCCTATGTAGTTATCAAAAAGTCACCAGGGAATTTAGTTTGTATAAAGAAAGGAATGCAGCCCAAAGCTCTTGGCTTTCTTCACCTCTTTGAAAGGAGAATTTGTTTTTACTTTGTACAGGAGTAGCGACACTGTAATACTCTCTGATTTCATGATTCCCTTCTCCCTTGTGTTTTTTTTTTTTTTTTTTAATTTTAAAGCTTGCTTACTTTACCCAAGGGTTGCTTTTCCAAAACATATCCACTGAATGTTTCTGTCATGGTTTGACTCAAACATAAAAGAAAGGTTAATCTAGCAGTGATCATGCAAGATGACAAGATGAATTTGTAACCTTAGAAATGACAAAGTTAAAGAAGGTGCCCAAGAGAAAAGAACACCTCATCTCCTTTGGTAGGCACTGAGAGCTAAGAAATATAGGGTCTTAGACATTTTTTACAGTTTCCTAATAGTGTGGACCACAGCATCTTAGATATGAAACAGGCTTTCAATGAGTGTACACTGAATGAAAGATGGTGTTGGGAAATTCCATTCTTAACTTCTCTCAATTTCAATTTCCTCATGTGCAAAGCTGGAATCAGGTAGAGGGGCGAGAAGTCAATGACTTCTAAGTTATTTCTAGCTGTATATCTATGATGCTATGATATAAGCAAGTTTTGTCACCAACTTGCTATTGGGTGAAGTATTTACTTCTCTGAACCTGCATCTACTCATCTGTCAAATGAAGACGTTGGGTTAGAAAATCTCTGAAGTCGCATTTCAGCTTTAACACTCAAGAATTCCATAAACCCACTTAAAATGCAATAATATGAGTCCTTTAAAAAAGTTCCTCCATCTTGGAGAAAATATATACAACTTATTACTAGAGTAAATTGACATTAAATACTAAAATATGCTAAATACAATTTAATACAAGTATTCATATTATGCATAACTCATATAATTATATGCAGTTCAATGATAATAAACATAATCATAATGACTAAGTAAATTGACAATAAAAAATTCAAGCTGACATTTAAAAATGGAAAAAGGAAAACACTGTGATATAATGTCTCTTTTTGACCAAAATTGATCATCTGATTATTCCTCGAAGACATTCCAAGATTCACACAGAAACACAAAAGTAATGATGCTGCCACCTCCAAATGCAATTATATTCAGAAACATTTTTACTAATAATTATTATTATAGTTTATGGAGTTTTGATCTTTATTCAATATATTTTATATGTAATAATTTTAAGTTTGATAAAAAGGCTTACATATATTAGCCTTTTTGATTATTAAAACAAACTAAGAGGTAAGTAAAGCAAATATCCCCATTTTAGAGATAAGTCAGTGAGTCAATAAACATTTGTTAAGTACCTACTATGTGACAGGCACTGTACTAAGAACTAAGGAAACAAAAAGTAGCAACTCCAAGACAACAGGGCTCTCTAAGCAGTAAAGTCAGAATTCAAAATTCATTACTTTTTACTTCAATTTCTGCTATTCTACTGCTATTTTTATATATGAATTTGAATTAAGCATTTATTTAACACCTCCTTGGTACCTACTACACAGACCATTCTATTTGATTCCGTCTAGTAAATGACTATGTTCTTATGAGCTCTGAATAGGGGTTATTTATAGTATTAACATTTTATTAATGAATTCATTTTAAAAATAGAGAAGAATATTAGGGAATGAGTTTCCTTTAATTCCACAGTGATGGGACCAATATTTACCAGGATTCATGCCTCTTCTGTCTCAAATGGGGAAAGCTAGATTTTCGCTAAAAAGTAACAAAGTCCAAATTTAGTTGGAGGGGAACAGGTGAGGAAGGGCACAAGGTATGCATCTATTGGTCCAGTTTCCAGGTGGCCTCTTGCTGTGTTGAAGTGGCTTCCTGGTTATCCAAGGGTATAAAAGGTACCATGCAAGCAAGTAAGTACACCGTGCCATATGGAGATCATCTGTTCTGTAGGGTAAGGTGACTTAAATTGTCTTCTAATATCTAGACATTTTGGGTTGGAGGGAGGGGAGAACTATGGTACATACTGAACCTGTAACACCCACTTATTAAAATAACCCAATTAAATAAACACGGTCAAAAATCTCTAGTAATTCTGAACTTTTAAAAGGAAGAAAATATTATGTACTCCATTAAAATTAAAGAATGTCATTTCTTGGTGGTATTGTGAGATGCAGATGTGAAGAGGGATATGAAATTCATGGAGGGAGGTTAATGCTATCCTTGTGAAAAATGATTAAATGTTACAGATGATCCAAATGTGAGGGAACAATGAGTTGAAAAGAAGACAGCAATATGCTTATATGAAACGAAATGGATTAATGCTGACACAAAAACCTAGACAGAAGTTATAACGTATCTTTTTCTTGTCCTTTCTTCTTTTTCAATCCTTGTTGACAAACTTGTCAAACAAGTCAGTAGACAGAAATACATTAGGAAAAGAGTGAAGAGCCCACAAACCTAAGAGTCATACATGGAAACTAGTTAACTTTTAGGGCAACACATTCATAAACCAGGCTCACAATGTTATAATATCATTTCAGCAGATATAACCTGCTTTTCCTGGAAGTAGCCTAAGAAGGGGCTCATCACCAAAAGGCAAACCACTAATGATTAATTTATTGGCCACATCCATTTATGAAAAAGAAATATGAACTGGCTTAATTTTGTGTGGTTCTCTTTAATGTTTCTGTAGTAACTGTAGCAGAGTAGCAGAAAAAGTAAGGCAGAGGGTGCTATGAATCGCTGGTTTTTACACCATCTCCAAGATTGTTACTGAATGAATCTTTGTCCATATAGACATTCTCATAAAAATGAAACCAGATGAAACAAATGAGTGGAACTGACATGAGCACGACACCTCACAGGTCCTCATGTGCATAAAGGAGAATAAAATAATTATTAGTCATTAATCCTGAAACTGTACGCAACAAAAAATACTGTGTCCAAGGACATATATTTGTTTTCTCTTACTATAGAACACTCATGAAGAACGTAAACACACTACTCAACAGATAATTTTCACTCACACACCAACTTTTATTTTTTTTTTTTTTGCTTTGGAGAAGGAGAGAAATTCTATGAAGAACTTGAAGCTAACATCTAAACTAAATTAACATATACCTGATCCTTATAGATTTTGATGTGAAGGTAGGCCCAGGAAGATAGTGGAAACTGTTGGAAAATACAGCTGAGCATTAAGAAATGAAAGAGACCAAACAGCCTCTACTCTATATATCAGGGGGAAAAATGGACTTAGCAAGTATCTCTCTCATTTTCCTTCCTTTCACAATGTGCACCTGCACAATTACATGCAAACACTCCTTAAAGAGTTCATAGTCTAGCCTAGGGGAAGTTACACATACATACATACAAACATACATACACATATATACATACATGCAAAACAGATACAAGGGTGAATAGTAGGGCATCATTATGGACATACATGACTACAAGTTAGTCATGTGATGAGAACAAGAACCAAGAGCCTGCAAAGTATGCAGGTATCCATACACACAAAAAAAATGTTAAACGAGACAATGAAATTCCTACTAATAACTGCACACAGTACAGTTGTAAAGAATGCCAGAGCTTTAGTCAGAATTTGATTGGATTCTCACATCCCTGGCTCTGCTGATTAATAGTTATACGAGCTTGGACAAATCACTTAGGCACTCTAGTCTTCAGTTTCCCCACCTGTAAAAAGAGCGTATTGGATTAGATGACCTCCAAAGTCACTTCTAGTTCTATGTCTATGATCTTAAGACAAATAACTCAATGGCACCACTGGAAGAACTCGAAACACCAATGAGATCATAGGATTAGCAAAGTAACCATTTCTGATTGAAACTTTTAGATGCTTGGGGAGTTAGTTTAATTATTTGAAAATTTTGCTTGTGATTGAAGTCCCATAAATGCCATGAAAGTATGCACATTTCATGGGGTTACTATTTTCCATGGAAAGGGAAAAGTAACAGAGTAACAATTAGAAAAGGATCCCTACCCACAACTGTCCTTCTAGAATCAAAGATTAGGAGAATCTCTTCTCCTTCCAACATAGTAAAAGGCTTTCTAGTACTGCTATGCTAGGGCACAATATTCCTGAAGTAAAACCAAGTGGGCAAAGATGTTCAAAGATAATTTTTCCTCCATAGGGTACAGTGAGTCAGTAGGCATTCAGGAATAGAAATCTACAGCAAGAAAACGTAAATAGGTCAGACAGTGTGATCACATGATCCCCACGGGGATGACAGCAGGTGCAACTAATCAGCCAAAGCACATCAGCAGATCTGCCTGCGCTGTCTTCCAGCAGGGGACAAGGTTTAAATTGGTAGTCATTGAATCATGTTTGCCAATTTTCAAGCAATGATCCCAACACACAGAAATGCTTCAGTGAGGTTTATAGAGGCTGGAGAAAAAACTTCTTATATAGAATGAATCCTTTACGTACATTCCTGAAGCATATATGAAAGACATGGAATAGTAGGAGCTGAAATTCAGAAATGATGATTTACTCTAAGTTGAATAACTTAAAGTATGCCCTATATATCATATCTCTGCATAGTATTCCTGGCCTTTAAGGCAGGACAACATTACATTTGGCATAGTTTCACAGGTTTTCTTCTAGTAGAGGAAAGCCATCTGGTAAATGGAAGAAAAGATTGATTAAGGATGGTACTGGGGACATACAAGGGGCCAATGATTATTAAATTTCTCAAGCATGGGGAAAAAGTCACAATATTCACATAAATTACAATGCCAAGCAATTCTGTCCACCCTATATCTCCTACTTTATGTAATGTAAGAGAAAAGGTATGGATATAGTAAAATATCTTAAAATTAGCACAATTAACTCAGATGCCAAAAAAAGAAACTAGGAATTATTCTCTGATCAGTTGGTTCAATGCCTAGGATTTCAGTATTTTTTAGAATAATATCCAAAATTAGGTTACCAAGTTTCTTCAGGAAACAATTTATTCAGGAATGTAGTCCAGTTGGAAAAGGCTATAGAACTAACAGCAACAAAAAAATAAATAACCAAGTCCTGAAGATCTAAGGAGAAGCAGGAAGGGATGAAGCTCCAAAACTTTGAGCTCCTTGGGATCATGGCTATATGAACAATAAACAAATCAACACAATGACCACTGCCTCTGTCCATTCACCAATCTCCCCAACTCACTTCCCTGGGCACCACTCCCTTATTTATGCTGTGTCCTCCCATTAAAACAAATTCCTTGAGGTCAGGAACTGTCTTGCTTTTGTATTTCCAGCAATAATAGCACAATATTAAGCACATAAGACAGTCAATAAACATTTATTAAGGGTTTTATCTATGCCAAGCATTGTGTTAAGCACTAGGAGAAGGAGGGAAGGAGGAAGGAGGGAAGGAGGGAAGGAAGGAAGGAAGGAAGGAAGGAAGGAAGGAAGGAAGGGAAGGAAGGAAGGAAGGAAGGAAGGAAGGAAGGAAGGAAGGAAGGAAGGAAGGAAGGAAGGAAGGAAGGAAGGAAGGAAGGAAGGAAGGAAGGAAGGAAGGAAGGAAGGAAGGAAGGAAGGAAGGAAGGAAGGATCCTAAGCCCTAAGGGATTTTTTTATATCCTAAAGAATCTTTAGGGAAGAGATTTCATATCTACCTAGATTTATAAAATATCAGAAGAGCAACCTCCCAAATGTCTGCAAAAAAAATGCCCTCATTACAACTGGATCTTATTCATTTACTTTTTGCAATTTAAATCAACAAACATTTATTAAGGGCTTACTATTTTCAAAACATTGAGCTGAGGATAGCAGAAACCAAGCAGTTCTTGCTCTCAGGGTGCTTAAAAATTACAGAAAAGCACATGATCAAATAAAAGAATTACTGGTCCAGTCACAAACCAATGTCTATCAGCAATATAAACAGAGTAAACAAAATATACAATTATCATTGAATTCTGCTCTAGAGACCTAAGGAGTGTAATGAAATTCAATTTTTAACTTACTTGTTAAAATTATAGGCTTTATGGTCTAACAGACAGAAAGCCAGCCTTGAAATAAGACCTATGTTCAGGTCCTGCTTTAGACACATAATGGTCCTGCAACCCTGGATATAGCATAACATATTTGAATGTGAACTTCTTGAAAGCAAAGAAGAAGGCAAAGCTTCCTTGTGTTTGTAAACCCAGGGTCCAGCACAATGCCTAGGACATAGTAAGTACTGCATAAATATCTCCCCTTTCTCCCTCTGCCCCACTCTTTTTCTCTCTCATAGAGTCTACCTCTCCAAAAACTGGAAGAAAAGTTAGTTTTCAATGAGGAAGAGCTGAACAAATTGAAAAATTAAACAAAAATATCAATGTGCTGAAAGAAATGACAAATATGAAATATTCACAGAAACTTAATAAAATCTACAAGAACTGAGACCACAGCAGAACCAAGAAAACAATTTTATGAGAAAGACAATAAGGTAAAGGAAAACTACACTAAAAGACTTTAGAACTCAACACAAGTGACTCATTATGAACACAGAAGATTGATGATATAACATGTCCTGCTTCTTGGCAAAGTCCCAAAACATGGAATGATGCATGTATTTGGGGGGATATGATTTGTTTTGCTTATGTGTATGTGTGTGTGTGTGTGCGTGTATTTCTTTGTTAAAAGAGTGTACTATTGAGGATATCAGTCATTGGGAAGGTGTGGCAACACAGGAAAAAAAGAGCACCATGTTAAGAAAAAAAATAAATAAAATCATAGACAGAGAGGTAAAACTGCAAAAGTAATGACTTAATCCTAAGAAAATAGTTCTAATTAACACAGTTACAAATTTACTCTTCAGGGTAGAAATCAAAGTCCTTTCTTTTTTACAGTACTCAGTTAAAGGTGTACTTTTTGATTGATGAGGCAACATGATTTCAGCAACCATGCCAAGTCAAGCAGCAGGCATAACCACTCACCAAGGTCATTTCACAAGTTGTTTTTTGTGTGTTCTGAAAAAGAACTCCATCTAATCAAAGTTAAACAAGACAGACCTGAGCTGGGGTAGGAATTCCATCTTCTCTCAAACTGTAATCCAACAAAACCACTTACTCAGCATTTACTGTAACTGAAGAGTTTCTAATTACAAAAGCTAACAAGAATCTTGGTAAAATGTGGTGATGATGAGAAATGATGGTCACACAACAAAACCTCAAGTTCATATTTTACCTGTCAAGACAAATATTGTATTTTCAAAGAATCACAATATTTTGAAGGTGATGATGTACTTTTCCTCTCAGTCCTGCCCAGGAATGGGGAGCTAAAGGATCTGGAATAGTTCAAAACCAGAAACATTCCTATTGGGAGGGTACCCATCTGGTCCTTCCCGGAGACCTCAGCAACTGGACAACAAGGCTGAGAAGGCAGGAGAAGCTTAAGGTGGTATTAGGATCAAGAGAATCAGAAGAAACAAAAGAAATAGCATCTCTGGTTAAAGAGTCAGAATGCGATACCTTTGGCATAGTACTAGGCATACAATTCTTATTTTAATATTTCAAGGATCTATAATTTTATAGGTGTGGTTATACATTCCTGTGGGTACATTGCTCTCAGAAGAATCTAGACGGTGCTGTGGATAAAGTGCAGGGCCTGGAGTCAGAAAGACCTGAGTTCAAATTTGACCTTCAGTATTCAGTAGCTCTGTGACCCTGGGGAACTCACTTAAATTCTGTTTGCCTCAGCTTCCTCAACTGTGAATTGGGATAATAATAACACCTACCTTACAGCAATGTTGTGAGGATAAAAGGAAGTAATATCTCTAAAGGGTTTAGCATAGTGTCTTCTCACCTTCCATCAAAACAGACTGCAACTTCTCTTGTGCCTTAGTATATTGTCTTGAGTTTCTATGCCAGAAAAACTTAGCACTCTGCAGCCAACCTGATAATGATCTACTCCAAATTTAGCTAGACTGGCTCTCAAAGTATGGACATATAATCTGTCATCAGCCCCATAATTGGAGTCTTTCCATCTTGATAGAACCTGCCAGATCATGTGATTCTTTGGTATAACCTTCAAGACCCAGACTTACTTGGACAGCACAGTCAAAAAGAGAAGTAGGACTCTAGTGAGAGCATATAGCAAGGCCTTAAAAAAAAACCAGGCAGTTGAAAAATTGTATGATTCTTGTTAAGAAAAAATTTGGAGCAAACCAAAAGTCAAAGAGGCAATTACTGCAAACAGCTCCAGGCTCTCCAAATAGCAGCTTCAAACCAAAGTACATTCCTTATATATAAACACATGTAAGACACTACTGATTATACATGAGGCTTTTAAGCCCACATCCGCATAGGCAAATAGCGATCATTGTAAATGTTATCTGGAAACAGAAAGGCCAGGAATAGAAAAGACCATGGTAGTTAGTGAGCAAAATAGTGAGCTATAAAGAGAGATAATGTGGATTCATTAGGTTCCAAGAATGCTTTTCTTCAGAGGTCTGTAGACCACTGTGCCTTAAACTATCATATTTTCCTCTGATTCTCAGCACTCTGCAACTCATATCCATCCCACAGTACTACTTCCTTAAATGTTGCTTATTATTAATTCATCATTTATTGAACATCAACAGGACACTGTAAAATATACAAAAGAGTTATAATTAATAAGCTCTATCTTGAGGGTACCTACAGTTTTATCAGGGACACTACACAAAAGTTATATAATCCAAGGTAATGTATTCACTCACTCATAAAACAAACAGTAAATTGAGCACCTACCTACCTACCTACAAGGTAGGTGTAAAGGCAACACCAAGTGATATAAATTCTTTCATTATGCCAAAAGCCTTCAATGACTCTCTATTCCCTAGTTCATCAAATCAAACAAGCTCCTGCTTCCTGATGAATAGTTAAGACCTGTACATACATGAGATGAAAAATGAACAGGGCCCAGAATTGAACAGGAAAAGATTAGATGAGGTTGTCTTTGAAACACTGAACAGTTCTGGGAATGATTCCCCAAGTTTCCATATAAGGAGAGAGCTCTCTTCATTTCTCACCTGGCTGCAATACTTTCTCTGAGATTTACTGGGAAATACTGAGATTTCTCTGACTTCTCTATCATACTCCAGCAACCTCATCACTGTGAAAACTCCATATACACTAAATCAACCTCTCTCTCTACCCTCTACCCCTCTCATTGGTTGTAGGACAATGAACTCCAAAACCTTCCATTTAAGGAGATGTGCAGGATACACATCTCCTCATCTCCAACTTAGCTGCTCAGGATTTCTCTGCCTTCTCCACTGTATGCCTATTCCTTATCCGTTTCACTCCCAACCTTGTTTTTCAGCTTCCTTTGGTGTATTGTCTTCCCCCATTAGACTATAACTCCTTGAGGTGTGTGATTGTCTTTTTTTCTCCATATTTGTATTCCTAGCACTTGGCACAGTATCTGGCACATGTTAGGCAGTTAATGAATGTTTGTTATTAACTACAAGCTCCTGCTTGAAACAATATACCGATTTCTTGACATCTGTATTCTTCTGGTGATGTTTTATGCCTGAATCATGGAATATCATAGTATCCTAGTGATGCTTAATGTCTTCAAATCACTTTTTAAAAGTTTTATTTTGTAGTGATTTCCCAGAAATTATGGCTCTTTAAAGGGATGTAATGTTTAACTTGCTGCACATTTTCTTCCTCTATGGCTTACTTCTCTATTTGTGACAAATACACACACACACACACACACACACATATATATACATATACATATATATATGTATATATATATATATATATATATGAGAGAGAGATTGATTTCTAATTAAATTATAGACCGAGAGACTCTATTTTTTTGATAACTACCCTATTGGAAAAGAGTTGGGAGGTGGTCTTCAAATACAGCCAGCTCTAAATTACTCAAATATTGATTATGCAATTTATGGATTACTCTTTTTACTTAATTATTTTCTTCTCTTTCTCATTCTGGTCATTATACTTTCATCCTTTCTGTAGCTCAAGGGTATTTTGTACCATAACGCAGAAAAGCAAAATAAAAACTGAAACTCCAGTTAGTCAACTTTTGGAATATTAGTATTGTAGCCAAGTTTGGTGGAAAAGGAGTAGCTGCATAACATGTGTGACCAGAAAAAGAATTTCTGTCCCAAATAAGGCACGATCTATTTTTTTAAACTATTAACTGAAGAGTTGGTTTTATGACAAAACATGACTTGTCTTTTCAGAAATCAGAGAAGCTATAATACTAGCATATCCATTTTCTTTTGACAAAAATGATGAAAGTAAATTTAGGAAGTAATAATACCTTATATTTACATACTACAATTAAACATTTTCATATATATTACTGCATTTCATTCTAACAATCCTGCAAAATAGGCAGAGCAGGGATTAATAATATTCTTATTTACAGATGAGAAACTTGATGGTAAAAAGTGAAATGCCTTGCAAATGATTAGAAAAGAGCAACACATCCTAGGGGTTTTTTTTCCCAAGGTATTGGATGGTAAGGGAGAAATCTTCATAGGAAAATGAGGACTATAAGACAATTGTTGATTTAAACATACTATCAATGTAAAAATCACAAAGTTATTTCACACATACTTACTACAGGTTTGACTTTTCTTGGTGTCCTTTGTTACTGAGGAAATTGCTGAGAGCTACTAACAAATTTGATTTTTTTTATTATTGATAATTTAATAATTAATTAAGTGATGGAGAAGAGAAATGAACTAAGGTTCTCTGACTTCTGTCAGAAATTGTCTTATTTTACACATTAATGCTGCCACCTTTCTACAAGTTTTCTTTTATACTACATTCCTGTATTAGTTAATATAATCCTGGTTACAAGGAACTGATCTATAAAATAATCACAGAATTGAAAGTTAAGGGCCAGAAGAATATTACAAATTAATCCAAGATCATAGGATCATATATTTAGAGCTGAAAAAGATCACCTAATTCAACCCCCTCATTTTATAGATAAGGAAATCAGAACTCAGAACATTTAAGCATCTTCTGGGATCACATGGAAAGTAAGGGGCCAAGCTATGGATTTGAATCTCATTCTTCCCATTCTAAATTCTGCACTCTATCTGCTGTTGCAATCCCAGATCCTGCTCAAGATCTTTTCCTGTTTCATACTGCCTAAGAAAAAGTTAGTTGAAGACATGAAGGCTTTGATTTGTAAAACATTCTCACCTACACCTCGCAGTTGATAAAATCTTACCCTGTCTTTTATTATTTTTCCTTTTTCTGTCTTATCTCCTTACAAATGTATGCTATTTGAGGACAAGAACTGAACAACATACAGACAGTTCACAATTTTGAGAGTTTCAAACTCATTTAGATGGTCAAATGTTGTAAATTACTGATAATTGCCAAAGACATATTGTAACAATCTGATTATGGCAACAGTAACAGCCTAGTTCTATCCCTTGGGAACAGAAAACTATATGATGTAAAAGGAAAGAAAAGTGGGGGTGGGTGGGTTTCTCTGCATTTCCTGGGCATGGTCCAATTCTAGGTACAGTGTTGAAAAAAAGGAAAAATTTATTTTTGTCACTCACCTAGTTTTCTTTCTGCAACCATCTCCCATTTCTTATTGCCTTTCTCCTCTCTAAACATCTATTGCTACTCATAATTTTGTAACTTAAAGTGCTATCCTTCCTTTGTCTGGGGGACATAAATGAATCAATATTCTTTACTATAATAATAACTAGTACTTATACAGTACGTTATGGTTTGCAAAGCATTTTGTAAAGATTACCTTATTTTATCCCTACAGTAACCCTAGGAGGTAGATGCTATGTTTATTATTATACCCACTTTACAGATGAGGAAACTAAGGAAGAAGTTAAAAAGCCCAAGGTTTGAGGCCTGGATTTGAACTCGGGTCTTTCTGATTCTAAGTGAGCATTCTACTCCCTTACATGCTATAGAATATCTGTACATGTACATTTTTATATATAGCTATATCAATAAGCAAGTCTTTTTTTAGGATCTTTGCGTACAGGAAGTTTATTCCCCATCCTTAATAGAATCTAAGTGAGCATTTCTCATGTAAGACTCCCAAGGAGGGAGTGGGAGAGGTAAGAAAATCCCCCATGATGGTTAAGTTATCTCTGTTACATCTTTGAAGGAATTGTGCATGATTTTAACAAGCATTTGTTAAATGCTTGCTGACTTGACTTGATTATGGCATATGCATGGTAACCACTATTTTGAAGAACCTCTAAGATGGAGTTTTATTCTACCAAATCTATTTATTTTTAATCACAAATAAACATTAAGCACAGTAGAATCTTAAATTCCCTACAAATTTTAATCAGAACTATAAATATTCATGCTGCTTTTAGAGCATCATTTATTATAACCTTCCTAATGCTTTCTTATATCTACATCAGGGATTCCCTCAATGCACATGTAAAGTATTCTCATTAAAATTTGTAGAGATAGGAATTTGATTCAGTAGTCACTAACACACTTCCAATCAATCTTTTTAATAGTAAGATATTTTCCCTCAAATTTTTGGACTTCTATTTCAAATACCTTGGCAACTGACTCCTCAACATCCTCTAAATTGTGTCACCTCCAGGCCAAACTTCCTTTGTATATGCTAAGTCTTAGCCCAACTACTTTTCTGATCTTGTTTTCCTTAGGACTGTTTCTACTTCCTAATGCAGTACACTGAGAACTGTGATGTTAGATTCCAAGTGTAGTGGCTCTACTGTCATTGATGGATATAAGAATTTGTTGTAGATATATTGCTAGATCTTTTCCAAGTGAATTTATAATCTGAAGAGTTTCATGCAATGTAAAAAAGTGGAGTCAGGCTATAATGAGGTGGGTTTAGGGGTGGGTGGGAAGGTAGTAATTATGGAAGGAAAACAAAACACTAAGAAAATGATTTGACCTTCTCTGTGAGTGTGCCCTTGTCCCACAATGCTCAACTCCTAAAACTCTTTGCTTTCTACAGCGTATTTCTTCCTCTATTTCTGAATTCAAAATCCTCTAAAAACCCTAAGTTTTTCCACAATGTATAGGGGTTAGGGAGTAGTGACCTTTTTTTATGTAAGGGAAGTTTATAAGAACACTGTTGATAGACTGTAGTTCTGTAAACTAATGAAATGTTCTGCATGCAATGGCACTCAATGAATTATCTGCTGAAAGTAGGAAAGAAGAAAAGAATAAAGGAATGAATAAACAGTCTCAGGCCAAATTCTCCAGCTTTATGTGAAAAGCTTCACATTGTGTCACCTACTGCTTTATGAACTCTACTTTCCTTCACAGAAACCTTATAAAACACCACAAGGTGCACTGAACCTAACACTGAAGAGAGACACTGGCGCACGTCCTTGATTCTTACTGCTAAAGCAGTTGTAACATGATGTGCTATCACACCGGAACGTGTCAGTTTAAGAATCTGATGACTGATAGTTACTACTATGAAACTCATTTTTTTCTCTTCCATTACAACATAACAAATGACAAAAGCAGAACACCTAGAGACTTGGGGTGCTATAGTAACTAGTAGCCAAATTTAGTAGTTAAATGTTAAGTGAGTATATCTTCTGCTTAAATTCACTTTCATGGACCTAAGAATCAATAAAACTGAACAAATATGAGTTATCAGGGCAAGAACTTATAAAAAAATCTTCTACTCGAACTTATCTTTGGACAGCTAGGGTGGATAGAGTGCCAAGCCTGGAGTCAGGAAGACATATCTTCTTGAGTTCAAATCTGGTCTTAGACTCTTACTAGCTACGTGACCCTAGGCAAGTCACTTAAGACTGTCTCAATTCCCTCATCTGTAAAATGAGCTAGAGAAGGAAATGATAAATCACTCCAGTATCTTTGCCAAGAAAATCCCAAATGGGATCACAAAGAGTCAGATACTACTGAAACAACTCAACAACAAAGAGCCTATCTCAAATCTACTCTGAAACACATATACGATGACCATCCATTTTACATTTTTATAACAGTTTAAAGCTTACAGATTTCTTTCTTTAAAACAACTCTACGAGATGGGTAATGAATGTATTATTCCCATTTTAACAGAAAATTAAACTAAGGCTCAAAGAGCCTCAGTGATTTTTTTCAGTAAAGTGGCTAAGCAAAGCCTGGGACCACTATCTTCTATCTCAAGGCTGGTGTTCTTCCTGTCCTCATTAGATGGCCATGAGTAAATTAATTTTATTGCAAAAGTATGCTTTTGTTATAAAGAGATAGAATTTCATTATAAATCAAAATTTAAAAACAGGAACATCAGTTTAGAGTCAGATGACATGGGTTCACATTTTGCCAGTCACTACAATTCTCTGGGACTCAGTTTCCTCTTTTGTAAGATGAGGGGTTGGACTAAATGACCTCTCCAAGTCCCCTCCAAGTCTAAATCTCAGCACTTTGTAAAGCTCTGTCACATAAGTGATTATTGATAAAGAGTTTCTTTTTTTCCCTTAAATTTAATACATTCATAGAATGCAAGGCAAATATATCAGTCACACTACGACTGCTCATGAGCAGCAGAGAGAACTATGAATCGTGGTTTGGCAACAAACATGGAGCTACAGTCCCTGGGCACAGGGGGAGAAGCCAAGAGATTTGGAAGAAGGACCCCCCCTTAAGGGTCTCCCTCCCTTCTCTCCCCTTCAATGTGCTAGGAGCCTCAGTAGAGAAGACAGCTTATAAGATAATGACATACACACCAAGGAAGCTACAAAGCTGTATTTTTCAGGTCGGTTTCAGGATCTAGAGTAAGTAAACAAAAGTAAACAAATGTAAATTAAGGGGTATGTCTGCATGAGCAGAGAGGTCACGAAAAGAGAATGAAGGAAATTACGTTCTTTTTGGATGTTACTACTTTAACAACGTCCCACTTGCAACCCCAAAACTCTACATGCCCATGGGACGTTACAGCCCTGGCTGTATTCAGTTAATCGGTAAATATTTATTAAGTAAATAGTAGGTGCCAAGCCATATGCTAAGTGCTAGGAACACAAGGAAATGCAAAAGACAATCTTTACTCCCAAGGAGCTCACAATTACCTTCATGTAGTGCTGATGCCAACTATGCCCCATCTACCATTTTTCATAGTTGTTTTTCATTTTATGCAAGCATAACCAAATGCCAGAACCATAGTCTTCCAAATGAACACAGAAATGCAGGACCTTTCGTAGAGACAGTAAATTAAAGCTGGGAGCATAATTTTTCACATAGAAACTTAATATGGGAGTAGTAGATATACTGAATTTTGTTCTTAGAGTGAACTTTTCAGGAAAACCTATTTCCTAATCAAAGAATGCTTGCACCTCATAATGCCTAAAGGTTTCCAGAAGCCACATAAATGTAAGCACTGAAATAAAAACTCTTTTTCTTCTTCATTCACTAAGTATACTCCCTAGCAGAAGGGATAAAGAGTGCAATCTTTTGAACAGTAATGTTTAACTACACAAACAAATCCTCCCCTTTCCTGGGCTCTTTACAATGACTTCGTTATGTTTTATAAGTGAAGTGTGCAGTATTTGTTTGATTCCACATGAAATGAACACATACCAGTGAGGCAGAATATCATTCTCCCTGGACACATAATAAAACTCTTATAAAAATTCTAAAATATAAGTTTAAATAATTTTTGTCTTTAACTCAACAGTTACTTTAAAAATAAAAGACTGACATCAACTTTCTGGAGGGAAAAATATTCAGAACTCTGCCAGTTGTGTCCTCTTGCTTCCACATCACTGCTGCATACACCCACTTAACATTTTTGCTACAAAGGTACAACCCAACCATTACTGAAACCACTGTGGTTTATTCCTAAATTGGAAAAAGCAAAATTTCACATCCTGGCTCTTGTCAGGAAAGAAAAGTACAAATGTTATTCCATTGTCTGTCCTTTATTGTAAAGCACTTTGGAATTAGGCTTTTAATTTTAAGCTCTCATCTACTGACCGCAGTTGGCTAGCCAAGTATGAAACAAAACTGACAACTTCAAAGAGAATACAATTAGTCTCTTGTGTGTATTATTAAATATTAAGACCACAGTTTAATTGAAAATGGGCTAATTGTTTAATACCTATTCAGTCTCACTATCCTGAGAGACTAAATTTAAGAAGTTCTTCCTGCTCCCATCCCCCAAGCCCTAATGACACAAACATAGAAATGAATGAAACAAAGCTCGTTTCCTCACATTTATTCATTTTGTGTCTCCAAGAGAATGAGAGAGCAGGTTACTGAAAGGTCCTGACAAGGGGGAAAGCCATCATGGAAAGAATGTGATAAGCAAGGGGACACAGTCATGCGGAATGCCTAAACTAGGCTCCTTTGTCAGAGTGACACAGTGCTCCAGACCATGCAGAGCCTTACACAGAAAGGAGAGACCATTTTAGAGCTTAGGCATTTAGTCCCCACCAAAAAGTCTTTAACCACTGTTGAGTGAAATCTTTGAAATCCTAAAGAACAACAACAAAATGGAGATGTTTACTAACATTGAATTATGTTCCACATTTCCAGCTAGAAGATTGCTATTTTTCTACACATTAAGGAAGATAGCATATGGTCTAATGCAGGAAAAAGAACACAAGACTGGTACCAGGAAAAGAATTTGATTACATTCCCTTGATTCCAGTTTCCTATTGACCGAGAGACCTTAGGCAAAGTCTCTTTACCACTCTGCAGCTAATTTTCCTCAATTTAAGATACTATTACCTGTTAAATTTGTATCTGGAAGGACTGTAATAACAACTAATGAGACTGTACATAAGTCACTAGATATCTCCTTATAAGGAAGACACCATAATTGTACAAGGTAAGATACGATTGCCGTGAATTCTCACAATGCATTATTCCAGGAAAAAGCTTTACTTCCTAATACCAATCCTTATAAGACTCAAATAAAATTGTAGTTGTGCTGTGCGATTTAATATTCCACAAATGTAGACTTGGTGGGAAAAGCTAAAGATGAAGGAGGAGGGACAATTACTTTTTCCTTAGGATAACAAGAGGTCAGGCTTGTTGGGAGAAAATTATTTCTATACATGTAAAGAAATGCCACCAAAAACCATCTTAAGAGATATGTGAGACAAAAATTATAAAGTCAAATTACTGTCATAAACAAAAGAACCCTAAATAATCCAAATAAATCCAAAATAAAGTGGTCACCTTTTCTGTGCTGAGTTCTGTAGATCCAATTTTCATCATCTTCTACCTGCTGCCCACAAATTGATAGCTCTCCATCACTGCGAAACAACCTCTTTGTCTGCCTGGACAAGGAGGAGAAATTTATCCAGCTTACAGCACGTGAGAGAGAACCTGAGCTTGGCTTGAGTCTGAAGGAACCTGAAGCGCACTCCTTTTTCATCTTCTTTTACATCAGAATTTACTGTACACAAAAATCAGCCTAAACGAAAAGCTCTCTTTCAAAAAGTTGCTCCTGGCCCTTAACAAAGTGCTCTCCTCACCTTCCTGCTAGTTAAGCAGCATTCTGTGCAAAATCCAAAAGGGTTGTTACTTCTGGCCATTCCTTTAAAAGAATGAGAGGAGGGAGTGAGAGGCAGAGTCTGAAAGGGGTATCCAGAAAAGGGAGTAAAGAGCAACACTGTGTTTGAACTAGTCACACTTCTTTGGTACTTGGTCACTAAGTTGATAAAATCTTCCCAAGTCCTTTTCCTCGGGGATGTTTCGGCCACAACCAAACATAACAGAAGAAAAGAAAAACAATCAAAATGAAGCAGGATCTTGGTTCCAGAAAAACTTAAGACTTTGTGCAGCATAGCACCAAAGCACACCCATTTGTTCCTTGTGCACCTAGCCTCCAAGACTGTAATCTTACTCCTCTCCCAGGCATCTTTCTCCCACAGGGACTGCAATCCAGCCTGCTGTTGCATAAGGAAGTAACTCCTCCTTGCCCTGGGGAATAAAGACAGTTTTAACTTGGGGTCCCAGTTTGCCGAGCTCCCACAAAAGGCAACACTTCTCCCACCCAAACAGGTTACTGGAGAAAAATCAAAGCTCTCCGTTCCTTCACACCGACACAACTCAATCATCAACCCTCCCACTTGGCATTCCTCCTTTTCTCCTTCCTCTCTATGAAAAAGACTCCACAAACAATAAAACAGGCTGCGTGGCTATTGCTTGGATTACAGAGTAAGCACTAGAGTGAAATACGATAGGCTCTCTCACATACTAAAGGCACCGCATTGGAGGCTGAAATCTCCGCCTTTCCACAGCCAATATCTCGGCTGCAGAGCAAACTTCGGAACTCCTCTCCCGGGCTGGGGAAAGTGCAAGTGTTTCTGGAAACTACCAACCCCTAAACAAGTAAATAAGAAATGAGCGGGTTTATAATCAGACTTCCTGATATGCAGGATCTTCATATGTAATTTTAATGATTTCTATCACAGAGAACTGCGGATTTCTGATTTTCATAAACAAATATAGTATGGATGTGTGACCCTTTGAGCTGTCATAGCATCACTTGAATGCATAAATCCAAGTAGCTGTATTTCTAACAAGGCTAATAATACAGCTATTAGACCCCATTAGGCAGTACAGAGGCAAAGACGCTATCCTGGCCTGTCTGGCTAGTACTCCCTGTCACTAGCAGACGGGTGCAAAAAACATAGACCATCAACATTCTCCCATTCCTTAAGAGATAAATAAGGCCACTAGTGGTACTTAGAACACTGGATCACCTCTCCGCTCAACTCCAGTGCCAGCCATCCAGAGTTCTAAATAGTCATAGTGCCCCAGAATTAACAACAGGTGTGTTACAATAGCAGCCCAGAACGACATCTTCCAGTTCTACTATTCATCGCAGTCAAATGGGCCAACATTTGTGAAAAGAGAACTGACCTGTGGCAGCAATAAATCCATGGTAATCATATAATCATTAAAAAGAGATATGAGAATATACCTCTATCTTTTATTTCCAGACTTGGGGGGCAGTGGAAGTCAGATTGAATTTATGTGTTGACTAGCTGAAATACCTTTTCCCCTCTCTTTTTAGTCCTAGTTACGATAGATGGTTCTCTCTCTCTCTCTCTCTCTCTCTCTCTCTCTCTCTCTCTCTAGGATTGGGGATGGATATATTAGTCAATGAAGATGAAGTAAAAAAAAATTCAATAAGAAAAAAAAAAGAGGATCATGCCCTGCATATCCTTTATGCTATTAGAGCCAATAGCACTTTTCACACGCAGCCCCAGGTCAATGCCCGCTTTGCTTACAGAGCTTTTGTGTAGTAATGTTGAAAACAAAGAGCAAAGTGAAAATAGATGTAAAAGAAAAATGTGGGTGAAAATTGAGCTGGGTAAGCAATGTTCCAAGAACAGGGCTTTACATCACACACATTCTCCAGTTCTGTGAGATTTTAAGCAAAAATTCTTCAGTAAACCTAGACAATGAATATTGGAAAGTTCATCAGCTAAGTAATCACACTAAGCAAGACTGCAGGATGGAAAATGATTTTGAGAAAAAAATATCATTTAGTTTCATTTTATTATTTTTAAGCTCTGGAACATTTTTGTATATGCACCCCTTTGATAGTCTGGTGAAACCTATAGACCCATTTCTCAGAATATTGTTTTTAAATGCATAAAATAAAATACATAGCATTACAAAGGAAACCAGTTATACTAGGGAAAATATGTAATTTTTTCTATCCAAGTTCACTGACCCCCTGAAATCTATCAATGGAGATGAAAGAGAGGTATGTTAAGAAGGCTTGACCTAATATAACCTCCTCATTTTATAGGCACAAAGAAGGAAATGACTTGTTAAGGGTCACAAAGCAAATATCAGGAAAGAGAACCCAAGTCTCCTGATTCTTACTTAGGAAACCAGAACTCTTTCTAAGAATAGTAAAATGCATACAAAAGGTACTTCTTTAAAGGAATATCTATGATAACTAGAAGCACTAATATGTAAATACATAAAAATACTGTCTTTTATTATTAAACAAAGATAATTAGATTGATCCATCTTCAGTAGACTGTTTTTCCACTTCTGTGCATGTGTTTTTTCTTGAGAGGATAAAACAGTTCTTGAGGACAACAGCCTTGTCTTTTTCAGTAGTTTCCAAGTGTCCAGCAGATTGATTTAATTATAGTAATAATTAGAAATTATGATTATGCAATAATTATAAAGATTATAATTATATATATATATATATATTAAATAAATGCTTGGTGAAGGAACCAAAAACAGAAAAGGAATTGAAATGTTGGTTATCTCTCTCTCTCTCTCCATACACATGCGTGTGCACACACACACACATACACACACACACACACACCACACACCACACACACACGTTAAGCACCTGTAAATGATATAGTCTTATCTGAGATTAACAAAAATTTTAAGAGCCATTAAGAACTACTGAAAAGTTAACGGACCTGAAAGGAGCTCATCATGAGTAAACTGATGTACCTTCCTTCCAATAACCCCAGTAAAGAAAATAACAGCAATTGACGTAGATGAAGACTGTAACCCACTTTGATGAGTTAGTGAAATACAGAAAATGAAATACTACTTGAACAAAGGTTTGTTTAACTAACTTATCTAAAGTTAGTAGTAACAATCTTAATGGCTCTGAATTGTCCTATTAATTAAACAAGGGTTCATAGAGCTTTTTATCTAGGTAGCTAATGTCACAAGATTATGGAATTTTTGAAGAGCCCAACCCTTACCTGAACAAGAAGAATCCCTCCTACAGCATATATGACAAGTGGTCTTCCAGTCTTTGCTTTAAAAACCTTCATTGTCACAAACTCATTATCAGCAGAGAGAATCCATTCCAATGTGGCAATAGCAATAATTACCAGGAAACTCCTTTAAATCAATACTAAATTTGCTACTTTACAATTTTGAACCACTGCTCTCAGTTCTTTCCTCTAGGTACAAAAAAGATAAGCCCAATCCCACTTCCATGACAGCCTTTCAAATAATTAAAAAACAGAAAGCATTAGACCCTTCCTCAGGTAGACTTTTGACCAATTTAACAGGACCTTCGATCAGTTCTGGGACCTTTCATTATCCATGTTACCCTCTTATTTAGGATCTCCAATTTAATCAAATGTCCTTTCTCAAACATGGCCCCTAAAATACAATGTGGTCAAAGGCAGACTGATAAGTGACATTGTCATTTCCCTAGTGCTGGACACCATGCTTCTCAATACAAGTTTAAGTTAGCTTTTTTGGCTGCCTTATCACTCTTGACTCATATAGAATTTTCAAATTTACTGAAACCCTAGGTTCAACTTCAGGTAAACTGCAATCTGATATTCTGGAACTGAATTTTCTGACAAGTACAGTAATTTATACTTATCCATATTAAATTTCATTATTAAAGTTATTCCAAAACTGTAATCTATCAAGATCATTTTGCATGCTGAACTTGTCCTTCCTATCTTTGTGTTATCATAAATTCCATGAGCCTGCCATCTATGCCTTTATCCAAGTGATAGATAAAAATGTTAAACAGCACAGGGCTAAGCAGAGATTATCACTAGGTCACTCTACCAGGGACCACCTTTCAAGCTGATATTAAACCACTAAATGATCATTCTTTGGGTTTGTCCAAAGTCAGTTTGGATCAGTTTCATTTAAACTCATCTTACTATTTTTTAATTAGGGCAATTGCCCTTCTTCAATCCTACCATTACATCTGTCATTTTCCACACTCTTCCACAGGACCATGAGTCTAACCCCTTCATTTTATATATGAAGAAACTGAGGCACAGAGAGGTTAAATGATGTGCCCAGGATCATACAGCTAGTAGGTATCTGAAGCAGTATCTAAATTCAGATCTTCCTGAATCCAAATCTAGATCCCCATTCACAACTTCTTCTTTCAAAGATCAGTGATGGTAGCTCAGGCACGATGCTCATAAATTCTTTTACCACCCTAGGATGTAGTCTATCTGGG
This sequence comes from Bettongia penicillata ogilbyi, assembly GCA_023548195.1. Lineage (NCBI taxonomy): Eukaryota > Metazoa > Chordata > Mammalia > Diprotodontia > Potoroidae > Bettongia > Bettongia penicillata. The sequence continues at coordinate 7,183,910 of JAJHZJ010000147.1, forward strand.
ACTTAGGCAAAACCAAGGTGTTGCTCTACAACTATTTGTATACTTATCTTGAGTGCCAACTCATTATTTTTCCCTCTTCTCCCTTCCAACTTATGGTTATTTTCCTTGGTAGAAAAAACAGAAGCAAACTCTACTCTCAACTAATCATATTATTATTGGGCAAAGAAATGTCCCAAAACAAATATCACAGTTAACTGAATCTAATTCCGTCAAATAGTTCTCATGAAAATTTTTCCTAACACATACTATATATTCGTCTACCTTCTCAAACTTAGAATGCTGAACATTTTCTTAATGACAGAATCATAACAAACAACTATTACTATGTGCTGTTATTGTGCTGACTATGTGCTGACTCTTCATGACCCATCTGTGGTTTTCTTGGCAGAGACACTGGAGTGGTTTGCCATTTCCTTCTCCAGATCATTTTATAGGTGAGAAAACTGAAGCAAACAACGTTATGTGACTTGCCCAGGGTCACGCAGCTAGTAAGTGTCTGAAGTCAGATTTGAATTTAGGAAAATGAGTCTTCCTGACTCCAAGCCCAGCATTCTATCCATAGTACCACATAGCTGCCCAACTTTTACTACTGATATTACTGTGTGCTAATAGAATTCTATGCTAACTTTTTAGTTTTTCTTCTCTCCCTTGACTTGGCTATTAGCTATTAATTATGTAATTCTGCCTCCATTCTCCTTTTCATTCACCCACTAATTAGTTGTTCTTAATCCATTATGGTTGGGAAAACAAGTGACCAATCTTGGTAGGGTTTTTTTAATGTGGTATAAAATAAAAGCCAATAAGACTGGGCATAAGGGCCTACAGAGTAAATAATTCATTTATATAGCACTTGACCATTTGTAATGTGCCTTACACACAAACCTGTAAGATAGCTAGCTAAGTATCATTGTCCTCCTTTTTCAGAAGAAGATAAAAGAGCCTCAGGGAGGCTGTCACTTGTTCATGGTTCTGTTCCTATTAGTGTTTAAAGGACTCAGACACAAGTCTCCTGACTCCAAGTCCTACCCTTTCCACCATATCACACTGAGCAAAATGTTACAAAGGCCATAAGACAATTATTTAAGGTGTTCTTTGATCTTTTTCCCTGTCATATGGACTTGGGAACACAAGGAAGTGGGATGCTTGAAGACTGAATTCCGGATAAATGAGGCATATGTAGTTTATTTAGTTTGCTACCTGATTTTTTTAAGGCTCTTGGCAAAGAAGATTATGTTTCCACTGACAAGAGGATAATGGAAAATTACCTTAGATGGCAGTGGGAAGCAATCAGCCAAGAGAAGAGACTAAGGTCAAGGACCAGCAGTTCCTCTGATCTCCAGGTCCACAAACAAACACAGTAACCCTTCATTTACTCCTTTTCCTTGTCCCTACTCACTCAGGTAAATTTGGAAATGCAGACTAAATTGAGAAGTCTAAAGGTAGTTATGCAGAAAAATGTGAAATGCAGAGAGACAGAAAAAGGTGGAGAAATTAGAGAGAAAATTGTCATCCTATACTATGCCCCTGAGACTAGATAGGAAGCTGCTAGCTAAGCACTATATCAGATTACCAAATGAATCAAGGAAGCATAGCAAAGTGACCTTTGGCTCCTGGGACAGAGTACAGTAGGTTCTCCAACTGTCATCTTCTGTAAATAATTTAAGAGGTAGATTTAAATGTAAATGTCCCTGTGAGGTAACGAATACACTCCAGGAATAAGAGGCCTTTTCCAGGGTCCAGAAGTAAACAGATGAAACCAAGTATGATAAAAATTTAGAACATGAGGCACATATTGTGAATGTGCGCACGCACACACACACACACACACACACACACACACACACACACACACACACACACACACATACCATAAGAGATTTAAGTCTAAGGTTAAAAAACTCCCACATAAGGAATCTCTTCACTACCCTATCAACAAGATGAAACAAAAACACAGCCAAGTTCCTATTCTTAGGTGCTTTTCTTTTGAAATTTTAAGAAATTAAAGCGTTTCCTTTTAGGCAGATATGCTTTGGGTTAAGCATTTCAGAAAATCAGGAACTCTCACTGACATTAGCAATTTTGTCCTTTTTTCATATAAAGATCAAAAGGAAACAGTACTATAAGCATGACTATAAAACTCTTTCAATATTTTCTTGTCTGGAAAGTATTCTTGCACATAAATGCGCTCTTCCAAATTAGCTATATAATTGTCACAAGATAATTTGATACACAAGCAAAATGGCAGTGTATCATTGCTCTCAGTCCCCAGAGGCCAGACGTTGTGTTCGTCCTTCATGGCCGAAGAAGACCGTGCCATTGGAGAAATGATAACATGACTTGCACTTGACTGTTTTGTTTGAGTGAGGGAGGGCTGTGCAGGTCCACCAGCCTCACTTCTCCTCCAAAACCATCTGAATCTAGTGATCAGATATTCATCAGGATGACTGGACATGATTCAGGATGAGGCAATTGGGGTTAAGTGACTTGCCCAAGGTCACACAGCTAGTGAGTGTCAAGTGTCTGAGGTAAGATTTGAACTCAGGTCCTCCTGACTCCTGCACTGGTGCTCTAGCCACTGCACCACGTAGCTGTCCAAAGAGGCTAAACATATTGTAATAGTGAAAACAGTCAATCTCCCATGTTAAAATCTGGTGCTAGGAGAAAAATAAAACTCTCCTTGCTAGATAATTTGGTAGGTAATGGTGACAGAAATGCTAATATTGCTCCAACCTTTCTAAAAACATGTTCCCATTCTTCTGGTAAAGTACCTGCAAAAAGAGGACTTTGGCATGACAACTGTACCTCCATGCATTTGTATAAACCATTCCTTGCTCCACCATGTACAACAATGTATCTTCTGGACTAAGTTATTTAATCTAAGTCTCAATTTTCTTATACATAAAATGAGGACAATACTTGCAGTGCCTAACCTCAAAAGTACTGCTGTGAGGCTCAGATGAAATAACATTTAAAAGTGCTTTATATAGTTTATCATATATATTATATTTCATATATACATAAGGTATTTATACTATTGTATTAGAAAGATGGTAGCTTCTTTGCATTCCCTAAGATTACCTTCCACTTATATGGCATACATTTTATATGTTTTATATATAGCTAACCCTAGGATCTCAAAGTCTACATGCTGTGGCAAAGCTCAGAAAATTGGAAAGATCTGAACAGGGGTTTAAGCCTATATGTCTGTCATCCAAAGTCCAGCACAGCTAAATCTGGAGAGATTTATCACCAGAAGACTGGCCATCAGATGACAATTTTTCTTCTGACTGCATCACTATTAAAGATAATTTACTAAGACACAAAAAAGTTTTATAGGTGGGGGAAATACCTAGATTTGTGATAGTATGTATCCTTGAAGTAAAATGAGAAATAATTTTTTAAGCAGATACAATTCTAATATTATATACAGAACTGACAATTCTATTTGAACAGAAATAAAAGCACCAAAATTTTATAATTAGTTTGAAGGAAAAAAAGGATGACAATGGTAAGTGTCCAAAGTTCTGCCAGTTTGGGATCATGTCTTCACTTTCCTTGACACACTTTATTTCGCAGCCAGACTGCACAATCAAGTGTTGGAAGTGAATCTAATCCCTGCTTCTGACACCTACCAGTTGTATAATACTGGACAAGTCAGCTAACTGATCTCTGTCACAAGTTCTTTGTATGCAAAATGTAGATGAAAATAGAACTTAGGTCACAGGATAGGATAATATATGTAAAATACTAGATATTAGTAATTATTATTGTTTTTCCTCATCTACCTAAAGTCTAATTTCAAAATCTGGTCAGACCTCAAGGATACCAAGGTCATCCGCTGCATCTTGAGCCATCAACAGGCATCTTTGACTTTTGTCTTGCCCATGGGTGTAGAACCTGAGACCTCAAAGCCACACGTGGCCCTCCAGGACCTCAAGTGCAGCCCTTAGAAAATCCAACTCCAAGAAGTTTGGATTCAAAGACCTTGAGATCACATGTCCCACACCCTCTTCTTGCCAAAGGACTCTTAAATCTCTGGAAGAGGCAGTGAGGCTGATAACTTAACTCTGCTTTACCTAATACAATTTGCATGAGAATAAAAAGAATTTCCAATCACCTCTCCAATATCAAAAGATTTCTATTGCTCGTTTCAAACAGCAGCACACCTCAAATGGAAAAGCATCCTGTACACAGTGTAGATTATGTCTGTGGCCAACAGTTTATTTTGAGAGAATGTATTTGTCCTGAGCCTGTAAGAGTGACCACTATTGCAAATGCTCCTTCCTTGTGGAGATTTTGCCCTGGCTGCATCTGACAGACTCTGTAAAGGTAGATTCTCTTTAGCTCCTTAGACAAGATCTAAACAACAAGCTAATGATGTATATCTGAGTCCTAACAAGCAGTAGTTTTGGATTGTTAACTGCGAAGATTCCGGATATATCCTAATTTTAATGCCTACTGATGTAATTAAGCAGAGAGAATATAAAATCATTTGCTGACACAGTTCTCTGCCTCCTATTGATGAGCCCCTATAAAGCCCGGCACTCATATTCAATTATATCTTCCATACATATCAACTCAGCAGACATCCCTTATTGCAAGAAGGACAGGAGTAAAATGAATGTAGTAATTTTGCAGAAATTTATCTTGGACTATCATATCATGTGAAAGGGAGAAAGTGAGAACTCTTTATCAGTCATGGCTCATATTTTGTTTCTGGACCTTCAGATACACTGAAAAGGCAAATGAACACTTGAACTAAATTGTTAGTCTATGCTGCTCAAATGATGACTGAAGTGAATGTTCAATGGTATTTCTGAGAAGCAGTCAGAAAGTACTACCGAAGGATGCTAAACTGAATTTATATTGCAGGATGTCTGTAATTGTGCATATGTATGAGCATTAGAAGTAGCATGGCATAGTTAATTCAGAAGCTGAGTTTGAATTTAGGTTCTGATATCTACTTGTTGTGTGGCCCTAGAAGGGATATTTCCTCTCTTTAAGCCTCATGGTCTCACAGGTTGTTGCGAGATTAATCAAAACATGAAAAGTGTTTTATAACTTAAGTGTTTTATAACTCTTAAAGTCCAAAGAATGGAGACATCTATAATATGTTAGGTCTAGGAATGGGGATATGTTGATTAATAAAGGATCAGTACATGGATAATAGATGGATTACCAACTTTCAAAGAATTAGAATACAGTAAAATACAAGTGACATTAGAATCATACACATATTTTTCCTTTGATGATTGAGAAGGCACTTAAGATCTTGCATAACATAAATTTCCAGGAGGGACAGTAAACAGGTTACAGGTAAACACTGATAACAGATTTCCTTAGCTGCTGAATCTAAAGCAACACAGTTACCCAGAATGTGCAGAATACATGGGTGTGTGTGAAAGAGTGGACGTTGGGGAGGGTGAGAAGGAAAGGGAAAATTCTCCCTACTACTGAAATGCTTTTTTTCCAAGCCCACATCTGACCTTTATACTCCACTATTCAAACTCCCATTGCTTCCTATAGACTCTGAGGTCAAATATAAACTCCACTGTTAGGTCTTTCATAATCTAGCACCCAAACTACCCTTGACTTCATATCACTCCCATCTAAGCAAGCTCTAGCCCAGGGCTTCTTTTTCCACTTACTACCCCTAGTCAGCACTTTTTAAAGTAGCAGCCCCCAGCTTAAGAAGTGCTGCTCCAGACAAGCCAGATCGGCCTGTTCTTCTTGTACAGTATGCTAGGTTATCCCTGTGCCTTTGCATTGGCTCTTTTCTGTGCTTAGAATTCACTCCCTCCTCCTCTCTGCCTTGCAGAATCTCTAGTTTCCTCAAGGTTCATCTGAAATATCACAGGAAGCCTTTCCTTATCCCCTTTTCCTCACAAATTTTCACATAATGTAACTAGAGATTTCCAAGCTATCTCGGGTAAATTGTAAGCTCCTCAGCAATAGAGGCTATTTAGCATTTGTATCCATATCTGAAGTACAAAGGATAACACATACTAGGTACTTAATTAATGCTTGCTGATTGATCTTGTGATCAAAAGAAGAATCATGGCCCATTTGAGCTAGGCACTGAAGGGATAGTTAAGCATTCAGTTAAGTCTCTGTCAAAGGGCGAAGGAGTAAGTAGAGGGAAACAGAAGGAAACGGTATGATTGAAAATAGTCACTCTGAAATGCAAGACATGGTCAAAAATAAACATGAGTCTAGCCTGTCTGATTTATAGGGCACGTGAAGGGAGGTAGGAGATACAATCATAACTGGATCAGACTGGAACCTGATCCAGAAAGGCCTTGAAGACTAAGCCAAGGAGTTTGAAATGGGAGGTAGCAACGGTGCTGGGCAGAGCTTCTTACACCTTACTCTGCTCCATGTATGTTATTATCTAGTGACTCTGGTTTCCTTGCTATCCCTCTACTCTGAACACCTTCACAGTGCCTGGCATACAACCTGACCATGATCATACAGCTATACGTACCAGAGTCAAGACTTGAACTCCAAAGACATCTATCTACTATGCCATGAAGCTATCCATCAAACACATATTAGGTAAGCGTTTGCTGAACTAAATGACCTGAGAATGATTGTGTGAACCATTAGACAATGTATTAACCTTCTCAAGACACCATTAATTTTTTTAGAATTGCTCTAAGACAACAAAATGTCCTCACTTCATCCCCCCCAAAAAAAACAATTTAAGAACTAGGAGAATAAGACATATAATTCAGTCAGAAAACATTATTTAAGCAGAAACAAAGAGCTTGAAGTTTGATATTCTCTCACAGCTATATTGGAAATGAGCAAGTTTCAATATATACCACAGGAGAAGTTTAAATTCAATTCTATGAACTTTTAAGCCTACTCTGTGGCTGAAAAAGATGTGATTTTTGGCACCTCTCACAAGTCAATTTACTTGATCTTTCTTGAATATGAAGGATATTAGTAAATATTGCCCTCAAGGGCTCATTTTTCTCAGATAATGCGTACCTTTGCATAAGGTCATGACCCTTCTCTCAGACAGACTTTATTAACTTTTTAATTAACGTGCCACATTTCCAGATACTCTCATTTTTGTTAAAGTGTCCAAAAAAGCCAAAAACCACTTCTTTAAATCCTGAGAGAGAATTTCTTTTCACAAATTTAACACTAAGTATACTACAATCCAAAATGAAGTATCTTCATTCCAGACTAGTCCTTATCCTACCCATCTACTCTTCTGTTGAAGGAGTTTTAATCTTATACACCACAGCTCTCTCAAGTGTCATAATCATAATCAAAATTCCCATTTACATAGTACTTTATCCACTATATAAGAATATACAGGACTTCTGTGTCTGGTCCCTCATCCTGCCAGGGGATCCTCAGAATCTTCCTAAGACAGTTCAAATGGAAGCGATTCAGTTTCCTGGAATGGCACTGGTAGACTGCCCATGTTTCACAAGCATGTAACAATGAGGTCAGTACAATGGCTCTGTAGACCTTCAGTTGGTAGTCAGTCTAATAACTCTTCTCTCCCAAACCTTTCTTCAGAGCCTCCCAAACACTGAGCTAGCTCTGGCAATGTGCGCATCAACCTCATTGTCAATGTGTGCATCCCTGGAAAGTACACTACCAAGGTAAGTGAATTTATAATCCACAGCATTCAAAATGTCTCCATTTGTTGTAACAGATGGTTCCACATGTAGATGGTGTGGTGGGGGCTGATGGAGCAACTTTGTTTGTTTGTGTTAATTATTAGGCCAAAATTAGCACAGGCAGCAGAGAGTTGATCCATTCTTTCTTGTATCTCAGCTTCAGAGGCTGCACTGAGTGCACAATCATCTGCAAACAGAAAATCATGCACCAATACTCCCTCCACTTTGGTCTTGGCTTATAGCCTTTTTAAATTGAAGAACTTGCCATCAGTATAGTAGCTGACCTTGATGCCGTGTTCATCCTCATTGAAATCATTTGTCAATATGACTCAAAACACCATGCTAAAAAGTATGGGAGCAAGCACACAGCCCTGTTTCGCTCCACTGGCAACTGGGAAGACACAAGAGCTTTGTCCATTATCTAGAACCTGGGCAAACATGCTATCATGAAATTGATGTACCATATTGATGAACTTCTCTGGGAAACCAAATTTTGAAATAATTTTCCATAAGCCCTCACAAAGTGTCAAAGACCTTGGTCAGATCCACAAATGTTGTGTACAAACCTCTGTTCTGCTCCTGGCATGTCTCCTGGAGCTGTTGGGCAGTAAATACCATATTGACTGTTCTTTGACCCTTTCTGAAGCCACACTGGCTCTCAGATATATGCCAGGTATATATCTAGGATATCATATATCTGTTATGGATTATATGAGCTGTAAAGGACCTCAGAAATCCCTTCCCATTTTACACCTAGAGAAATTAAGGCCAGAATAAGTTAACAAATTATGTCACAAAATGTTAGTAAGGAGCAGAATCAGAATGTGTACCAGGTCCTCCAAATCCAGTGTACCTGTCACTTAAACAGGCAAAGGGAATGTGAGTCAAGGACGTAAAACAGGAGACATCACAAGCACAGGTAACAATGAATACAGCATTTTGGCTGAAGTGGAGGGGGTTCAGTTTGAGCAGGGGAGTAGTGAGAGATGGCTTACTTGCTCCACTGCTAAAAGGATGAAGATCTACGCACTACATGTAACAATTGAAGAAAAAACATGCTAGCATAAGAGCACTTTTAATGTCTTGTTCAGGTGTTTTACACATTTTTCATCTTGTAACAAAGGGAGACCATAGGACAAAAAAAGGGAAGAAATTGTAGTGATTCAAAACCCGAAAACATCACTACCACAGTATGAGTACTAAGTGTTTTTAATTTTCAACTAAGAAAGCTTAAAATAAATGAGTGAAGGAGGCAGAGGCAAGATGGCAGAGTAACAAGAAGCATTGTATCTGGGCTCCCAGCCACCAAACCCCTCCAAACAGACCTAGAAATGCACCAGACAGAATCCTGAAGGTTGGCATAGGGAGATAAGAAGTCTACTGATACTAGAGATAAGGTTCAGGCTCAAACACATCGGGTCTAAGCATATCAGTGTCTAGAGAAAGCCTATATACCAGGGCAAGAGGAGGTCCCAGACTGATACTGGGACACCCCCAGACCAATACAGGCACAATGACAGGAACAAGTGCCAACGAGGAGCTTTATTGCCAGGGTAGGCTGAGAAAGGGCCCTATCTTTGTGGTTAGAGCAGCAGACAGCAAGATGCCCATGTAGGGATTAGGCTATGTACTGAGAAAGGAATAAGATCAGAAGCCAGCAGTAGTGGTTTAACTCAGATCCCAGGAGCAAAGTGGGATCCCAGTTCAAGCATCTAGCCCAACTTGGAGAAGAATAACCAGGGAGGAATCCCAGAACAAGGTGGAACCTGTAGTTCTGTCACTCTGAACCAAAAGAACTTCCTAGCTAGCTGAACAGAATTCTAGTGTTACTCTGGCAAAAACGAAGGTCAGGAACTTGCAGATCTCGAACCAAGTGGCTAGCAATCAGACTTCAGCCTAGATCAGAACAGTCTGAAAGTAGTGAAAGATTGCAAATCTTTGCAAAGATTGCCTGTCCCTGAGAAACTGGAATAACACAACACTTAGGAAAACACCAAGAAGAGAAGGCCAGACCTTCCCTCTACAAGTGTGGCAGAATCCAGTCCTAACATCAAGTCTAAAATCAGGAAGTAACCTGGAAGACTGAACAAACAAAAACAATAATGAACATTGTTATGGTTGTAGGGACACTTAAGAAGAAGGAAAAATAAAAAGAATGATTTTAAAATATCTACAAACTAAGTCTCAGAAATACACAGGTTGGGCATAAATTCAACTAGAATTCTTGAACAAGATGAAGCAATAGATTTTTTTAAGGGTTTATTTATTTTGAGAGTATTTAGTGAAAAATGAAAAAGAAATGACAGCTAAGAAAGAGGGGGAAATGGAAAAAGCAATTAACATTTTGGCCCAAAAAATAACTTGTCCAAGCAAGAAAGTTCCTGAATAGAATGGACCAAATATTGAAGCCAATGGCCCCCACATAAGGCAAAAAACCAAAACAAAATAAAACACCATTAAAATAATGGTAAAAGATTGGAAAATGGAAAAACACAAATAGAATCTCACTCTTTAAAAAATGAGAAAAGTCATTGCACTATAAGAACACGATAACCAAAAAAGCACCTAGACATCATATTTCAAGAAATCAAAAGAAAACTGCCAAGATCTCTTACAACCAGGGTCAAAGTGCAAATATAAAGAATCCACCGATCATCTCCTAAAAGAACCCTAGAAATGTAAACTCCCAAGAACATCATAGCTAAAATCCAGAGCTTCCAGGTCAATATGCTGCAAGTAGCCAGAAATACCTCAAGTACTGAGGAGCCACACCCAGGATCACATATGATTTAGCGGCTACTGTAAAGCAACTCCTATAAAGAAGCAAAGAATTTGGAATATGATACTCCGCAAGGCAAAGGATATGGCTTGCAGCAAAAAATATCTTACCCAGTTAAACTGGAATAAAAATGATTAAGGAGGAAAAAAAAATGGATCTTTAATGAACCAGAGGACTTCTAAACATTCCTGATGAAAACAATAACAAAAACTAGAGATGAATAAAACCTTTGAAGTTCAAAGGAGATAAGAGAAATATTAAAAAGCATCAATGAAAAATTATAATTGGCTTAACCAGGATAAACTGCTTACATTCATGTAGGGATATGATACTTGTCCCCTCTAAGTACTATCATTGTCAGGGGTCATAGAGGAAGTCTAATTAGACAAGGTCTAGGAGTGGTTCTTTATGTTTTGATGGGCTTAAGAGAAGAATGGAAAGAGGGAGAAGACTATATATATACTTAGTGGAATGTGGGAGGAAAAGGAAGGGTAGGAAATATTCTTATATAATCAATGTGCACAAGAAGAAATCTATACAAACAAGGAAGTAGGGGAGTACCTGACACTTCAATCTCATTCTCAAGTGAATTGATTAAAAGGAATAAAGAATAGAGAAAGAGAGAGACAGAGACAGACAGAGACAGACACAGAGACACAGAGAGACAGAGACAGAAAGAGAGCTGGATTTCATTCAACTGAGAAATAGGAGGGGAAGGGAAAGGGGATAGAAGGAATTAGAAGCAAGACATGTTAATCAACCAATCAATAAACATTTAATAAGTGTGCACTTGGTTAAGTTCTGGGGATACAATAAGAGACAAAAGACAGTGCCTGCCCTCAGAAAAGACAACAAAAAAATTAGTACAAATGACTTACATTCAGGATAAATAGAAAATACTTAATAGAGGGAACCCACAAGATGGTACTTTAGTTGGGACTTAAAGGAAGCCAGAGAAGACAGTAGGGGAAGATAAGGGAGAGAATTCCAAGAATGGAAATGCCTGGAGCCAAGAGATGAAGTGTCTTGTTCATAGAACAACAAGGAAGCCAGCGTCACTAGATTGAAGATTACACTATGGGGACTGAGGTGTAAGAAGAATAGAAAGCTAGAAGGGAGCTGGGTTATGAAGGGTTTGATGCTGGAGTCAATGGGGAGCCCCTGGAATGACATGGTCAGACTTGTGCTTTAAATCCCTTCAGTGGCTGAATGAAGGATGGATTGGAGTGGAGAGAGATGGGACGGTCAGACCCATCAGCAGGCTATGTTAGCAGTCCAGGTGTGAGGTGATGAGGGCCTGCACTAAAGTGGTAGCAGTGTGAGGGGGCAGAACAGGTTGTATTTGGGAATGTGGCAAAAATAAAATCCATAGGCCATGGCAACAGATTAGAAGGGAGAGTTTAGCACGCAAGATGAATTCTGTTTTGGACAAATTGAATTCAAGATGTTTACTGGACATCAAGTTTGAGATGTCTGAAAAGCAACTGAAGATCAGCAGAGAAGTAAAGGTTAGGGCAAGACAGGTAGATTGGAGAACCAATCATCAGTACAGAAATGGTAATTAAATCCATGGAAACTGAAGGGATCACCAAGTGAAGGAGGAAGGAGGAAGAGAAGAACCCTGTGGGATACCTGGATGAGGATGCAGCAAAGGAAATGGGAAGGAACTTCAGACAGGGAGGAGAACCAGGAGAGTGGGATATCTCAAAAACCTAAAGAGAAAAGAGGAGAAGAGTGGGTGATCAGCAGTGTAAAAGGCTCAGAAATGTCAATGGGAATGAGAATTGAGAAAAGGCCATTAGACGGAGCAATTAAGATCCCTGGCAAATTTAGAGAGAGACATTTTGATAAAATGATAAGGTTAGAAACCAGAATGTAAATTGCTAAGAAGAAAGTAAGAGGAGAGAAAGCAGAGGCATCTGCTGTAGAGAGCCTTTTCAAGTTTAGCCACAAAGGAGAAAGGGGATGTAGAATGATTGTTAGCAGGGATGGAAGGATCAAGTGAGGATTTTTTTTCAGGATAGGGTAGACATCAGGTTTGTAGGCTGTAGGAAATGTCAGTCGACAGGTAGAGGTTGAAAATAAGTAACACAATCAGAATGACTGGGGGGTGAGGGGTTGCCAGTCTTGGAGGAGATGGGATGGATTGCTTGAGCAGTTAAGAGGAGTTAGCCTAGGTAAGGAATAAGGTCATCTCATCATGAGAGATGGGTGAAAGAAGAGATAGTGGTAAAATGCATATGAGTGACAGGAGATAAGAGGGAGGAAGACAGAGCTCATGGCAAATGACCTCCATTTTTCTCTGTAAAATATGAGGCAAGGTTGTGAGTGGAGAAGGTGGTGGGAGAAAGAGCCATGGGAGATTTGAGGAGGAAAAAAAAGCTTTAGAAGGGGTTATTGTGTAAAATGGGATAGTGAGTTGATAACGAATTACATTTAGGAAAGTACATCTCTTCCAGAAAAGGCAAATACATCCCATAAAGCTGGTATTGTATGGCATCACAAAAACCTTATAAAAATAAGTACATATCTTTTTAAAAACAGGATAAACAAAATCCAATTATACAATAGTCTTTTAAATTTGCCATCTATTTTCAAATGGAAGTAAAAAGACAAAATAAAAGTCCTGGGTTCAAGTCCTACCTCTGACAAATATATAAATTGTCAGTGACCCAGGCAACTCTCTAAGAGGAAAAGTCACCGTGCAGTAGCTAATCTACAAGTAGGAAAGGTTCATTCAATAGCAGGTTCCCTACATCAATGAAATCATAGGTTTGGACCAAAAACAAAAACCAAAAACACAACCCTGAACTTAGCAGGACAGTTTCTCTCAGCATCTATGGACTAAGGCTACATTTTGGGTTCTGATTAAAGTTTTTACTAGTTCAATCTTGCCAGTTTTTCTCAAATTACAATATTTAAAGGAATAAACAGAGAGAAATAGCACACTAGTCTCCAGGTTCCAAAGAGAAAAGACTAGAAAAATGCAGAACAGGAAATTTATTTCTCCCAGAAGAATTCAACAGAATCAAAGAATTATCATCATACCTCTTTTTGTACTTGTGATATACCTAGCCTAAGGGTCCACAATAAGGCTTGATGCACAAGCAAAGTTTGATTTCGTTTTTTCTCCTTGCAATTTCTAGAATGAATAGGAAAACAAACAAGAAGACAATTTTTTCTTCGTTTCATAATATGAAATCATAGCATTTGAACTGGAAGGAGACCTAGGTGTATAATTTTTAATTAACTAAATGACATTTGTGTCCCAGAATGTTTAAATGACTTGTCTAATACCTGTCAGCTAATGAATAAATAGGAGACTTGAACCTAAAACTCTCTGATCCAATGCTCCGGACTTAGTTCTCAGACATTAACATTGAGGATAGAAAAAATCCCAATTTAATGGAAATTCATTTTAAGAAATTGGAAACTTGGCCAAAATCAATAATACCATTAAATGAGACTAACTTTCCAACTTTTGCCATATCTCTGCTCTGTCAGAAACAACATTTGAAACAAAGGCAATTTCAAGGCACTCGAGTGCTGAGGATTTACTTGTAAGTGGCCACCAGATGGCAGAACAGAACAGAACAGAACAAAAAAGCTACATGGACCAGCTGAAGGTTTAAAACAGGGAGCCGAGTGGTTAAAAGTCAAAACTGAATAATTCTAGGTTAAGATACAAAGATTATACATTACATATCAAAAGGAGCCCAGACAAAGTCAACATGAGGGTAGATTAAAAAGTAAACACAGGACAAAATTCTATGTGCTGTCTCTTTAAACCTGGCTAAATTTGGAGGGCTGGGGAGAGATGTCCAGATCTGATTCTGTACTAAGTCTGTAGATACTCATCTGCAGTTGGGTGGAGAGTCTTGACTTGTGACTTCATCATTTTCAGTAACCCTGGGTGAAGAAATATCCTTTATGGACTCCACCTCTTCTGATGTTTATAGTCTTAGGAAATTGCCTGGGCAATGAAAGGTTAGATAACTTACCCAGAGTCACACAGCCAGAGGCAAGACTCACCTCAGGTGATTTTCTAACATTCACATTCAAGCAAAATACTAACAAAATGAAGAGTTTACATATTCATCGAATAGGAAAAGAATTTTAGCATAAAAATATAAATTTTGAATAATCTTATGAATTAGTTTGACATCTCTGTTTCTGAAGGAAATTATCTGTGGAACAAGTCCTTTGGTGGGAAGGGTGGTGAACTCTTGGTGTGGGAACTTCCTCCATCTACATAGCCTGGCCTCCAGTTCCCTGGAGGTAATGAACAATTTAGTGACTTTCTTAGTCTGTGTTAGAGATAGGACTTAAACCCAGATTTCCCTGACATCAAGTCCAGCATGTAATCCACTAATCCTATTGTTTCACTTCCTCCCCTGTCTCACAACTACAGAAATTCATTATCTTGTGTAACAACGGCCATATCCTCACAGGATTCATTCTCCACATACTCTAGAAGTCGAAGCGCTTAAAGGGAACTTCCTTGTTCTGAGTCAGCAGCTTTCCTTGTCTGCTATTAGCTACTGAGTCAGCTAACCAAAATCTCTGTGAAATCAGTTTTAGTGGAAGTGGAGGCATGGGGGATGGGGGAGGGAAAAAGGTTTTTAGAATTCTCCAGGAATCAAATCTAGAAGCAATTATAATATATATCAGCCAATTACTTGAGTTTGGATAAACCCACTAAGGCTGTACAATTTTATCAGCACAGGGAACTTCCTCCACTTAAGCAGATCCAACTTGTCTAAGACTTAGGAGATGAGTTCCAGAGTTAGTTATGTAAGATACAAAAGGTCTAAGTGAATTGCCCAGGGACATTGAGCTATAAATATCCCAAATAAAATCTGAAAGCATGGTTTCCCAAATCTATCTCTAGCATTCTGCCATTATGCTTCATATTTAAGACAAAGTAATAGAATTTTAAAGGTGGACTAGGGCCTAGGTCACATAGTTAAACCTCGACTTATAATTGAGGGAACGAAGACCTCAAAATATTGGAGCCGTTCCCAAATCACAAAATGAGTTAATGGTAAAGCCAGGGATAGAACTTATTGCCACCTACTTTCTAATCCAGCACTCTTAATACAAAAATCATACTGCTGCTTCCTGACTCCTTTTCTGGCTGTTCATCTTCAAATGCATCCTTAAGTCATATTTTGTTCTCTTTCTCTTCCAAAGAGTTCTGACAGTATCAAATTCATTCATTAATACTGACCATAATGTATTAATATGGTATGAATTTTAGCTTTCAAAGAAAATTTCTAAATTAGCCAAGCCATCTGAAAACTGCTAATCGAATCTAAAAATAAAAGTATATCTAACATTTTTAAACGTTTGCCATCATAGTACAAACATTTGTTTCCAATATAGTATAAAAAAAATAACAGCCCGTTTAGCAGATGAAAAGTGACTCATGGTATTTTATCCAACATTCATTGTTTCCCCAGGCACAATAAACATGTTACATTTCATAGGGTCCTTTAAATATTTACTTGTAGGCAATATTTTTCCTTTCAGGTAAAGGATTATGGTACCTAGCAACGCAAAGAAAACAAGATGGAGATGGTTACAGGCTACAGAGTGTTTTGTTAAAACTTCCCATTCCTCAATTTTACTCATCATAAACTGCAGCAGGAAGCAATGAAGATAAGCTCAGCAGTCAAGAATTAATATTGAGAAAACTCTACTGAATTCAAAGTTTGCAATCTATTTTACACACCAATACTATATTATAGAAGAAAGACAAATCTGCAAATAAAACAGTACAAGACACTTATATTTCTCAATTAGTGGGAAAAGTGATAGATACTTTTTTAAAATTACCATGAAAAATAAACCATTATGAAAAATTTTTAACTATTTACACAGGACAGGATGATAGTATCCTCTTATGGTTTACGTACTGTTTCCATAGGAGATCTGAGTTCTAGTCCTAACCCTAGGTAGTCCTAATTTAGACTAAGCAAGTCTCTTCACCAATGTGGGCATCAATTTCTTCATGTGTAAAATCAGGGATTTTAAAAATTAGGTGCAGCAAAGTGGGGAAGTAAATAGAGTACTGGACCTGGAGTCTGGAAGTCTCATCTTACTGAGTTTGTACCTAGCCTCAGACACTTCCTAGCTGTATGACCCTATTTGCCTTAGTTTCCACATCTAAGAAATTATGTGGAGAAGTAAATGACAAAAAGGTCAATATTTTTGGCAAGAAAACCCCAAAATGGACTCACAAAGAGTCAGACATGAAACCTACTGAACAGCAAAAAAATCAGGGAGTTTGGACTATGGTCTCTTCTAGCTCCATAATTCTAAAATTCTACTAGAAAGTAATCCTCCTGCGGGCAGGAACCACATTGTCTTTATAGCCCAACATTATGCCTAGTGAAATCTGGATCTGCACACTCTAACATTTCTTGATTGAAATCAATACTAAATTTTCTATTCTCTCTAAATTGCAGTAATTTTAAACAATCTGAGATGTCTCCATTACAATTTTTTAAACCATAACAAGAACTTCAGAATCATTGAGATGATATTTGAAAGACAGACTTTTCCATTACTTATGTGAAAGGTGTTTAAAGGAAGCAAGGACAAATAAAAGAACAATACTCGACAGATTATGTAATTATTTAGGCAAGATAAAACATGACTGTTCACAAATGAATTTGGTGAATGGCTAACCCTAAAATGTCAAAGCATCTGCAACATCAATATGATGTTAGACAGCATTTCATTTGCTAAACTAATAATTAAAAAGGATTTTGTTTTCAGAAACTATGCTAGGGTCAAGGAAGGACTGATAGCAGACAATAAAAGAGCAACCCAAGGAATACACTATATTAACAAAGCTGCTCCCTAGTGATCAACAAAAATAGGTTAGTTTATATTAGTTCCCCATTGAGATTCCAGAAAAAAAGTATTTGGAGGACAAAAGCTTCAATGAGAAAGCCATCATACAAGTCTCTTGAGATTAAGAATACGGTAAATTAATTTTGATATTGTATGAGCTTATATTAAAAGAAAAAAACATCTTTATCCTCTCCAAGAAAATATCATGTTGTCAAGATTTTTCTTCTCTGGCAGTTCCTTGAAAGGTTAAAAGATCTAAGTCCAAGTGCAAGAAAAATGTCTTAATAAGTACTAGGCCATAAGGTCTCAGAACATAAATGCTGCAATTCGTTTTTGTTTTTTTTTCAATAGTACTCATCTTACAGGGTACCTAGGTGATCTCTGGATAGAGCACTGGGCTTAGAACCAGGAAGATTCATTTTCATGAATTCAAATCCAGCCTCAGACACTGACTTACTAGCTGTGTGACAAGTCATTTAATCCTGTTTGCCTCAGTTTCCTCCCTCATCTGTAAAATGAAATGCAGAAGGAAATGGCAAACAACTCTAGTATCTTTGCCAAGAAAATCCAAAATGGGGTCACAGATTAAGGCACAACTAAAATAATTCAACAACAGGTAACAATCACCTACTATGTATAAAGAGATATGTGCCAAGTGTATAAATCAAAATTTGAAATACTGCGTGTCCTCAAAAAACCTCACATTTTATAAAACATAAAAATAAACAAATACAATGTAATAAGAGGAGGAAGAGAGTAAGGGAGACAAGGATAGTATTTCTTTAAGAGGACTCACATAAATTGAACAGGGAACAAAGATAAGAATTCTCAGAGGTGAAGAGGCTATTTTTTCTTTGTATATGAATTTTAAATGTAAATTCAACAACACTGAGACATTAATGCAGTTTTTAAAATATTGCCAGCAATTTTCAATAATTCAACTTTATAACTATTGCAAACATACCTGTTAAATTTTTCAGGACAATGCTATATATAGATTTTTCTTTTTAAAAAGTTAATTTCTTATTGACATCAAAAGAAAGTATATTTCACGCACATGAGGAAGACTATATAACAAAAGGTGGGAGGTGTAGGTGGACTAGATAGAGGCAACCCAGTTGAACTCTCTCAATATTCTGCTCAAAACAATTTTGAAAATGCCTCAAATCAAATTTTGGAGCAGCAGAGCCAAAAGATCAGAGTCACATGGCAACATGTGTAGCCAGACCAGTACCTTCAAGAGCTCTCATTCCAGAGGTGGAAAGGAAATAAGGCAACAAGCTAGAAAGACATTACAGGGAACCTGATGGTGACAATGAGTACAACTGGAACTTATTGGCAACTCTATTGTTCATACACAGTTCCGGGTTGCAGTTCCAGAGGGAAGAATAGCATTGGGAGTTGGTCACAAGGAAGCAGAGGCCCTAGTCACAGTACCAAGGCAAAGAGGAGAGCTAGTGCTTCAGTCCAGGATAGTAGTGACCACATGTCTCCCAGTATCACACCACCTTGTATGTACCAAAAACTTGCAGACCCCCAGAATTAGCTCTGAAAACAGCAGCATGGAAAAGGCTGAAGTTTGGGACACATCCCTAGATGTGCAGAGCTCAATTTTAACACAAAGTTCAAAGTCAAGAAATAGGCTGGAAAAAATGAATAAACAACAACAACAAAAAAGAATTTGACCATAAAAAGTTACTATATTACAATGGCAGGGTCAAGACCAAGGCACCAACTCAATAGAAGACAACAATATGAAAACAGCTACCCAGAAAAAGCATCAAAAAATGCTAATTGGACCCAAGTCCAACAAGAATTTCTGGAAGAGTTAAAGAAAGAGTAGTAGAGGAAAAATTAGGGAAAGAAATGAGAGTGGTACAAGTGGTACAATTTTGAAAAGAGAATTAACAGCTTGGTAAAAGGGGAACAAAAAAATACTGAATAAAATAACACCTTAAAAAAACAGAATTGGCCCACTGGAAAAGGAGGTACAAAAATTCACTGAAGAAAATAATTCCGTACAAATTAGAATTGGGCAAGTGGATGCTAAAGGATTATATTTAAATATCCATAAATGATCAAACAAAATCAAAAGAAGATGAAGAAAATATGAAATATTTCATCAGAAAAACAACTGACTTGAAAATAGATCAAGGAACAATAATATAAAAATTATTGGACAACTTGAAAGTCATGATCAGAAAAGGAGCTTAGACATTATATTTCAAAAAATTATCACAGAAAAGTGCTCTTATATTTTAGATCCAGAGAACAAATAGAAATGAAAAAATTCACCAGTCTCCTCCTGTAACATTCCCAGGAAGAGTACAGGCAAATTCCAGAACTCCCAAGTCACAGAGAAAATGCTTTAAGCAACCAGACAGAAATAATTCAAATAATGCAGGGCTACAGTCAGGATCACATAAGATTTAACAGCTTCCACATTAAAGAAGAGGAAGGCTTGAAATATTCTCAGAAAGCAAAAGAGCTAAGATAACAACTAAGAATAACTTACTAGCAACACTGATTATAATCTTTCAAGGGTAAAAATGAATATTTAATGAAACAGAGGTGCTTCAAGGACACCTGATGTAAAGACCAGCACTGAATAGAAAAGTTGACCTTCAAACACAAGACTCAAGAGAAACATAAAAAAGTAAACATGAAGTGTAATAATAAGGGTCTCACTAAAGTTAAATTGCTTACATTCCTCCATGGGAAAATGATACATGCAACCTTTAAGAACTTTATCATTATTAATTTAATTAAAAGGATTTTATATATAGATAGAGGGCATATAGAGCATAGATGCAGGTTAATTATGTTGGAATGATGTCAAAAAAAGGAAAGAGTGATAAAGAAGAATGCACTGGAGGGGCAGAACCAAGATGTCAGAGTAGAAGCTCTCCCACATAGCCATATCTCCCACAAAATACCTGTAAAAAATAACTCAACAAATTCTAGAGTAGGAGAAGCTGCAAAATGACAATGAAAGAGATTTCAAGCCCAAGGCAGCCTGGAAGGCCAACAGGAAAGGTCTATTACACCTGGTGTAGAGCGTGGTGCAGTCCACCATGGGCTGCCCAGTGTGGCAAGGACAGGACCCAGAACAGGCTTCAGGGAGCCACCAACAGCAGCAGTTCCCAGACTGTTCAACCCACAAATACCAAAGACAGCTTCAAAGATCAGTGAGAAAGCTCCGTCACCCAAGAGAAGGGAATGCAGCAGCCAGTGCAGTAGCAGCGTCCATTTTTGGAGCCCTCTTCCTAAAGCCCCTGAGGGAATTGAGCAGCTGATCTGAATCTCAGCCCTGAGCCTGGTCCTGGGGTGAAGAGGAGCACTGGCTCAGTGGATCTGGAGGTGATTGTGGAGAGGGAATTCTATTCACAGATCCTAGGTTTGGTTGCTCCCAAACCAGTGCACAGGCCAGGAGAGAAGTAAACTCCTCTCTCTTGATTGTGCCACCTTGGAGGAACTGTGAACCTACAGGTCCCCAGAGTATACCTTCCTCTTGAAAAAGGACTCAAAAGTCAAGTAACTGGCTGAGAAAATGCCCAAAAAAGGGAGAAAAAATAAGACTATAGAAGGTTACTTTCTTGGTGAACATTTCCTTCCTTTCTTTCTGATGAGGAAGAACAATGCTTACCATCACAGGAAGTCAAGGCTTCTGCATCCAAAACCTCCAAAACAAACATGCAATAGTCTCAGGCCATGGAAGAGTTCAAAAGGGATTTTGAAAATCAAGTAAGAGAGGTAGAGGAAAAATTGGGAAGACAAATGAGAGCAATGCAAGAAAATCATGAAAAGCAAGTCAACAGATTGCTAAAGGAGACCCCAAAAATAAATGCCAAAGAAAATAATACCTTTAAAATAGGCTAACTCAACTGGCAAAAGAGGTCCAAAAAGCCAATGAGGAGAAGAATGCTTTAAAAGGTAGAATTTTAGCCAAATGGAAAAGGAGGTTCAAAAGTTCACTGAAGAAAATAGTTCTTTCAGATGGAATCCTTATGGAAAACCAAGAAATTATAAATCAAAACCAAAAGAATGAAAAAAATAGAAGATAATGAGAAATATCTCATTGGAAAAACAACTGACCTGGAAAATAAAATCCAGGAGAGACAATTTAAAAATTATGGGACCATCTGAAAGCCATGATCAATAAAAGAGCCTAGACATCACCTTTCATGAAATTATAAAGGAAAACTGCCCTGATATTCTAGAACCAGAGGGCAAAGAAAATATTGAAAGAATCCACTGATCACCTCCTGAAAGAGATCCTAAAAAAGAAACTCCTAGGAATATTGTAGCCAAATTCCAGAGTTCCCAGGTCGAGGAGAAAATATTACAAGCAGCTAGAAAGAAACAGTTTAAGTATTGTGGAAATACAATCAAGATAACACAAGCTTCTACATTAAGGGAAAGAAGGGCGTGGAATATGATATTCCAGAATTCAAAGGAACTAGGATTAAAACCAAGAATCACCTACCCAGAAAATTGAGTATAATACTTCAGGGGTAAAAATGGTCTTTAATGAAATAGAGGACTTTCAAGCATTCTTGATGAAAAGACCAGAACTGAATAGAAAATCTGACTTTCAAACACAAGAATCAAGAGAAGCATAAAAAGGTAGACAGGAAAGAGAAAGCATAAAGGACTTTCTAAAGTTGAACTGTTTACATTCCTACAGGGAAAGATAATATTTGTAACTCTTGAGACTTTTCTCAGTATTTGAGTAGTTGGAGGGATTACACGCACACACACACACACATGCACATGCGTGCACACACACACATACATATGCACATAATATGTGTATAAACAGAGAGCACAGGGTGAGTTGAATAAGAAGGGATGATATCTAAAAAAATAAAATTAAGGAGTGAGAGGAAAATATTGGGAGGAGAAAGGTAGAAATGGAATGGGGCAAATTATATCATAAAAGAGGCAAGAAAAAGCTTTTTCAGTGGAGGAGAAAGGGAAAAAATGAAGCTTACTCTCTTCACATTTGGCTTAATGAGGGAATAACATGCTCACACAATTTGGTATGAAAATTTATCTTACACTATAGGAAAGTAGGGGAAGAGGGCACAAGTGGGGTGGGGGAATGATAGAAGGGAGGGCAAATGGGAGGAGGGAGTAATTGGAAGTAAACACTTTTGGGGAGGGACAAGGTTAAAAGAGAGAATAGAATAAATGAGGGGCAGGATAGGATGGAGGGAAATATAGTCTTAGACAACATGACTTTTGCAAAACTACACACACATAGCCTATATTGAACTGTTGCCTTCTCAGTAGGCATGAGGGGGGATGGAGAAAGAAAGAGAAGTTAGAACTCAAAGTTTTAGGAACAAAGGTTGAAAATTGTTTTTGCATACAACTGGGAAATAAGAAATACAGGTAATGGGGTATAGAAATCTATCTTGCCCTACAAGAAAAGAGAGAAGATGGAGATAAGGAAAGGGAGGGGTGTGATAGAAGGGAGGGCAGATTGAAGGAAGGGGTAATCAGAATGTAAGGCATTATAGGGTAGCAGGAGGTAAGAGATAGGGAGAAAATTTGAAACTCAAAATTTTGTGGAAATGAATGTCAAAAACTAAAAATAAATAAACAAACATTAAAAAAGAGGAATGTACCGGAAGAAGTGGAAAGCAAAAGGTGGAATGGGGAAATTTTTCTCATGTAAGAAAAAGTTTTTACAGTGGAAGAGAAAATAGTAGGGTGAAGGGGGGTGGCCAAAATACTTGAACTTCATTCTTATTGGAATTGGTTCAAAGAGGGAAGAATACACACACACACACACACACACACACACACACACCCCACTCAGATATGTATAGAAATGTTGCTTACCCAATAGGGAAGTAGGAGGAAATGAAGATGAGAAGGCAGGGGGGGATGATAAAAGGGAGGTCAGATTAAGGGAAGTGGTGGCAAGAAGCAAAATAGAGTTTTGAGGAGGGGCATGATAAAAATAGAGAAGGAAGAAGAAGAAACTAAAGAAAATGGGATAGTTGGGGGGGGAAACATAGTTAATGATCAAAAAGGCGAATGTAAATGGGATGAGCTCACCCATAAAATAGAAGCATAAAACTAGCAGAATGGATTAGAAACCAGAATCCAACAATATGTTGTTTATGAAAGTCACACTTGAGACAGAAAGATACCAAGAGTTAAAATAAAAGGATGGAGCCAAATTTAAAATGCTTCAGCTAAACTTTTGCTTTAAAAAGCAATCAAGATCTCAGACAAAACAAAAGCACAAATAGACCTAATCAGGAATAATTGGAGAAACTATATTTTGCTAAAAAGGCATCACAAACAATGAATGTTTCTTTGACAAAGGTCTCATCTCTCAAATATATACTGAATATAGAACTGAATTAAATTTACAAAAATAAGAGCCATTCCGCAATTGACAAATGGCCAAAGAATATAAACAGGTAATTTTCAGAAGAAATCAAAACTATCTCTAGTCATATGAAAAAATGCTTCCAAAATATTTCTGATTACAGAAATCCAAATTAAAACAACTCTAAGGTATCACCTCATACCTATCAGAGATGTCAAATGCTGGAGTTGATGAGGGAAAAATATATACACTAATGAAATTAGTGGAGTAATGGACTACTCAAACCGTTTTAGAAAATAATTTTGAACTAGGCCCACAGGGCAATAAAACTGTGTATATCCTTTGACCAAGCAATACTACTACTAGGTCTTTATCCTAAAGACATTAAAAAAGGAAAAGGACCCATATGTACAAAAATATTTATAGTAGCTCTTTTTATAGTGGCAAAGAATTGGTAATTGAAAGAATGTTCACCAGTTGGGGAATAACTTAACAAGTTGTATCATATGATTGTGCGATACTATTGTGCTGTGGGAAATGATGAGGGGTATGATTTCAGAATAATATGGCAAGACCTATATGAACTGATACAAAGTGAAGTAAAAAAAAAAATGAGAGATCATTGTACACAGTAACAGCACTGATCAACTGACTTGGTTACTCTGATCCAAGACAACAATGTCACAGGATTCATGTTGAAAAAATGGAACTGAGTGCAAAATGAAGTATAATTTTCTTGCTTTCCTTGCTTTCTTTAAAATGACTAATATGGAAATATGTTTTGCATGATTTCACATGTTTAACTGATATCATATTGCTTGCCTTCTAAGTGGGTGATAGAGATGTGGGAGGGAGAGAATTTGGAACTCATAATTTAAAAAGAAAAGAATGTTTAAAATAAATAACTGGTTTTTTTTTTTAAGATGGGAGATGAAACAGCATATAGCACAGTCAAAACTGAAAGTTCACAAAGAATAACAATGTGATAAAAGTCTGAGAAGATAGGCTTAAATCAGACTGTGAAATTTTTTTAAAGTCAAGCTCAGGAATTTATATTTTAATCTAGAGGCAAGAGGAAGCCACTGAACCCTTATAAGTAAGGGAGTGGCACAATTAGACCTATGCTTTAAAAAAATTATTTTGGCAGTGCTGTGTAAGATAAATTGAAAAAAGCAGATAATGGAAGCCAAGAGTTCAATTAGAAGATTATTTGCAATAATGCTTGTGAGAGTTTTGAACTAAGGTGGTAAATGTGTTTATAGTGAGAAAATGGCAATATGAGATGTTGTAGAAGAAGAATTGGCAACTGGCTGCATGAGTATTTGGGGGCAAGGATGCTGCCACAAGAAAATGAAGAGTTGAAGATAACTCCAGGATGTGAAGTTGGTTGACAAGAGCGAAGACAGCAACCTAAAAAAAAAATAATGTTTTTAGAAGGGGTTACTTTAGAGAGAAAAATACTGAGTTCTATTTTAGACCTATTAAGGTTGAGGTATCTATGGGACATCCAGGTAGAGATGTCCACCAGGCAAGTGGTGATATCCTAAGAAAGGTGGTAACAGTGGATAGAGTGCCAGACCTGAAGTTAGGAAGATCTCAGACATTTATTAGCTATGTATCCCTGAGCAAGTTATTTAACCTCTGTCTCAGTTTCCTCAACTGTAAAATGGGGGGATAATAGCACCTACTTTACAGGGTTGTTGTGAGACTGAAATAATATTTGTAACATAGATGCTTGTTATCTCCCTCAATAGACTGTGAGCTCCTTGAAGGAAGGATCACTCTCTTTTGACTCTTTTAGCAACCCAAGCACTTAGCATAGTGCCTGGCACACAGTAAGAACTTAATAAATGCTTATTCTCTTTCCATTCCTGATGCTTGGTTGACACTCAGAAGAGAGCGAAGGGTGGCTACATAGGCATGGCAATAATCCACACAAGACATAATGGAAATCATGGAGATCTTTTAAAGTTTCAATTGGCAAAAAAAAAAAAAATTGGTAGAAATTGGCAGTGTTGTGGAGTTGGGCTCAAAAGATCAGGGTTGTGAGATACTGACAACCTTTTTTGACTATCAGCAAGCCATTAACTTTTATGAGCTTCAATTATCTATAAAAGGGGAATAAGAATGACTTGCACTACTTACCTTAGATGACTACTGTAGACAAAAGACTTCTGGAAAGTGCTGTGTGAGCAATAACTATTAGTATTATCAAAGGCTCAAAAAATATTCCAATTTTTGTTGCTTCTCCTAAATTAATGTAGTACTTGGTTATTTGTTTTGATAACATAATGAATGAAAAAGCATGTATTAAGAACTCCCATCATGGCAAGCACTGTGGATATAAACATCTACTTTGTAGTTGTGTATTTCATACATACTTAATATGCATGTACCTCATATACGTGTGTGTGTGTGTGTGTGTGTATAAACACATGTTGTCTCCCCCTAGTTCCTTAAGTGAACTAATTCCATTTTTGCTTTGTTTTGTTTTGTAATCCCAGGGTTTTTGAACAGTAACAGGAAAATGGAAAGCACATATAAATCTTTGTTGATTGGATAACTGACAGAAAATCCAGACAATCCCTATTCCCAAGGAGTTAAGATTCCAATTGGGGAAGAAGACACATATAGGAGGATTCAGATGCCAGAAAGACAGTAAAACCCAGCAATTCTTATGATGCCTGGCTAGATCAGATGGTAATACCT
Organism: Bettongia penicillata ogilbyi; assembly: GCA_023548195.1. Lineage (NCBI taxonomy): Eukaryota > Metazoa > Chordata > Mammalia > Diprotodontia > Potoroidae > Bettongia > Bettongia penicillata. The sequence continues at coordinate 7,210,248 of JAJHZJ010000147.1, forward strand.
AGAAGTCAAGGGGGTATAGTGAGAGCAGGTAGTAAGATCTGGTAGGAAATAGAATATTGTAGCAGGGCAGGTAATAAGACCAGTTAGATTCAAGATGGAGAAATAGCAGAACTGTATTTGTTTACTAATTCCTTCATCATTAAAGCAGTGTAAGTGACCATGTCTGCCTCATAGACAAAGGACTGAGACACCTAGCCTCACAACATTTGCTAAGTGGGGAATGGGTCTGAGTTTGAATGAAGCAGGTGAGTTTTTTCCTTCAAAGGTGGGTGGGAACAGGAAGGAATCAGAGTCCATTTAGGAGGGGAAAAAGAGAATGAAACCTTGGCAGCAAGATTAGGGCAAAGTGAGATTCCTACAGAAGGGCTGAACTGTCTCCATGACCAAGTAAGTTTAATGTGGGAGAGGGGGTACATGTGGAAAAGTGAAAAGTTGAGATATGAATCTGGCTGATTGAAAAAGTGGTAACCTCAGTAGAAACCAGGAAGTTAGAAGGAAGGGTGGGTTTGGTGGTAAAGGAGAAAACATTCAAGTACTTATACCAGGGTTCTAAAGAAACTTTAATCCTAAAAATGATACTAAAGTTTACAAAAACCATATCTCACGTTCTTCTAGCAGGTGGATAATGTGTACTTATATAATCTGTTCCCCCACTGCCATCTTTTGTCCTCAGTCTTCCCCTCTGCTTTCTTTTTCTCTTCTACACCTTTCCTTCTGGCTTCAGCTAATACTTCTAAGCACAGGATTCCTAAATCAACAATTTCAATTCCAATATTTCTCCAAGCACAAAACTTGTATTCTTCAACTGCCTGTGAATTCTTACCAATTCTTAAGACCTTGCGTAAGTCACAGTCTCCCTGGGCTTCAGGTCCTTCAAATGAAAAATGAGGGAAGGCAAAAATATGTTCTATTCTATTTGTTAGGAACTGAAGTGTGACTGGAAAGTGGTAAATTATGAAATTTTTTACAACATGAGGCATATACTTGTGTGGAGTTCTGAGGAAATCTGCCAGAAAGTATATGATTTCTCTACTGCCTGTGACCCAATACCACAACACCTGTCCTGCTATTTTCCATAAACTGTGATTTACATGAGCAACAGGAGTACATTCCTGTTTGTGTACATAGCAAAAAGTCCTTCAGCCTCCAGCATATATTTTAACCTTTTATTGAAACCACTGTGATTTTGGAGAAGAAAATAAGGGCTTTTTTTAAGAATTAGATTAAAAACATCCATTTGAAATGTTTTAGTAAAATTAAGTCAGACATATTATGAGTGTAGTTATAATTAAAAAAAATTTTTCTTTGAAAAATAAGAGGTGTTAAGACTAGAAGGTCTCCAAGTTCTCTTCTAGCCCTGTGTTTCTGATTCTATGATCTTAGGCCTATGAATGTGTCATATTCTCTTCTACTTCCCAACTAGATTCCAAGAAGACTAGGATCTAGACTATCTAAATCTTGCACATAACAAATACTTAATAAAGGATCACTAGATAAACTTGTCCATTGCCAATCTCCCTCTTTGATGAGTGACAGGATAATGATCCTTAGAAACAAATTAACTTAAAATAATCACTTTCTCATCAAAATGAGTAAAAAGATTCAAACATGTAAATCAATGCTATCACACAGCTTAACCATGTAAAAAGTATTTGAACAGCAGTAAGCTATTGGGTATAATATTGTCCTCCTGTATTAACTGACAGCTTCAAAATTTATCAGGCAACATTTTACTTAAATTTAAAGTCATTTACTAGATCTTCTAGAGAAACATAAAAGGAAGGAATATGCAATGGTCTCAGGCCATGGAAGAGCTCAAAAAGGATGTTGAAAATCAAGTAAGAGAGGTGGACAAAAAATTGGGAAGAGAAATGAGAGCAATGCAAGAAAATCATGAAAAGTGACTCAACAGTCTAAAGGAGACCCAAAAAAAATGCTGAAGAAAACATCATCTTTAAAAATAGATTAACCCAAATAGCAAAAAAGGTCCAAAAAGCCCATGAGGAGAAGAATACTTTAAAAAACAGAATTAGTCAAATGGAAAAGGAGGTTCAAAAGCTCACTGAAGAAAAGAGTTCTCTAAAAGTTAGAATGGAGTAGATGGAAGCTATTGACTTTATGAGAAAACAAGAAATTATAAAATGAAACCAAAAGAATGAAAAAATAGAAGAAAATGTAAAATATCTCATTGGAAAAAAAATTCCACTGGAAAACAGATCCAGGAGAGATAATTTAAAAATTATTGGTCTTCAGGAAAACCATGATCAAAAAAAAAAAAAAAAAAAAAAAAGGAGCCTAGACATCATCTTCCAAGAAATTATCAAGGAAAACTGCCCTGATATTCTAGAACCAGAGGGCAAAATAAATATTGAAAGAATCTACTGATCACCTCCTGAAAGAGACCCAAAAAGAGAAATTCCTAGAAATATTGTAACCAAATCCCAGAGTTCCCAGATCAAGGAGAAAACATTACAAACAGCCACAAAGAAACAATTCAAGTAGTGTGGAAATACAGTAAGGATAACACAGGATTTAGCAGCTTCTTCACTAATGGACTGAAGGTCTTGGAATATGATATTCCAGAGGCCAAAGGAGATAGGCATAAAACCAAGAATCACCTACCCAGCAAAATTGAGTATAATACTTTAGGGAAAAAAATGGAATTTCAATGAAATAGAGGACTTCCAAGCATTCTTATTGAAAAGAGCAGAACTGAATAGAAAATTTGACTTTCAAATACAAGAATCTAGAGAAACACAAAAAGGTAAACAGAAAAGGGATGCCTTAAAGAACTCATTAAAGTTGAACTGTTTACATTGCTACATGGAAAACTTGTTATTTATAACCCATGAGACCTTTTTCATTATTAGAATAGTTAGAGGGAACATATATATATATATATATATATATATACACACACACACACACATATATACATATATGTAGGTGTGTATGGGCATGTATATATGTATATAATATGTATGTTCATATATATGTACATGTGTGTATGTGTATATGTATGTATACACATATATTTGTATATATGTGTATGTATATGTACACACACACACACACAAACAGAGGGCACAGGTTGAGCAAAGTATAGAGGGAGAATACTTAAAAAAAATACCTTTATTGTTGAATGGAATGTACTAGGAGTAAGAGAAGTGGAGAGATAGAATGTAGCAAATCATCTCACATACAAGAGGGAAGAAAGAGCTTCTACAGTGAGGGGAAGACAGGGGAAATGAAAGGAAATAATTGAGTCTTACTCTCACGGGATTTGGTTTAAGGAGGGAATAACACACACTCATTTGGATATGAAAATCTATTTTACCCTGCAGGAAGGCAAGGGGAAAGGGGAGAGAAGAGGGAAGATAATAGAAGAGACAGAAAATTGGGTAAAGGGATAATCAGAAGCAAACACTATTGTGGGAAGACAGGTCAAGGGAGAGAATGGAATAAATGAATTGCAGGATAGGACAGAGGGAAATGTGGTTAGTCTTTTACAACATAATAATTATGGAACATGTATGAACTATATTAAATTGCTTGTTTTCTCAATGAGGGTGAATGGGGAGGGAGGAAGAGAATATGGAACTCAAAGCTTTAAGAATGAATGCTAAAAATTGTTTTAGCATGCAATTGGAAATTAAGTTACACAGGCAATGGAGTATAGAAAATCTATTTTGCCCTACAGGAAAATAGAGGGGAAGGGGGACAGAAGGAGGGTGAGAAATAGAAGGGAAGAACAGACTGGAGAAAGGCGTGGATGGGGTGCATGCTGTCTTGGCGTTGGGGTGTGGGGAGAAAATTTTGAATTCAAATTCTTGTGGAAGTAGAATGTTAAGAACTGAAAAATAAATTATATATTTTTTAAAAATAAAACAACCTTTAAATCAGTGAAAAAAAACCAAAGAAAATTAACAATCTTGTTTTTGGGGGAAAAATTAAATAGCAATGTAAAACTTAAAAAAAAAAAAAACTAGAGTTCTTCAGAAAGCATCATATGATTCACTGCCAAATGAGTGGTACAGAAAGCAAATACCAAAGGAATTCAGAAGGGGAGATTAATTTCTGGAGGACCATCAGATTCAGCTGTGTCAAGGCATGAGTGGATTCTGGATAAATGAAGGCCACCCCAGGTAAAGAAAAATTAGCCATGCAGCAAGGTAAGCTTACAAGACACAGGAGAGTGAGACAACAAATGAGTAAGCCAGTTTGACCAAAACAGAGAGTTTGTGCTGAGAAGTAGCAGATGATAAAGCTGAAAAGACAGGCTGTGATCAGAATTTTAAGTCTGCAGTGCAAAGTTAAGAAGTTTACATTTTATCCTGTTGTCAAAGAGGGGCCAATGGACATTTTTGAGTAGGAAAGTGACATTAAACAAGATTTGAGAATGATGAAATCATAGTAAAATCTGTAAGAGACCTCAGAGAACTAACTCAACCTTTTCACTATAATGATAAAGAAGAAAAGGGAAGCCCAAACTGGAGTGGCAGGTATAGAGTCAAGGACACTCATCTTCATGAATTCAAATCCAGCTTCAGACACTTACTAGCTATGCAACCCTGGTCAAGTCACTTAACTATTTGCCTCAGTTCCACATCTATAAAAAGACCTGGAGAAGGAAATGACTAACCTTTCTAAGATGTTTGTCGAGAAAACCCCAAATGGGGTCATGAAAGCTGTATAGAATTGAAATGACTGGACAATAATAACAAATTTAAGAGGAATATCATGCCCATGAAACATTTTTAATAACTATCTGGGAATGGAAAAATAAAAGATAAAATAGAACTATAATTTTCTTTTCTTCATAACCTCAAATGACATTTCAAGCTTTCTTCACAGAACTTAAAAACAGATCAGTCAACCATTTTTATAGCTATAGTCAACAGATCACCAACTCTCTAGTTAGAGAAAAGCAACAGCACAGGAAATCTTTCATTTCTTTAGGTATGTACACCAAGCAAAAGAAGAACAAAAACAAGGAAGCATTTCAAATTGTTGTGCATAACAACTTTTTCACTACCTGTCACATACAGTTATTTTAATCCACATGACAAAGGAATGTACTCTTGAAAATCCTCTGACTACAACTTGAAAAGATGCCAGTTCAATTCAACAAATATTTATTAAATACCTACTATATGTTCTAAGGACTAGGTATATAAATAAGAAAAAGAAAAGGTCTATGCCCTCAATGACTTTACAATCATATAGACATGGGGAAACACATAAAAGGAAGCTGGAAAAGGTGGGGAGAGAGGGGGAGAACATTGTGCATGTAGTAGCCTGCCCTCCAAACAAAGGGGAGAGAAGGTTGAGGGAGATTGGTATACAAGGTCTGATATGGTGTTCAGATTAGAAGTAATGAGGCACCTTGGTTCATGGTTCTGGAAAAGTATAGGGAAGTGAGCTTTACCACTAAGACTAAATGAACTTCAGTCAGCAAAGAAGTTTCATTTCTTCATGTGTCCTCATGAGGAAGTTCAAACAACTGGAAAGACATCTTCTAAGACAAAAATTTAGGGAAGCATCACTTCTTGTTCATAACAAGGTATCAATAAAGTTATCATGCTAACAACTGGTTCCATACTTAATTGCCATACATAACTGCACTAGATGATCTCTAGAGGTGGTTTAAGGTAATAAGAACTTATGTTTAATATGAAAATTTAGGTACCAGCAACCTTCAAAGAATATGCCATGCATTTATAGTCTAATCACTTTATGGGTAATGGTCTACCTCTTGTCTTAGTCTCACATTTCACAGGACATTTAATATAATTCATTGCATGTTATTTGAATTACTAAATAAAAGAATGAATATATGTATGTATATATGCATAAAAGCCTTCTCCTAGGAAGAATTGTAACAATAATTGATTGGTGCCAGGAATTAAGTTTAATCTGTTTATGTTCCTCTCATTTTCCTACATTGAGTGGTCTCTTTTATAAGTACTTGCACAAGGAGGCAGCAGAGAAAAGGTGAGCAGGTGAAATCTCAACTAACCCAGGGCAGTTGTTCATCTCTGTCTTTCATAGTTCCATCACCTCAGTAAACTACAAAGAAGTATTATTATAAACACATACGGTGGAGCCAAGATGGTGGAATAGAAAGATGCATATACTCTAGCTCTTCTGCCACAGCCCATAAAATATCTGTAAAAAATGACTCTAAACAAATTCTAGAGCAGCAGAAGTCAGAAAACTACAGCACAAGGTAGCCTGGAAGGATGACAGGAAAGGTCTATCACACGGGGTGGGAAGCAGAGCGCTACCCATGGAGCCTAGCCCAGCCTTGACCATGCAGCCAAATTCCAGAGTTCCCAAGTCAAGGAGAAAATATTGCAAGCAGCTAGAAAGAAACAATTCATGTATTGTGGAAACACAATCAGGATAACATAAGATCTAGTAGCTTCTACATTAAAGGATCAAAGAGCATGGAATATGATATTCCAGAAGTCAAAGGAACTAGGAATCAAGGAACCAAGAATCACCTACCCAGCAAAACTGAGTATAATAGTTCAAGGGAAAAAAATGGTCTTTCAATGAAATAGAGGACTTTCAAGCATTCTTGATGAAAAGACCAGAGCTGAAAAGAAAATTTGACCTTCAAACACAAGAATCAAGAGAAACATGAAAAGGTAAACAGGAAAGAGAAATCATAAGGGACTTACTAAAGTTGAACTGTTTACATTCCTACATGGAAAGACAATATTTGTAACTCTTGAAACTTTTTTCAGTATCTGGGTAGTTGGTGGGATTACAGAGAGAGAGAGAGAGAGAGAGAGAACACACAGGGTGAGATGAATAGGATGGGATCATATCTTAAAAAATGAAATTAAGCTGTGAGAGATATGTTGGGAGGAGAAAGGGAGAAATGGAATGGGGCAAACTATCTCTCATAAAAGACTTTTCAGTGGAGGGAAAAAGCAGGGAGGTGAATGAGAAAACATGAAGTATACTCTCATCACATTCGACTCAAGGAAGGGATAAAATGCACGCTCATTTTGATATGAAAATCTACCTTACAATACAGGAAAGTGGGGGAGAAGGGGATAAGCGGGGGGGGCGGAGATGGAAGGGAGGGCAATCGAGGAGGGAGCATTAGAAGTCAACACTCTTGGGGAGGGACAGGATCAAAAAAGAGAATAGAAGAAATGGGGGGCAGGCTAGGATGGAAGGAAATATACTTAGTCTTACACAACACGACTATTATGGAAGTCATTTGTAAACTACACAAACATGGCCTATATTGAATTGCTTGCCTTCCCAATGGGGATGGGTGGGGAGGGAGGGAGGAAGAGAAGTTGGAACTCAAAGTTTTAACTGTTGAGTATTGTTCTTGCATACAACTAGGAAATAAGAAATACAGGTAATGAGGTATAGAAATTCATCTTGCCCTACAGGACAAAAGATAAGATAGGGATAAGGGAAGGGAGGGATGTTAGAAGGGAGGGCAGATTGGTGATAGGGGTAATTAGAATGCTCAGCGTTTGGGGGTGGGGGAGGGGAGAAATGAGGAGAAAATTTGGAACTCAAAATTTTGTGGTAAAGAATGTTGAAAACTTAAATGCATAAATTAAAAAAAAAATAGAATCTGGTGCTGAGCTGGAGTGAGACAGCAAAGGCCAGGAGAATTTTTTGTCTCTTCTTGCCTTTCCAATGGATCTTTCCCCTCTGCCTTTCTTATGTTCAGGTCCTTCTTATCCCCAAATCATCTCCCCATCAACTCTACTTTTGGATACAGTAGTCCCACTTTTACTTAGACCACTCTACTAAAGTTTCTTTCCTGAAGCAGATCCTAAGTCCTAACTTATTTTCCAAGTTTCAGTTCAACATTTCCAAACACCTAATTGAAATATCTCCACTTGCATATCTCAATTACACATCTAATACAATATTTCCAGAACTGATATTTTCCCCAAAACTTATTCTTCACTTTCCCTTAATCCTATTAATACCACCACATCCCTAAGAGTAAGAAATTTGAATCATTTTTTATTCCTTCCTTTTTTACCTATTCTATATTAGTTGTCAGTATTAGTTTATCATCATAGCCTTTCCATTTCCCTTGCTACCTCCAAGAAAGTTGGACTATTGCAACAGCTTTCCAAATTGTCTTCCTATCTCCAGTTTCCCTCCTCTAGGCCTTTACAGTATAGATTAAATATAACTGAAACATCTCTTTCCTTAAGTCCTTGCATTACCCAAAAACTTTCAACAATTCCCTACTGTCTATGAAAATAAGCCCAAATTCATTAGCTTACCATAAGATTCTTCACAATTCTTCCACAATTTATACATTTCCAGGTTTTTCTCACATTAGTCCTCTTTGCATTACTTAACCCCATCCAACTGGACAATCTGATATTCCTCAGAGGCCCAATGATAACCCACATTTGTACCTTTACTCAGAACTACCTATACCTAAAAGGCCTGTACCTATTAAAATTCAAGTTATTCTTCAGGTTCCAGCATAAAGCTTTCAGTGATTCGAACAGAAGGACTTTCTCCCTCCTGTGAATTCCCATAACACTATTAACACTTTGTCTACACTCCCCTAATGACACTGTTGTTGCTGCTGTTGTTTAGTTGTTTCAGTTGTATTTAACTCTTTGTGACCCCATTTCAGGTTTTCTTGGCAAAGATACTGGAATGGTTTGCCGATTCTTTCTCCAGCTCATTTTACATATGAAGAAACTGACGCAAATAGGGTTAAGTGACTTGCTGTAAAGCCAATCACGGCAACACACATGAAGGCTGCTGCTGTGAATGATTTCAAGGGTCTAATCCCATAGTATAATGAATTCTATTTATTCAACAACAAACTAAGCACTGTTCAAAAAAGTAAAGCATAACATCATATATATATATATATATATATATATAACAATTGAAACATCCTCAATCAATATCAGATATTCAACTAAAGTCCTTTCTCAAAATACTACACCATCCAACCCCTAGATTACAGTTAGAACAATCATCTTAATCAATACACAATGTCAAAGTAAAGTTCTCTCTCATGTTGACTTGAGGCTGACTTCCAAACCATATGGTTACTCCTCCATGGGCCAACTGCTCCCAGATCTTGCCTGGGTTCACAGAACTATTCCACTCCAAACTCTTCCTGCTTTTGTCTGACAGCAGGCCCCAGAGGCTCCTGTCTACAACTTCTGTTTCCAGGAAAACAAGGCTTAACAGAGCTATAACAATATTTATATACATTACCAGCACCATCATCTCAATTCACTCATAAAGACCAACAGGACTTCACTCTGAGAAATCAACACAGATCAACAGACAGGGCTTTTGTCTGAGGAATTACCACAGATCACCAGACAGGGTTTCTCTCTGAGAAATCAACATAGGTCAACAGACAGTGCTTCTGTCTAAGGAATTAACACAGATCAAGAGACAAAGTGCTGACATCACAAACATTCTTTTGTTAGCCTCCCCACAAGCAAGTTCCCCTCAAGATTGTTTCTCTCTCAGCTCTGCTTCTGAATGCTCCCTCTACTGTATATATACTGTTTCTAACCAGACTCTTGATTGATTCAATCAAAGGCAAGACTCAATCAAAGGTACCTGACTTGCTAAAACTCAAACAACAAAAGATCCTACTTTGTTTGCCATTACACTTGCCTAGAGTCACACAAAGTTAGAAAATGTCTAAGCCTGTATTTGAACTCAAGTCTTCCTGACCCCAGACCAATACCACCTAATCTGTCCCAAAAATGTGTCAAGTCCTGGTGCATCAGTTACGATTTTCGTTATTATTCATTCATTTCAGTTGTCTGCCTCTTCCATGACCCATTTTGAGTTTTCTTGGTAAAGACATTGGAATGGTCTGCCATTTTCTTCTCTAGCTCATTTTACAGATAAGGAAACTGAGGTAAGCAGGGTTAAGTGACTTGCCCAGGATCACACAGCTAGGAAATGTCTGAGGTCAGATTTGACCTCATGAAGATGAGTCTTCCAGACTCTAGGCCTAGCATTCTGTCCACTACACCCTTTAGCTGCCCACAGATCATATACTACATATATACTACCTTCAAATATATGTACACAGACACACACACACAGAATGTGCATATATAAATGTGTGTATACATGTGTGTATATATACATATATACATAATATGTGTGTGTCCATATTTCCACTATATTATAAAATAACTGAGGTAAAAGATTTTAAGTCTGTTTAATCTTTGTCACTAGCATAGCATCTTACAAATAGTAAGCACTCAACAGGTATTTGGCCTGAATACTCAATGTCTCTATAGGGTCCTCCATTACCTTTGGATCTAGCATTTCTTCTCAGATAATTATTGTCCAAAGATATTTAAAAGATTTTCCACTTCCATTTTCTCATTCTGATCTATTACATACATTGCTTATCTTCCCTTCCTTTTCTTGTATTTCTTTGAAACTTCTATTACTTTGCTTTATGGAAAGTTTAGTTCCATTTTGCCTAACAGCATAACTGTTATTGCCCTTTGTAATTAGTCCTTTTATCTGCTATCAACAACTTCATCAATAATACAGTTACCCAAGAGTATTTGTCTTAAAAATCTAAATGCTTATTTTTATCTTTTCTGGGGTTTTTTGCAAGGCATTAGAACTTTGTCTATAATTATCATGAAAAGAAAATGACTTAGACTATTTGAAAAAGAAAAGGGTGTCTCTCCAAAGATTGACAATGTCACACAGGCTTACAATTGTTTTCTGGCATGTCATGATCCCTTTTCTCAGCACCTCTCATATATTTAGCCTAATACTAAAACCAGGTTTAAGATCTAACAAGAAGTAAGAGCATAGGTCTTCTCCAGTTGTGATTTTTAATGTGTTATTCATAAAATACTAAGAGAGCCCATCTTGCAGATGAAATAATCACGATAGCCCTGCAATTTCAGGTTAAGGCATCTAGAAGTCCCTCAGAATCATCTCCTCTGAAATGGCTAAAAGCTCCAACTCTATTAGTTAAGAGTTTTAACACCCTTTTAGTTCATAGGAGGAAGACTGCAGCTGAATATAAAATGGAAAAAACTTCACTGACAACAAAAACTACAGTTATCTCTTCCATATCATGGGGGTTAGGGTTGCAGTGCCTCTGTGACCTGGAAAAATGTGTAAAATGTTTTGGCCCTCCTCTTGTACCAGAGAAGTCTGAAATCTTATGGTATTAAAAGGTAAAATATGTTGATATTATGCAATGCCCCCCCCACACACACACACATATCTTATTCATTTCTGAGTTTTTCATTTTTTCTGTATTATTTGCTGGCCTTCATGTGCCATCTGCAACTCCTGCAAAACTCCCAAAAAATTCTCATTTAATTCTCATGTTGACCTGTGATATACTGAAACTACAGTATCTTAATATTGACTTAGCAAATTTCAGAACTATCAGGGATCTGGAAGATTCCAACCCCTACCCCAATTCCTACCTCAAGCATGAGTCAGCAATTACAACATCCTAGACATGGCCATCTAGTTTCTGTTTAAAGACCAACGAGGATTCAAAGCTCACTGAGCATCCTATTCCACTTTTACCTGAAGTTATCCCCTCCCCATGGCAACTTTTCCTATTGTAGTTTCAGTATATCACAGGTCAAGTAAGTACCAGTAATCATTTTATACCCTATTAGGAATGAAGGAACTGACAAAAAGTTTTGATAGGTGAAAAGAAAACTAGCCCCACGGCACTGAAGAGTTAGATGAAGAGGACAGTGAGGATGCAGAATGTAAAGGTTGAAGATAAACCACCCCCCTCACAATTCTGCCCCGACTTGAGATATTAATATAATTGTAAATGTGTTTGTCCAGAATAAAGAGCTACTTGGCTATTCCATTAGGGCCTTTTTCATTTCATAGGTGTTTCCATAGTTCTTTAATGTACATATCTACTCAAATTTATAGAGCACTTAGTAGTTAAAAAGTGCGTGCATGTATTTTTTATCCTTATAAGAATGCTATAAAGTAGATGGTATCATCATCTACATTTTTACAAATAAGGACATTTTGAAGGACTGAGAAATTAAATGACTCAACTAGAGTAATACAGTGAGTAACAGTCAAGCTAGAAATGGAACTCAGTGCATCCCATTTAAAATTCAAGGTTCATTTGAGTATATTAACAGAAAGAGAGTACCACCCCACTTACCTTGTGGTTAAATTACCAGCAACATAACCTCTTTTACCGCAGGTGGCAAGCTAAGAAATGTGGAAATATCAGAACAGCAAGGGGAAATAGCTATCAAAGTCCATGTACTTTGTTTATTCTTCCTCCTCCCTAATTCTGATGACTTCGTATTGCATATAAAATCAAGATCATTGATTTTTAAAACTTGATTTTCTTTCCTTCTCTGGCAACCTTTAATGATATCCTGTAATAAGGGAAAGAAAATTAAAAGGGGGCTAGTGAGAATAAGAAGGGGAAGGGAAGCACAGAGGTTATAGCTGGTGTAAAAGAGAACCATTGAAAAGATTATATGACAGCAAGAAAGAAGTTGGGGGTAGGCTGGGAAAGAAGAATCTGCCTTGCAGTCTGCAGTCATTTAGTTTAAAAAAAAAAAAAACAACAACAACAATTCTCTTCAGAGTATCTGAACTCAAATCCCACCTCTGGCACTAGTTATGTGACCTTGGACAAGTCTGCTAACCTCCTGGGACCTCAGTTTCCTCATCTCTAAAGTGAATGAGTAGACTAGATGACTTCTGAGGTTCCTTCCAGTTCTAAATCTGAGCATCTCCTCACTGCCCATTTAGTACAGAAAAGAGTAATTACCAATAATGATACTGACTTCTAAAAAAGAAAAAAAAAGGCTAAAGTATATATAGCATATTATGTTTGCTAAAGTGGAGAACAGTTTAATATATTTTTCATAGGACCACAGATTTAGAGCAGGAAGGGATTTATTAAATCCAACCCCTTTATTTTACAGCTAAGAAAACTGAAGGTCATAGAGGTAGTCTTGCCAATTGTCACACAAGTGGTTCTCTGATTCCAAATCCATCACTCACTTCATAGCCTCCTACTGTTTTATGTGTATGCTTCTGCTTTATTTCCATCAAATAGGAAGATGTTACTAAATAACTAATCCTTAACTGTATAACAGACCTAATTCCTTAATAAGACAGAACAAATGAAGTATCATAGGATTCTTGGAACTTTAGAGTTGGGGGGAAGGGGGAGTTAAAGAGATTACCCTCTCTACATTACCTCACTTCATAGATTAGGAAACAGAGAGACTGGTGTAATTAAATGACATAGGATCTCATAGTAAGTATCAGAGTCAGATTTAAATGAAAATCTTTTTGCTTCAATCTATTAGTCTCTTTACTAGAAACCACTGCCTTAATATGTTCTGGGATACTGTCTGCTACAGGGTTGACAATTATTTTGTTCTTTTGAGGGGAACACATGGTTTAGGGCAAACAATTTCTTGACCTACCACTACTTTGAGGAATCCTACAGATCTTCTCTTTAAAAATATACATGCATATAGGAATAAATATAAAATTTAATGCACTCTACAAATGGTCAGTTAATTGGGATTAAAATAATTCAGGAATAATATCCTAATTGAAATACTTCAGGAATAATGCCCTAACTAGTCCATAAGTTGACTATATTTCTCAAAGTCTAAATCTAAGTCTTAAAAGTGTTGTGTCCTTTATCTCTTCTTAGCAATGTAAGGACCTAAGAAAACTTCAGAGGACTCATGATGGAAAATGCTGTCCACACCCAGAAAAAGAACTATGGAGTCATCAGCAGATCGAAACATATTGTTTGCTCTGTCTCTCTTTTTTTGTTGTTTGTTTCTTCTTTCTTGCAGTTTTTTCCATTGGTTCTAATTCTTCTTTACAACATGATTAATGTGAAAATGTGTTTAACATAAATGTATATGTAGAGCCTATCTTCAATTGCAATGTCTCTTGGGTAGGGGGAGGAGAGGGGGGAGAAAATCTGGAACTCAAAATCTTATGAAAGTGAATGTTGAAAACTAAAAATAAACAATTTTTTAAAATAAAAAAAAAATTTTAAGTTGTGTCCTTAAGCATCGAGTTAATGGTCAAGTAAGTTTCATTCTCACCGTACTCAGTGTCATTTACATGCTTTAAGTTTTTTCCATTGTAACTTTAAAAGACAATATTCAATATAGAGAAGATAATATTCAATATGGAGAAATCTATTATATTTCAACAAAAAAGATTAGTAAAAATCAGTAAGTATAGATTCTCCCTCCAATTCCTCCTTCCCATCATTTTACTTGCTAGGATGTCACATATCTGACCCTCCAAGATGGAAAAAAAAATCTATTTTTCAAAGGGTGATTTAGAAAAATGATATCATTATTCACTGTGTGGCCTTACATATTCAGAAAGGAGCGAGATTAACAACGTTTTATGGAAAGCTATAATAAGATCGTAATGAAACAAAGCTATAGCAAACAACTTTATTCTGATCGCACGGATAACTCAACAGTGTCCCAACTGAAAGGTTTTTGAAAAAATTAAACTATATTAGTAATGTTTATATTCACTATGTTAGCCAAAACTAAGTCTGATGAAAAATTTAAAGATTTTCAATTTAAGTATCAAGGAAATTTAACATTTTAAGAAAAGTATTTTTTAAAAACTAGTTCAAATCTTTCACTATTACTATAAGATAAACATCAGAACATCTTAGATCATGTTATTTATGTATATTGAATTAGATTAGATCATAGGACCACAGACTTAGAACTGGAAGCATCCAAGAGATCATCGAGTCCCACCCTATAATTTTAAAAATAAACTGAGGCTCCAAAAGGCTAAGTGAGATATACTCATTCAGAAACAAGTTAAAATTACCTAGAAGATGTTTTTAAAAACTGAAACTGGATGCCTGCCTGCCTTTACCTATTAGGTAAAGATATTTCTTATATACATAAAATTATGTATAATTTAATACCACTATAAAAATTAATTTGTGTCTTTCATAATTTGATAAAATTAAACCTTAAGTTGGAAAACTACAAAATTTCCTTAGATTTATTCATTTTTATTTTAATTAATATTTTGCTATATATAAACAAAATTGGCTTATGTGCAGATATTTGCTAAACAGACTAGGATAATTTTCTATTCTTCATCCTCTCTTTATAAATTCTCTATAACAGGAAAAGAGGAGAAAGGGGTAAAGCACTATCATCATAACCCACAAAACTATAGCATCCTTATGCCCCAAAATACAATAATGAAAGGCCATCTAATATTATTTTGTGATTATGGTAAATTGTTATTTTAAATTATCTTCCCCACCACATTTGCAAACGTTAGATTGTAAAAGAAATGAGAGATACAATATCCTGCACAGGGAGTGCAAAGGTTCAATTCCCAGATCTATCTCTGACTCACTGTTTTATCATCAGCAAAGCATCTAACCTCTCTGTGTCACAGTTTATCCTGGTGTAAAGCTGAATAGTGCTTGTTCCCTCCCATCACAGAAATAGGGTAAGATTAAATGAAACAGTTTCAGTTTGGTCTAAAAAGTCTCAGATAAGCATCCTTCCAAAATCTCTGCAAAACATAAGGGTACAGTAACTTGGCTACAGAGGGCTATTTTTTTTAACTTTGGAGGGGGAGGTGTGCAAGAGGAACAAACTACTTCAGAAACAAAACCACTAAAGAAATTAGAATTGGCTTATCTTATCAGGAGTGTAACCAAGACACCCTGGAAACCTTGAGTTTCTAGTTGGGTGTCTGAGATACCTTACAGTAGAATACTTTATCAAATGACATGTTCAGTTTGGTCCCATCAGATCTCAAGGTAAGACCTCAAGTTGGGTCAGTTTAGTCCTTGCATAAAAGACCAAAAAAGTACATTCAAAAATACTATAAAGGAAGCAGTCAAACTAGCAAACTCTTCCTTTACTAATGGTTCACATTAAGGCAAATCCACTGAAAAAAGTTTAGAATGAACTATACTGGGTAACAAGACATGATGAAAAAGTTAGCTGAAGGAGGAGAGATTTTTTTCAAAGTTTCCAATTAATAATTCTTTAAGAAACTAATATTGGACTTTCATGGCAATGTAAAAAGTCATTAGGTTGTCATAGCTCTCAAACCTAAAACAGAACATGTACTTTCTCGTTTCAATTTAACTTGTTTTTTCATCCAAACTAGACAGCAGAACGATTTGCAATCCATATCACTGCAGATTCAGAGAAGTTGTATCTTACTAAAGTGCTGAATATTTACTCAACTTTTTGAAAAGTATCAATTTTTTTAAGTGGGAAAAAACCAGTCACTTCAAGAAATCTATAATTTTGATATGAAATTTCATGTGAAATGTGGCCTTAATTGAAGTTTTATAAGTATATCAGAAATTTGTTGCAATATGATGTTATCATCAGTAGTTATTCTATGATCTATAGAATAGGGAAGCTAGGTAGCACAGTGAATAGCATCCTGGGCCCTGAAATCAAGAAGACTCATCTTTCTGGATTCTAGCTCAATCCTTAGCAAGTTATTTAACTTCGTTCATCTCAGTTTCCCGATATGTCAAATGTAGAAGGAAACAGCAAGTCACTCCAGTATATTGCCAAGAAAACCCCAAATGGAGTCACAAAGAGTTATACATGACTGAAACCCTGAACAGCAACAAATTCTATTATTTAAAAATCATTCAAAATCACTAACAGGAGAAAGAAAAATGTATATAATTCAGTTATGATCATGGTAGTCTTTCAAAGTACTTTTGAAAATTTTTTCCACAGAAACACTGTATACTAAAACCATTTCACTCCTCTTGTTGCTCATTATCTGCATGGCATAATACCATTCAAAGAATGATTCAAATTTCACTTGTAATCAGAATAAGATGCTCTATTTTGAAAGGACTGGTTCTGCCTTCAATGTCATAGAAAAAACAATTTTAAAAAGTATTTAAGAGTACCCTCTCGGCTGCTGCATTTCCTTAAACTATGAGACTATTCACTTTCAAGAGATGATGAAAGTTCCATAAAAATATCTTACACGACCAAGATTAGAAGGCAAGCAGAAAACTGAAAAACAATTTTTATAACCAACGTCTCTGATAAAGGCCTCACTTCTAAAATATATAGAGAACCAAGTCAAATTTATAAGAATACAAGTCATTCCCCAACTGATAAATGGCCAAAGGACATGAACAGGCAGCTTTCAGAGGAAGAAATTAAAGCTATCTATAATTATATGAAAAAATGTCTGAAATCACTTGATTAGAGAGATGCAAATCAAAACAAGTCTGAGGGATCACATCACATCTATCAGATTGGCTAACATGACAAAACAGGAAAATGATAAATGCTAGAGAAGATGTGGGAAAATTTGAACACTAATGCATTGTTGGTTGAGTTGTGAATTGATCCAATCATTCTGGCCATCAATTGGGAACTATGCACAAAAGGCTATACCCTTTCACTCAGCAATACCATTTCTAGGTCTGTATTCCAAAGAGATCACAAAAACAGGAAAAGGACCCACACATACAAATATATTTAGAGTAGCTCTTTTTGTGGTGGCCAAGAATTGGAAATTGAGGGGATGCCCATCAATTGGGGAATGGCTGAATAAGAAATGATGAGCAGAGGGACTTCAAAAATACCTAGAAAGACTTACATGAACTGATGTTGAGTGAAGTGAGCAGAACTAGAAGAATATTTTACCTAGTAACAGCAACAATGTGTGATGACTAACTTATGACTCCAAATGACTCATGATGCAAAATACTATTCATGTCCAGAAAAAAGAACCATGAAGTCTAAACGCAGATCAATGCATACTTTTCTCTCTCTTTGTGTTTCTTCTTTCTCATGGTTTCTCCCATTGGAAGGATGGGGAGAAAATTTGAAACTCATAATCTTTTTTTTGTTTATTGTATATGCTTTATTAAAATGGCATTTGTATTTACAACATCTGCAGAAGCAGGTCCTTCAGAGGCCCTCTATCACGCACACACACTCACGCATTCCCACGAAGATAGACACACCTGCAGACACCCAGCCACACAATCCCCCTGCACACTCTTACCATCAGGAGACGCAAGGGCTGGGCTTCCATGGTCAGGCAGCTGCTTGGGGGATAGGGAGGTTCCTTTTTGTTTGTTTTCAAATTTTTTTTTTTTAAAGAGATCATGGAGGGTGAATTTGGCCATTGCAATGCTAATTAAGTTCACGTACATTAACGGATATGGCAGTCAACACTGAATATCCTTTTTATATTCTATGCAAATGAAACTCAAAATCTTATGGAAGTGAATAGTGAAAACTAAAAGTAAATAATTTTTTTTAAAAAAAAGAAAAGAACATCATGTACTCTGCAGGGCTGGATACAAAGGGAAAATGATTTGGTTCCATTATAAAGTTGATCTCCTTTATTCTAAGGCTTTCATTTAGAGCAAACCTTCTCAAAACTACTTAGTTTTTTCTAATTTTCCTCTTTTAACTTCATATTTTTCAGGAAAATAATTCTATTCTGTTACTTTTGTTAAGTTATATTTTGTGGGAGAGTGTGTGTGTGTGTGTGTGTACATGTGTATATGCGTCTACAAATTCCTAATTTTTTATTAAGCTAAAATCCAAATAATTAAGGAAATACAAAATATTCTTAGTCATCATTAGTTGGCTCATCCTTTGACTATGAGGAGAAAATGAGAAAGTAAGTGTAAAAGCTGAACACAATGCTTGCCTGAAGGAGGCTTAATCCCTTCCTTTCCCTTTCCTGTGTTACATATTCAGGTCCCATCTCTGACACAAACTCACAGTGTGACACTAAGCAAGTTACTTAAGCTGTCCATTCTCTAAGCAATTCTCCAAAACTTTAAGCTACAGGGATCTATCTGTGGAGGTAATTGTAACTCACCTAGGGGTTACTTTTATCAACAAAATTATGGTCCTTATCCCTATTCCTCAGACAATCCTTAAAACCTTTCCTTTGGTCTAATTTTAGCTTTTTCAACTTCCTATGGAGAATCATCAAAGCTGAATTAAGGGAGGCTATTTGTCTTTTACTAACTTTGATATTTCAAAATTTTCAAGATTGCATCCAAGTAGGTTCTACTTCCAATGATACAGATCAAAACTCTTTGTAATCGTTACATCCTTTTCAGTCAGTCAGTAAGTCAGTCAGTCAAAAAACATGCATTGCAGCGTACAGAGTGTTCAAAGGAGGCTAGTACTTCTGGTATGAGGGCTGCTAAGCCCTTTGCAGGGCTACTTATCCACCTTGGGTGTCGAGAGCCATCCCCAGTCATCTTGACTTTCGTCTTGGCACTGAACTCCAATGACTGAAAGAGAGAGCAAGGCTGACAACTACGCACAACGCAGTCTCACTTAAATCTAATTTACACAAGTCAAAAGGCATCACCTATTACATTTTGCTAGTTTACTATTTTACTATTCATTAATTTTATAATTTTGCTATTTTACTATTTATAACTTATTATTTATTATTTTACTATGTTACCATTTTAATAACCTCAAAGTCCTGTGGTGATGGACTACTAACAAAGCAGCAGATGTGGATACTCTGGGAGCTGTGGTCACAACCCTGAACACAGGCAGCCCAGGTCATAGGGTCCTCTTCTCACTGGGCTGAAGCAGCAGTGGGATTCAACAGCCTCCTGGGTGCCTGGTCAGTCTTCTTAAAGACCACACTGCTCACTTCCTGGTGTGAGGAAGGGGCTAGAAAAGGCACTCTAACAATTGACTACTTCATGTAAGCCTGGCTTGTTTACTGTGGCAGATGGGGATCCCAGCCTGCAAGCCAACCCCAACACACGTACAAAAACTTTTGTGAAGATGATTGCACTCACCATTGGTACATGGAATGTGTACACGGACAAGACACTCAGTAACACCGAAAGACAAACAGTTTCTGTGAGAAAAGGTATCACATCCAAATAGCAGCCCTGAGTGAAACAAGGTTGGCAAACAAAGGTCAGTATATCTACGTTAGAGCTAGATACACATTTTTCTGGAGTGTCCACAGTGATGAGGAGCTCTGTGAAGTTGGCATAAGTTTCACAATCAAATCTAACCTAGTCAACAAGCTTGTATGCCTTCCAAAAAGAGTGAATGACAGGCTCATGACAATGCAATTGCCACTTGCAGGAAAATGCTATGCCACCATCATCAGTGTATATGCTCCCACAATGACAAAGCCTAATGAGAACAAAGAAAAAATATCACCAATGTGCCCAAAAAAGCTCAGAAGTAGTTCTGGGTATCTTCAACGCAAGAGTGGGCAGACTACCAGATACAACAGAGTTTTTGGAAGGACTTGAGTTAGAAACAGTAATAGCAAAGCTCATTTAACATTGAAGACTTGTACATCTCTTGACCTCATCTCCACCACAGTCTTTTATTTATTTAAATGCAACAAAACTTCATGGATGTATCATAGCAGCAAACATGGGCATTTAATAGACTATATATCCTTGTAAGAAGAGACAGACAAGATGTCAGAGTAATGAAGGCGACGTGTGACACAGAGTGCTAGGCTGATCATAGACTTATTTTCTCCAAGCTAAACATTCACATTCAACAACAGCAGCAGGTCCCAAAGCATGAAGACTATCAGAAGATTCTCTCTGTGTGTGAGAACAGCCTTGCAATATAAACTTATCTAGAGTATCAACTCTCAATTCAACATTTTTAATCCATCCTTTTCAGGCTCTCACCTGAAATCTTTCATTCTTTCTAACTAGAAGGTCCTTTCACCTCTTCAAATGCAATAGCACAACTTAGCAACTTACAAAATGTTACTAAAAGCTCATTTATAGATACAAAGCAATGTGGTTCAACATAAAAATCCAAATTGGTCTTGCTTTCCTAAGGAAAGAAAAAACCCTATACTATCATAGTAATCAATAAAAAAATATGCAAATATAAATATCACAAAAAATAAGTTTTATTGGCACTTATTTTTAAGATGTAAGTAAAAATGGCAGAGATTTTAGTAAAACAAGTAGCCCATGTTTTCAGTACTACACTTTACAGAACCTCCTTTTTAGGGGTTCCTTTATTAGTGACAAGTCACATTAACTAAAATAACAAGGCAGAAGTACAGTAGACTAGTTTAATTCAAGAGCTCAAACTGGCTATAAAATAACAAATGAATGATGCTGTATTTTTCCCAGAAGCTTACACTCAGCCTTATTCTTCATAGCCAGCATGGAAAAGTTTGTGGAGAACTCCTGAAATCCATTAATCACAGTATTAACCTAACTATAATCAGGCTGTCTGGGGTGTTTTTTGAGGGAGAGGCAGAGAAGAGTTGGTTAATGTTGGACTTTTGCAATCCTTGCACAAAAGTCTTTAAATTTAACTCATTGAACTCAATTTTCCAATAGGGCATATTAAACATACAGTCTTTCTTTGATAAATCTTTTTTTCCCAGTTTATTGAAAGTATGTAATATGCTTAATTACAGTTTTGCTGACACATCAATCCTTATACTTTATAGTCAAAGAAGCTAACCAAAACAAACTTACCTTTCTCCTCCAACCCTTGAGAGTCATCCAAGAAGAGAACAAGAAAATAGGCTTTCCATTTATGGAATAACATTGTAAGGAAATGTTGAGCGGGCATCAAAATGGGGAAACTTAACAGTTTCTCGGTTCTTCTAACTATCCTAAAGTTAGGTCTTACCAATAAGCAAAACTACTTATTTTGTTTGAAGAAAATTTCCAGAACTCTAGAAACATTTATATAAGTGCTACTGATAATGGTCACTAATAGTGAACATTAGTACAAAGAGGGCTTCCATAAGTCATTTTCTTCTACCAAAGGATGGTTCAAAGTAAGGTTTTGTTGTTGGTGGTGGTGGTAGTAACAAATTCTCTACACAATCACATGGTCATTGTGTGCTGTTTGTGCTATAAGGAAATAAGCTCAGATCATCAACAATTATTGCCACAATAAATACCTAAATTACCAAACTGTTACTCCAAAATATGTAAAAATCCAGAAACTTAGAGGAGCAAAAGGAGCAGCAGTAGTGCTGATGTGTCTATGATGCCCTCCCCTTTCAATTCAATTCCATAAATATTTAACACTTTCCTTCCGAAATTCTATAGAGAATTTGTTTCATCTATAGATATACCATGGGAATGTGATTTTTACCAGTGTACTCTTTATAATACAATTTTACTACAATAAAACTGTTGGGCATTGTATATAATGGGTTTAATTTGTATAAAATCTAGGTTTAGAAAAACTACATTCCAAAGTCAAATATACAAAATTTTTATGTGTTGTTCCTCTTTGGTTCTATTCCTCTATTCCTCATTATATAATGAAAAATTCAGTGTTTTAGGTAATTAGATAACACTTGAGAATTGGATAACCAAGCAGTTATCAAAGCATAAGAAACAAACAAGCTTTATTCCTATTTCTCCCCTCTGTGCATAGTCAGTGTTTAATAAATGTCTATTAAATCTAATTGAAATGACTATGGTAAGATTAGATCTCAAACTACATAATTCCCCTTAAACCGTATGCGAATACATTTATGACCTACATTTTCCATATAGTATATAACCAGATCTCTTTTGGGTTTTATGGTCCTTTTATCATATAGTGGAGTAATTAGTTAGGAGAGGTCAAAAGTTTTACCAAGGAGGTAAAACCAATTCATCTCATTCAAAAAGTCCATCATTCATTTCTACCACTAAATAGCTACTGGAGATGAATACTTCGGTCCCTATAACCCACTGTGGATTCTGACCACGAGCATAATAAATAATGGATTCTTGTACTGAGGCCACATATCGAATACAATTATCTTATTTCTCAAAAATAAAGTCATTTTTGTGAAACACTTAATTAAAACGAACTTAAAACCACTATGAAAAACTAAGCATAACTGGAGCCTTGGATTTGGAGTCAGGAAGACCTTGTTAAAATCCCACCTCCTACACTTAACAATTTTGAGATCACAGCCAAGTTGAACTTCACCAAACCAATTTCCTCATCTGCAAAATGGTAATAGTACTACCTCAATTATCTTCCTAAGAAATGCTGTGAAGATAAAATAAGATTTGCATGTAGCCAATAGTAAAATCTATGCAAATATCAATTATTACTTTTCCTTAACTTACTGACATATTGGGGGGAAAAAATCAAATAATCTACATTTCTAATACTATTTTAAATTATGAATCACAGTAATTATCTTTTCATGAAAAAAATTAAATCATGGATATTTTGGAATCATAGTTAATAATTGTGTTGATCAAAGTCCCAAAGAATTTCAAAGTTGATTATCTTTATAATGTTGTTGATATTGAATTGTTCTTCCAGTTCTGCTCATTTCACTTTTAATCAGTTCATACAAGTCTTAGCAGATTTCTCTGATGTCATTCCCTTCACCATTTCTTACAATACAGTATTCCATCACATTCATATTCCATAACATGTTTAGTCATTCCCCAGTTAATGGGTATCCCTATAATTCCTAACTTGTAAAAGGGTTGCTATAAGTATTTTTGAACATCTAGGTCCTTTTCCTCTTTCTTTGATCTCTTTAAAGTACAGACCTAGTACCAGCATTGCTGGACCAAAGGGTATACATAGTTGAATAGCTTTGGGAGCAAAGTTATAAATTGCTTTGAAGAATGACCAGACCAGTTCACTGATCTACCAACTGTGCATTAAGCTACTGTTCTACCTCAGCACCTCCAACATTTGTCATTTTCCACTACTGTCAACTTTGTTTATCTGATGGGTGTGAAATAGTATCTCAGAATTGCTCTACTTTACATTTCTGTTATTAATGATTTAGTGAATTTTTTTTCAGATGGCTATTGAGAGCTTGGAATTCTTCTTCTGAAAACTGTATTTATATCCTTTAACCATTAATCACCTGAGGAATTACTCTTATTCTGATAAATTTAAATCAGCTCTCCTAGTGTCTTAGAAATCACACCTTTTTTGAAGAAACTTCTTAAAAACATTTCTCCCATTTACCTACTTCTCTTCTACTTGCTGCATTGGTTTTGTTTGTGCAAAAACTTTATAATTTTATGTAATCAAAATTATCTGTATTATCTTTTGTGGCCTTCTCTCTAATTTAATTATTAACTCTTTCCTTATCCATAGATTGAATAGATAAATTTCTTCCTCATTCCTCTAATTTATTTACGATGACCACTTCATGTTTAAGTTATGTAACCATTTGGAGCTCATCTCAGTAGGTGATGAGACAATAGTGTAGATTTAATTTCAGCAAGACTGTTTTTTAGTTTTCCTAAAAGTTTTTGTTAAATAGTTCTTATCCCAACAACTGAGATCTTTGGATGTATCAAACTAATACTAGACTACTGTGCTCATTTGTTTTAATATATTAGGAACCTAACGTCTTCCATTATCAACCTATGTCCTACACAGTAACAAATTGTTTTGATGATTTTTTTTTTGTAGTATAGTTTGAGATCCAATACTGGTAGGTCTCTTTCCCAATTATTTTCATTAATTCTCTTCAGATTCCTGACCTTTTGTTTTTCCTTATAACCTTGTGTTGTTATTTTTTTCTAACTATATAATTATTTGATAATTTGATTAATGTAGCACTGAAAAAAATAACTTCTTTTAATATTTCATATATTTATATATAAATGTAATATAATATATATAAATGTATATATCTCATTCATTTATTTTGGTGAGATTTATTGGTATATAATTGGGCAAAAGAGTTCCTAATAATTTCTTTTCTCTTATTCCTTGAGAATTTACCTTTTGTTTTTCATATTTAATGAACTAATGAAGTTTGCTAATTAATGGTTTACCTTTTTTTTTTACAAAAGAAATCTTAGCTTCAATTGGATTTTTTCTTTCAAATATTTTTCATCTCTTTGATTTTTAATAGTTATTTTGGTGGGTTTTTTTAAATTATTGGTTTTTTCACATTTTTTTTTTAGTTGCATGCCCAACTCATTCATTGGCTTTCTCTCTTTTATTAGTAAAAATGTTTACTGATATAAATTTTCCCCAAGTACTACTTTGACTACATCTCCAGTATTTTGGTATGTTGCCTTACTGCTCTCATTATTATTAATAAAATTATTCCTTTTTTTATGATCTGTTCTCTGACCAACCCATTCTATGAGATTGTTAGTCTCCAATTTATAATTTCATTGAATTGTGATTCATGAAGTATATTAAACATTTCTCCTTTTCTGCATTTTTTTTGAGATTTTGAGAATGACTGGTCAATTTCTGGGAAGGTGCCATGCACAGCTAAGATATATACATACTTCTTCCTATTTCCGACTTTCAAATCGATCATATTTAACTTTTCTAAAATTCTATTCGTATTCTTCATGTCTTTTGTTGTTGTTGCTGTTAACTTTATGTAGGTCTGAGATATGGGAAACTCAAGGGAAGAAGCAGTTGCATAATACCTACCATATATGAGGTATTGTGTTATGTGCTGAATTTTATTTCATTTGTTTTTCACAATGCTCTTGGGAACACCTGCCTCCCATTTTATAACTGAGGAAACTCAGGAAAACAGAGGTTAAGTGATTTGCCCAAAGTCACACAGCTAGTAAGCATTAAAGACTAAATTTCATTTTAATTCAAGCCTAGCGCTCTATCCACTAAACCATTTGAGGTCCCCCATTATACAGTTTTATTATTTCTCCCTCCAACTCATTTAAGTATTCAGATGCTATGCAACTGAATACATGCTAAGTATTAATATTAACCATCTATGGTATCTTTCAGCAAAACACAGGGATTTTTTTGTTATCCCTTTTAATTAAGTCTATTTTTGCTGTTGCTTTATCTGAGATTATGATGATTACCCTTGGCTTTTTAATTTCAGTTGAAACACAGGATTTTGCTCCAACCCTTATTTTTATTTTACTTCTATGATTCTGTTTCAAGTATGCTTCTTGTAAATAACATAGATCCTGGTTTTTAATCCATTCTACTATACTCATCCATTTGATGGATGTTTGTTCCATTCCCATTCAGGTATGACTGTTAATTGTGAATTTGCCTTCATCTTACTCTCATACTTTCCCTTGTCTTTGTTTCCTTCCCCTTCTTTGTAAAGAAGAGGAAAGTGGTATGAGAAAAGGAATGAAGTCAGCACCAGTGAACTAGGTTTGGTGTAATCTGCTTCTATTACTGGCCCCCTTTCTCTTTCCCTTTCCCAGAGCCTAATAACAAGTTATTATACCTTTTCTTTTAAGCTCCTCTCCAAAATCTTTCGCTTAAGGTTACTTCGCCCCTTAAGTTAACCTCCCTTTTATTCCCTTCTTTTCTTTCTCCCCTTTCTCTCAGATTTCTTGGTTGAATGAAAAATGCATTTCTATATTGAACACATTATATGTCTATTCCTCCCTGCTTTGACCAGTTCAGATCACTGGAGGTTCAAGTATCACCCACTTCCTCCTTGTTTCTATATGCACTCAAATTATATGGGATCATTCTTTCCTAGTCTTCACCTCTCTTCCCCGGCCCTAATTTCTTCTTCCCTTCTCTTCTTCAAGAACATCAAAACAGAACAGCCCACTCCCACACCCTCTCTCCAGTCAGACTCCCTCTATGGCCCCAGATGACAGAGCTCCGAGGACATACTGGAATGTCAGTAGTCTTATTGTTTTGTTGTTGCTCCTTAGGATTTCTCCCTCATGTGTATTTTTGGGTTTCAAAGATTCTACTCAGCTCCAGTCTCTTCATGAGGAATGCTTGAAAGTCTTCTATTTCATGAAGAAAATCCATTTTTCCCATTCAATTATACTCAGTATTGCTGGATAAATTATTCCTAGTTTTGAGTCTATTCTGTGGCCTTCTGGAATTTCATTTTACAAGCTTTTTGCTCTTTAAGAATGATATTTGCTAAATCTTATGTGATCCTAACTGTGGTTCTTTGGTACTGAGGAGTAGCAGTCCCTGTAGCTACTTGCAGTAGTTTTTCTTTGATCTGGAAGCTCTAGATTTTGCCTATGATGATCCTGGGAGTTTTCACTGGGAGATTTCTTTCAGGAGGTGACAGGTGCATTCTATTTCTACTTTGTCCTATAAAAGATCTGACCAGTTTTCTTTTAAAATTTCTTGAAATACAATGTCAAGGCTCTTTTCTTAGTCATAGTTTTCAGGCAGTCCAGTGATTCTTAAAATATCTCTCCTCAATCTGTCTTTCAGGTCATTTGTTGTCGCTATGAGATACTTCATATTTTCTGTTTTCAGTTTTTCAACTTTATTTTAATATTTCTTATTGTTCCATGGAGTTACTATCTTCTATTTGGTCCATTTTAATTTTGATGGATTATTATTACCTTATTTCAACAATTACTTATTTGAGATAAGGATTTATTGCCCTAAAATACCTTCCACTACTCCAAGCAGCACTCTACCCCTCAAACACATCAGATGCTCTCTGCTAGGGAGGATCCATGTCTCTAATCTGGAACCTTATCTAAACCAAAGTCTGAAGGTCTCCTCAAAACAATCTGAGTACTACAGTAAGCCTGAGATTTAATTTCTGATAGGGATGGGGGTGGAAAAAGGGAACAAGCATTTATTCAGTGCTTACTATGTGGCAGGCACCATGCTAAATGCTTTACAAATATTTCATTTACTTCTCACAACAACCTTATAAGCTAAGTATTGTTATTATTCCCACTTTTACAGGTGAATTGCCCAGGTTCACAAAAGTAGTAAGTGTCCAAGGCTGAATTTGAACTCAGGCCTCCCTGACTCTAGGAGATAGCCAATTCTAGTCAAGAGAGGGTGCTACATAGTGATAGATAAGGAACTTTTCTTTCAAAGTTATCGATTACTACCTAGTCACTCTCCTCATCCACAGCACAAAGGTTTACAAGAGTCAGGACTTCTCACACATCTCTCCTTAAGAACTTGATCTTATTGAGTGGAACAGGGTCACTGTCTCTGGTCTTATACTCAAAAAGGCTAACTAGATTTATAAAGAACATTTTTTTAACCAAAAATTGGGACAAAATAGTCTGACAAAGGTCTTTATTTTTCCAAAGCCTATTTCTAAGTATCCTATATGTTCTTGAAACTGGAACTCCAAAAGATCTAGATAAGTTTTAGGCTTCTCCCTGGCATAACTATCCTTTCAGCCCTTTCAGTTCCATTCCCCAAAAGAAGCAACTCTGGCTTAGGATATAAACTCATCTGTAAAATCTTACAGGGAACATGAGCACTGTACACCCATAAAAAAAAAAAAAGTAAGAAACAACAGAGAGAAAATCAGCTTCTCTGAAATCTCTGCATGAAATTCAATAAAACCAAATGAGTCAAAGGAGCATTGGAAGGACAACCAACAGACAAATCTGGAAAATAACTTCAAAATTTCTAATGTAAATTCTTTTCTCCATCAATAATAGTAGAACCACCATGTTTTTACTCTGCCACGAATGTGAACCAATTCAATTAGCATTAAGAATCTGCTATGGGCAAAGCATGTCCCACTGTACCAAATATCAGGAAGTGAAAATGTTACTAAGGAAGACAAAGAGGAAAAGAATAACTGAACTGACTAAGAATATATAGAGATGGTCCCTACTAGAGACAATAGTTTTGAGAAGGTTATGGGTTCAATACAAGGTATCTAAAGGGAGGGACGAGGTTCCTAGTATTACACTCGAATACAAAAAAAGGTATCCAAGAAAATATTGACAAATGACAACTCACACTCACCATCTCTACAAAATTTTTATAAGAATTCTTGATGAAGTTACTATTTAAGAAAACATAGCTTTAAAGGGATATTCTGTAGCAGAATACATATTTATGGTCACAAAATTGAAAGGTATAGAGAATATGGACTCTGTATTTATGGTTTGTTGGTTATTAAAAATAAGGCATTTACCATGCATATAAACAAGTCATACAAAAGTCCTTGAAAGAAACAAAAGAAATAACTGAGTTTGACCATCTATCTGATTAGTAACATTTCACTACAGGAATGAACAGCCTTGGGAAGGGAGTGTCAAAAATATCAAGTGAAGCATAAAATAGGGAAACATTAAGGATAATTACCAGCATCACGGAGGATATTAAATGAAGGCTATACATTGAAGAGAGATTTCCTTGATGGTTCTCTAGAACCTTCTATTTGTACTCAATTCACAATTGTTTGAAAGTTAGCCTTACTGTTCAACACAAAGAAAAACCAAATATATTAAGACCATGAGCTAGACCCACTGAGCAAGTAAACAAGCAAACATATACTCAACCATCACCCACACTGACTTGTACCACCAGGCCCTAGCTTCTTGTGTGTCCAGCAGCTTTAACACTGTCATTATGAGAAAGGTATTCCAGAAGTGCTGGTTGGTTGAACTCAATCATGGGAAGATTTCTTAAACTGAAAATTTCAAACTGCAGATTTGAAATAAGCTTTGTCTGCAGAACATACATAATCCTTTGCTGACTGGAGTATTTTCCAAGTACAAATTTAGACCCCCAAAAGTCTGTCTGTTCCTGTGGTGAGGTACTATTTAATCTACTTGAAAAGATCTCCTAATACTTTTTCATATGTGAATCTGTGCAGTCATTTGATGGGCTGTGCATTATAACTATTCAAAGGAGAGATAATTCTGAAGCTTGCATAAAAACTCAGCCATAATAAAGTGTGCCAAGTTAATCATACAAATTTCTATTTTTGTTAGACTTAAACATCTACCTCCCTGAGTTTCACTGATTTCTGTTTTGGACACTGGTAGGAATACAACAACAGAATATTCAGTTTTAAAGAAGGATTATTGGGCAGCTGGACAATGGAACATATCCATTAGGACACTGGGGACAAAAAAAGTACAAATAGACAATGAGCTGGGCCCAGGACTTAGGTAAGCAGAAGTAGGCTAAATTGCCTTCGAAAAACTATGCTATATTTTTAATGATCCCAAGCTTCTCCTTGAAACAAAGGCTTATATTTTTAATATCAATATCCTTCTGGTGATACTAGACAGTCAGAAATTAGGAAATATTACCATCTCTGAAGAATTAAAGTTAGGGACAAACCAAAAAGCATAGAAGAGGCCAATGATAGAAAGTAGGCTACAACACACTAGCAATGAAGACTTTCTCAGGGGAAGTAACATGAAGTATGACATCAGAAAAAGATGTGTAACACCGAAAGAGGAGTACAGTGAAAGGCAGGAGGTAGGGCAATGCTACAAGTAAGAAACAGTGTCAATATTTAGCATTTTACTTCTTGGAAGGTAGGATTTCCTCCCTGGAATAGTCAAAGAACATCAAATGACCTCCTAGACAAAAACATCTCCCACTAAATTTTAGAAGTCATAAAATTATTCTTCTCTGAGAAATACATACTCTCAAGGTAGAGTGAAGTATATCAGTGGCTCATACCATAGTATCAATTATTTTTTTCTGAACTTCAGACTTAAGACCTCTGAGTGAACAGATTTAAGAAAAGGGGAGGGGACGGAAAGGAATGCTAAATAAAAGGATGCTATATGGCTAGAGTTAGGATGCTGTATGGCTAGAAGGACAGAAATAGAAGAGACCATTGCATCTACTTTATAATTCTAAATTTTGCTTAAGGCCTTGATGAAAGTTAATGTTCCACTGAAATCTCTCATTCTTTGGCATGAGAGGGTATTAAAAACTGCCAATGCTTTAGATGGGACAGCATGACAAATGTGGAATATCACCTCCAATCTCTATGGCTCAGGCACTTCAGTGCAAGCTAATTCTAGCTCTTGTGTTCCAGGAGAGTTCATATTTTAATAAAAGAACTTGCCTGATTCTATCACTTACTACCCGCATGACCATAGGCAAATCACCTAACCTCACAGGATCTCAGTTTCCTCAACTGTAAAATGACAAGGGTTGAACTAGATGACTTCCAACATCCTTCCAGCTCTAAATGTATGATGCTCCCAGGAGCACCAACTACAATCGTTCCAGGAAGATGAAATATCACTGAACCTTCTTTCCTGCCATTATGCTCTCTAAATTCCCAGGTCTTGCTTTTTTCCCCATCCCTGGACCCTAAAGGTCAGCATGACATGGTGGATGGGGCACTGGATTTGGATTCAGAAAGACTTGTATTTCAATCTTGGTTTAGACTTACTGTGTGACTCCAGGTGGTTCACTTAAGCTTCCTGTGACTTAGTTTTCTCATGTACAAAATGAGGGGATTGAATTTACATGACCTCTAAAATCCTTTCTAGCTCTAAATTTGTGAACCTAAAGTTATAAACTGTCCCTGTATATTTCTAACGACCCTGCCTTTTCATCAATAGACACGGTATTTGCCCCTGGTTTTTCATATCCTAATGTTAGTGCAGAAGCTTAGGCTAGGAGGGGTCAAACTCTGAGAATTTACATCAAGCTATAGAGGCTTTCAATACCGGGGCCCAACATCTGATTCAGCATCAATCTTCCTAAGACCAGTCTAGCTAAATGAGCCTAGGCTCATCATCAGGTTGTCGTAGGATGACAGGTGTTTTTTTTTCTGTCACAGCTCTCAGAGCAACTACCATTGCTCAAACCATGTCGGGAACTACTTCAGAGTCTGCAGAGCATTCTTTTAAATAACCTTTTTGATGGCAAATCTTCATCCTTCAGGGGTGGATTTGTCTTTTTTGGAAACAGCCAAAGTCACTGTGGCAGGTAATCAACCTGAATTATACCATTTCTGGCTTCCAAGAAAAAAATCAAAGAACCATAAAGTAATGAAGTGATTCTTCTAATGTATCTGTGAAGACATTCCCAAGATGATTCCCCTCCCCCTTAAAAAAAATCCCTGTTTTGAGCCCAAAGCTGCTTGCCTACATCTTATCTACAGTTTCCATTCAATGATCCTAGAAGAACAATCTAATCTTTCCTTTATAAAATAACCCTTCATAAACCTATAATTGGTTATCATGCATCTCCCCCATCCCTCCTCACTTCCAAGGCTTTCTTTTCTCCTAAATAAAGAGGAGATCCTTGCTCAGTAGTCCAGGAGAAACAATGCCTTTGATCACAATGTGCCTATTTGATTCATTTTTCTGTAGTGATGGAAAGTGAGTTGTGAATTTTTCAGATGCTAACAAATCTCATTCAGGAAAGAAGAAAGAAAAAAGTTTTAATTGGTTGCAAATGTAACTATTGTCCAATATGCTAGTTCATTTCTTCAATATATTTTCTAGCGCAAGGCTAAATTCTTCCTATATATAACAATAATGCTTGAATTAGAGTAGACGTACACAGTTGCAAGATGGAAAGAAGGGATATTCTTTTTAATTATACTATTCACTTGTGCAATTACAACAAAGGAGAAAAACTCCTTACCAAAAAATATTCCTTTATTATGTATACTCTGAAATAGAATGATTAAATCACATTTATCTAAGGCTATTAAAAATACAAAGAAAAAGAAGGTAGTCACATCTAATTTCAAACTGTATATATTACTATCTTTAAAACTCATGGATTTCTGTGCATGATATTGGGAAATAAACGCAATTTCCGATTTAAAGTTTTATGTTCCAGATCACTACTTTACGTCTAAAACTTTAGGGAATTTTGGTAAACCAAGCTTCATTGCACTGAAACAACAACAAGAATTAAGACTAGAATGATTTTACATAAAAACCATAAGTTCTCACGCCTATCACTACAGAATCTTTAGTACATATCACACTTCTCCCTTTTAACTTAAATACTACATTGTTCCATTTCAGAAAGACACCTGTTCCCCGAGAGGTTTATACAAGAAAAGAAACTCAAATGTTGTTGAAACTGCTTCAATACACACCCAACAGCAATGAAAGAGAATGAAAAGTTCCTCAGACCTCAGAGAAAAGAAACCAGATCAGTAGAGTGACCCAGCAGAGTACTGTTCTAAAACACACAGCTGTAACTGGGGATGTGATCTGAAGTACAGCCTCCTCTGAGACATTCTCAGAGTTAGCGCCATAGTGACTCAGAATCCTAAATGAATAAAACCAAGCATCTCCAAGTGCTGTAGTGAAGATCCTTCCCCCAATTCTCTTCTCCCAACTTACCTCCCCTAAAGGCAGAACATAGCAGAAGCAAAACTGTAGGGAAAACAATTTTGCAAAAGCTAATCCCAGTACTCAAAATTCTAGACTAAGAAACTGTGTTTTGAAAGCCTGTATTTTAGCTTATAGGCAGATAATTCTTAGATTTTCATCTTTCACCTGAGTTTAAAAGAAACTAATAACATCATGTCCATCAGAAAATTGATAAAAGTCACTTTAAATAACGTGTTTTAATCTAGGTAACTAACAGGATAAAGAATTTAAGTTTGCAACAGCAAAGTTTAAAACAATGTGGATATTTTAAATCTTTGACCAATAACCAAAAAAGCAGTTCCTTTAATTCAATGTTTAATGTTTAATTATTTTTTGATTTTTTAAATTGTTTTTATTTTTAATTTTTAAATAAAATTTTAATTTAATTAATTAAATATTGGTTATTATATAAACTGTTTCAATTAATTAATAAAAACTCAGATACATGAAGTTGTACTCAAAAAGGTAGCTATTTTCAAATATTACCTTCAAACACTCAGTCAGTTGCAAGGAGGAGGGAATTGGAGGAGGGGGTGGAGTTGGGAAGGAAGTGTAGCATGGCCAATATTTAAAAGCATTTTCATTGTAAAAACTGTTGAAGGATTCTAGTCTAGCCTATGCTACAAATTAGGCACTGATGTCATAATGCTGCTGCTATTTGTCCCTTGTTGCCAGAGAACCATGATGTTAGGAAGGGGGTTCCATGACATGCAAGGATTTAAGTAAAGGAGGGTTGTGCAGAGTCACCAGTCTCACTTTTTTGCCTCCAGAGCCATGTGGGTCCAGTGGCAAGATATAGATCAGAATGACTGGAGATGGCCCAGGATTCAGGAGGGAAACCTTGGCCTTTTCAAGCTAAAGTCTTTAACAGGTACCAGTACAACTGAGGCAAAGCCTATTCAGTGATTTAAGGCTTATTTTAAAATGAGGCAAAGAATGTCCTCTTTAAAAAAAAAAAAAGAAAAGAAAACAAATAGATCTGGGAGGGAAAGATCCTCAGGGTTTCTGGCCAAAACAGAAATAATTCCACTTACATTCATTCTGAGCCAATCAGAGCCCAGACAATGATCAAGTAGGGCTTGGCCTGGGATATAATAGCCAATCGATGAGAGCAAGAATGATTTGGAGAACCTGAATGATTTGGTGTCAAGGCTGGTCTTTAAATGAAAAGGAGGGAAAAAATATTTCAGAGATTAAAAATTTACATTCCCTTTTGGACAGAGCACTGGCAGGTAAAGTTGTAACACCTTATGTGGATAGAGGAAAAGAAAAAAGTGTCATAAAATAACACTTATAAAGAAAAGATCAAATCCCTAGTATAAAACCACCATCTGAGTCAGCTAACCAGGGCAGTTAGCTTCACAGTGAGTAAAATCCTGCTGTTGCCATAGACTCTTGACCCATGGCTAGTCATTTCAAAAATTCAAAGTGACACGGGGAAATGTGCAAATTAAAACCAACTATCCCTTCACCAGACCTGAGAGAAATAGTAGAGGAAACTTGGTACTTGAGCTCTAAGAGTTTAAAATGTGTTGGGGAAAGTAAGAGGCAACATATGGTATACTAGGGAGGTAGTGACAGAGTACTAAACAATAGTGCCACACAAATCCAGGCCCCACTCCATCATTATTTGTGTGACCTGAGATGAGTTTAATTTTAGTTTCCTCATGTGAAAAATGAAAAATTGCACAAGATGATAGGGAAAGGTATACCTTTGTAGCTATAATAGTCTGTGATTAGATCCACATTTGTCATAAACTGTGGTCTACGTAACAAAGCAAGTCAAGGGGAAAGAAAAAAGTTGTGACAGGAGTCCACATAATAAACATATATGCTTTGCTGTCTGAACCAGATACACACAAGTTATCTATTCAAGCAATTTGGGAAAATCACTGAAGATGACTGAATACACTGGCTGGCATAACACACAATCATGCTTAAATTACTGGTGCACATTTGTAATCTTAGGATTTTTTATTACAAATATTTTATTACAAGTATTTTGTGCCATTGCTAACTGTAGATAATTGATAAAATAGGGACATCTAAAAACCACAAAAAAAAAACTTGCTAATAACCAAGACACACATGATCAAGAAAACATTCAAAAATAAGTAAGAAATGCAAAGATGATCACAGCTCTCTCCACTCAGTACATAAGCCTTAATTCTTAAGAAATAGTGCTCTTGATACCCACAATATATTTACCAATTTTTTAAAAAGAACAGTTTCATAGCATGGGCACAATTATGAAAGTATTATAAGCAAGACATTTTAAATCTGAAAGCAAGTTGTTAAATTTTTAAGCAAAAAGCTGAGAAAAAAAAGTTTAAGCAAACAAGTTAACCAGAATATTGGTTAATTAAGTAAAGGAAAAAGTGAAAATCCTCTGAAGCTGTTTACAACATGAATTATTCTTACCAATACTTTTTTTGCATTAAAAAGTTTCCTTTTCCTTGAT
This sequence comes from Bettongia penicillata ogilbyi, assembly GCA_023548195.1. Taxonomy (NCBI): domain Eukaryota; kingdom Metazoa; phylum Chordata; class Mammalia; order Diprotodontia; family Potoroidae; genus Bettongia; species Bettongia penicillata. Next base: position 7,245,785 of record JAJHZJ010000147.1, read on the forward strand.
ACTCCCAGCCTGTAGTGATCGCTCCTCATTTAGGACTCTCTTAGTACTTTATGGGTACCTCTAAGCCTCTATATTCTAATACCCCTAGTAGATCAAAGATTATAGAATCATCAAGTTCTTAAAGGCAGGAATCACTTTTTATCTTTGTGTCTACCCACAGCACCTGGCACAGATCTTTACATATGAAAGGTATTTAATAAATGTTTGTTGAACGGAACAAAAGGAGAAACAAAAAAGCTAACATTTTAACTCTTTGTCTAAAAGCAGAGTAAAGAAATGCTCTGCAGTAAATATTTAATCATTCAGTCTCCATCTCCTTACAGCACACTTAATTTTAAGTTACTTTTGTGGCTAACACAAGAAGTCAAGTTTTTCTTATACCCTGTAACATTTATCTCTGCTAGATGAGAAAATGTAAAAAGAAAACGGAACAACACTTAGTAGATGGCCCTATACAGAAATGATTTTAAGGATGATTTAAAATATATGCTCAAATTAGCATCTATCCAAAAGAATTGAATAAATCATTCAAATTACAAAATAAAACATTCCCTGTTTGTCAACGCTAGTCAGAACCCACAGAATTGGGAGAAAGAGAAGGGGCAGGAGAAGATAAAAATTGTTTTATAGAATCAAGGGTCTAAAGTATTGCCTTTAGAACAAGCAGACATTAGAAACTGAATTCCTCAGTCAGGTAACTGAACCCTTATTAACCGTGCTTGAATTAGTTTTTTGTTCCACAGGAACAGCTTTGAAACAAAGTTTCGGAATCTTGGCAGCACGTGTTTCAATGGAATTTGATCTGGAACTGACTGTGGAGTGAAAACATAAGACACGTACAAAAGTGTGAGAAACTGACGTGAGTGTTGAATGGTTTTGTGTTTTTGAGCAGGTGGAAGAGATGAGAAAGAGGGATATGAGACAGGATACCAAGCCAAAATTACAAGAGATAAAACACAAACATATACACTTATTATTTCTGATCTAGGAGAATTTGTAGAGGTCAGAATCTGCCTCCTCTCCTTCCAAAAACTCAATTCCACTTGCTGTATATTCTGCAAGCATGATGTTCGAAAGATTATCATCTAAGGTGGAAAATATTATGCCAAGTGAACCAAGTTTTCCTATACTGACAGATTCAGGCAAGACTTCTATTCAATTTCATCAGCACTCCTCATGGGAATGGAATGTCAATAAACAATAGCAATGAATGACCCTACTTGGATCACAAAATATAAGAGTTTGAAGGGGCCTTGGAGATAACTTCCTCCTTATTTTACAAGTTAAACTGAACCCAGAAGGTTAAAGTGCATTTCCTTATGTACCATGCGTATTAGGTGCAAAACCTGAAACAGAATCTAGATCTGTGCTGTTCTTTCCACTACATCACATTTAATTTGTGGGAAAGCTATGCAGCAGTTAGAGAGAGAGGGTTGAGCGATGTGCAATACCAGTATCTTTTATTTATATATTACTTCACTCTATCTCAAATCCTTTTGGATACCCAATAGCATACTGCTTCCCCTAACTACAGATGACCAAGAGTGGCAAGACATTAGGGATCCCCTGTGGCCATGTTATAATTACTAATGATGCCAGCCTCCAATTCAGCTACATTTGAGATCATTGAGAAAACTAACTCTAGAGTATAACAGAGTATGACATAGAACCAAACACACCAAACAGGTCCCACAGTCACTCTAAGAGATATCCTCTCTGAACTTCGATGATTTTTACTTTAGATGACCCAGAGAGTTACAAACAATGAGATTTCAAGAAAACTGTAAACCTAATCTAGATTTCCCAAATTCTTCAGGGTTATTAGAACTCTTGAACCCTGGGGCTCTCTATTTCCTCCTTAATATTTCTAGAAAATAACAAAGAACTAGTGTTCCTTCTGTGAATAGATAATTCTTACCCCCTAAAAATATGAACTCAAAGAGTCATCCTGAATGATTCATGAGCTAATCCAAAGTATGAATTAGGAGGATGCCATAATTAGTCAATTCCTATTGGCAAAAAAGAATTTGGCTGTGAGCACAGCTTTCTAGTTCATATCTACCTAAAATTGAAGTCCATTTTATTGTTGCAACCAAAGTCATTCACTGAAATTGAATTGACTTTCTCAATAAAAATATTCAAGAAGGAAGGATTGTGTTCTCTTTGTTTTTCTGTCCTTTGCACCCTTTTTTTAGCTTAAAAAAAAAAGTATTTAGGTTAGATACAGACAGGGCCAACCAGACTAAGAAACCCCTCCTTAATATAAAAATAACCCCAGCAGGTTCTCAAAAAAGAGACAGACCAGTTTTTAGACAATAAATTCAACTAATTGATTGATATTAAGATCCAGTACACTCACTTATGCAGCAATGACTTCTACTTATAATTCTAGCAATGTCAGAAGTAATTTTTAGCAGATTTATTACTTTTTCTAAAAAAAAAATTTGTACTAGTTTGAAAACAAATAAATTTATATCCAATTTAATGTTAGAAAAAGATGAATCTGTTTTGTGATTCATGTGACTTCACTGAAACATCAACAAATCAGTCCTTTTAAGTATTTGAGTATTCTTTCCCAACTTTCAATGCTTTTAAAGAAAAACATACTGGACAATGAATGGCAAAGCAGACTGTCTAAATGAAAAAATATTTATATTATGAATGTACAATTGCTAATAAAAATTCAGAATGACATATATATCTGAGTTCAGTGTAAGTTCAAAGTTCAGCTAGAACTAGAGTAACCTCAGTAATCCAAGGAATTAAATAATCATTTCAAGTTCTTGCATACAGGGGCAGGGAGGGAAGGAAAGACAATGGTGCCATGGATCAATACATCAATCTTCTATTAGGAAACTTTTGAATATGAAGTGGCCTATAACAAACACAAGCACAAGATCTATGATACTGGACATTTACATGGCTCTCAGAAATTTAAAAAGCCCTTAGTATACAAGCTCTCATTTGAGCCTCACAAAATCCTATGAGGTAGATACAACTATAATTTACATACCTATATAAAATATACTTATTTTACAGATAGAGGAACAGAAGCTGAGAAAGACAGAATGATTTAATTAAGGTCAGGGTCAGAGACAGGAGTTAAATACAAGTCTCCTGATTCTGTTCTTTCCATGACATCATGCTGCTACGACAACATTAAATTAGCATATGTAGGAAAATGTGAAATTATCACATAATTACATAAAATCAGATGAGAACAAGTTATTTACCAATAAATAATAAAAGTAAAGAATTCCCTAATCCAAACTTTTATAGTAGTAAAGGCTAGATAATTATCCATATTACTCCACTGCTTTTCACCATGCAATTAAGCATTATAACAAAATGAATTCAAATAAACAGGTGTAAGTTCATAAGATTTAGAGTTGGTAGGGAGCTCAAAGATCCAAACCACTTCTCCTGTTTTACAGATGAAGAAACTAAGTCCAAGAGAGTCACAATAGTCAAACCCGAGTCATCTGATTCCAAATTCAGTATCCTTGCCACTATACCTCAGTGTGTCTAGGCAATTATTAAATAGGGCAAAAAATTATTTATTCCACTTACTTGGCTATCATATATGATGGAAATCTGTTGCTTTAAGTAAAGTATAACCTTTTCATATTCACAAAAATGTACATGGCTATTTCTCAGGATAATCATTTTTTCCCATTGCTATCACAAATTCTACTCTTTCTCTTTCTGGACAAGGTAGAAGACATAAATAAGCCATTAAATATTTAATGGAGAAGAGAAATAAACTTCAATCCTGTAATTACTTCACTCTACACTATACTAAGGGGCAGCTAGATGGCACAGTGGATAGACTGCCAGGCCTAGAGTTAAGAAGACTCATCTTCCTGGGTTCAAATCTGACCTCAGACACTTAATAGCTGTATGATCCTGGGCAAGTCACTTGCCTCAGTTTCCTCATGGAAATGGTGAACCACTCCAATATCTTTGCCAAGAAAACCCCAAATGGGGTCATGAAGAGTCAGACATGACTGAAACAACTGAACAAAACAATATTGTACATGGAATAAAATACTGAAAATGCTTACAGCTAACTAGTACAAATGAGCAGGGAAAACCACAAAGGTAATATTATTAACCTGTCATCAACAGATCATGAGCTTGGAAATTTTTTTGTATTAGGATGAGTGGCACTGCCATCAATCATCCTCTTGTGAACAATGACAGCTTTCATGGAATGACTTGCTATCATTCAGACAAAGCTCCATAGAGTTTTTCTGTGCACCACCAAACAGTCCAGACTTAACTTGATACTGTACCTCAAATCCCATCCCTGTTTCACACCTTATCATAGGGCCAGCAGAGGGCTCTATTAACCATCATCTGCTTGACAAAACTATTGAATACATTAAAAATTGGTATAGGGGCACCTAGAGGACCAGCTGAGTCATGTTAAAGGTTTGATATCAATTCAAAACAGGTTCCAAATGAGTTATGCCCGCTAAAGCATAGCTAATAACTACCAACAGTATGTGGCCAATGTTTCAAGGTTATGTTTGCTTCCACCCCTGCCACCTTAGAGTTTGGGTAGTTATGCCACAGAGTGGGCTTTTACTAAGCTGCTAGTGTGACAGATCTTAGATTAATGTCTTCCAAGAAGAAAAAACCATTAGCAAAAATATTCATTGTGATCAAGTTTAGGCTTTAGTTTATACAACTACATACAGATGTATGTTAAATAAACATTAATCTACAGGGGAAAAAAGTCTTGAAGAATTTTGTTTACAGAAAGAGAAGTTAGAAATGAGAAGAAGTGTCCTTTTCAACTCCCCATTAGAACAAGCCCAGGTTAGAATAGCCTGTAGGGAGTCACTACACTTCAGTTAAAATTCAGGTACAGTTCACCACAGAAGGTATTTCTTTTCTAAGTAATTCACCAGGCTGGTAGCACAGAAAGACAAATATCTTCTTCACATGCGTCTATTCACAATCTGGATCACTGAAAGGAGATTCTCAACTAACACCTAATTCTATGCAGTATAACAGGAAACAATTGGACAAAAGCAGAGCAAAAATATAATATATAATTAATTTTCAAAGAGCATAACCATGAATTATGAAAAATAAAAGAATAAATCATAGAATTGCAGCTGTCATTCTTATTCTTGCCCATATTGACTTAACCAGCTTTTGATGAATATGTTAAATACCATGTACTTTCCCTATAAATGAGCATTTATCTTGAGAAAATGTTTTCATACAAATGTTTAATCATGTCACTGAAATTATTATCATTGTCTTTAAATGAACCCCTATCTCTCTCTCATTCACTCTTCATTATAAAGGTAGATGGCAGTAAACCGTGTAAGTAACTTTGGTCAAGATAAATCACAAAATTATTTGCAAAAAGATAAACAGTAAAATTGTAGAAGAAGAATATCAGTCCTCATGCATCTCCTATAACATTTTACATATTTGATGTTAAAAATTTGTACAAATGCTCACAGGTTGATTGTTCCAAGAGATGCGATTCTTTTCTCCCCCAAGTCATATTTTCCTTAGGAATTAAATGTTTGTGACCAAGTACAAACATATAAGCTGTGATTAATACAGTATCTATTCATATTGCTTTTCATCAGCTCTGCACAGAGTAAGTATACAGCAGGTTCTTTTTGGATTTAAGTAGCTAAAGTAAGGACACTCAGCAAAGAAGTGAATAAGACCCACCAATAGCCCTCAACATAGGGAGCCTAGAAGTAGTATGGACCAACTCTTGCAAGAGATTACAATTTCACCTTTCCAAAGTCTCACTATTGTTATAGATCTTCTCTTAAGTAAGAAAAAAAAATCTAAAATATGCCTCCATTTGCTTCAAGTTTCTCACTTCTAAGAACTTAGTCAAGAAATGAACAACCACAACACAGGCTGAAATGCATGTTTACATCTTAGACCCCCAAATGATGGACTAATCTAAACTCCAGAAGGTTGGAGGAGTGGAAGAAAAAAGAGGTATGTTACAATAGGGTACAGATTATAAAATTCAAGTTCCTGCGAATTAATAAGACTAGAAATTAGATTTTTGTAATTGCCAGGTTTTCAAAAACATTATGACATCGTTAATTATCCTGGCAATTCACATCCAACACTATCTACAAAAAAAAAAAGATACATTATCAACTAAGGAATACGGGGATGGTTCTTAAAATTTCATGAAAGTGGAAATTTCCATTGGCAACAAGTAGTCTTTAACCACAGAGGCATACATATATATATATATATATATATATATATATATATAAATATATAGTCAAATAACAGAGGTAGAATCACCGTACACATGTGGTATTTACAAGGTCTTGATAGTAACTGGGACTAAAGGCAGCCTTGGTGACTGCAAGCTTAATGCCTCTGAGATTTGAAAACTTTAAACAACAAAATCCTGAGTTTATAATCAAAAAGAAAACTTCTGAATACCCATTTAGTCATTTCTAATAAAAAACTTTACTGTTAATAGGTTTCTTAATCAAAAGCTACTATAGAAAAGCACAAACTAGTTATGAGAATTATCACTGCTTCCTCAAAGTTCTGCCTTGGGTCAAGGATCAAACTGTATTTATCACACTTATGTGCCTCAAAGGAAAATGACTGCGTTACTCTGCTTTCTCCACTTCCGGCATTGCCATTACCTTTACAGTGGAAAGTGAATGAAAAAGAGACAGATTCATTTTTAAAATGAACACTTTTTAAATTGTTTAAATTTAAATTGTTTAAATGAACATTTTTAAAAATAACAATATCCAATGATATATGATTAAATATGTATACTAAAAATTTTCCCCATATAACTGCTTATTTATAGGGAAAGTACATGGGATTTAGCATATTCACTAAAAACTGATTTAGGTAGTATGGGCAGGAATTACAGCAGCAATTACAGAAGAACCAGAAAACTGTTTTCTATGGTCATCATTCCATGCAAGCTCTTACTTGCATCTGCCTAGAATAGTACATATCAATGAAGGCTTAATTTCACAAATCCATCATGTTGCTCACATTTATTTAGCTCTTTAAAGTTTATAAAGCACTTTCTCTTTGCAAAGCAAATAGTGGTAGCATCACTATTCTCATTTTACAGATGAGAAAACTAACGCTCTGAGATGTTACATGGCTTGTCCATTATAGCACCCAATAGGTGGTACAGTCACAATTAATTTATATGTTCTGATTGTAAATCAGCACTCTGACCAACATATCACACTGATGAGTTCTGTCTGGCTTTAGGTTGAAGCTTTTGTGAGGGCAAATACAAGGTCAAGGTCATCCCCATGTAATATATAGTCTACTCACCTATTTTTAAAAATAGCAGAGAGGGAATCTGTTATTTCAAATCATAAAATCATATCAGTTTGGTGTAAGAATGTGTGGCTTTTAATGTGGTGTTTTTATAAAATATATTTCTGTACAATCAAGATTACTTTGAAGACTGCTGAATCCACATTTTCCAGAAAATTTTCTCTAAGCAAATACCACCATAGAACTTTCTAGAACATAACATTCTGAGTTATTCTACCATGCACTATACATAGATTTCATTGTGTCCCTTTTCTGTAACAAGATTACAATAAATTCAACACCTAAGCATCTATCTAGCCGCTCTATAATTCTGAAGAATTTCAGCTGAACTTATTGAAAATTATTGGGCAAGTATCAGGCTATGTTTTACTCTGAGATACATGCACCCTATGCTTACCATAACCCAAATGAGGTAATGGGAGATAGCATATAATTCAGAGATAACTTAAAGCAGAATACCATAGTTCATAGTAACTGCTGGCATTTATATAGGGCTTCACATAAAGAGTTTACAAAGTACTTTATGATCATCATCTCATTTGATTGTCAGAATAATTCTGTGAAGTAGGTGGTACAAACATCTCCATTTTACAGATGGGAAAATAGAGCCCCAAAGTGGTGAAATGACTTGTCTAAGAGCAAGTAAGGAACAAAAGATAAAACCAGAGCTCAGACTTTCTAACTACAAGCTCAGTACTATTTCTATTATCCATAAAGGACACAAAAAGTAAATGTGTGTGTGTGTGTGTGTGTTTTATTCAGATACAACTTGTAAGGAATCTAAAAAAAGATGTATTATCACTTCCTTTCTCCTAATCCTTCAATTAATTAATCACTTTATTACAGCAAAGTACTAAAGTCAGGGAGGTATCCATAGTGGGTTCAAGGTCATCCTCTGATACAGTCTGTGATTTCCTACAAGTCCTTTAACCTCTCAGTACCAGGTAATAACACTCTAAGACAGTTGCTACTCTGCATTGGCAGAGTGAGTTTCCTCACCAGGGACCTCCTTACATGAATGAAATCATAGATCCAAACCAACATGCTCAAATGAACTGTCATCTTTTCTTCAATAATGCATATCACAATCAATCTATTCCTACCCAACCTATGTAATTTTTGCCCCATGTCCTCCCATAAGTTTGCCACAGGAGGTGAACTTGACCTATCAGTGGTCCCCTTAATGTCTCTTGATATCCTGAGTATATGAATGGAACTTTCAGGTTGTCCACTTGACATCTCTCATCTTCATCACATGACCAGCTCAATGCCTTTCCCTATCAATCATTTCCCTGATTTTAATTTTTTGGGTGTCTAGACCAAGAGAAAATTTCTAAAAATCACAATAGGTGAATCTTATTTTTTCTCCTTTCTCAAACTTATCCAAAGTAATTACTCTTCTCACTGCATTAAACCATCTTTCAATGATTATGAGATCCCTACTTTCCTACTGTGACACTTCCTACTTCATTGATCCTGTGTATCTTCTGATAGTCTCCTTGATTTTCTGAAGTGTCCTCATTAACTTCTTCAATGTGCTTTCATTTCTCAATGAAAAGAATATTATGAATAAATTTACACGAAAGAGAATTCATCACTTCTCATAAAGTTGTACCTAGAGGACTTATGATAATCCTTACCAAAGATTTCTCTCCTTATTTCAAGATTTTTACCAATATAGGTGGATACTGCAAACATAATGAAGAAACTTAAAAAGTTTTTCTCTTAAGAATTTTCTCTTAAAAGATCAGATCTGTCGTACCTATAATCAGAGAATGTCAAAATGATTTTTGCAATTTCAATTTTCATGTTGAACACTAATTTTTTTTTACTTTGTATCCTAGCACTTAGCAGAGTACTTGATACATAGGAGGTACCTAACAAATGATTGTGTACTTGAACAAGGATTCCTTTAAGATTCCATTGCTATTAGGTAGAATAAAACTGTAAAAAAAAAAAAAAAAACTCATGTGGTAGAATTCTAATCTAAATATGCTTAAATCTGAAAGAAGTAAATAAACTTTGGATGTAGAAGTAGCAATATCATCTCTAAATGCCTCAATAACATTTTAAAATATGGGCACTTTCCAGAGCAGATACAATACACAGCAAATTTAAAGTTAAACAGACAAGATAAACATCCAAAGGTTCTAACTCAATATCTCATGATACTTATGCAGAATAAGCAGTTGTTGGATAACATAAAACAATATTATATGTTCCCATAATCAAAATTTTAACTGAACAATGGTCATTTCCAACATCCTTACAAGAGAAAGTTATTGCAAAATGCTGTTAACCAAAGCCCTTTGATCATTTAATCAACAAGCATTTACACATTTATGTTCCAGGTCTCAGAATCGAAAGATTTGGGTTCAGGGGGGGCAGAGCCAAGATGGCGGAGTAGAAGGACGCACATTTACGAGCTCCGAGCCCACAACCCATGGAATTGAGGTAAAAGGAGATCCCCATAAATTCTGAATCACTGCAGGGGGTGCATAAACATAGGGGAAGAGATTTCCGTTCCACTGAACCCTGGAGAGCCGTCCCCGGGGTCCATCGCACCCCGGAAAGCAGACCCCACCCCCACCCCTGGCCGCAGCCCCAGAGAAGCTGACCCGAGCAGGCTTCAGAGAAGGAAGCTCCGGCAGCCGGGAAAGTCCCTCCGCCCACAGAAGCTACAGGTCAGTGAGAAAGAAGGCTGCGCTAGGGGAGGGGAGCGGAGCGTCTCCGTGACTCGGGCCCCCTTGGAAGGAAGCGGCGGCGGCGGCAGAGACGGGGGCAGGAAGCGGCGGAGGCAGAGGCGTGGGCGGGCGGCTGAGGCGGCAGCGGCCCGCCCCGGGACTCAGGAATCCCCCAGCAGCAGGTAGGATCTTCAAAACTGAAGGTCTTTCCAACCTGAGGGAGCTGAGCCAGGGAGACGGCCCTGCCCCAACACTGCTCTACTGCTGAACACCTCTGAATAAAACCCCTGAGGGAGCTGAGCATAGGAGGCGGGGCCCCCCACCCCGCCCCCACCCGATCCGTTCCTGAAAGTCTCTGCAGAAAGCCCCTGAGGGACCAAGCTTAGGAGGCGGCCCTGCCCCCACCCCCCGCGCCAGAACTAAAGCTTGCCTCTGGAAAGCGCATTTGAATCTCAGAGGCCAAGCACTAGCTGGGCGGATCCAGGCGGAGGTGGAAAGGAATCTCAGAAGTCAAGTAACTGGCTGGGAAAATGCCTAGAAAGGGGAAGAAAAATAAGACTTTAGAGAGTTTTTTCCAACAAATGCAAATGATCCCGACCTTCGGATCTGATGGCGAGGACGCGAACGTATTTTTGCCATCAGGGAAAGACGTGGAGGGGGGGGCCTCAGTACCCCAGACACCCCAGGGGGGTGTCGGGTGGGCTCAGGCCTTGGAAGAGCTCAAAAAGGATTTTGAAAAGCAAGTTAGACAGGTGGAGGAAAGACTGGGAAGAGAAATGACAAAGATGCAAGAAGAGTATGAAAAACAGGTCAATACCTTGGTAAAGGAGACCCAAAAAAAATGCTGAGGAAATTAACACCTTGAAAAATAGGCTCACTCAACTGGCAAAGGAGGTTCAAAAAGCCAATGAGGAGAAGAATGCATTCAAAAGCAGAATGAGCCAAATGGAAAAAGAGGCTCAAAAGCTCACTGAATTTAATAGTTCTCTCAAAATTAGAATGGAACAGATGGAGGCTAATGACTTTATGAGAAACCAAGAAATCACCAAACAAAACCAAAAGAACGAAAAAATGGAAGAGAGTGTGAAATATCTCATGGGAAAAACAACTGACCTGGAAAATAGATCCAGGAGAGACAATTTAAAAATTATGGGACTACCTGAAACTCATGATCAAAAAAAGAGCCTAGACATCGTCTTGCATGAAATTATCAAGGAAAACTGCCCTGACATTCTAGGACCAGAGGGCAAAATAAGTATTGAAAGAATCCATCGATCACCGCCTGAAAGAGATCCAAAAAGAGAAACTCCTAGGAACATTGTGGCCAAATTCCAGAACTCCCAGCTCAAGGAAAAAATCTTACAAGCAGCTAGAAAGAAACAATTCCAGTACTGTGGAAATACAATCAGGATAACTCAAGATCTAGCAGCTTCTACATTAAGGGATCGAAGGGCGTGGAATAGGATATTCCAGAAGGCAAAGGAACTAGGACTCAAACCAAGAATCACCTACCCAGCTAAACTGAGTATAATACTTCAAGGGAAAATATGGTCTTTCAATGAAACAGAGGATTTTCAATCATTCTTAATGAAAAGACCAGAGCTGAAAAGAAAATTTGACTTTCAAACACAAGAATGAGAAGAAGCATGAAAAAGTAAACAGCAAAGAGAAGTCTTAAGGGACTTACCAGAAGTGAACTGTTTACATTCATACAGGGAAAGACAATATTTGTAACTCTTAAAACTTTTCAGTATCTGGGTAGTTGGTGGGACCACACATACACATGTACACGCATGCACACACATACACACATGCATTCACATACAGAGACAGAGAGCACAGATTGAACTGAATAGGATGGGACCATACCTTAAAAGAAATTAAGGTAAATGGTGAGAGAGAAATGTAGTGAGAGGAAAGAGGGGGAAATGGAAGGGGGTAACTATATGTCATTTAAGAGGCAAGTAGGAGATTTTTTTAGTGGAGGGAAAAAGAGGAGAGCTGAGGAAAAAAAAAAAAAAACAAACAAACAAGAAGTTTACCCTCATCACATTTGACTAAACGAAGGAGTGAAATGCACACTCATTTTGGTATGAAAACCTATCTTACAGTATAAGAAAGTGGGGGAGAAGGAGATAATGCAAGGGGGGGATGATGGAAGGGAGGGCAAAGGGAGGAGGGAGTAATTGAAAGTCAACACTTGGGGAGGGACAGGATCAAAAGACAGAAGAGAAACAATGAGGGGCAGGTTAGGAGGGATGGTAATTCAGTTAGTCTTACACAACACGACTATCAGGAAGGTCATTTGCAAAGCTACACAGATATGGCCTATAATGAATTGCCTGCCTTCCCAAAGGGAATGGGTGGGGAGGGAGGGATGGGGAGAATTTGGAACTCAAAGTTTTAGGAACAATTTTTTAGTATTGTTGTTGCAACTAGGAAAGAAGACATACAGTTAATGAGGAATAGAAAGTCATCTGGCCCTACAGGAGAAAAGAGAAGATGGAGACAAGGGGAGGGATGGATGACAGAAGAGAGGACAGATTGGAGATAGGGAAAATTAGATTGCTTGGGGTATTGGGGTGAGGGGAGGGGAGAAAAGGGGAGAAAATATGGAACCCCAAAATTTGTGAAAATGAATGTAAAAAGCTAAATTAATTAATTAATTAATTAAAAAAAAAAAAAGAAAGAAAGATTTGGGTTCAGTTCCTAACTCTGACACATACTGGCTATGCAATCCTGGGTAAGTCACTTAATCTCTCAATGCACTAGGCAACTCTCTAAGAACATAAGTTACAGAGAAAGTGCTGACCTGCCATTGGTAAGAAGAGTTTTCTCACCCCAGAATTCCAAAAAAATCACAGGTCTAATCATTATCCTGATCCAACATGCCAGCCACTGTGCTAGGTTCAAGGAATGCAAACCCAAAAATTAAATGATCCCTGGCCTCAAGGAACTTACATTTTATCAGGAGAAACAATATTTACGTATAAAAGCCTATATGAGACATATACAAAGCAGTCATGAGGTAATTTTGGAAGGGAAGGCACTAGAAACTAAGCAGGAAAGGTCTCTTGCTGAAGCTAGTGCTTGAGCTAAGTCTTGAAGGAAGCTAGAGACTGCAAGATATAGAAGTGAGAAGAAAGAACATTCCAGACTAAGGGTACATAGAAGCTATTGCAAAAACTGTATAGAGAAGTATAAAGAAGGGAGATGAAGCATCATGTGCAAGCAACGGCAAGTAGCCTAGTATAACTTGTAAGTTACTTGACAGAAGAGTAGGTGCAGAGATATACAGTGTAACAAAAACAGAAGAAAGAGTCAGATTATAAAGAGTTTTAAATATCAAGGTTTATATTTGACCCTAAAGGAAACAGGGAGCTACTAGAATTTAATTGCACTGGGGAAAGAGTGGGGTGAAACAGGATTAGGAACCTGTATATCAGGAAAATGCCTTTGCCATTTTGTGGAGGATGGCATGGAGAAGGAGAGGTCTGAGGCAGGGAGATATGCTAGTAGGCTGTGGCAATTGTCCAGGTGAGACATGATAAGGCTATGCATTTAGTGGTAGCTGTGTAAATGGAGAGAAAGAGACAGACAGAAAAGATGGCAGAGAGACAATGACAAGACTTTAATAAGGAGCCTGGAAATATGCTAATGCCATCAAGTTAAGGATTCAACAGTCACTCTAGAGAGTACTTAAGGTACAGCAAAAAATTCCCTGTTTTTGCTTTCTTCTAGAGAGCAGGGCAAATATATTGTCCTTCACATATGAACATAATACTGTTGGCTCAGCATCAGTAAGGTTGCCCTTTTAATTTCTCAAGGCATTTTAATAGATTGATATAAATATTCTTTTGACTTCTCCCTTGTAATATCAGTGAGTTAGAAGGCAAGTTTCTTTTTTCAGAGTTAACTGTCCTGTACAGGTCCAACATTACCTTTTCTTAAAAAAGTGCTTTAAACAAATGAGAAAACCACCCAAGCCACAGACCACTGAATAGGAAACCATAAACTGAAGATAAATCTTAAAAATCTTCCTTATGAAATGCATGAAAAAGTTACAGAACTTCACTTCATAATTTATTCAGTTTTTAATGGAGTACAAAGTCATCTAGGCCCTACCCACCAGAGTGCAGTTGTAGTTTACATGACATAATTCCAGACTGGTTGACACAGCTCAGTCAATAATCATTCCTACAATATTATAATATAAGACTATAATATTCCTATAATCAATTCAATAATCATTCCATAGGAGCATGTACAAGTTCCATTCTATTTGGTAGAGTAAATGGATTAGGAGAAAGTACACGCTGTATAAATAATGATGTGAGGAATACAAAATGATATGGTCCTACAGGAAAAGGGAAATCCATTTTCATATAATTCATACTATACCCAGTCCTGAGCAGTCAAGATATATGGTTATAGTATGCATAATCTAGAGCTTTAAAAATATGATTTTCAAATGTATTCCGCAAGAAAAGTTCCAACATAACTACTCTAAATTTAATTTTCCTAGCATCAAAACTGGAATAATCAGTCACTCCTTGTTCCCATTCCCTTCTCAAAGTGTGCATACTTTGAAAAGTGTGTTGAACACCAAGAACCATCTCTCAATAGATGAATTATTCAGTATTCCACAACTCTAAGGTGGGACTTGAACCCAGATCTTCTGAATATAGGTTCAATATATTTTTCTTTAGCACTGCAGCCATACTTTTCTTTCACCTTTCCATTTTCCCATTGCCTATTTCAGGGTGACTTTATCAGCTCCTATAGGTTTAATTATCATTTCTAAGCAGATGATTCCCAGATCTATATATCCAGTTCTACTCTCTCTTCTGACTTCCTGTCCCTAACCACCAGTTATTTCTTCAGTTGTTCATAGCTTTTAAACTAAGAATTAGAAACTATAAAGACCTCATTAAAACCTGCTCCAAATCATTAATAAGAGGCATGCAAATTAAAAAGCTTTGAGGTTTCACCTCACATTACACAAATGTCAAAAATAACAAAAAATGGGAGTCATTAATATGGAAGAAGCTAGGAAGACTGGGATACCAATGCCTCATTTGTAGAGTTGCAAAGTGCTCCAATCATTTTGAATTTCTATGTGAAATTATGAAAAATGAATAATGTATCCATAACTACTGAATAGTACTAAGACAACAGTAGGCAGCTGGACAGCAAGGTAAATAAAATGCTAGCCTTGAAGTCAGGAACACTTGAGTATAAATCCTGCCTCAGACATCAGCTAACTGTATGATCCTGGTCAAGTCACTTAACTTCCTTCAGTCTCAGTTTCCTAATCTATAAAACAAGAAAAATAAAAGTTTTTACCTCACAGGGTAAGTATAAGGATCAAATCAAATGAGATAATATATGCAAAGCACTTTGCAAACTTATATATTTGTTGGCTGCAGTTATTATTGTGTACTCCAAAGAAATCAAAGACAGAAATAAACATCCAATATATGCCAAAATATTCATATGAGTTCTATATGTAGTAGCAAGCACTATGAACAAAATAGGCACCTATCAATTGAGATAATTGTTGGGGAAGTTGTAGCATAAGAATTTAATGGAGTACTACAGAGTAACAAAGTATAAATGTAATAAATCTCTAGAAATGTGAGCTATATGAAAGCAGAACAATATAAACAACGAGAACAATATAAATGAGAATAATGTAAACAATGCCTAAAGAAAATAAAAGATCACTAAAAAGAAGTTCAACTATGAACAACTGAAGAAAAATTAAGGTCCTGGCAAACAGATAATGAAATGTACTTCCATCTTCCCGGGAAAAAAAGGTAATAGAGAATACCTATGGCAAAATACTGTATAGTTTTTCATATATGTGGCATCGAATATTTGTGCTTGATTGTTTTTATCACAAATGAGATAATTATTGCAGGAGGCATTAAATGATTATGCTATAAAGACAAAAGAGCATCAACAAAAGCTTTTTAAAAAAAATACTGAACTTCAAGTTTTAAATTGATTTTTTTCTACTTATTTTTATCATCTTATTTTCAAATCTAACAATAATACTTCTCTTGGTTAGTTCATCTAATCTCTTTCATTAGGTATTCAATTTTTCATGACTCATACTTTAAGGGGGAAAAAATATTCATTTAAAAAACTAATAATCACCTACCTAGTATTTACATAGCGCTTTAAGGCTCACAAGACACTTTATATTTATATATATATATTATATGATTCTCACCAAAACCTTGTGAGGCAGGTAATATTGTTATCCCCATTTTACAGATGAGGAAATGGGCTGAATGAGGTTAAGTGACATGCCCAGGGTCACACAGTCATCAAGTGCTTGAGGTGGGATTTGGACTCAGTTCTTCTTGACTCCACTTGAAATCTTCAAATTTTATTCATTTCTATACATTCAAAAATATCTGTATAATTTTTCCAAACAATTTACCAATTTACCATAACATGATTTGAGATAATTCTGTGCTATATAAGAATAGTAAAGCAATTACAGTGGGGGGGGGGGAATAACATCCACCACTTTTAGTAAAGAGGGGTAGAAAAAGAATTTTTTTTAACCTAACTTGTAATTTCATAAGTCTAGGGAGTTCCCACTGAGGAACTTCCATCTAAGCAGATTCATATATTTTCTGTAACTTATGGCATTGGAGAGCTGCCTAGGTCAGTAAGAAGCTAAGTGACCTGTCCAGAGTCAGAGAAGAAGTAACCATCAGTGGCAAGACCACCAATGTTCCAATCAGTCTAGGACACCATCTCTAAGATGGCATCAAACAAAATTTTATGGGAAAACAGTTGTACTCCATGACATCATCTTCAACAGGAAATCAAATCTGCAAGTACTAAATAATCCTAAGGGGAAAAAAACTCCAGTAGTTCAACAACATTCTTTCCAACTAATATAATAAATATTTCCCAAACCAAAAATATTTTTCACTCACCTGAAAAGGAAAATGTCACAAAATTACCACAGCTTTTCTCTGTATTCTCCTCTTCCTTACCCCTGCCTATATGAAGAAACAGATTATCTTCCCCTAAATTGCATAAACATGTCAAGCATATCATTACAACAGATTTTCACTGGCTACTCAAATTCATTTCTCCTTTGGAGGAATTTGCTTGATCCAAATATTGTTCAAAATAAATGAGTCATAACGGGTAGAAATCTTTTTTGTTATATTAAGACACTGTTGTAGTGACACTGATGTGATGGAATTTGTTATAATAAGACTTTTTGGCAAAGCCGGATTCATGCTTAAACTTTGCCCAAAGATCACTGAATAAAACAGATTATAACCATGGCGGGTAAGAGTACTGACTATTACAAAGGAGAACAGGATGCTTCAGATGAGTACTTGCTAGTCAGGCAGAAATCTACACGGCACACCATCTTTAACCCAGGGGAATTTGCTCTGACCTTGTGATTGACAGGGCTCAGACTTCTCAATTCTCCCATCAAAGAACACTATAGTGAGGGGAAGCAAAGGAAGTCATATGGAGTTGGAGAGAGAAGCAGCACCATCATAGAGCACGGGAGCTGCCTGAGGCCCAAATGATAGGACAGATGCAAAAGAGAACAGGAAAAAGGGAGCAGGTGCTGTTCTGCTTTGCAGAGGGTTGACCAGTGCTTTACTGGAGGGCTCAGGAGGTCTATCCTGGAAAGTCTACTGTCCTATTTACTTTGTCTCTTAAAAACTAGGGAACACTTACTGGGAACTCAACTGGGAAGAAGGTTTTAGATGTGTGCATCGCATGAAAATAGGAAGTTTTGAAGCTGTGGCATTTTTGCCAATAATTGAAAAAAGTAATCCCTTTTTACATCTTCCTGTGGTACAGAAAGAATACATATATTGGTATCCATAGTAACTAACTGGACAGAACTGGGAGGGTAGTTTTGATTGGCTAGGCTAGTTCTGAGACTAGGACTTGTCATTTTTTCTGGCCTTGATTAGAGAGGAAAATGCCTCCCAGAGGAGAGGAGTTGAGGTAGTAGCTGGGAGTGTGCTGGTAACAGTTTCTCTATCACATTCTTAAGACTAAACAATCAACATTAAATCACACCCTGATTTGTATGTTTTGGCAATTTCCAAGGTGTAAATACTCACACTGAAATTTTAATAGAGAGCTCGGAACCTGTACGAACACAACCAGGCTCTGTCAAGGGTGATAGTCACATAAGGAGAGTGCTCTCCAACATAGTAACACAACAATATCTAACTGCTAGATGTTATATAGGTATTTCTGTGTCTACTAGAGATTAACTAGTCAAATAATTCTGTAAATTTTTTTCTTTGGGACTTAGAGAATGTAAAAAGTATGTTTCTCAGATCTATATCATTAAAAAAACTAAATATTGTCACTATTCCAATTTTTAAAAACTAGCTTTTACAGCTAGTACTTATATGAGAAATCAAGTTCTTAGAACAATTTAATTTTTATTATTCTAAGTAAATTACCCTTGAAACAAAAAAAATATGTAATCCTATATGCAGATGGTTTAGTAAGATTTCTTTCTCATAAATAAGAAAAACTGATACATTATAAAAAGGCCAAAAAAAGTTATCTTTAAAAAACTGTATCTACCTTGCCAAAAAAAAAAAAAGAGCCACATAATAATTCTCTGTTTTAATTGGCTAAAAAGGCTTAAGAGTTCAACAAGCTAAAGAAAAGGAAGAGTGGTAACAGTATTCCAAGGGACATTTGCATCTTTTCTCAGTAGGGCCATCATCTGATCTTTCATTGCCCAACTTTCAACCCTTTGATGCCTTGTCCAGCATTATAGATGAAGCTGAATATCAATGAGTAAAAGCAGCCAATGAGTACAAGTCCCAGCCAAAAATACTAGGACAGACAAGAATAGATCTATTTTCAAGAAAACATCCTTTAAGAGCTCCAGTCTCCCATAAACAAGCCAAAAGAGGAAGGGGGAGGGGGAGGGGGAGGGCACTGCCTTTGGATAAGAGTGAAAGAGCTCGAGACTTGCCTAAATAGAACTGCAAAAGTCTTGAGTGTTTGGGGGTCTCCTTTTTGTTTGGTTTGGGTTTTACTGATATTGTTGTTATTGCTATTTCTCCATCTCTTTCAGCAAAATTAAATCTAGAAGAAACTGGGAGAACTTATTTTTCTTCCAAAAGCAAAAGAATTTGTTAACTTGAAGGTGGAAGAAATCTATGAAAATGAAAGTTCAAAATAAGTATGAATTTTTTATTCAGATCTCAAAATCCTCCATAATGGGAATGCTTTCCCTCTCTTGATTAGTTCTGATTCATCCTGTAAATATCTTCTTCAAACTTAGGCATTTTCATATCTTCCTCTTGATTGGACCATGAACTCCTTGAGAGTAGATATTATCTTTTGGCTTTCTTTGTATCCTCAATATTTAGCACCTGCCTGGCACATAGTAAGTGCTTAATACACATTTGTTGACTATGACTAATGAATATTCCCAGTAAGATGATTCAGGGATGAAAGCAGAAATTAATGACTCAAAATAAGACATAAATCTATCACTGACATTTTAAATGACCTAGACAGTAAATATAAATTGATATTTTCTTGTAAAGGAAGAAGCAAAAGAAAGTACTTTGATTCCTAGTGAACTACTAATCTTCCACAGTGATTAATGTGAACCTTGCTGGGGAGCTGTATCTTTTTGCTCTGAATGATGTCAGCTACTGGCATTTTAACTAGAACCAACCTACTTCCATCACATGTAACAATAGCAATTTGATCATCCACTAAATCTATTCTTCAGGAAAAAAAAAAAACCTGCAAGGTATATCAAATTGTTTTAATGCTAGTATGATTCAGTAGAAAGAGAATTCTGAGTCAGAGAATCTGAATTCTGACTATGCTGCTTAGTATCTCTGTGATCTCAGGCAAGTCACTTAGCCTTTATAAAACTCAGTTTTTCCCTTCTGCAAAATGAAGGGGTTGGCCTAGATGATCTTGACTCTGTCTTCTTTGTCTGAATTCTAGAGCCTTGTAATTAACACCTAACATGATTGAGACTCATCTCCAAATTCATACTACATCAAGACAAAAAGCCAGTCTCAGTGCTAAATTAGGGGAATACAAAAAGTAGCTCACATTCTCAGGGAGCTCAGTCTGCCTAATGGAAGAAATAACATGGAAATGTGTACAAATAAGATCAAATATGATATATACATGAGAAATTGGAGATAATCTTAGAGGTAAAGCATTAGCATTAAAAGGAATCAAGATTTGACTGCTCAAATGAGTTGAACATCAAGAGATAGCATTCAATATATGTGGTCAAAAACTATGAAGTTTTCAAACTAAGAATTGTAGACCATATAACATCATGAAAATGCCCTAAATCACTCAAGTGTGTTGAACATCAAGAGATAGCATTCAATATATGTGGTCAAAAACTATGAAGTTTTCAAACTAAGAATTGTAGACCATATAACATCATGAAAATGCCCTAAATCACTCATCAACAGTAAAAGGAATGCAAAATAAAACAATTCTGAGGTTTTGTATCACACTACATCGTGGGTTATATCAGTATGTTTTTAACCAAATGTTTTAGCCAGATATTTTTCACCAAAAAAGCACTAAAAACATGGAGGATCTTCTCCTTAGGCTTTCCATTTGTTTAAAAATTGTACCCCAAAATAATTCACCATCTTGCAAACAAAAGCAGAGATTCAAAAAAAGAAATCAAATGTGCTTGGGGTGAGGAAAATATTTCACATGGCAGAAGACCTTTAAAACTTTATCTGATTTCTATAAAATACATATGTCCATGTCCTTCTACAGAATATTTATTTGAAAAAAATGCAGAAAGTTCCACATCTAGCTGAATTTGTTTTTTGGGTTAGCATTAAGATTTTTTAAAACCTTAGTCCTTCTTATTCCTTTTCTCCAAAATTATTCCTTTACCTCTCCAATTTAAATAACACACCAGTAAAATTCAATCCAATACCCAAATACCATGGTCTCAGATTTATGATTTCATGGTGTATTGAAGAATATATTTTTAAAGTACCAAATTGTTATATTTCTTCTGAAGACTATGAATATCTTCAAAAGGATGAACAAAATCAACTGAAATCAGATAACATATTTAATCATTCTATAAGTAAAACATTTTTTCCACCCAGCCCCCAACAGTTCTACAAATATTCCTCAAATTCAGAGGGAAAGATTTATAATTTAAATATAGCCCCCGAAAGAAAGCAACCAAGTAATTATTGAGCACCTAACTCTATATTCAGGGCTGTTGGGGCATAGATATCAAAGAAGTCTAAGAAATGGTAACTGTCCTTAATGAACTTCTAATTAAGGGGGAAAAATAAAAACAAGAAACAATAAAAGGGTAATAAAGTATTAAATTGCAAGGCATTGACTATACCTAAAAAAGGAATTCTGAGGAATAGGAAAAAGTTATAATGAAGAAATACTAATCCCAAGTACTACAAAAGAAATTGCAATTAAAGGCTGATTATTCCTATAGCCAAAGGAATGGCACAAGGACCCTTTTAACTGGTGATTCTAATTCTAATACAAGTATGTGTTTGTTTATGGAAAAGTAGAATGATTTTTCAGAACAGAAACTCATGATATTAGATCTCTGAAGTTATAATGTAAATCAACTGGAAAATATTACTTCTGTAACAAAGTTAACTTATTCACACTTTCCAGCAGAACATGTATTGCATAAAGCAAGGCAAGGCGTGCCTTTGCCAAGACATAGGACAGAACAGGCTTATTTATAAGGGAAGAAGAGCATTGAACTATTCTCTGTTCCTTATATGTGCCCTTTGCTTTGTTTATGTCTGTGCTTTTGCTGCCATTCTGTTACCTAAACCAGAAATGCCCTCCTTCCTCTTCTTTGCCTTTTGAATCCCCATCACCCTATAAAACACAATTCAAATAAGATTTGGTCTATGAAGATTTCCTTAACCCCTTCATCCCTATCAGTATCTTGTACTTCTCGTTATAGCACTTATTAAGCATTTGTTGAACTGAATTGAAAAAATAAAAAGTTTACAGGGCACAAGAAATTGAATCATCCAAAAAAGTTCTATTCAAATGCTTCATTGGGTATGTAGTTCTCAAAGGCTATGTTAGTAGAACACAAACACAAACAGTATGATTCTCCCAACAGAACCTGCATCTACTGTCCAAGTTATTTGTCTCACAGAGTGCAGAGGCTTATATCATCAAGATGCTAGAAAATTAATTGACCAATAAACAGATGATTAATTGACTCTAAAACTTCCTACATCTGAACTAATTCCTCCCTCCAACATGACTCCATGAAAAACAAGTCAAACCAGATTAATTTTCTTTTTTGACAGAACTAGAAGATCAAGGGGATACTTCAGATATATAGTTTACCACACATAGTATACTATACTGTTATATTACCAGCACTGGCACCACAGTTTAAGAATGATACTGATTTAAAAAAAAAAAAGAATATCGATTATCAGGAGAGCAACCAGTTGGCTAATGAAATGGCAAAGATGCTTAAATTCATGTCAGATCAAAGTCAGGTAGGAAGATAGAAATCAAGTATGTATAAGATTAAAGATCATCAAATCAAGGATTTCAAGTTGTAAAGGATCTTAAAGGTCATGAAGTCCACCCAGAACCCTCACATATAGGAACATATCTGAGGAACATATGGTTAAATTTGTTCTATTTGGCCCCAGAGGGCAGAATGAAGAACAATGGGCAAATTTAATCCTAAATTTGGGAAAAACTTCTGAGTAATTACAGCTATCCAAAAGTGAAATGAGCAGTGGGATCTCTCTTACTGAATATCTTCATTTTGGGGACATGTTAATGAGTTGTAGTAAAGCTTCTCTAAGGGGACTGAGTTGGACTAGATGACAACTGAGATCCTAACTCTAGAGTTTTATTATTCTACTCAATTCTCCAGTCCCAAAGCTGGCGTTCACGTCCTTATTCTAATCAGTCAGGTCCTAACACAGACTCTCCTAAAATGTGTTCTCTCCGTCATGATACCCTCTCTCCCCCAGGAAGCACTCTAAAGAACTGGACTCCACTGTGTTTTCAGTTCACTGACATTGTGCCACCATCACCAATAAACATGCCAACTTTATATCTAATTTGCCTCTGGAACTCTACTCATGCCTACCGGGAGATCTCTATATTAACTAAACAGTGAATAACACAATTACTACAATTTACTACCAGTTTCAAAAATCCACCAGTGTACCCCTGCCCATTTCTTCATATAAGTTCTAAAGGACTTAAAATTTTCTAACCTGTTTTTGGTACAGGTTTTTCACCCTCTAAGTTAGGTTTATTAAGGTAATTCACCCATCTGTTTTCATAGTATCATGGAATAAGAGCTGTAAGGAGACACAAGTGGAAAACTTAGGATGACTGAATTAATTGCCATGCTCAAAGTCACACAGGTAATTAACACCGGAGCTAGCATTCAAACCCAGATCTTCTCTGACCTTAAACCCAGCACTACGACCACAACATCTCTCAAAATGACTCTATGCCTTATGCCTTTTTTAAAAAATCTACTGCATCCCATATCCCAACAAAAAGTGTCACATCACCTTCTTAATTTACGCCATGAAATAATAACTTCAACCAGTGGCATAAGTTTAAATTCTAGACCCAAAGGAAAACATCACAAAGGATTTTCTCTAGTCTGCCATCAGCCTCACAGACTCAGAAACAAACTCACCGGGAATCAGAGTAACTCTTTTCAACATCATTACAGAAGTAATCTGGGTATTATCTATACCTAGGACTCTAGCTCAAATTTCAAACAGATCAAAGCTAACATTGTGATAGAGGTTAATCAGGTTTATGTTCATTTATTTAGGCAGCATCATAGATTGAAAGCTAGGAGGGACTTCAGAAGTCATTGAGTCCAACAAGACCAAGCGTTATGATTAATTAATCTGTTTCACCTTTATATTATGTAACAAACAAGTGATTTCTGAAAAGTATTTGATTATGGGTAGAAAAAAGTTAGCCGAGTGGGAGGAGCCAAGATGGCGGAGTAGAAAGACTCACGTAGGCTAGCTCCAAATCCACAGCCCATATATTTCCTGCAAGAAGAACTCCCCACGAATTCTGGATCACTGCAAGGTGTACAGAAACACAGTGGAAAAGATTTCCATTCCAGAGAGCCCTGCAGAGCCGTCCCCAGGGTCCATCGTGCCCGGAAAGCAGAGCCCACCACTGTGCTGCCCTAGCAGCGGCCCCAGAGGAGCAGATTCATGCAGGCTTCAGGGACGGAACCTCCAGTGGCTAGGAAGGTCCCTACGCCCACAGACGCACCAGGTCAGTGAGAGAGATGTCTGAGCTGGCCAAGAGGGGAGTGGGGTGTCTCCGTGGCTTGGGCCCCCTCGGGAGGGAGCAGCGGAGGGAGTGACAGAGGCGGCAGCAGTGGCGGCCTCCGGGACTCCCCAAGCAGCACACAGAAGTTCAGGGCCATTACTGAAAGTCTCTGCATAAACCCCCTGAGGGAACTGAGCCTGGGAGGCGGCCCTGCCCCCACCCACACCATTACTGAAGGTCTCTGCATAAAGCCCCTGAGGGAGCTGAGCCTAGGAGACGGCCCTTTCCCCCACCCGCTCCATTACTGAAGGTCTCTGCATAAAGCCCCTGAGGGAACTGAGCCTGGGAGGCGGCCCTGCCCCCACCCCAGCACCAGAACTTAGGCTCACATTGAATAGTAGCCGGGCCTGCTGCGGAAAGCCCATTTGAATCTCAGACCCCAAGCACTAGCTGGGAGGATCTGGGCAGGGGTGGACAGGAATCTCAGAAGTCAAGTAACTGGCTGGGAAAATGCCTAGAAAAGGGAAGAAAAATAAGACTATAGAGAGCTACTTTGAGCGGGTGCAAATGTTCCCACCTTTCAATTCTGATGACGAGGATATATTCTTACCATCAGGGAAAGACGTGGAGGGCGGGGCCTCTGTATCCCAGACATACCAGGGGGATGTCTGGTGGGCTCAGGCCATGGAAGAGCTCAAAAAGGATTTTGAAAATCAAGTTAGACAGGTGGAGCAAAAACTGGAAAGAGATATGAGAGAGAAGCAAGAAAAGCATGAAAAACGGGTCAATACCTTGGTAAAGGAGACCCAAAAAAATGCTGAGGAAATTAACACCTTGAAAAATAGGCTCACTCAACTGGCAAAAGAGGTTCAAAAAGCTAATGAGGAGAAGAATGCTTTCAAAAGCAGAATTAGCCAAATGGAAAAAGAGGTTCAAAAGCTCCCTGAAGAGAATAGTTCTCTCAAAATTAGAATGGAACAGATGGAGGCTAATGACTTTCTGAGAAACCAAGAAATCACCAAACAAAACCAAAAGAATGAAAAAATGGAAGAGAATGTGAAATATCTCATGGGAAAAACAACTGACCTGGAAAATAGATCCAGGAGAGACAATTTAAAAATTATGGGACTACCTGAAACTCATGATCAAAAAAAGAGCCTAGACATCATCTTCCATGAAATTATCAAGGAAAACTGTCCTGACATTCTACAACCAGAGGGCAAAATAAGTATTGAAAGAATCCATGGATCACCGCTTGAAAGAGATCCAAAAAGAGAAACTCCTAGGAACATTGTGGTCAAATTCCAGAACTCCCAGGTCAAGGAGAAAATCTTGCAAGCAGCTAGAAAGAAACAATTCCAGTATTGTGGAAATAAAATCAAGATAACTCAAGATCTAACAGCTGCTACATTAAGGGATCGAAGGGCGTGGAATAGGATATTCCAGAAGGCAAAGGAACTAGGACTCAAACCAAGAATCACCTCCCCAGCAAAACTGAGTATAATCCTTCAGGGGAAAATATGGTCTTTCAATGAAACAGAGGACTTTCAAGCATTCTTGATGAAAAGACCAGAGCTGAAAAGAAAATTTGACTTTCAAACACAAGAATGAGAAGCATGAAAAAGTAAACAGCAAAGAGAAGACTTAAGGGACTTACCAGAAGTGAACTGTTTACATTCCTACATGGAAAGACAATATTTGTAACTCTTAAAACTTTTCAGTATCTGGGTAGTTGGTGGGATCACACACACACATACACACACACACATGTACACGCGTGCACGCACACACACACG
Organism: Bettongia penicillata ogilbyi; assembly: GCA_023548195.1. Taxonomy (NCBI): domain Eukaryota; kingdom Metazoa; phylum Chordata; class Mammalia; order Diprotodontia; family Potoroidae; genus Bettongia; species Bettongia penicillata. Next base: position 7,271,916 of record JAJHZJ010000147.1, read on the forward strand.
TACGCATATACAGAGACAGAGAGCACAGAGTGAATTGAATAGGATGGGACCATATCTTCAAAGAAATTAAGGTAAATGGTGAGAGAGAAATGTAGGGGGAGGAAAGAGGGTGAAATGGAATGGGGTAAATTATATGTCATTCAAGAGGCAAGTAGGAGACTTTTTAGTGGAGGGAAAAAGAGGAGAGCTGAGAAAAAAACAAGAAGTTTACCCTCATCACATTCAACTAAAGGAAGGAATAAAATGCACACTCATTTTGGTATGAAAACCTATCTTACAATACAGGAAAGTGGGGGAGAAGGAGATAAGAAAGGGGGGGTATGATGGAAGGGAGGGCAATGGGAGGAGGGAGCAATTTGAAGTCAACACTCTTGGGGAGGGACAGGATCAAAAGAGAGAATAGAAACAATGGGGGGCAGGATAGGATGGAGGGAAATACAGTTAGTCTTACACAACACGACTATCATGGAAGTCATTTGCAAAACTACACAGATAGGGCCTATATTGAATTGCCTGCCTTCCCAAAGGGAACGGATGGGGAGGGAGGGATGGGGAGAATTTGGAACTCAAAGTTTTAGGAACAATTATTGAGTATTGTTGTTGCTACTAGGAAATGAGAAATACAGTTAATGAGGAATAGAAAGTCATCTGGCCCTACAGGACAAAAGAGAAGAAGGGGATAAGAGAAGGGAGGGATGATAGAAGAGGGGGCAGATTGGTGATAGGGAAAATTAGAATGCCCAGTGTATTGGGGTTGGGGGAGGGGAGAAAAGGGGAGAAAATTTGGAACCCAAAATTTTGTGAAAATGAATGTAAAAAGTTAAATAAATTTTTATTTAAAAAAATAAATAAATAAATAAGCTCAGGGGGAACATGGTGATGTTGCTTTAAAAAAAGATTCCAATATTTTTTTAAAACCAGATGAATAGATGTGTAATGTTCTGATTCCAATAAATAATCATCCCATTGTAAAAAAAGAAAAAAGTTAGCCTACTCATTACTAATTACATTTACCTGATCTCAAACTACACTGGCATACATAAATTCAAGGTCAGCCTAAAAGCAAGTCTGGGTACAAAGAAGAGTCTTAATAGAAAATGAAAATGTTTTTGCTTGTTTGTTTTTTCCCCAGTTGAATCAACTTTGTGACCCTGGTTAAAAAAAAATTATAATTCATCCATATGTGCATTTTAATAGAAATAACAATTTCCTTCCAACAGATAGCAGAGTGGTTGTTTTGTTTTACAAAACATTTACTCCTTACTAATTCATTCATTTGTCTACCCTAAGAGCAGCATTAAAGTATCAACCTTTGCCTTCTTTCCTTACTAAGCTCTCAAGATTAGTAAATCCCTAAAGGACTAACACAGGCTCCTAAATTGAATGTATTTTTGTTCAGCAGTTTCCTGTCCCTAGGGCACAACACACACATCCACACAAAACAGAATGCTATACAGTACAAAAAAAATCAGTTTAAGGCATCATGCCAAGCAAGCAATACCAAGTTTTACACTTGAGCCAAGGGCTCCTTGGTTTCTTTTAAAAATTTTAGTCGTGACAATTATTTTGATGTTTCTTGATGAATGAGATCTGTCTGCAAAATAAAAGTCTATTTAAGGATTTTGTGTACTTTAAGGAATGCATATTTTCAAAGCTTATTCACTTTTTTAAGAAAGCAGTTCACAGGCAGATTTAAAAGCTAATGAGCATGTGTGAAAACATTTATAGTTAGTCAATCTGCAGGACAGTCTTGCTTGAGAAATCTGCTCAAAAAGAATAAAAAAGTTGTTGCAAGAAAAATAATTTAAGGAAACTTCTAACCAAAAACCAAGTTTGATATATTCTTGATAATGACTTTCTCCAAATTTTGTTGCTACTGCTATCAAATCAATCGCTACACAATAACGCTATTTGGGAGAGGGGGATTAAAAAAATTTTTTTTTTAATTTACTTATTTAATTTTTTACATTCATTTTCACAAATTTTTGGGTTCCAAATTTTCTCCCCTTTTATCCCCTCCCCCCACCCCAATACCCCAAGCAATCTAATTTTCCCTATCTCCAATCTGCCCTCTCTTCTATCATCCCTCCCTTCTCTTGTCCCCATCTTCTCTTTTGTCCTGTAGGGCCAGATAACTTTCTATTCCTCATTAACTGTATGTCTTCTTTCCTAGTTGCAACAACAATACTAAACAGTTGTTCCTAAAACTTTGAGTTCCAAATTCTCCCCATCCCTCCCTCCCCACCCATTCCCTTTGGGAAGGCAGGCAATTCAATATAGGCCATATCTGTGTAGTTTTGCAAATGACCTCCCTGATAGTCGTGTTGTGTAAGACTAACTGGATTACCATCCCTCCTAACCTGCCCCTCATTGTTTCTCTTCTGTCTTTTGATCCTGTCCCTCCCCAAGTGTTGACTTCAAATTGCTCCCTCCTCCCTTTGCCCTCCCTTCCATCATCCCCCCCCTTGCAATATCTCCTTCTCCCCCACTTTCTTATACTGTAAGATAGGTTTTCATACCAAAATGAGTGTGCATTTCACTCCTTCGTTTAGTCAAATGTGATGAGGGTAAACTTCTTTTTTTTTTTTCCTCAGCTCTCCTCTTTTTCCCTCCACTAAAAAAAAACTCCTACCTGCCTCTTAAATGACATATAGTTACCCCCTTCCATTTCCCCCTCTTTCCCCCCACTACATTTCTCTCTCACCATTTAATTTCTTTTAAGGTATGGTCCCATCCTATTCAGTTCAATCTGTGCTCTCTATCTCTGTATGTGTGTGCATGTGTGTGCATGCATGTACATGTGTATGTGTGGTCCCACCAACTACCCAGATACTGAAAAGTTTTAAGAGTTACAAATATTGTCTTTCCCTGTATGAATGTAAACAGTTCACTTCTGGTAAGTCCCTTAAGACTTCTCTTTGCTGTTTACTTTTTCATGCTTCTTCTCATTCTTGTGTTTGAAAGTCAAATTTTCTTTTCAGCTCTGGTCTTTTCATTAAGAATGATTGAAAATCCTCTGTTTCATTGAAAGACCATATTTTCCCTTGAAGTATTATACTCAGTTTAGCTGGGTAGGTGATTCTTGGTTTCAGTCCTAGTTCCTTTGCCTTCTGGAATATCCTATTCCACGCCCTTCGATCCCTTAATGTAGAAGCTGCTAGATCTTGAGTTATCCTGACTGTATTTCCACAGTACTGGAATTGTTTCTTTCTAGCTGCTTGCAAGATTTTTTCCTTGAGCTGAGAGTTCTGGAATTTGGCCACAATGTTCCTAGGAGTTTCTCTTTTTGGATCTCTTTCAAGCGGTGATCCATGGATTCTTTCAATACTTATTTTGCCCTCTGGTTGTAGAATGTCAGGACAATTTTCCTTGATAATTTCATGGAAGATGATGTCTAGGCTCTTTTTTTGATCATGAGTTTCAGGTAGTCCCATAATTTTTAAATTGTCTCTCCTGAATCTATTTTCCAGGTCAGTTGTTTTTCCTATGAGATATTTCACATTCTCTTCCATTTTTTCATTCTTTTGGTTTTGTTTGGTGATTTCTTGGTTTCTCAGAAAGTCATTAGCCTCCATCTGTTCCATTCTAATTTTGAGAGAACTATTAAATTCAGTGAGCTTTTGAGCCTCTTTTTCCATTTGGCTAATTCTGCTTTTGAAAGCATTCTTCTCCTCATTGGCTTTTTGAACCTCCTTTGCCAATTGAGTGAGCCTATTTTTCAAGGTGTTAATTTCCTCAGCATTTTTTTGGGTCTCCTTTACCAAGGTATTGACCCGTTTTTCATACTTTTCTTGCATCTCTGTCATTTCTCTTCCCAGTTTTTCCTCCACCTGTCTAACTTGCTTTTCAAAATCCTTTTTGAGCTCTTCCAAGGCCTGAGCCCACCGGCCACCCCCCTGGGGTGTCTGGGGTACTGAGGCCCCGCCCTCCACGTCTTTACCTGATGGCAAGAATACGTCCTCGTCATCAGATCCGAAGGTCGGGATCATTTGCATTTGTTGGAAAAAACCCTCTATAGTCTTATTTTTCTTCCCTTTTCTAGGCATTTTCCCAGCCAGTTACTTGACTTCTGAGATTCCTTTCCACCCCCGCCTGGATCTGCCCAGCTAGTGCTTGGCCTCTGAGATTCAAATGGGCTTTCCGCGGCAAGCTTTAGTTCTGGCGCTGGGGTGGAGGCAGGGCCACCTCCCAGGCTCAGTTCCCTGAGGGGCTTTATGCAGAGACTTTCAGGAATGGAGCGGGTGGGGGCAGGGTGGGGGGCCCGCCTCCCAGGCTCAGTTCCCTCAGGGGCTTTATGCAGAGGCTTTCAGTAAGAGAGTGGGGTGGGGGCAAGGCCATCTCCCAGGCTCAGCCCCCTCAGGCCGTTCATGCAGAGAGCTTCCATAACAAAGATCCTGCCTGCTGCTGGGGGATTCCTGAGTCCCGGGCCGCTGCCGCCTCAGCCACTGCCCACCCCTCTGCCTCCGCCGCTTCCTGCCCCCGTCTCTGCCGCCACCACTTCCTCCCGAGGGGGCCCGAGTCACAGAGGCGCCCTGCTCCCCCTTTCGTCCAGCCCAGCCTTCTTTCTCACTCAGGGGATTAAAATTTTAGGATAATTCAAGTGTGTGTGTGTGTATACACACACACAATATGTGACTCACTTTGTTTAGACTGTTTCTGTTAAAGTAGTGGTCCAGATGTGGGATTACATTAGTGTACGGAACTCCAGGAGAGAAAACTCTCCTACCATTTCAAATAGGCAAGTTCATCTTAAAAAATTATCTACGGGTACTTAGAAGAGGCAGCTAGGTGGTAGGGTAGATAGAGCACTAACGCAGGAGTCAGGAGGATCTGAGTTCAAATCTCACCTCAGACACTTGACACTCACTAGTTGTGTGACCTTGGGCAAGTCACTTAACCCCAATTGCCTCATCCTGGGTCATCTCCAGTCATCCTGATGAATACCTGGTCACTGGATTCAGATGGCTCTAGAGGAGAAGTGAGGCTGGCGACATGCACAGCCCTCCCTCACTCAAAAAAAAAAAAAAAAAAGTCAAGTGTAAGTCATGTCATTATTTCTCTGATGGCATAGTCTTCGGCAACGAAGGCCCAACATACACACACTGATACTTAGAGATTAAATGACACACAGCCAGTATATGGCTGGAATCAAGATCTTCCTCACTCAGAGACATGCTCTTTATCCACTACACTCGAGTCTAGCCTCTCTACGTTGGAATATGACTGCATCGTTGATACACTTTATTTTACTAACAACTGTTAACAAATAACTATTCATGTTTAAATTTTATCATGTAGAACATATGAAAAATGCATAATAAAAATGCTAAGATTTAGTTTTCCTATTTTGGTCGTTTGTTTATGGAGTTCGGTTTGTTTTTTAAGCACTCTACATTTTGACTAAAGATTTGAAAGAAATTATCCCAAGTTAAAAGAGACCAGATTCAGAACTTTATGTTCAAACCACATCATTTTACTGCATTTCAGATTGCTGAGGCTGATTACTCATAAAATAGGTGGAGTGTTAATAAAAGTTTTAAGGCATGAGGAGAAAAGGAGCAGAGACTAAAAGAAGAATAAAAGAGAGAAGAATCTATTATTAAGATTGATATAGTCAACTGGAAAATAACACTGTGGAGAAAGGAAGAGACAAAGTGGAGAATAAAATCATAAGAACATTTCTTCGATGCTAAAACTCTGTGACCTCAGCTTATTGGACTTTGTGTTACCCTAATCCATTCATTTGACAAAATTAAGAATAAGTAACAGAGTAATGAGCCTGTAGTCCTTAATTATTATGCTGCACACACTCCCTGAGGCCCTTAACAAGGAAACAAGGAAAAGAGAAGCTAGGTTACAGACAGGCAAGTTTTTATAGTTCAGTCTTACCAATACATGACTACTACTGTCAGGCTGACTGAAAACTCAATGGAGAGATGATTAGCACGAAGCCCTGCCTTGACATTATGCAGCAAAGTCCTCACTGTCAACTTTAGTTTCAGCAGTTTGATTTGAGAAGTTTCCTAATTCTCAGTGTAGGCAGAGAATATTCCATGCCTCCTTTTTTTTTAGACAGTTTTTACACAAGATCCAGTCGAGAGATTTTAAACATGGTGTTCTGTGTTATTCCCTTCACTAGGGAAAGTGAAGGGAACATTTACCCCACAATTGAAAAGAAGCTACTTTCTCCCATAAGACAATTTGGAAAAAAAAACAAAAAAAAAACAGCATACTATTCTTGAAAGGCCCTTTGTAGGTCATACTTAATTGAAGCAAGTCAGATCTGGTTGTAACAAAGTCATTTTAAAAATTGTCCTTTATTTTGAAAATGTGCCATAAATTCTAAAGATTTCATCATCACACAGGTTCTAAAGAAATAAAAAATATTTAGTCAAACTTTTTTTTGCTCTAAGTCCACAAATTTACTTAATTTTCTACCAAGTTTTGCTTATCTTTCCATCTCAGAATGGGCATACACTACTGCTATAGAACCCCTCAAGAATACACTAGAGGGCACAAAAAAAAATGAATATGGAGATAATCATAAAATTAAGTTCTTCCCAGGTTAGCACATGTAGCCGAAATTCAACATTCACTTTCTAATCTGTCTCTCCTACTAGTCTGACTCTTTTTCTCCAGTATTCAACCATTCTGATCAAGAAAGTTGTTTCATTAGTCTTTCTCCATAGGAAAGTAGTAAGACATAATATAGGTTTGTAGGCACAACTGAAATGTAACTGAAACTCATGTGATATCAAGCCCCCTTTTTATAAAAAATGATGGAGAAAGAGAGTTAGAAAAGAAGAAGGAATGTAGATCTACAGCTAAAACACATTGAGTCACTTTCTGGCAAATGTGCAATCTGTCTTTCTGATGATTAACAATCTCTAAAGACATTTGATAGAATTGTCTTTGAAAAAGCATTTAAAAGCCAATCTTCCAAGAAGATTCAAACAAAAGTAAATCGTGTGCGTGTGTGTGTGTGTAAATAACTGATGGTGTAATGCTATCTTTTAAGTAGCTTCTCTCTGAGGAGCTCACAGTAGATTCATAATTAACTCTCATTATCCCTTTTCAGTAAATGGGCAAGGTAAACCCATTTCATAGTAAGAGTCAACATTTGATGCTACCAACCTATAGATTTAGCAATACTGGGTTACTTCTCTCACCTGTGAAATTAAGAACATAAAGAGGAAACCACCATGCTTTTCCACATAATGTCATTTGGTGCCCGTTTCAAAGTACTAGGTTAGATAGACTAGTGCTATAAGGCAGCATGTTTAAAGACTGAATGAAATTTCTGTGGGATCACATTTAAACTTTATAGGGTAAAAGTGTTCTCAATTCAAGGCAGCAACAAAATATACATGTTCTAATGCCATCACCAACATTATAGTTCATGTTAATAATATAGATTAGCATTTCAAAGTAAATCTAAGAGGTACATATGATGCAAACAGTAAGCACCTATGTGCTGTTTTCTCTATTATATGTATAAACAAGAGAGTAATTCTTCATAGAAAAGCAGGAGAATAAACTCAATTCTCTATGACTATATAATCATATACAAAACCAATATTATTTCCAAGATTATTATAGATTTTATAAATCATATTACAAGGTTCAAGAAGAAAAGTTTTAAACTAAAATATTTTCTTACAATCATTTTTCCTTAATGAACTTCCTCCCTTAACACTCCTAAGATACAGCTAATCAATTTTAAGTAAGGAAAGATAAAACGGGAGAAAGTAGACCAATAATTTAACCAATCATTTTGTAAACAGAGAAGACCATATAAATAACTCAAATAAAAGAAGCAACGTCACTGATTGTAAAAGGTGAGGGGCATGAAAAAGTAAAATTTCTAATAACAGAAAAGTCATTGTTTATCCATAACATTCAAGCTTTAAGAAAACTGAATACCTGCCAGATAAAGAATTACACTACACCCACATTCAAGGTGTACCATCACTTTTTAATTTTAATTGCCATCATTTATTTTAATCACCAGTATGTAATTTTCCAGGCAACCAAAGATTAGCATTGGAATTGGGGTGTGTTAGGAGACTCAAGTGCCTCTTCTTGGAAATTATTTGGCAAATATGCCTATGCATATGATGAAACTATTGAGTACCAAGGATTTCTTTTCCATTCTCTCTCCTGGGAAGGGTCATATCTTTTATATATGCAGGTGTACAACTGCATTGACACCCAAATAATTACAATGCTCAGTTAAATGAAGTGGAATGAGGAGCTATTCTTTCTCTGAACCAACACTGAACAATTCTGGAAGACAACTATATACAGGATCAACTTACAGTACTAATTCTACATTAGGGCCCAGGTAGGATAAGTTCTAGCTAAATAAGCTTAGGTGACTATAATAAAGTTCCTACGAAATAGAGCCAGCCTTTTATCCTTTTGGAAATGGTCAATGAACAAATTTTAATCCTACAAATGGGAAAACAGTAGCTTCATTACCAGCTTGGATGGAAATAAATTATATCAAAGCTTATTCTCAAATCCAACCTATTAACTAAGCTTCTTTCTGTGCTATTTTTGAGCAGCAATTCATATTCCTCACTAAAAAATGATTCACAGATCACAGAGTAGAACTGCAAGAAGCCTTGTAGTCATTGCTGCCCACATTGAACATCATCATCATGCCTTTATGATGCAAGTAAAACACCAAAAGGTTAACATCAAAACACGGAAAATTTATAAGTGAGACAGTTTCCACAATATTAATGAGAAAGAGCTCTATAGAAATTTGAGCTTGAAGAACAAGAGTATCAGATATTAGATTGCATCACAATGTAGCTTACCAATGTAGCTTTCTTCTGCTGAAAGTTATCTTTTTGTTAAAATTATACAGAGAATTGAGGGAAAATTCTCAATGATAAAGATTCTCAAATTTCTAAATGGATGTCTTGAAATTTATGCTTCCCAAAATGCTCATTAAGAAAGAGCCATATAAAAAGGTCACCCTATTTTATACAAACAAACCTGGGGAAATAAAAGTCATCAAAGTGACCCTGGGAACTTCGAAGCTATGTCAGTGGGTGCAAGTTCTGGCAAGTCCTACCAAGCCAAAAAGGTTTCAAGAAAGGACCCAGTGAGGGACTTCACATCTTCTCTCAAGATCAGCCTGGCTAAGTTCAAAGAGGTTTGCTGCCAGGTTTCATCGTGAGATAAATTTTTCTGCTACTGTAATTCTCAAAGACTATGAAATTATAGGGGGAGAGGTTAATCTGTATTAGTGGAGAGAGCACTTACATTGATGAAATTACAGATCTTTGAAATACTGAAGTATGCAAGTAAAGATCCCCCAAAAAAGACCTACGTTAGATGAATAGTTAGTTTGGCATTCTACATCTAACAGAGGATGACTCAAATGTAACTTTTCTAGGTCTCCATCCAGTGCTCTGAGCTCTGATTGGTAAGCTCAGACTCACCAAGCCCCTGCCTTGGTTACCGCCCTCCCCCACTTCTTTCCCACGATAATTCTTTGTTCAGGGTATGACAATTGCCACTTATTCTGACTTTCTTATTTAAAACACTCCTCCTTCCTAGCCACCATGGCTCTCTCAGTGTAGCCTTCCCCTATTAGAATTAAGCCCTGGAAGGGTGTCTGAGACTATCCTGCTTGCATTTGTATCCTCAGTGTTTAGCACGGTGCCTAGAATAGTAATCACCTACTAACCTTTTTATTCATTCATTCATGATGGTAGGAGGAATAGGGATACAGACTTAACCTGTGATTTCATTGACATAGGGAACTCTAAAGTGAAAAAAACTCCCTCTACCAACACAAGTCTCTGCAACTTACAGTCTAGGGAAAGTGGCCTAGAATAATGGTGTCAAATTCAAATAGGAACAAGATTGCTGCCTGCAGCATGATGATTTACAAAACCACATATTAACGTATCCTCATTCTTTTTCATTTTCATCTATTTCATTATTTCCCAATTACATTTTAATCTGGAGCACTAACAGGTTAAGTGACTGGCCCAGGGTCAGAAAGCTATTGTGTATGTAAGCTAAGGCTTCCTGGCTTTGAGGTCAGCTCTCTACTCCACCATGCGGTCTCTCTGGTCAGAGAAAGACATAAAATTAAAATTGGCCCTTCTCTCCAAATTGTGACATATTGAAATTTTTAACTTACCTGCTTCGAAAAATTAAAGACTTAAGTAAAATCAAATAAAATATTAACATTTTAATCATTAGTTATAATGTTTCAAGAGGGATAAGAATTCAATGAAATGAGTAGAATTTTAAGGGATACCTACAGAAGCAATCACTTCAGTAGTGCTCTAAATTAGAAAACATATCCTATTTGAAAGATTGCAATAGGCAAAGTGTGAAAATGTTGAAATTGACATAGGTCTTAAAGCAGCATTAGAATGGGAAGAGAGGAAAAAATATTTAAAATTTCTATTTTGTCAATCAGTCATCAAATGAGTTTATTAGGTACATATTATATGCCAGGAACTATGTGCTAAATGCTGAGGATGCAAAGTAAAGCAAAAAATTGTCCATTAAACTATAATGGGACAAACAACATGCATATAAATCAGTACAAAATTCCAAGCAAAACTTCACTGTATTATTGATTTAAATTTTTAAAAGAAGATTCCAGTGAGCTTCTGCAGTGGATAGGGGGTCCTTTATCCAAAGTGCACAAAAAGAATTTAAAATATACACAATGGGATTAAGGGAAGTAAATTCCATTTTTAAAATTGTGATCACTTTGACTTTTTAAAAGTGACCAAAAATAAACTGTATGCCTGTATTCATAAACTCATACATGTACATACATATGGGTATGTGTATGTATGTGTCTGTGTGTATGTGAGGCACTTGGGTGTCATAGTGGATGAACTTAGAGTCTGAAAGACCTGAGTCCAAATCTTGCCTCACATACTGGCCGTGTAACCCTGAGCAAATCAGCAATCTTTATCTCCATTTCCTCATCTGTAAAATAAGACTGATAAGAGCACCTACTTCCCAAGGTTGTTGTGAGAATAAAATGAGACACTCCTTATAAAACACTTTGGAAACTTATGGGCACACTTTAACACTAGTGGCATTATTATACATTTACAAGATTGTTATTGTTTGTCCTTCATTCTCAAAGAGGACCGCGACATAAGGAAAGTGATGCCCTGACTTGTAAGTGAATTGGATTTAAGTGAAGGATGGCTGTTGCAAGTCACCAGCCTCACTCTCTCCTCCCAAGCCACATGGGTCCAGTGGCATGACACAGATTGGAATGACAAGAGATGGCCTCAGATGCAGTGGGAGATCTCAGCCTTTTTAAGCTAAAATCTTTCCCAGATCTCAGTCTGACTGAGGCAATGCAAGACAGGAGGAGAAAGAGGACAAGAAAGACAGAAAGAAACGCATGCTCTAGTAATTCCAAGAATTATTTAATTAAAAAAAATAAAAAGAACTTACAACAACCACTGGCAAGGAAAAAAACAGCAAACAACACTTCTGAGTTGCAACTGTGAGCAAAGTATTCAATTCCTTCAACATCGAACTATGGCCAAATGTGCCAAAAGATGTAGGTCTTCTTACATTTGACCCATTAACAACTCAACTGCCAAGGAATCATCAGAAACACCTAATCATGTATAATTTTCATAGCACTTAGACTTAGTGCCATTTACTAGCTACAATCTAACTCCAGTAATTTATATAATACACTAATTGGGAGAAGTGGTGATTTTCCTCCAACCACACCCATTCTAAAACATACAATTCTTCTGACTCCCTCTCTTCACTCATCACTTCATAAATTACTTTGCTCACTCAGACATACTTGATATATATTAAATGTTTATATGTCTGAAGATTCCTGAGCCCCACTGACATCTAGCCATAGTCAATATGGTAGAGCGATGCACTTAGCAACAGAAAACCTGGGTTGATATTCTAGCTCTGATAATTCTGGATGCCTGATCTTGGACAAGTCATTTAACCTCTAAAACTCACCTATGAAAAGTGGCACACCAGCTACCTCAGAATTAGAAAGGGAGTACCTTGCACAGAGCCCAAGCTTAATTAAAAAAAAAAAATGCTAGTGGAATTGAATTGAAAGGGGTTTATAAACTTTAAAGCATTAAAGAACTAAGAATTGATTATTATCTTCAGTTATAAAGCTCTTAAAAAGAAAAAACCCTTAAAGAACAAGCTTGGTCCCAAAAAAAGAGAAATGAGAAGACACATCCCCCCCCATCTCACCCATCCATATTTCTCTGCATCCACAGGTATAAAACACTGCATATAAAGTCAGTCATTTATAATTGGTTATATTGATTTTCATATCTTCCTCTTTTTCTAATATTTGTTATAAGGGAGACAAAAAGGAAGAGGAACACAAAGGAAATCTAGGCAAGGTAAAGTTAAATCACATCAATGAAAATGTTTTTAAAGGGGCAAAGATCATGTCTCTTTAATTAATTTAATACTTTGCATAGCATATGAGTAAAATATAATTCTTACTACTTTTTACAGTGGTATCAAGAAAAATTTCTCAATGACATCCAGTTCTCAAAATGTGTAGGAATTCAAATGCCCTTGAAAATTACTAGTCATGCCTAAATCATCATTTCTTATGTTATTTAGTCATCATTTTTTTCTTTTGTGTTTTCACTTCACCTTAATATCATCAATAAAGCACTACCTCAAGCAGGGATAGGGGAAAAAGAAAAATCACCTGATAGCAGATTACACTACTATTTCCACAATAAGAAGGCACTTTATGTTGAAAAAGCTGATTAATGAACTTCCAAATAACATTACCTAAACAAGAAGCAGACTGCCTAGCTCCTACATACTCCATAAAAACACTAGAGCTGAGGGAGGGAACCAAGATGGTAGAGCAGAAGCACAGACCTGCCCATAAAATACCTGTAAAAAATGACTCTGAACAAATTCTAGAGCAGTAGAAGCCACAAAATGGCAGTTTTGTGAAAGAGATTTCCAGCCCAAGACAGCCTGGTAGGCAGACAGGAAAGATCTATCGCACCTGGGCTCAGAGCAGAGTGCAGTCCAATCTTGGTGGCAGGGGCATGGGCAGGACTGGGCAGGCTTCAGGGCACAGAATCACGGGTAGCAGCTGTGCTTCCCAAATTTTTCAACCCATAAACACCAAAGACAGCTTCAAAGGTTAGTGAGAAAGTTTTTTCACCTGGGTGAGAGGGGAGCAAGGTCCTAGGCCCAGCCCCAGGATAGTAACACCACTTGCAGTAGCAGCAGCAGCATCCATTTTTGGAGCCCTTGGCCTAAAGACCCTGGGAGAATCAAAGGGCTGATCTGACTCTCAGTTCTGAGCGGCAGTCCTGGGGTGAGGAGGAGCACTGGTATGGTGGAGCTGGTGGAAGCTCAGGAAAGGGAATCTTAAATAGTACTTGTGGTTGTTTCCAGACAAGAGTGCAGGCCAGGAGAGGAGTAAAATCCTCTCCCTTGACCTTGGAGGAACTGAGAAGTTACAGGTCCCTAGAGTATACCCTCCACTTGACAAAGGACTCAAAAGCCAAATAAGTGGCTGGGAAAATGCCCAAAAAAGGGAAAAAAATAAGACTCTAGAAGGTTACTTTCTTGGTAAAAAAGTATTTTCTTCCATCCTTTCAGATGAGGAAGAAGAAAGCATACCATCCTAGGAAGACATAAAAGTCAGGGCTTCTATATCCAAAACCTAAAAAAAAATGTGCATTGGTCTCAGGCCATGGGAGAGCTCAAAAAGTATTTTGAAAATCAAGTAAGACAGGTGGAGGAAAAATTGGGAAGAGAAATGAGAGCAATATAAGAAAATCATGAAAAACAGGTCAACTGCTTGCTTAAAAGAGACCGAAAAAAATGCTGAAGAAAATAACACCTAAATGGCAAAAGACATCTAAAAAGCTAATGAGAAAAAGAATGCTTTAACAAGCAGAATTAGCCAAATGGAAAAGGAGGTTCAAAAGCCCACTGAAGTAAAATAGTTCTTTAAAAATTAGAATAGAACAGATGGAAGTTAATGACTTTATAAGAAACCAAGAAATTATAGAACAAAATCAAAAGAATGAAAAAATAGAAGACAATGTGAAATATCTCATTGGAAAAACAATTGACCTGGAAATAAATCCAGGAGATACCATTTAAAAATTATTGGCCTACCTAAAAACCATGATCACAAAAAGAGTCTAGACATCATCTTCCAAGAAATTATCCAGAAAAACTGCCCTGAGATTCTAGTACCAGAAAGTAATAGAAATGGAAAGAATTTACCAATCACCTCTTGAAAGAGACCCCAAAAGGAAAACTCCTAGGAATATTATAGCCAAATTTCAGAGTTCCCAGGTCAAGGAGAAAATATTACAAGCAGCCAGAAAGTAATAATTCAAGTATTATGGAAATACAATCAGGATAACACAGGATTTAGCAGCTTCTACACTAAGGGATTGAGGGGCTTGGAATATGATATTCCAGAGGTCAAAGAAGATAGGATTAAAACCAAGAATCCTCTACCCAGTAAAACTCAATATAATACTTCAGGGGAAAAAATGGAATTTCAATGAAATAGAGGACTTCCAAGCATTCTTGTTGAAAAGACCAGAGCTGAATAGAAAATTTGACTTTCAAATACAAGAAGAGAAACATGAAAAGGTAAACAGAAAAGACACTACTTAGTGCATGTGTTCATCCTTCATTGCTGAAGAAGACCATACCATCAGAGAAATGATGACATGACTTGCACTTGACTTTTTTTTTGAGGGAGGGAGGGCTATGTAGGTCACCAGCCTTACTTCTCCTCCAGAGTTATCTGAATCCAGTGACCAGATATTCATCAGGATGACTGGAGATGACCCAGGATGAGGCAATTGGGGTTAAGTGACTTGCCCAAGGTCACACAACTAGTGAGTGTCAAGTGTCTGAGGTGAGATTTGAACTCAGGTCCTCCTGACTCCTGCACTAGTGCTCTATCCACTACACCACCTAGCTGCCCCAAACAGGAAAGAGAAGCCTTAAGGAACTCATTAAAATTGAACTGTTTACATCCCTACATGGAAACAGGTTATTTATAACTCATGAGACCTTTTTCAGCAGTAGTTACTAGGAGTAACTAGTTACTAGTAAGTAGTTACTGGGAGTAATTCAGGGTAGTTACAGGGAATATATATATATATGTAGGTGGGTATGAGTATGTATGTATATGTATGTTATATATGTGTAGGTATGTATATATACATGGGTGTATATGTGTATGTATGTGTGTGTATATATGTATATACATATATACACACACATAGAGGGCACAGGTTAAGCTCAATATGAAGGGAGAATACACAAAAAAATAAAATAAAATTTACTGTTGAATGGAATGTACTAGGAGTAAGAGAAAGGGAGAGGCAGAATGTAGCAAATCATCTCACATAAAATAGGGAAGAAAGAGCTTTTTACAATGAAGGGGAAGAGGGGGGGAAATGAAAGGAAATAATTGAGCCTTACTCTCATGGGATTTGGCTTAAGGAGGGAATAACACACACTCATTTTGGATATGGACATCTATTTTACCCTGCAGGAAGGCAAGGGGGAAGGGGATAGGAGAGGGAAGATAATAGAAGGGACAGCAAATTGGGGAAACAAACACTATTGTGGGAGGACAGATCAAGGGAGAGAATAGAATAAATGAAGGGCAGGATAGCACAGAGGGAAATGTGGTTAGTCTTTTACAACATAACTATTATGGAAGTGTTTTGCATTGTTACACATGTATGATCTATATTGAATTGCTTGTTTTCTCACTGAGGATGGATGGGGAGGGAGGGAAAGAATATGGAACTCAAAGCTTTAAGAATGAATGTTAAAAATTGCTTTAGCATGCACCTGGAAGTTAAGCTATATAAGCAATGGAGTATAGAAAATCTATTTTGCCCTACAGGAAAATAGAGAAGAAGGGAGATGGAAGAAGGGTGGGTAGTAGAAGGGAGGACAGACTGGAGGAAGGGGTGCATGGGATGCATTCTGTCCTGGGATGGGGAGAAATTTTTGAATTCAAATTCTTGTGGAAGTGAATGTTAAGAACTGAAAAATAAATAAATCATATATTAAAAAAATTTAAAAAAAACTTTTTAAAGCATTGCAGCCCATACCAACTAAATTATAATCAATAAATTTAACAAGAAACTAAAGTAAGTGACTTCTTCCATTCCAGAACTGCACAATAAGCTGGACAAAAGCCTGGATTCTGGTCCTTCCCAGCAGGATCAGAGATAGCCAGGACAGGCAAAGCCTGCAAGGATCTGGGGAGATTCCTCTGAGAAAACCCTAAAATAGTCAGAAAGTCCTAGACTGGGGACCTTGGAGGTTCCAGGGAACAGAAAACAGCAGCAAGCAATAACCATAGTATTCAAACTATGACACCCTAAGCTCAGGGGCTCCTAAGTTCCCAGCACTGTATACTAAGACATCGGGGAGGGCACTGGAGATTCAGAACACTGAATCTCAAAGATCCACAACACTGAGAGTGGAGGTCAATGAAGAAATTCAAGGAACCTAGGAAAAGAACAAGTAGGACTGATCATCTCATCCCAAAAGCATAACTATTAGTGAACCTGGTTTTGACACAAAGCCTCATTTCAAGAGCTAAAGATGGAAAGATAAATAAATAAAATAAAATATCAATAAGTATCAAAAATCATTGCAAATCCAAAGCTCTTTCAAAGGGAGAGAATAGTTACATTATAACTGCAAACAATGACTCAATGGAGAAAAAATGGAATTTTCACAAGGTGTAAGCATAAGCAAAGTGGGACTTCTGTTGGGATTTAAAAGTGGGATTTCTTTTTGGAGTTCGGTCTCCCAGGTACAGGCTAAATTTAAACATCTGAAGGATTAATCTACTTTGAACCCTATTAATTCACAACTGTTCTGAGTCACATAGGTTTTGTGCCTTCTGGCATGGAGCCAATCAGGGGCCGAGTCTTTGTTATACATTCTGGGAGGTTGGCATTTTGCTTTGGGGGCTCCCTCATAAGAAGAACCTTTTCATTCCCTGGCCCAGACTCTGAATAGTCATTTATTAAGAGCCTCCCCTGCCAACTATTCAGACATTGGTGCTCCGCGGTCTAATGGTGTATGTAGGTGGTTATATTACTTTGTTCAGACAGTTGGAGCCCTGTCTGTTGAATCTCTGTGCTAATTTTTCAGCTTTTATTTTCTATACTCATTTCTTTCTACTTATCTGTAATTGAAGTAAGATTGTTGACCCCTTTAAAGTTGTCTCTCCTTTAGAAAAGCAGATCAAAGAAACCGTGCTAGCAGCTTACCCTGTGTGCCAGCGTGGTTACTAATACAAGGTCAGCATGAAGATATGAAACAAGAGTTAAAAATAAAATAAAAGTTCTTGGAGAAAGAATTGAAAGGACAATAGCTCAGAAGATAAAGTGGTAACCCCTATCCAAGTAATAGATTCTCTGAAAATCAAAATAAACCCAATAGAAATCAATGACTCCATTATATAGCAAAACCTATTAAACTAAAATCAAAGGATTCAAAAATTAAAGAAAACATAAGATCTAACATTAAAAACTGATTTAGGGGGCAGAGCCAAAATGGCAGAGTAGAAAGATGCACATACTCTAGCTCTTCCCCCACACCACATAGAATACCTGTAAAAAAAATGACTCTCAACAAATTCTAGAGCAGCAGAAGCCACGGAACAGAGTGAAAGAGGTCTCCCGTCAAAGGTAACCTGGAAGGTCAACAGGAAAAGTCTATCCCACAGGACACTGAATGGAGCAGAACCCAGCCCTTGCCACATCGCACCAGGAGAAACAGGACCAGAACAGGCCTCTGGGTCAGAATCCTCAGCAGGGAAGGTCTCAGATCACTCAAGCCACAAGTGCCAAAGAAAACTTCAAAGGTCAGTGAGAGGGCTTTCCCAGCTGGGCCAGAGTGGAGCAGGGCCCCCTCCCCAGCATGGGCCCCAGGCAGTGGTGGCAGCAGCAGGGTGGCAGTGCTGCTTGGCAGAGGCCAAGTCAGGCAGCCATTTCCATTGTAGGAGCAGCTCAGCTTAAAGATCCTGAAGGAATTGAGCTGCTGACCTGAATCTCAGCCCTGAGCAGGGTCCTGGGGTGAGGACCCTCCTCTTGACAAAGGATTCAAAAGTCAAGTAACTGGCTGGGAAAATGCCCAGAAAGGGGGGAAAAAATAAGACCATAGAAGGTTACTTTCTTGGCGAACAGGTATTTCCTTCCATCCTTTCTGATGAGAAAGAACAAGGCATACTGTGAGAGCAAGTCAAGGCTTCTGCATCCAGTACCTCCAAAATGAATATGCAATGGGCTTAGGCCATGGAAGAGCTTGAAAAGCAAGTCAACAGTTTGCTAAAGGAGACCCAAAAAAACGCTAAAGAAAATAACACCTTTAAAAATAGGCTAACTCAATTGGAAAAAGAGATCCAAAAAGCCAATGAGGAGAAGAAGGTTTTAAAAAGCAGAATTAGCCAAATGGAAAAGGAGGTTCAAAAGCTCACTGAAGAAAATACTTCCTTAAAAATGAAAGTGGAGCTGAGGGAAGCTAATGACTATATGATTAAACTAAGAAATTACAAAACAAAACCAAAAGGACAAAAAAAATAGAAGATAATGTGAAATATTTCATTGGAAAAACAACTGACCTGGAAAATAGATCCAGGAAAGACAATTTAAAAATTATGGGATTACCTGAAAGCCATAATCAAATAATAAGCCTAGCCATTATCTTTCATGAAATTATCAAGGAAAACTGCTCTGATATTCTAGAACCAGAGGGCAAAATAAATAATGAGAGAATCTACTGATCACTTCCTGAAAGAGATCTGAAAAGAGAAACTCCTAGGAATATTGTGGCCAAATTTCAGAGTTCCCAGGTCAAGGAAAAAATATACAGCTAGAAAGAAACAATTTGAGTATTGTGGAAATACAATCAGAATAACACAGGATCTGGCAGCTTCTACATTAAGGGGTCAAATGGCTTAGAATAGGATATTCCAGAAGTCAAAGGAACTGGGATTAAAACAAAGAATCACCTACCCAGCAAAATTGAGTATAATACTTCAAAGGAAAAAATGGTCATTCAATGATATAGAGGACTTTCAAGCACTCCCGATGAAAAGACCAGAACTGAAGAGAAAATCTGACTTTCAAACACAAGAATCAAGAGAAGCATGAAAAGGTAAACAGGAAAGAGAAATCATAAAGGACTTTCTAAAGCTGAACTGTTTACATTCCTACATGGAAAGATAATATTTGTAACTCTTGAGACTTTTCTCAATATTTGGATAGGTCGAGGGATTATACACACACACATACACACACACACACACACACACACACACATATAGACAGACAGCACAGGTTGAGTTGAATGAGAAGGGATGATATCTATAAAAAAATAAAATTAAGGAGTGAGAGAGGAATATATTGGGAGGAGAAAGGGATAAATGGGGCAAATCATCACTCATAAAAAGAGATAAGAAAAATCTTTTTCAATGGAGGAGAAAAGGTAGGAGGTGAAAGGGGAAAAGTGAAGCTTACTCTCCACATTTGGCTTAAGGGGGGAATAATATGCTCACTAAATTTGTTATGAAAATCTATTTTATGCTACAGGAAAGTAGGGGGAAAAGGGACAAGTGGGATGTGGGGGATGATAAAAGGGAAGGCAAATAGGTGAAGGGAGCAACTAGAAGTAAACACTTTTGGGAAGGGACGTGGTCAAATGAGAGAATACAATAAAGGGTGGACAGGGTAGGATGGAGGGAAATATAGTTAGTCTTACACAACATAACTATTATGGAAGTCTTTTGCAAAAGGACACATATGTAGCCTCTATTGAACTGCTTGCCTTCTCAGTGGGGATGGGTAGGGAGGGAGGAAGGGAGAGAAGTTGGAATTCAAAGTATTAGAAATGAATATTGATAATTGTTCTATCTTGCCCTACAAGAAAAGAGAGAAGATGGGGATAAGGGAAGGATGAGGTGTGATGGAAGGGAGGGCACATTGAGGGAAGGGGTAATCAGAATGCAAGGTGTTATGAGGTAGGGGGAAGGAAGAGATGGGGAGAAAAATTGGAACTCAAAATTTTGTGGAAATGAATGTCATAATCTAAAAATGAATAAATATTTTTTTTTTAGAAAACTGATTTAGAAAATATGTTGAGAAGAGATAATGTAAGAATCATTAGGCTTCCTGAAAACCCACAAAAAATATTCATCATATATTAATATTTAGAGTACATAAGGTAAATGTGAAGAAGAGAAGCTTTCTTCTTTAAAGTTTTCTGGTAAGCATATTCACAAAAAAAAAAAACTGTACCAAGGAACCCACAGCAGAAAGTTTTGCCAATTGGTTCTTGATACCTTTTTAAGAAGGAGGCAAGGAAGAAAACTATGTTGCTTTAAAAAAAAAAAAGTGGCACTATTAAAACTCTTAAGTTTCAGTCTCTTAGGATATAAAGTTTCCACTTAATATGATATAATTTCTCTTTCTATACTCAAAAAGAAATCAAATACAAAATATAAATAAGCCTTTGAGATTTTAGAAAGGTTGAGGCAGAGACAGGGGTCCAAAATTGTGGGTGAAGATTGATCAAAACCACAAATTAAAAATTATTCAGTAAAATACTTTCCTGCAAATTGAAGATACAACAGAAATCATTTTAATTTAACCTCCCTGACTTCCTTCAAGTCTCAGCTGAAATCCTGACTTCTGCAAGAAACCTTTCCCTAGTCCTTCTAATATTAATGCTTTCTCCTGGATATTACCCCTAATTTACTCTTTATCCTTCTCTTGCAGAGTTATTTACATATCGTGTCCCCCATTAGAATATGAGTTTCTTGAGCGTAACGACAGTTGTCTTCCTTTGTATCCCCAGCATTTAGTATAGTATCTGGCACAGAGGTAATGATAAATTCTGGTTGAATTTTCCATGCATTTTCACAATTCCAATAAACTCTCTTGTCACCCAATTCTGGAATGAGAAAGATCAATTTAGAATGTAACCCTCGAAGAGGGGCTACACATTTCTCACCTGTCCATCGTACAAAGCTCATTGTAGCACTCAGCAGTCCTTAAGTGTCTTAAAATTATGCTAACACAAGGACAATTCCCTTATGACTATAACATCACCTCCCCTTAACATTTCTGCCAAAAAAATACATTAATGCAATTACTAAGAGCCCACACAATAAGCTCCATTAGAGGAAAACTGGCCCTTCTCTCTGGATAGTTAATATTTTAAATTCACAATTGCATCATTTCACATTAGTTACAATCTGACCACAATATATATAAAACTCATTAATGTGCAATGCTTTGTCCTGAAGGCATATGGGTTGAAAACTTTCCACCCAATACATCTCAGATGGAAGATATTTCCAAAAATGCTCTTAGTCATGTTGACTTCCATAAACATATTCGAATTAGATGGTTCTTTTCATGCAGACTCTTATTAATCTGATTTATCTCCTCCCATTCTTTTCCATTTCAAACAAACAAGTGAGTCACAGCAGCATGCTGCAAGGCTGATTACTTATGTTTTTGGATATTCGAAGATGTTCAAACAAGCATAGTTAGACACTAGTTCAGACAAACTCATTTGCCATAGGCAGTCACTGGATGTATAGTCTAAATAAAAAATCATTTTATACCAGATATTCAGTACCTTGCAGACAAATACAGAACAGAGACATGGAATCTGTGCTTATTTATCATTTCCTAACATCGCAGCCCATACTATTTTGGTCAGCCTGTAGCTGCCATAGGGCATTTGCTAGCACTGCACCAAATAGAGATTTCAGGGCCCTGTCTGGCAGTTTTCCCCTACCTAAGCACAAGTACTTCCATTGTTCTATATGCTGTAACTATTTCTGGAAGTCCATTAGTATAAAATGCTTACATAAAGCATGATGTCACATTCATCTTCATTAATTCAGTATTAAAAAGGGGAGGATGTACAAAAAGTTACAGGAATCTGAGGGACAAAGCCAGTTCCCATGTAAAACTTCAGGTGAATATTTTTGTGATCTGGTCTTTGTTTAGTTGGTTTGGTTTTGTTCTGGGTTTTTTTGTTGGTTTTTTTTTTTTTGGGGGGGGGGGTTACAATTACAAAATTATCCTAAACAGAAATATGCAATTATATCCACAAGTTGATCACATTTTAAACTACATAAAATACAAAATTGCCTGGTCTTTACAAGCTTATTATAAATTCAAGATATGACTAAAAAGTAATGACCCTAATTCCACAAGCTATGAATAAAAAATCAGCCTCATTACTTTCTCGTCACACCTAGTATCTGTGTGAGTGTATGCTATATGATCCCTAAAACCTGGTTGTATTCTTATTACTGTACTTAAAGTAACAATTCCAGCCTCTGTCCTTGAGATTATCAATATAAACTCATCTACAGTTAGACGTAATTAATTGAGAGGGGATTGACTTCTTCCTGGGTTTAGTCCTTTGAGATTAGGAATGAGAAAGCCTCAGAGATACACCTTCAAGAAAATAACCTAGTCAACCTAGTATGGTGACATTTCTCATCAAAGACTGATACCTCCACCAACCTAAGCAGGTAATGCCAGTTCCCCAGTTCCCTCCTGATACTGGGTAGATAGCATAATGGAACACTCGTAGAGAACACAAGAACAGGAAACATCTCCTTTGTGTCATTCCAAAATTTGGATTGAGCCAGAGACATAAACTCTCCCAATAGGCCAGTAAAGGATACCAGAAACCACAAAAGGGAAATTCCCTGGTTCACAGAGTTCACAGTGAAATGTTCACAGAACATTTCAACTGGGAAACTGCCCAGTTCCTGCCTTGCAGTA
The DNA here is from genome assembly GCA_023548195.1 of Bettongia penicillata ogilbyi. Lineage (NCBI taxonomy): Eukaryota > Metazoa > Chordata > Mammalia > Diprotodontia > Potoroidae > Bettongia > Bettongia penicillata. The sequence continues at coordinate 7,294,772 of JAJHZJ010000147.1, forward strand.
ATTTCTCTTAATAAATAGAGAAATGCAGTTAATCAAATCACCAGAATTTGAATTCCCTATATGGGTGCTTATAGGCCTAAGCTAACTGCATCTAATTGGGACATGAGATAAGTACATATTTCAGCTGTCTCTGGGATATTTAGGGGATTTGGGGCTAGAATTTTTTTTCCTTAGAAGGGCTATAAAATTTACTGGTTTTCTCTTGCCAAGGTAGGCCAAGAAAAAAACATGAAAAGGTAAGTTTATCTTTGAGGCCTCTCCCCCTTCCCTTTCAGCAGCACCCCCCCCAATTTTCAGCCCTTTCCCCTTCTCATCAGCTGTTGGGGGCCTTTTATCAGAAAGGAAACAAATCAAATGATAGTTCTGGTTTCTTTAAAGTCCACATGGCACAGTAAATCTAGAGCTGACCTTAGAGTCAAGACCTGGATTCAGTACTGCTTCTAACATACTCTGATTATACAACCATTGGCAAGTCCATTATCCTCATGATGCCCCAAGCAACTCTTAAAGACTACTAAGAAGAGTTGTCAGGCTGCATTGACAGAGGGTCACTGAGCCTACCCTGATGAAATCATAGCTCTAGACAAAAAACACACAACTACCTTATATTTATATAGCACATTACAGTTTTCCAAGTGTCTTCACATTTGATACTGATAGAGCCGGTATTATCCCCGTGGCCTAGGATAAGGAATAAGAGAGCTAAATATCATTAGTATGAGGGGAAAAGAAAGGAGGGAAAGGAAATGGGCATCTACCATATGCCAGGCACTGTTCTCAGCACTTCACAAACATTACCTCCCTTGATCCTCACCACAACCCTGCAAGGTGAGTGCTGTCATTATTCTCATCTAACAGCTGAGGAAACAAACAGTGGCAAGGAGAGGTTTAAGTAATGAGGCCCAGGGTCATACAGCCAGTGAGTGTCTAAGGCTAGAACTGAGGGCTTCCAGACTCTAATCTCCTGGAACTCTCTGATGAAGAAACTCCCTTTACCAATCCATAACCCTGCAAGGTGAGTGCTGTCATTATTCTCATCTAACAGCTGAGGAAACAGTGGCAAGGAGAGGTTTAAGTAATGAGGCCCAGGGTCATACAGCCAGTGAGTGTCTAAGGCTAGAACTGAGGGCTTCCAGACTCTAATCTCCTGGAACTCTCTGATGAAGAAACTCCCTTTACCAATCCATGCTGGAACCTTCTTAGCAATTTATAATCTTAACAGTTGTCTAGGGCACTGAGAAGTGATATGACTTTACAGAGAATAACATATCTGGTACGTGTCAGAGGCAGAACTTGACAGGCCCCAATATATAGACATGAAAATGAGACTGGGAAAGGTTAAATAATATATTCCAGGTCAACAGAATGTCAAAATCACCAAAATACAAAAGTCAGAGACTCACCGATTACAGCTGGAAATGACCTTAGGAAAAAACATCTAGTTCTGAGGTTCTTCACCTTTTTAAGTATTTCTGTTCCATTTGGACACTAAACAAAAACTACAGACTTCTTTTTCAGAGTAATGTTTTTAAATGCATAATACATAGGATTACAAAGAAAATCAAATACATTGAAATACAGATGATATTTTACGAACAAGTTCACAGAACAGAGAGGGTAAATCATCTGCCCAAGGTCATAAAGAGATAGCAGTAGAACTGGGATATGAACCAAATCCTCAAATTTTTAAAAGAAAAAGGCAAATGAAAACAAGGTCATCACTGCTGTGGCATATTACTTGTGATCAGTATATATTCAGACTGACTTCCTACATGTTCCGTCCCAGACTATCATATCTGACACTTAGACACATGACCCTAAGACACACATTTTAGTTATCAAAGATTTAGTCTTGCTCACAATACCATAATTACTAAAGCAGATAGTACAGAGACATACACTGAAGACACAGAAAAGAGAGTTATTCTCAACAAAGTCCTCCACACTGGGGAAAATGGTTCAACATCAAAAACCAACCTAAATTCATCATTGAAAATGACATTAAAGGAGAGTCATTATGATCTGCTCTGCCTTTACCCCATAAGGACCACGAAACCTCTACTTCTGACTTGCAAGTGAAATCTTCCAGTGTGCTAGCTTCTCCATTGGAATATGAGTCCCTTGAATGCAAAAAATGTCTTTTCTATTTGTATCCCTAGAACTTACCAGGGTGCTTTATACAGTTAATGCTTAATAAATGCTTCATTCATTTAGAAAAAGCAGACAAGCATCTAACTTGTTTGTTATTTGTGATAATAAGTACAAGTAAAAATAATTTTCTAGTTATAGCTCAGTTAACCAGAAAATTCTATTAAACTAGAATACCCCCTTTCCTTGAACACTCCCCCTAAAATAAACTTTTCTATCTAACAATACAGTCCATTCAAGTAATTGGGGCTAATACTTAATATGCTATCTTAACTTAAATACATATCCAAAAAGTGAAATATTTAAAAGCTTAGAACTAATTACAACTACTTTGACTTTATTTTATTAGTTGTAAGTTTATTTATAAATTGAACTTAAACATCAGCAACCATTTGGAGAGAACTTATGCAAATATTAACAATGAAAAAAGATTAGATTTAAAATAAAAGCCCTGCTATTGGGGAGCATGGGGCTGGTAGATCACTTGAGTTCAAGAATTCCAAAGTGCAGTAGGGATAAAGCCTTTGGGCCACTAGCAGTAAGGATGGCACAAATATGACAAACCTCCATTAGCAGAGTGCTACAAGGCTGAGGAACAAACTGTCCAGGTCATAAAAACAATAGGATAAAACTTCCGATGAGTACAGGGAACTTATTAAAGTTTCTCTGATGGTCAATAATGGGATCCACCAATGAATGACAGGTATACTTTCAGTTTGGGTGAGACAGAGGGGAAGATAGAGAAAGAGGAAAAGGAAAAAGATAAGAAGAAGGAAGAACAAAAAGAAATGATGAAGAAGCAGATTTAAATTGAAAGATGTGCAACTGCTTTAAATGGAGTAAAGAAAAAAAACACACTACAGTAAACCCTATAACACACTAACAACCTAACAAACTGCTATTTGTAAAGATTCCCTCAGATTATTAAGGGGATTTGTTGTGTGAAGTTTGAATTCAGTCAAAGGGCTGCCCTTGAGGATCCAGAGAGCTACATGTTGCCTCAAGGTCACAGGTTCCCCAGCCCTGGTTTATACCATTGACTCATTTCCACAATTTTCCATTTCTGTGCTTTCAGGTTACATTTTTTAAGCCAATTTAAAAAAAAAATCTCAACAGACAAGTTTTATTATAATTATTTTTGAGAAATAGCTTTTTGTCTTCTCAAATGTTGGTTAGAAATATGAAAAAGGCTAACTTGAGTGCCAACTGCAAAGAAAGCCTTGCAAAGAGAAGGCACCTCCCCACCCACTAAGATACTCTATCAGAGGCCTCAGTCTTCTTTGTCTTCTTTATTTTTATGAGGAGATCAACATGTACAGTGGAAAGAACATGGACTTTGGAGTCAGAACTAGGCTCTTTCACTAGGTCTTCTAAAAATCTTGGTTACCTGTAGGCAAATCACTTAACCTGTTTAGGTCTCAGTTTTTTAATACATAAAATGAAAGGATTGGACAAGATAATCCCTAAAGTCTCTTATATTTCTAAATCCTTTGATATTTTACATTTAAAGTCCCTGGGAAAGGGGAAATCAGAAAGGAAACATATCTCTTTACCACATTAAGCCTTAACAACTACAAAATAAATCTAGGAATCCAGTTACTAATACTACTATTAGAGCAGTCTTGGTACCAAGTTTAGTTGTAAAGCAAGAATTGGCAGCAATATTTGAATTGCTAAACCAAGAACCCTACTTTCCACATTTAATATTGTATGTTAATTACACATTATTTAGTAAATCCTTACTGCCTCGGACAGGAGGCAGAAGTTGTTTAAGGGACTCTCTGGGAACTCAGTTTTTAGCAGAGTCACTAGCTACACAGAGCACTAGGTTCACCGAAAATTCTCTAATGAGACAGTATAGTAGCAGAATAGTCCGCCAAAGCCCTACTAACAAGTCTTTTTTTCTCTATTAGTACTGGCAGATGATGTATTCGGTAGCTTGACTTAACGGTTACAAGTGACACGTCCAAGAGACGGTGGCCCAGGGCCAGCCGCTTTACCAGTTGTTATCTTCCCTCAACACCAGAACGTAGGTAAACTTACCTATAGTAACAATCAGCTATTCCCGTGATTGTATGTTATCCTTCACTTAAGGGGTATGATTTTCTGAAACAGGAAAGTCATTAGGCAATTATAGATAGCAAATTATAATTTTACATAATTAAATACTGCAGTAGGCTTGAGGGTATTGCTCCTCCTACCAATACATTATCTGATTAAAAATAAATTTTAATTGACTTTACACTGATCTTACATTTTAATTGATCTTATAAATACAATATTTGTGCTTTCATAGATTAATCAATGAACATTTATTAAAAACCTACTCTGTGTCAGGCATAGTGCTAAATGGTGACGCTACAAAACAAAAATGAAAGAGTTCTTGTTCTCAAAGTGTCCAAATTCCATTGAGGAGACTGCCTGTATGTGTGTGTACACATGTACATATACATGTATATGCATGCAAATGCATATGAAATAAAAATGAAATAAACTGTAATGGGAGAGGCACTAGGAGAGGGAGTCAGATCAGAAAGACTTCCAAGTAGAGTTGTATTTGAGTTGAGTTTTGAAGGAAATCAGAGACTCAAAAGGCAGAAGTGATGAGGGAGTAAATTCAGGCAGGGGGAGGGAGAGGTGTAGCCAAAGTAAAGTCTCAGAGATGGAAGACAGGATGCCACAGGAGAGAAATAACAATGGCCAACTTGGCTGGACTTTTAGTGTACAGGAAACAATATGTAATGACACTGAAAAGGTAGGTTACAAACAAGTTGAGAAGGCTTTTAAAAGCCAAGATGACATAGTAAAAGAAAGCATTAGAATCTAGCTCTCCCCACACACCTCTTCAACAAATATCTAGAGAATGAACCAGACTGAACTGCAATCTGGAAAGTCAAGAAGTGACTGGCTTAGGGAGACAGAAAGATCTGCAGACCCTAGCGAGAGGGTCTGACCAGGAGCACAACATCGAAAGCAGCTTTGGGGTACATTCCAGCACTCAGGGACTAAGAGAGAGCCAAGTCAGGGGAAAGCAGAAAATGATCTCAGAAGATCCCTAAGTGAACAAGGAGTGCAAAACAGATGTCACCTGTCAGCTGTTACCCACCAGACTTTGTCAGATCAGAGACACAGGATGGCAAGTAGGGGTGGTTTAGCTCTGCACTGAATACAGAACAAGTTGCAGGAAGCAAATATTGATGGCTCTTCTCCCTATTGGCATTATTCAAAGACCATACAAGAATTATTAACCCACCAGTAGCAATAGCTTGGTAAGATAGCAAATTATTTATCCTCATTAGAAGGATAAGGAAGAAATCCAAAAGATTAGTTCCTATTACCAAAACAATTTCCTCATAACTTAGAATGAGCTAACAGTTTATTGTTAATGAAAGCAGACTCTTCCATTATTAAAATAACATTGAAATTGTAGAGAGACAAGTTCCACCTAACATTTCTGTTCCATTTTCCCTTCAGTCAGAACTTGGGATTTCATTGATATACCAAACTCCTTGGAGAAGAAACTCCCTCTACTAATGTAGGTTGGCAACTGCTCTACGACCCTTCTTTACAAGTTGTCTGAGGCACTGAGTGCTTAGGAGACTTGCCCAAGAAAACAACCAATAGATGTCAAAAGGAGAACTTGAATCCAGGTCTTCCTCATTCAAAGCCTAGATTTCTTTCCACTCTGGCATGCTACCTCTCACATCATCAGAACTTGTATTTCCTGAACACATTTGTTGGAAGTTGACTACATGGTGAATTATACTTGTCCAACTTGCTTTTCCTCTTAAGCTAGGAAATACTGAAAGGTCATTCTAATTTTTTAAAACTTAGATTCTAATTTGTTCCAAGTAAAACTATCATCTCATCTGTTCAAGAAACATTTCTGTTCTTTCTTCATCTTTTACCAAAATGGCAAGAATATAAAGGAGATAACCTTACAGAGTTATCCTTTTTTGAATCCTGCTGGGTTTCCTATAAACAAACTCCATATGTTGCCAAAAGCAGACAACAGCCAAGGCAGAAAACCTAACACAGATGTCCAATTGCCATTTTGGCATGAGTGTGAGGGATGGGGAGGGAAGGGAAAATTTACTTCTTAAAAGATAAAGAGGAAAACAGAACCAGTCAATCAACATACACACACAAACACACATACACACACACTCATACACACAATTTCTGCAAAACGCTCTAGGATGGAACAGGCATACTACTTAGTTAAATTAATCGATAGGTAGATCTAGATAACTATAGCATTTTTGTTTCAATTATTTGTTAACCTACATGGAGAGAGTTGTTCTCTCTATATAATGTATCCTCAAAACAAAAGTACAAACTTATTACTTTGTCTTTGAGAAAGTAAATGTAAAAATTTTTTACTTATTTCTATCATTAAAGGGCAGGGGAAAGAGGAGAGGCATAGAAATCAAAGCAAGGATTTAATTTCCCTACAAGGAAAAGATGACTTCACAAAGACTTATTAACATATGAATGTCAGCACCCAATCAGACCTATTACTACACACTATATCATTCATGTAGTATTCTTGTTCTCAGTTCATCACTAGATACTTGGTAAAGAAAAAAAATACACACTTTTCCACTAATAGGAAGCACTGTTGTAAACAGTGACATGATCCAAAAAAGTCTAGCTGTCACAAAAGTATCATATAAGTTCTTTCATACTTAACCCTATTTTATCAGTACATTTTGTGGCGCTTTAACTAAGTCTCAAAAGGTTTCCTTTTTCAAAAAATTTACTTTTAAGTACACAAAACTTGCAGGAGATACTAGATAATTTGATGATTAGCATCTACACTCAAGCATAATATTTTAATTACCATTTATATTTTTTCTACATTAATTCAGGTTAAAGCTCTGATCATGCAATAATTTAAAGATAAGAAAAAGGAATGATTTTAATGACCATAATTGTTTCGTTCATGTCAGACTCTCTTAGCACTATCATAACATTAACTCACATATTGAAAGTCACAGTAGAAATAATCAAGTCAGGGAATGGAAGTGTGTCAAGCACAAGTTATGGGGTAGATTGAAAGAATGCTGTGCAAGCTTGAGTCACTATTACTATTCTTCAGATGTCTGTCTATCCTCATTCAACACCAAAGGCTTAATGTGAAACTCCTGTTGTTCAATAATCTCCCTTTATCCAATCTTCAGGGAAAAAAGTCAGATCATTGGCACAATAATAATCAAATAAAAGGCCCTAAAATAGAGTTTTTTGGTTTTTTAATAAAAAAACAATTTAGGGCTTTTGTAATATGTATTTACTTTCTTTTCTGTTTCCATTTCCCTTCTTACAGCAATTTTAGACTATTTGCTTTTCAAGTTTTATATATTAGGAATACTCAACTAAAAACTCTATTGCTACTAGAAATAATATAATAAAGATTTACATAGTGCTTCATACAATTTGTAAATCACTTTACATACTTCATTAGGACACTAACATGTTACATTACCTTAAGGTTTTAATCATTAAAATCAAATATTTGGGATTATAAATCAGCAAGAACCCTGGCATACATAGGAGAGCCTGCTGTTCTTAGATATGCTTTTCTAAAAGGAAAGCAACTTTTGAGAGGTCAACAATCTACTTTAATCAATCAATATATCATCCACTTAGTTCAGGGGAAAAAGCACCCTGAACTTCAGAGAAAATACAAACAGAAATTACAAACAGAAAGACCAACAGACAGGGCTTCCAACTGTCTGACTATAGATAATACATACATCATTACAAGAGAGAGAAGCACCAACATCTGGGTTTTCAAAGTTCGGGGGGATCCGTAGCAGCTACCCAAAGTCTCATCTACCACACCAACCTTCGTCCAAAAAATAAGCCCCAAAGTAAAACCTCATCTCATAGTATATATACTTTTCAAGGCTAGAGGGCACAATCCTCATGAACCTCATTAGAAATTAACAAAACGTGTCTGAGGCCTATTAATGCGTGGGGAAGATCTTTAATTTTCCCCCCACCCACCATTAACCTTACATTAATCCTACAGATTGTACAGTCAGAAACATATCATGCAAGGCATATATGCAGATAAAGTAACATTCAAAAGTCTGCTCGCTATCATTCATATTACTCCATATGAGATGTTGCACATATAATATGAATAATATGTATATTTGTTTTTTATTTCACAGCATTATTTTTACAGCAGATTCACCTATGTTGATATTTAAATTAGCTTACATTCTATGTGTAAACATCAACTAATCACAGGAAAAATTAGTGGCCTGCCTGGAATTACTTTTAATTGGCATACATAAATCACCAAGTGCTCATAAAAGCTCCATATTTTAAGGACTGTCATTTTCATCATAAGACTTTATATAAAAGAAAATTTGTTTAATCATATTTGAAATAATTGTCAAGTTCATGAAGATAAAGAAAAACATCTTTGAAATGTCAAATTATATCCATTTAAGACTTATTCTAGATTCTCAGAAGTACTTTATTTCAATTAACTATATATACCAAGCACATCAGTTCCTAGGCATCCTAACTTTAATATATTAAAAGGAGATGGAAAGCAACCAATTTTGGCTAGTTAATTCTTTCCGATTGACATTTTGATAGCAACTTGAACAGAATGAGGCATTCTTGTAATGGGATGTAAAAGAATGTAACCTTGAACAGGCTGTGGTCGTAATAGTAAGACTATCACTTGGAAAACCACATAGCTGAATACAGTACTTCTCAGAGTAGAATAAGGTTTTTGATCTATAGAACAGACCTTGCTTAAATGAATTTCCTAGACTACACATAAGTCTACTCCAGAAACATTTCATCCAACATCTGATTTAAAAATCTCTCATTTTATTGTATCACTCAGAGTTGTAATCTAACTAGATAGCTTCTATTCCACATCTCACTGATGAAATGTTTAATGGTGCTCACTTTGGTGAAGGAGCAAGTACAGGACCCTAAGATAGAAAGTATCCTTGCAAGAATAACCCTAATAAAGCTTTTCTGCGTGGGTGGAACAACAACTGGAAACTAACTGCTAAACAAAACAGGAGATTAAGTGAAAATGGAGTTGTGCTAATAGACTGAATATGCCATCATATCATTGTGGGGGGGCTTCCACCTGATTTCAAAAATGCTTATATTCACTTTGGAACTCAGCTTCTCAGAAAGTGAAAGATGTTATATAAATGAGACTGTTATTGTACCTCTGAGATATTTAGTTATCCAAATAATATAAGCAACTCCCAATTTATGAATGGGTTATGGTCTTCTATGAGATTACTTCCCGTGAAACCTCTAGTTACCCAAATAATATAAGCAACCCCAAGTTTATGGATGGATTGTCAGTTGTTTGGAATATAGATTGCTTTTGTCTATAGAAATTATATTATATTTATACCTACCATTTGGTGATTAAGTGCCCAAGACAGTCCCCAGAAAATCTATCTAACCCATAGGTTATAATGTCAGGGACCTGCAATTTCTTGGGTGTGGGGAAGTCATTCCGCATACACAGCTTGCAACCTCTCTATAGTTTAAAGTCCTGAAGAGTAGACTGAAAGTCAAATGGACAGAACCCCAATGAAACTGAAATAGTATCAAGCCTTGAGTCTCATAACTTTGAGCACTAAACCCTCTTTCCAATACTCCTAATGGAGTAGAGGAAAAGGGGGGCATGGAGAGTAGGGATAGTCTGCAACCATACTGCTAGTGATAGGTTATGAGCTGTTATATGTTATATAAACATATGTTTATATGTTATATAAACTACATAGCTCCTAGGACACTTCCCTAATTGTTTTCCTATCCATTTTACCACAGTGGTTATTCTGAATATTTTCATTTTTCATCAAGCTTCATGGTATCTCATCCCATATCCCTTCAGCTAAGGCCCTTTCTTCACACTTCACCCAAAATAATGAGATCATTCTCCAAATGCTCCCTCTTCACCTCTTTTAATCCTTCACTCAGGCATCTTCCCTTCCCTCTTATACCACATGATCTCCAAAATTACCAATGATCTCTTAATGGTCAAATATAATAATAAGAAAGTGAAGCAGGTAGCAGTGGCTATTCATTATACTAATAGTAACCCTAATAAAGCTTCCTGAGGCAATTTTACTAATAGTTTTATTAATAGTAAAAGATTATAGGAATCTCTCAAGGCCTTTCCCCCACCTCTGAGATTTAGATTGCTAAGCAAGTATGACATGATGGAGAATACATCAGCATTACTTGGTCTCTTTACTGTAGTGTATTAATCTATATTACTCCAATAAAATAAATATGTAAATGGAGCGCCATTATAAAATTTTTCAGGCATCAATTGAAATGATATGTACTATATATTAATAACTGTGTGTGTGTGTGTGTGTGTGTGTGTGTGTGTGTACATATGATTCCTCAAAGTTATCATCCATCAAGAGTACAGGAGTTTGACTTGGTCCTGGATCAGACTACTTTGAGAGTACTGAAAGTTTACAGGTCCCAAGCCCATACCTGAGATTCTAGAATAACAAAACAATCTATACCCCAAGAAAGAAGCAACAAGATTATCTCAGAAATTCCCCCAGAAGTATAGCAAAGTTCAGTTCTAACAAAGTTATGATCCACATTACAAATTATAAAAAAATCATTCTTCTTGCTTAAAAAACTATCCACTATTGAGAAAGAATGTGCTGAATCTAGGAGACTGGTGTGGTCAAAGCACTGGAGCCAAAGTCCAGAACCTTTGGGTAAAGTAACACTTTTCAACTCTGACACACTCTTCCCAAGGAATCTCAGCATCAGTTTGACTTATTTGCAAGATAAGGATCATTACTTCTAAAGTAAAGTGAAATAAAGGCCTCAAAAGATTACTGCTTAAAACTAGTTTCCCATCAATCTTTTAGGGCAGTGAGTGTTTAAATAATGTGCTGCCTTCATTAACAGAAAAACATATGGCTGAGACCTAGGGTTCTAGGGCCTTGGCTCCACAAGAATCTCACCCAAAGGCAGCTGCTCTATTTCAGCAGTTCAGCTACTCAGGAAGAAAATTCATTTTGCAATATATAGTAAGAAGTTTACACTGCATGAAAAAACAAGCTACATGCCAGTTATTGGATCACCAGCACCACCAACCTGGTGACCATGCTTCAAATCCTGAGTTAAAAATTGCAAAAAGTGAATAAAATTGAAAGACTAAATCACTAAACTGATGCTTCTAAAGCAGAGGTTCTTAAAATGTTTTTTGTCATAAACCCCCTTTAGAAGTCTGGTAAAGTCTTGTGGGCTCCTCAGAATAATGTTTTATTGCCTATATTCATAACTGGAGGAAATGCTAAATTTCAATTATATATTAGTGAAAACAAAGAAGCATCTTTCCCAACCACTTTGTTAACAAATCCACTGAATTCCCTAAGTTAAGAATCCTTGCTGTAAATAAAGCTAAAACAATATCTAGTGAAGAGCCTACTAAGAGCATGAAACATTTTAAAATAAAAGCCTTTAACATAAATTTTCCTTAATTCCAAAGTACCCTGGGAAAACACTGCCTTTATTTTGCCAAATTTTTCTGTTTCCTAAACTATCTTCAAAGATAGTGAGCTAGTAAAAGAATTCTCAATCACTATCTAGTTTCTCTTTCTCTTCTATTCCAGTTGTTTTTAACACTGTTACCTTGGAAACAACTGCCCTCATTAAAAAAAAATGTTAGATTTGACCTTCAACACAGGACCAAATTAGAGTACTCCTAAACAATCAGTCACGCAAACATAAATCTGTAGGCCATAGTAAGCATTTGGGAACCATGTAGCTTTCCTAAGTCAAATGAAAATGTTTTTAGATGCTTAGAATACTGGCAACAGTGGATTTATGATTCGATCTAAATATATACTCCTGATTCTGATATAATTTTTCATAGTGGATGGAGTATGGATAAAGCACTGGACAGGAATTCAGGAAAACTGTCATAGTCCAAGCTCCCTTATTAACTGACTGTGCGACCTTGGGCAAGTCAATTCATTACTCTGTATCTAATTTCCCTTATCTGACATTTCTATAGCACTTGAGGGTTTGCAAAACACTTTATGTATAGTATTTTTTAGCCTCCCCACAACTATGAGGACAAATACTACAGGTATTATTATTTCCACTTAACACATGAGGAAACTGAGGCTCAAAGAGTTAGTATCAGAAATAAAGGGATGATCTCTAAAGTACTGTCCAATTCTTTGGCTCCATGGTGTCTCCTTTACCAATCTGAACTAGTCAGAAACCTCCCTAAAATGAATGGAACATTTAAACACAATCTTTTGTTCATAATACTGTCATCGCTTAAAAATAATAGGTAGGATGATATGATTAGAAACAAACTATGACTATATTTAAGTACAAACAGGTGCACTGTTTCTAAACTGTTTCTGAAAGTCCATTCTGATTTCTCTGGAGAACAGTTAACTTTTTCTATTTTTTAAATAATGTCATTCATTTGATGTATCAAAAATATACCTAAGTGAAAGAATACTATGAACTCAAGGTGCAATGTCCAGTAAGGGTGTGATGTAGAACACATACATACACACACATACACACACACAGACTTCTAAAGTTTGAGAAACTCTATTAGTGAATGTCTAACTTAGTATGCATTTAGCTTTTACCACATAAAATTCTGTGATCATAATCACAGAATAATGAGCTAGTCTTACTTCCTAACTTCATAGGTAAAGATGCAGGGTGCTTAAATTTCTTGCCCAAGGTCACACAGCTAATTAAGCAGGAGAAACCCAATTAAAACCCAGCTATTCTAACTTTATGGCTCTTTTCTCTGTGTCCTGTTGTCTCCCTATCCCATACCTTCACATACAAACAACAAAAAACACCAATCTCATTACCTTATGCTAGCTATAGTGAAATGTGATCTTTTTAAAAATCTTATCTTTTTTGTAGTTTAGAAGACATAAAAATAAGATAGTTAAGTCATATCTCATATCCGTAAACAAATATACACTTATGTAAACAATACATTTGTGTGTGTGTGTGTGTGTGTGTGTGTGTGTGTACACAGCAGAGTGAGTGTGGTATACTGACTGAGCAGGCATTTGGACTCAGTCAAGAAAATAAGGGTTTCAAGGCTTACCTCTGACCCATACTGACTATGTGACTATGATCAAGTCGCTGAACCTCTTAGTACTCTAAAACTATAAATTCCAGAGCAAATGCTGATCCTTTTTGGTAAAAAGAAGTTCTTCAAGAAATTATGCCCAAGATACATAGACGCATATACCAATAATACAGATATACATGTATGGATGGATGTATGAATGTAGGTATAAATATTTTTCATACTAGAAAAAAACAGAACAATATCTCCTAGTAGTTTGACTACTATCCTCTATCTTTTGTTGGAAATAAAGAACCACATTCCTGTGGGTATTTGGCCCTTCTTGGAAATTTGTTCATGTAACAGAGCTAAGATATAGTCAACTAAAACAGTTAAATGTCCTGAAAGATTATGGAGATCATGTCCCTATAATATGCATATTATGAAAAACTGAAAATAAGTTTTACCAATCTATTTTGAAAACTTTATAGATTGAGGGGGGGAAATGTATGCCATATTAAGTAAGTAGTCTGCTGCTTTTCAAGAACCATCATTAAAAAGAGATAATAATCTTTCACCTTTTTTCTTCTTTATTAGTAATAGAATATAAGCAATAGCTTTGCAAAATAATGTACTTTAAAATCAATTAAGTTACATAAACAATCTTTGTCAAACAATTATATTCTCTTACATTAAAAGCTAAATTATCTTTCAGATGTATGTTAGGTGTGCTTTCTTCTCCCAAGGCCTCCTACTAATGATTTCACTATGTCCTTAGTTGGATAGAACCTGTGTTTGGTTGCCCATGTAGCCAGTGCTGTTCTGGGTCCCTGCACAGCAGAGATCATAGTATAGGATTTAGAGTTAGAAGGACTCTTAGAAACAATTTAGTCTAAATTCCTCTTTTTTACACAAGAGAAAATTAAAAGTATTTTCATCCAGGCCTCTTTTTACTTGGCACTACTTCTAATAAGACTTAATTTTGTTGACAAAATTAAGGAAGTTTTGGCTGAAACTGGATGTAACACAAAATAATGATTAACAATTCAACATTATAATGTTGAAAAAGGTTTACTTTTTTCATTCATTTAGCCCAACTCCCTCATTTTATAGATGAGAAAACTCAGGTTAAGGGGATGGACCTGAAGGCATATAAGTAGCAAGGTCAGGATTTGGAACAGGTCTTCTACCATAGTGCTGGTGCTTTTCTCACTGTATGATGCTGCCTCTTAATCACTGTTTTTATCTTATAAAGTCATTATTTCATCTGACTAGTATTTGGGGGAAATAATACATTACCTCTTTAGAGTCTCTGTAGTTACAATTCTTGACCTTGAATATTAACAGTGTCAAAAGGAAGAGTTTTCCCTTCTTGAAAATTAAGCATTTATTAAGTGCTTACTAAGTATCAGGCACTCAATTCCAGAAAGTTAGCCCTAGTGGCACCTTAAGAAGATATCTGAGTATATTGCAAACTTTAAAGTGTTAATTAAGTGTTAGCAATTGTTATTATCTACTACAATTGTTATTATCTATTAAGGTGCTACAATCTACAGCAATGAGTACATGTACCAATTAAATGATTTATCCTCAAAGTACAATATTAAAAAAATGATAGCTTTCTAGCTAGAGGGTTCTAAAGAATGCTTACTACAGTGAAAAGCAATATTATGATGTACAGAATATATTTTAAACTCCTACAAAGTAGAGGCTTGTCAACAATTTAAAAACCCTAGTTTTGTGTTGAAATAAATACTAATGAGTTTCCTCTCCTCTTTTTTGGTAGACATCGTCATTTCTGTGTTGTTCAGTAGTTTCCCACTTTTTATGACATTTCATTTGGGGTTTTCTTGGCAGAGATATTGAAGTGGTTTGCCATTTCCTTCTCCAGCTCATTTTACAGATGAAAAAATAGGCAAACAGGGTAAAGTGACTTGTCCAGGGTCACAGACAGCTAGGAAGTGTCTGAGGCTAGATGTGAACTCAGAGTCTTCCTGACTCTAGGCCTGGGACTCTATCCACAATACCACCTGCCTGCCCAGTTTGTACACCATTCAGGGTTTTTGCTGCTTGCCTGCTTTTGGCCAGCAAGTCCCTCAGAAACTGGAATGAGAAGACTGAAACTCAAATCAGCTTGGTAGTTTCTTGGAAGTTCTCTTTGATCTCAGAAGAACCTGAGAAGGAACTGATGCAGAGTGAAGTCAACAAAACTAGAACAATTTATCCAATAAGATCAACATTGTAAAAACACACAAATTTGAAACACTTAAGAATTTTTATGAATGCAGCAACTGACCACAATTGCAGAGGACTGATGATTAAGGATGCTATCTCTCTCCTAACAGTGGTGATGAGTTAATATGAAGAATGAGATGCACTTTCCTTGGCATGGCCAATATGGTAATTTGTTTTGCTTTTCTTTTTTCTTCAGGGGAGAAGTGGAAGGGATAAAAATACTTAATAGCTGGAAAAAAATTTAATTTAAAAAACTTTTTTTTAAAGGTTTATCTGACCAGAAAGAGATAATTAATAATTAATGTAAGGTTTTTGACTGTTTGGAGATTTATACATTCTCCCTGTATCTCTACACTAATAAATGATATTCTTTAAACTCTTTCCAAAAGAAAATAATATTTTCACAAGGAAAGACTAAAGAAAATGTGACACTGCTATAACAGAGATAAGAAAATGTGACTTTTTCCATGGTTAAGAGACAATTGTCACTCTACTTTTCATCTGCTTCTCTGCCTGGTTTTAATTCCATGAAACCCTCCCATATAGATACCCCCTACCTTATAGTCCCCTCTCCCCACTTTGAAGGGAAGGAAGGTGGAGTAGCAAACACCTCCCACAGAATTCTTTTTTAGAGGGCACAAATTAAACTTCTAGATCACGACTTTGCATCTACAGCTCTGCCTGGTTTTGTGTATTATCTTGCCTCATTAGACTGTAAACTCTTTGAGGGTCTTTATCACCAGCAATTAACATAGTGCCTAGCATATAGTAGGTGCTAAATAAACATTGTTGAATTTGATTCAATTGAAATGTGACTATATGTATATAGACATATATCATATAGACATATCTACACATTCACCTAAATATGTGCATTAAAGAACGTAATAAATGCTGGGTGAGTACAATTAATTCACAAAGATTGTGTCCCTTTTAACAAGCTAAGGAGACAAACATTATAAATTATTTGAAAAACCAATATGTATCTTGGCTAAAAGTCAACCATAGAACCTAACAAGAAACTAAAGTACATGTTAGATCTAAAGACCACCAAGATAAAAATCCACAGCAGGAAAGAACAAATGAGCATATTAATTGTACTTCTGTTCTCAGGAAAAAATTATGTTTCTTTAAATTCTTCTTGCTTGATCAAGATAATATTTGATGATCCAGGCTTTCAGTTATAAAATCAAAAACTTCGGATATTACTATGGAATAAATAACATTCAGATACTTCAGATATTATTATGGAAGCCTAATAATTTTAATGTATCATAATTTAAAGACAATATTTTTACTAGCTTTGGGAAATTCAAGTGTATATAGAGAGATAGGACATGAATTTGTTCCTTGACCTTTTCTACAATTGCTATTTTGGCAGCAAAAGCATGTATGTGGTACAAAGTGGGCAGAGAAAAGGAGGCACAAGTGAGGATGTAATGAAACCAGAAAAAGGTTCTACTACATGGAAATGTTCTTTAATACCAAAAATAGCTTTCTGCAATCTACCTCATCTAATCGTATACTAAATCTGTAAATTTCAATTGACGTATACATCATACCCCGAAAAAGGCAAGCAAAAAACAGTATTAAATGTAATGATGGAAGAAGGGTTCTGTACCCATGTTCACTCTACTCTCAAAGGAGAATCTACTTAAGTATTTTCTGGTTTTGGTGTACTCACTAAATGGTAAGAAAGAGTTTCACCACAAGAGTTTCACCACAATTTTGACTCGTCACCAGCCTGATCAAAGTTTTCTAACTGTATTTGATATTCCACCTTGCATTATTACACAGAGGAAAAAAGATGCACTGTAGGAAGCTACCTCACGGGTACTATGCTACTCCTAAGTATGAAGGTTTTAAGTGCAGCTATATACATAGCTTACTATTCCACTGCAATATTTTAAGGTCAGAACTTAATTCTTCAAATAATAACTAAAAGGAAAATGATGTTGAAGCAACCTTGGTACCAAGATGAACTAATAGAGATTAAGAATCTGCATCTCTTAAGTTTCTAAATAAATTCATCCTAATAGAAACAGTATTTCACACAGGGTCCCTGAGGCTTCCCCCTAAAAGATACATCACTGATTCTAAGAATACCAAGAATAACATATAGAAAACACTTCCTCCTTTCCTCCTCCTCCTATCTATCAGCCTACCCACCAAAGCTACTCTTGCTTATCATCGGATTATGACACAGAATAAGGCGGAAAAAAAGAAAAACACACACACACACACACACACACACACACACACACACACACACACACACACACACACACACTCTGAAAGTTTCACTGCCCTGAGCCAGCAGGAAATTCCAATTGCTTCATGCAAAGGAACCCGTTGAGCTGCTGAAATGAAATGTGATGTTTAGAGAGATCACCATGTCATGATACAAACTTGATTTTCAGGGTTGGAAAGAGGTCAAGGAAGGAAGATGAATGAGATTTCAGGAGGTGAGTTCAAGGTCAGGAATCTCTGAATTACAAACAATTGGTAGATCAATCAAGGATTTACAATCTATAATACACAGCTAGACAACCTTGGGGTTTCAGAGTTTAACACCAAGTGTGAAAAACAGCCGTAGACGCACTTTGAGTAAGTATTTAAGGGAGTATGATATAGTTCTAAGGGGATGGGGGTGGGAGGGGAATAGTTAAACTACCCGAAATCCCCAGAGAATTTTACAACTGAATTTTCTGGATGTTCAAGGAACAAGACAATAAGGGTGGGGGGCACCTCTAAGAAGTCCTTCTAGAACTCTATTCCACCCTTTCTTCCTGTTCTACCTGGACAGGCAGGTTTCCGTGCGCCCTTGGTCTGAGTCCTTCCTCAGACCTGACTCAGCATCCCCTACGATGCCCACGGGTCTGCCTGCCTCAGTCTCCCACGCAGACAGACGCGAGGAATGGGGCAATGGAGAAGTCCCGGCTCCCACACACACGCACTCGCACAAACAAAACAAAAGCACCCACACAAACACGAACTTTCCGTAAGTGCCAGTCTGAGGAGATAGGGGGATCACATGGGTCTGACACCTGCCAACACTCTCCCAGTTTACGCCACTGCCTAGTGGAAATCTTTGCTCCTCTCTTGCAGTTCAAATCTGAGCTTCCAAAACGGAGTCTCCGCCGGACGCCGGCAGGGGGCAGGAGGGAGCAGGGCTCGGCGCCGACTCCACTTTCCCAGCCAGGCTTTCCCCACCCCCTCCCCCAAACCGAGCCGAGAGCACCAGAAGAAACTTACGGATTTTGACTTTGCGGTGGTCCAGCCTGCCGGCCGCGGCTTGTAAAGCGTCCAGGCGGCCGTGGAGCCGGGCGGCCCGGCGGCCCAGGGCAGCCGCCTGCCCCTCTATCTCGGCGAAGATGTCCCCAGCGCAACGGGAGAGGTCGGAGAGCTGCCAGAGCAGGAAAACCAGGGAGTGCGCGCTGACCTGCTCCAGGGAAGTGAAGAGTGGCCCCCCAGCCCCGGGCCCGGCGCCTTCGGCCATCGCGGCTCCTCCCGCAGCGCCCGCCGACGGCTGCGGCGCCCGCCCCGGCTCCCCTGCCCCGGGGCCGCTTCCGCAGCTCCCCGAGACCCCGGTCGCCTCGTCCAACCGGCACATCTTCACGGGCTCCACAGTCCTCTTGTGAAAAGGCATGGTCTGTGCGGGGCTTCCTTCCTGCGGCCGGCCGGCCGGCTGCTGTTGCTGCTGCTGCTGCCCTCCCGCCGGTCCGAGGAGGGGGCGAGATCAAAAGCCCTTTGGCGGCCCCTCTTCTCCAGTCTTCATCCAACACAAAGAGAAATCCTGGACAGCGGGGTGGAGGGGGAAGGAAAAAGGGCTCTGGCTCCTGTCCGGGCTGGAGGGAGGGAGGGAGGGAAGGAAGGAAGGAGCGAGGGGAGGGGGGTGTTGAAGGGGCGGTGAGGGGCTCGCCCTGCCTGGGCTCAGCCGGTGTCTGCAGCGAAGGGCGCCCGGGGGGACCCGGGGCAGAGGTTCATGTGGGTCGGAGCAGCCGCTTCCCAGGAGGTCCCGAGAAATGGGGGGCGGCGTTCCCAGGCGGAGGAGGGGGCATTCCCCGGCCCGTCAGTCCCGGGAGAGAAAGTTGGAAGGGAGAGAGGGAGCTGTCGGGGAGGAGGAGCCGCGGGAGGCGAGGCGAGGCGCGGCGCGGCGCTCCGCAGGGAGCCCCAGCAGCGTCCCGCTGAAGTTTGCAAGTAGGCAGGAAAGAGCCCGAGTCGCCTTCCCTCCCTCCCGATTGGAGAGGGAGGAGGAAGCAGGGGGAAGTGCCGCCGACACCGCGGCCGCGGAGAGGGGGCGGAAAAAAAAAGCCAAAGAAAGAAAGGGGAGGAGAAAAGGGCCAACGTAACAACCACCTGCGGCTCCCACCGCCGCCGCCGCCGCTCCCAGTCCTGCGCCCGCCCGCCTGGGGAAAGGTGGCCAGCGCCCGCTCGCCTTTCTCTCCCCACCCCCCACCCACCCTTTCCAGAGCTACGTGGACGTGGCTCCGAAGACACTTTCTCCTCTCGCCACCTTCGCTTCTTGCCCCTTTACGGTTCGGATCTGACCCCCTCACCTCCTTGTCCCCCCACCCCAGGTGGATGGGCTGACTCGGGAAAGGGGTGGAGCAGGACACTTTGCTGTGGGGGAGGGAGCCCAGACAGCTCCGGGGACAGCCCGCTCCTCACCTGCAGGCTCCGGGAACCTCCCGATGCTGAGTCAGTAGCAGGGCACCTTGCAGTGCCTTGCCTCTGGGGGAACCCCTGTTGGTTAAGTCTTCTCATGTCCTTTCTTGTTCATCTTATTTTTCCATGCTTAGGAAAGGGTGGACAGGAGCGGCTTCCCCTGGAGATTCCTAGGGAGTTGAGGAAGGGCATCTTAAACTAAGCCCCAAAAGTAATTTGGCCTCCCCCCTACCCCTGGGGTTTGACAGTCTCGAACTCCAACTCCCCACTTGAAGGGAAACCTGATGAATTACCTCTTTCAGGTGCCCGTCGGTAGCAACTATCCAAGGATGAGCGAAGTCAAACTAGCTTTCTTCTCCGGTGGTCAGTGCTACAGAGGCTCACTCGCGTCTTCTGGCCGAAATGTGTGAAATCGAGACTTTTCCAGGCATCTGAATTTTCGGCTTAAAAAAAAAGTTACAAGAGGCTACAAAAGAGCATATAGCTATTAGACATGATTTGCAGAGCTTTGTAAAGGTTTCAGCCTTGTACTGATGAGAATGTGGTTGGTAATGGGGCGCTATGTAGTCCTCTTCTAACTCAAACCTTCTGGCCAGAAGTATTTGAGGGGGCTGAGTACTATATCCTGGAGCTGAAATCCCACTGGCCTCATCTCTATGTTTGCTCAGAAAAGGAATCTTAGTTCTTTGGTTTCCGCCCCGCAAATGATCCTCATTATACTGCCTTTATTTTGCAGTTTAGGAATCAATCTCTCATAGTTGTGCTGAATGTGCTGAAGCTCCTTCCCTCCCACCATGACCTAAACCTGGTTGATGGACTTCAGAACTACATAGTTGGGTCTAGTAGCCTAAGAATATCTGCCGAGACGAATTACATTTCCTTTAGTAGACACTGTCACATGTCAGCTTGGTACACAGTGGGAAAAGCACCTGGAATCAGGAGGCCTAAGTTTGATAGACTGGATTCTGACACTTTGTTTTCTGTTAACTACATACAAGTCATTTCATTTATCTGAAACTCAGTTTACCCATCTATAAAATGGGGATAATAACCATTGTACTATCTACCTCACAGGCTGTTATGAGGAAAGCTTTTTATATGCCTTTTAAAGAGTTAGTTACTAACTCCCACCGAGAGTAGCATTCTGTAAAATGGGCATAGTAATTCCTGCCCTAACTACCAAAAAAAATGAGATAATGTATTAAAGTACTTGGAATATTGTAAAGCATTATATATAAATAAAGGATTACTGTTCAGTTATAAAGGTTGAAAAATATTGATAAACTAAGTACATCAGTCTTTTACCACTGATTGTTTTCCTTATTTACATATGGGAGGGGGATGAATTATGTTAGCTCCAAAAATATGCATGTTATTGAACTCTTAATATCTTCCCTGAAATAAGGTTATGTGAAGAATATGGTAAAGTTATATTGTACAAGTAATGTTCAGTTATTTCTCTGATTATATAATTTTACCAGGTGCTGAACCTGAAAAGTAAACTTGTACCTCAGGGAATCTGTGATCTCCTTGATGTGGGCATTCTCTCTAGTGTTAAAAGCTTCTTATCCTCTGTGATTCTTATCCATATCCCTTCTATCTTCTCATAAACCCTCCACAGAGGATTCACCTGAGGCCTTGAAGGCCTTTCTCTTTTAAGAGTACGAGGGTTTAAAGAGTATATGTACAAAATAGATTAAGACTGTAGGTGTATTTTCCATGAACAAGGCTATCTATATGTTCAGCATGAACTATTGTAGCCACTGTGGGTTATATAAAAAGTAAAAGACGCTCTTTGTATTCAGGTAGCATATAATCTAGTTGAGATAGTATTTACACATGAAATAATACATGGGTCCATAACTGGACAGCATACACTTAAATGCTAAATTGTGTAGCATAGACATAGCTCAGGAATCAGGTTAACTAGGGTTTAGAATACTCAGAAAAGTCTTCAGGAATGGGTCACATATGAGCTAGGCCTTAAAGAATACATAGTATTGGGGGAAAAGGGATGGTCACTATATAGAAAGCATACAAAACCTACAAAAATACAGTACTGTATTCATAATAAATACACATTCTTGAAATTGTAAAGAAACTTGGCTGACATCGGTTAGTCAATAAGCATTTTTTTAAATGCTTATTTATTAAGTCCCTGTCAGGCTCTGTGCTAAATGCTAGTTGTACAAAGAAAGGCAAAAGACAGTCCCTGCCCTCAATAAATTTACAGCCTAATGGGGGAGAAAAAATGCCAACAATTATGTACAAACAAGCCATATACTGAAAAAATAAGGAGTAATTAACAGAGGGAAGGCACAGAATTAAGAGAGATTAGAAAAGACTTCCTATAGAAGGTGGGATTTTAGCTGGGAGTTGAATGTTCTTTTGAGAGATGCTGTCTCTCTCTAATGACAAGGGAGCTCTTTCAAGGCATGGGGGTATAAAACAGTGAAAATGCCCAGAGTAGGGAGGTGGAATCACTAAAATAGAAGTTTTATACTGAGCAATAATGGCAAATGCTTTTGGATAGATAAGTTGGAGCTGGATAATGAAAGACTTTGATAGGTAGAAGGACCTTTGATAGAACGAGAAATAAGGAGCTACAGAAGGATTCTGAGCAGGGAAATAACTGATTTAAATCAGTTCACCACTTTTATTAATCATCTGCCACCTGCCAGGTATTGTGTCAGGTGTCAGGAACATAAAGACAAAAACTCCAAATAGGACCACCCGTTGAAAAAATACAATGTTCACACATGTAAATAAGCATAAAATATGTGCAAAGTAAGAGTTATTTCAGGAGAGTTTTAATAGTTAAAAAGGTCAGAAAAGGATAGTTAGAAGTGCTAATAGTTAGAAGGATTATACAAGAGGTGGCATCTGAATCCTTTTTTTTGTAGGAAAGCTAAGATTTCTTTGTGATAAAGATGTGAAAAGAGCATTTTCAGGTATGGGGAAATTACTTAAAACATAGGCACATAGAAGATGATAAAAATGACATGTATATGGAAGAGCTAGACTGTCCATTCGACTGAAATAGACAGGTCATAAAAGAAGGTAATAAGACTGAGGAGGGCTTTTGTGCTAATCTAAGAATTTTCTATTTTATTCTCTAGGCAATAAAGAGCCTGTGAAGATTTTTGAGTAAGGGGAAAGATGGTCAGGTTTAGACATATCAATCTAGCAGCTGTGTGCAAGATAGACCAATAAAAGTTGTATTTAAGGAAAATGAGCAACATATTCAGCACAGATTGAAAAATGGAAATAGTGGAGTTAGGAGAGTCAAAAGACTTGCAATTATCTAGTTTGAGGTTGATGAGAACATAGAAAAAAATGATGGATGACAGTGGGAATGTAGAAGAAGGAATGGCTATAAAAATATTTTGAAGGAGAGATTCCCAGAACTTGATAATTTTATGATATTGAAGAATGATGGATCAAAAATCATCTCAAGATTTGAAACTTGGGGAATCAGTATTATTGACAAAAAAAGGAAAAGAAAACTGATTTAGGAAGAAAGCTATGTTCAGTTTTGGACATGTTGAATATTAGGTGATAATAAAATAGTTCTTCAAGGGAAAGAGTATAGAGAAAAAAGACTAAAATAGCAATGTCTGAACCTTCAAGAAAGTCCAGAATTAAGTGAGGAAAAGGAGCAGGAAAGGAAACAAACAGTGGTATATGTAGGAGATACTGTACTGATTTGAAAGCAAAAGAACATGCAGTACAGAAGTAAAAAAAAACGAATTTTGAGACAGGGCTTCTGAATTTAGCTCTCAGGTCACTGGTGACTCTTGGGATAGCACTTTTGGCAGCATGGAGGAAAAATAGCTGAAGTTAGATTGCAATGGAGGAGAAAGAGACTAAAGATAGGCTTCTTGTTAGAGGAATTTGGCAATAGGAGGAAAAAGCTAACGAGGTAGCTAGAGAGAGCAGCATGTTGTCTGCATTAAAAAAAAAAAATTTTTTTTCAAGAAGAGAGGCCTGTTTGTGAAGGCAGAGGGAAAGGAGCCAATAGAAATTGAGGAATTAAAGATGGTGGAGGGTAGAAGGCAGGTTAATCAGGTAGAAGCAAGGTCCCTCATGAGTCAGTAGAAGGGATCAAAGGGCCTGGAAGGAAGAGGAGAAAAGGGGCACCTCTTTTTTGGAGGTGGCTCAAAGCCTCCTCAACATATCCATATGTGTCTTGTCAAGGGCGGGTTTACTCATGATACCTCCCCCATGAGGCTTACGCTACATAGGTTCTCAGTTGTCAAAAATACTTAACTAACTCACTCTCTGGACTGCTCTTCCTCCTCACTAGCAGCTTTGCTTACCTCCAGATGCCTCCACCCTGTGGCCTATTCTCCAGGCTGGTTAAGTCCCCAGCTGGAACCAACACTTCATGAGAGGTGCTAGCCATGTTCACACCCAATTCAATTCACTGTCTGGATTGCTCCACCTCCTCACTAGAAGCCTTGCCCATATGTGGATACATACCTCCTCTCTTCCCACTTCCCAATTCCCCTATATGTTTTGTCTTCCCTTATTAGAATGTAACCTCCTTGGGAGTAGGGACCATCTTATTTTCTTGTATATGTTGTATCCCCAGACTTTAATACAGTGTCTGGTACACAGCAAGTACTTAATAAAAGCAAATATACATGCATATATATATATACATGTACATATATAGTTATATTAGTTTTAGCAGTATTTAAATTACAGTATATATCTATGTACTCTGCTCTATTAGAAGTTTCATTTGCCTAGTAGATACAATTATAGTATATAAATATCTCTCTCTAGAATAAATCTTCTGATTTCTCTTCCTCAGAAGTTCAAAAAGATGTTATCACACTAGTGAAAACCAGAGACAGAGTCTACACAGGCAATTTCCAGAGCCTGATATCTCCATGATGAGGGAGTTATATTAATAGAGTGCCTTGCATACAGAAGGTGCTTAATGTTTAATAAATTGAAATATGTTGGTTTGCAACATGGTATGGAAAAAGTATAATTGAAGAATCCTAGCTCTACTTTGAGCAAATCATTGAACTTCTTTCATTTTTTCTCCTTACCTATGTCAGTTTTATATAAAATGAACATAAAATAGCCACGCTACCTATAGAGTTGTCATGAAACTCAAATAAGGAAATGTATGTAATAGCACTCTCTAAACTATAAAGCACTAAAGAAATACACATTATTAATATTCTCATTAGGTGGAGATAAAGGGAAATGTTGAAGCTCATGCTCAATGGCCTTAGTGAAACAAGAGGCAAGGTCATCTGCTAAGAGGAGGATAAGGAATGAGGATTTCCAGTGAATGGTCTTAAAATAGCTACAGTACAAAGATTTCTAAGAAAACAACAAGAAAAAAACAATAAGAATAGTAATCAAACATTGGAAAGCATCCGAATGAAGTTGGGCAGTTTTGATATTTAGTGAATGAGTGCTGTATGATACGATAAATATGAAGAATTCAGGGAAACTTGAGAAATTTTATATTAATGCAGAATGAAAAAAAACATATACATATAATCTATGGCCTAGCAGCCCAAGATCTGGACTGCACAGACAATTTAATATTGAAGGTGGCTCCCCCAAATATGCTTCAGTCCTTTGCTGATTCTCCTTTAGGCAACCTTATAAAAATCTTTGGCTCCTTTTCATACTGCCCTAGGTTATCTCTCAAAAGATAGTTAGAATATAACTTACAGCAAGGTCTCCACAGATGTGGATAGAAGAATTCCTTAGCTCCTATGTCAGCACTCAAAATAACATAATAGGTAAAGGACAGCCTTTATTTCACCCCACAGAAAATTCAGAACATACATAAAATACTTGCAGAGGCCCATAAACAACACTGAAAATTCTGCCTCTCTGGTAAGTTCCACCTTTCCCCAAGGAAGACAGGCCTCCAGATTCATAATGCCACCCTGTAAGTTGGACTCCCCTTGGAAGGGGAATTAACTTGGGAGTTGCTAGAGAAACAACTCCAACACATTCACTCTGGAGGTCTTACTTTCAGTCCAGAAATATACATATAAAACTTCACCCTTATAGTACTATCCCAGGGGTGGGGAACCTGCAGCCTTGAGGCCACATATGACTTTCTAGGTCCTCAAGTGTGGCCAAGTTTCATAGAACAAATCCTTTAATTAAGGAGATTTGTTCTATGAAACTTGGACTCAAAGGGCTGCACTTGAGGACCTAGAGGGCCACATGGGACAGTAAGGAAGACAACATAATTAATGCCATACAGGCCCTAAATCATGGTGGAAATTGGATGCCCTCTCCTAAGATTCCTCATAATGCCAGATCTGTCACAGATAAGCCAATAGCCCCAGAAGTGTAGACCATCTTTCCAATTCTCCGAATCAGCATCAGCAGGATAAAGATTCTTCAGAGAGACACTGGCAACATTCATACCACTCTACAGAGGAACACTGGAGTCTCTATGTTCCCCAAGGATCCATCCATGAAAAATTGAAGAATGGACACCAAATCTCTCCCCCAGTAGGCAACAGAAACCAGCAGCATCCAGATTGCAAACACTTAAAATTTAGGAAAGCCATTTTGCTTTCAGGCCACATGTCAAAATAGCCACTGGATTGGAAAAAATCAGCAGCTTGCAATTAGCGCTGTATTTAACAATATTAGGAATGATGAAATTAAAGATGTTTATGTTACACTGGACCAAATTAAGATAACTTTCTCCCTCCTGTTGATGCGCCCCAGCCATAACACAAACAGCTTTAGTTTGCAGTTACACTGCAGTCTTTGCCAGAAACAAACTTTGGTGTTTTGAAGAAAAAGCTGCCGTATTGGAGATCTATCATCTGCCCCTTTAGCTTGTCTTCTATGACATCAACTAAGGCAAGTTCAGCAGTCAAATCCTTCATTAAGATACTGATGGCACATGCCATGCCAACTGCACCAACCCTGGCAGTGCTCTTCTTGTGGGGAACCTGGTCTTCTTTTAGAACATCACAATTATCTGATCCTTGATAGCAGTTCCCATCTGGGGGGAATTGAGGTTTCTGGTCAGGCTGTGAAAGTTCTGAGTTAGATGTGAGATTGCTGCTTGAGGCTCACACCTACCTTCCACTATTGTTCTTTTGTATCTGACTCTCTGACATTCTGAGGACCATAGCATGCCAATGCTGTCCATGATGTTTTCTTAGCACTTCTCCAGGGATTAAAGAAACAGAGGTTAAGTGATCTGCCCAGGATCATTATAGCTGGTAAGTTCTTGAGGCTGGTTTTGAACTCAGGTCTTTCTGACTTCAGGCCCAGCACTCTATTCACTGAGCCATCTAGATGCCTTAATAATGTCCAGTATCGCTAGGAGTTATTTAAACAAGGTCAGTGGGCAGAAGATTGCTTCTTCTGAGACCTCAAGTTCATTCCATTTCAGGGGGAGTTAGGATAGTACAGGGGTGGTTCAAAAAGCTTATGAGGTGATCAAGCTGAAAGGCCACACTTCTGGGGCTATTGGCTTATCTGTGACAGATCTGGTATTATGAAGAATCTTAGGAGAGGGCATCCAATTTCCACCATGATTTAGGGCCTATATGGCATTAATGATGTTGTCTTCCTTACTGTCCCATGTGTCTTGGGATAGAATGGCATTTCAGATGTGGTGATTGTAAGCCTGAATCCAGAGGATGAGGGTTGTTTGAAGAACAGCACATATACTTTTGAGGGAATCCAGAAGGTACCTTTTAATACTTTTAACACTTTACTGTCCAGAGAATATGACAGTAGTGAATGGATTTTCAAATAGGTCAAGTCCTTCCTCTGATTAGTAACTAATACCAGAAATGTGAAACCTGTGAACACACTCCAGTCTCTTCCTAAAGTTAAAAATGGGAACTAGTACAGTGTGCTTACTATTTATTCACCTCTGTTGTTTGCATTATGCTGGATGTGATTACTTGAAGTAATTGCTGTCAAGCAGAGCCAGCACCCTACAGGTATATAACTGCCTGCCTTATAGGTGTTACAGGTTACTGTAGGTCCAGAAGATAACAAAATACCATGTAGAAATAATATTTTCTTGATGCATTGATTACCTTTGTGCTCCTGTCCATTAGGGCGCTAGAGCATGGCCCTATGTATCACCTTTCCAGAAGACCTGATGCTGTATGTGTATGTGTGTGTGTGTGTGTGTGTGTGTGTGTGTGTGTGTGTGTGTGTAACCAGTCCTTCCTCCTTCTGAGACTGAAAATCTTTGGTGAAAAAATTAATAACTTGGGTTATTATTGGTCAGAATTATCCTTTTATTCTGTGCTTATGAAAAGAAAGAAGAGGATCAGTGGGTGAGTTCTATATTTCTCTCTCCTCATTCCCTTTCCTTTTCTGAGATTTTTAGAAATGCAGAGCCCTTATTCCCATATTATATCAATTTCCACATTATATAAAAAGATCTGTATATGTATAATGATGCAACCAGTTCCTCAAGTTTCTTGCCCAAATACTGAATAAACAGCAAATAAATGATAAAAAAAAATTAATGGGATACAAACTCAAGGTCTTTTGCTTCCCCATATGATGGCTCAGTGCCTTAGTGATTCTCCAGGTTGAAGGCTGTATACATGATTCTCTTCTCCCCAGAAATGCTAGCTTTTTTTCTCTAGAAGCCTGGATTCCAAAGTCTGGTATTATTCAGAAACTCTGCTTTCTCTCGCTAGAAAGGTGGATGCTCTTTTCAAGAAGCTGGTGCTTCCTGAGGATTTGTCATTGACTGGCAAATTTCCCATCCTCTTTCCAAGAGTCTGGGTCCACAGAGTTCTACCACCTAGCCATGGATGTCTTCTTTACTGCTACAGTTTCTCAGATTGAAATGTTGCCACTGCCTCTCTATGACTGGGGTCAAACAGTAAGGGGTCCAAGCCACCTAGGTGAAAGCAGAAGCTAATTCAATATGCCTCTAACCCAAGACAGTCATGAGCAGATCCTGGAGGTAAGGAGGTTGTGTATGTGCATAGGCTCCCCTCCCCTCAATCCAAGTACCTGTATAGGTTCACTCTTAGCTCTGCATCTCCCAAAATCTCAGGAAAGGAAAGGGGAAAGAAACATAGAACTCCTCCTCTGGTCTCCCCTCTTTTTTGTTGTTGTTTGTCCTTGAAGAGGACCATGACTTCGGGAAGGTCATGACTTTCAAGCGAATTGAATTTCAGAGAGGAAAGCTCTGCCAAGTCACCAGATTCGCTTTCTCCTTCGAAGCCATCTGGGTCCAGAGGCAAGTTATATAGATCAGGATGACAGGAGGCAAACCTCATCTTTTTATAAGCCCAGAATAAAAGGGTAGTTCTGACCACTAACAATCTAAGTTAATCATTTCTTCCCCAAAGAAAGATTTTCAGTCTCTGAAGGAAGCAAGAATGGCTTTATCAAAGTATGTCCACACCCCGCATAGAAAGATACAATCAAAATCCCAAACAAAGGTTCACTTCCCTGTAAACTCTTTAAATTGATTAGGGAACTTTCCTGATATATCTGTAGTATACACAAAGTCTACAACCAAGTAACTGAAGGCAATGATTAACAGAGAAAACCACGATTAAATTCAATTGACATTAGCATCAAATCATTCAAGTCAAAGCCATATCCTTTCTGTTAACAACCAAGTGATAGTTGATCAGCCATTCATATAGGCAATCTTTCTTTACTGTTCAGGAGAATTTAGTTTGTTGCAGAAGCCTGAGTTTGTTGGGATGTGTCTGCTGTCAAACAAAATATCAATTAAAAAAAGTATTGATCAAAGTCAGCATGTCAACTGTCATGATCACACAGTCAAGGTCAACGTCTGCATCCTCCATTAACAACGAAAACTATAAACAGTAATAATGACCTAGGGTTGGGGCAATGAAATCACTAACTGAGTGAGCTAAGCAGAGAGAATGATATGACCGTGAATGGGCTAATATTAAAAATAGAAGCAGAGGTCCTACAATGATAGAAGGGACAGATAACAAAATGTTATGGTCAGAGAGGAAGGACAATTATGCTTGACATCTTAGAAGTAAAGCAATGCATGGTGGTTGAGGTCCACTGAAAAATATGTTTTCTCAGAAAATAAAACAAGTTACCCTTCATAGCAATAAAATACTTTCACCAGTGTAGCTAGGCAGCACAGTGGAAAGATCACTGGACCTGGAGTTAGGAAGATCTAAGTTTAAATCAGATCTTAGATATTTACTGTCTGTGTCCCTCTAAGCAAGTCACTTCACCTCTGTCTGCCTCAGTTTTTTCATCTGTAAAATGGATAAATAATAGTACTTCCCTCCAGGGTTATGAGGATAAAAATAAAGTAATATTTATAGAAGACTTAGAAACATTAAAGTGCTATATAAATGCTTGCTATTGTTATTTCAGCACAACATATTGAGTGTCTACCTGAATGATATGCACTGCAGATACAAAAACAAAAAAGAACAAATTAACCCTTTCTCTTACAAAGTTTACATTTTACTGTTAGGGTAATAACATATAAGTAAATATGAAGTATATACAAGGTGACTTTAAGAAAGAGAAAGAACAATTTGAGGAATTACGAAAGGTCTTGAATAGGCAACTGAACTGTCCTTGAAGAAAATTAAGCTGAGGCAGAGGTCAGGAGACAGTATGCTGCACATGAGATCAATCACCTCTGCAAAGGCTCAGATGTGGGAGACAGGTTTATCCTGTGTGGTAAGTAGTTAGGGTAGTCAGGTTGGAGAGAAACAGGCATGAAGAAAATAATATTGTCAGACTGGAGCCAGATTGAGGAGGGTCTTCATAGTGTTATCCAGTTAATTTTAAAGATACCTTTCTCTAGTAGTAATAATCAAAAATTAAGGCAAAAATTTCAAAACTTTTACTCCCATTCAGAACAAAAAATGTCTGTAGCATTCAAAAATTATTTTAGTGTCAAAAATGTGCCTCACACTTTAAATGTGTTCCTTGATCTCAGGGGCTTATGAGCGAAAGTAAGATAAATATATGAAGCAACAGTCTCCAAACACTATAGCAAAGAGATTGGTTAAATGAAGAAAGAAGTCAGCATGCCATGAATACTGAAGAATGTAGCACTATTGTGCTAATCTCCAGTTCAAATTATTCCTGATCCAATATCTTTGAAGAAAGTGTGGTATAATGAAAAAACACTGGGACTACAGAGGACCTGACTCTATCCCTTATTATCTCAAAATGGTCAAGTCACATCATCTCTTAGGACTCACTCTCCTCATACCTAGGTAACTTAAAATGAATGGTTTGGACTAGATGGCATCTAAAGTCCTTTTCAGCTGCAAAATTATGATGCTATCAACCTCTGATCCTATGAATTCAGAGGGGAGAATCTAAGGAGAAGACATTGAACTCCAATTCTTTAAGTTCAAATCACACCTCTCCTGCATGACTACCACTGCCACCCCTCTTCTCCCTCACTTCATAAACTCAGCAAGTGGTTTGGCCCAATTCCATGTGACTGTTAATCTCTGTTCAATAGTCACCAAAACCTGCAAAGAATGAAATGTGGCAGTGAGGCCCTCTGACAGATGTGTGTATGAAATCTTGTACCATTTTCCTGCCTTCATTCTATTAGGCTTGACCTAGAACCTCCAGGTCCCTTTTTTCACATTAATTCACTGAACACAGAAAGACAAAGTAAAATTCTCTTGAATTCATTAGTTGAGTGTTAAAAAGGAAATTCCAAAATGAAAGTTGTATAAGTTTATAAATGTTGGGAGTTATCCAAGGATAAATGAAAAATTAAGTGGTTGTCAAAGTTCAAAACATCTTGCTCTTTTTTGCTATTCAATACTACCATCCTTTAGAAAAATAACCATTTCATAGATGATACAATTTAAGTCGAGACAAAAACAGACTATCGTAAGAGTCTACTTAATAAAAGATGTAATAGTTACAAAGTTATCAAGGGCTATTACATCAAGTAACATTGTACTCATGGAACATAGTTGTTGTTTGGGATGGCACTGGGGGTTTCCAAGCAATGTGAACTCAGTGAAGTGACTTAAATTTGTATTGTTTTTGCAAGCAAGTTAATCAGTACCTACTGATTGCTATATACAGAAAATGCAAATAGAAATGTTACTTCAAATTGCAAATGAATAATGGCAAAGTGATTTGGTTATTATATATACAGTACTGTTCCCCTTCCCCTTCTCCAATTCTCAATAAATTCAGTGTGACCTAAGAGAATGCTTACTAGAAAAGCAAAAAAACACATAGATTTACCATAGGTTCACCATCCTTTACTCCCTATCTTAGCTAGAGCTACTGACACCCTGAGATGGTGTGGTGGAGAGAATGCTAGATTTGGTGCCACTAAGACCTGGGTTCAAATCCTGCTTAGATATTTAAATAGCTCAGCAAGTAACTTTACTTCTCTGGCCTCCATTTCCTTTTTCCTTATCAGTAAAATGAAGGAGTTAGACTTAAAGACTTTCAATTTTCCTTTCAAACCTAAATCCACAAAACTATGACCCTAGTGTTTCAGTCAATATTTTTGAAATGTAAGAGAAATAATTAAAATTGAATTGTTCTTTTGGCTCCTCAATAATCAAAAAGTGTTTTATTAGTTGATGTAATTCATCAGTTTCTAAGGAAGAAAGAATATCAAACTACCTCCAAGAAGACTGAAAAACAAACCTCCATATATACCAAAATAATCATAGTAGGACTTTCCATGGTAGCAAAAAATGGAAACAAAGTAAAAACCAATTAACTAGGAAATGGAAAAATAAATCATGGCATTGTAAATGGAATGGAATATAATTGCATGGTAAGAAATGACATATCTGAGAAATTCAAAGAAACATAGGAAGATGTACATAAACTGATATGCAGTGAAGCACACTGAACCAAAAGAACAATAAACAGGACTATTGTGATAATGTAAATCAAAATAACACTAAAAGGAAGCAGAGTTCCATGTAATTATAAGGACCAGTGCTGGTTCTGGAGAACCAATAATGAAACATACTTTCTTCCTCTTGGGAGAGAAACAGGAAATTTCAAAGGGAAGATGTTACTTATACTGTCAGATGAAGTCGCTAGATGATTTTTGTGAAACAATTTTTTTTAATGGGAAGATTCAACACTGGGGAGGTGGAATACTACGTGTGACATAAAATAACCATGATATAGAAGCAAAAGGCATCTTCATACTGTCATGTTCCTCTGTTCCAGCTTCGGCTTCCAATCTGGCACTCCAAGTTCCAATACTAGGACCCTAGGCTTGTGATAGCATTCATCCTTTCTTACTACTCCCCTGTCATTTTCATGCTATGCATGGGCCAGCTGCTTATCTCCGAACGCTTATCCAACTCTATTTCTGAGAACAGTAATCAACATTAAAAAATACTTCTTTCTGGCCAATATTGCCTTGTAAGGGCTGTCTTCCCCTATTACAATACAAACCTGATGGCAAGGACTGTAATTTTTACTTGGATTTGTATTCCCAAAGTTTAAAACAGTGTGTGGCACAAAGAAAACAATAAATGTGGTTTTTTTTCTATTTCATTCCATTCTATCATGACTTGAAATCACTATGTCTGAGCCTGATGCTGCTGACTAGAACTCTTTGAGACAGAGAATGGTAGTGGTCTGTATCCTAGTCAAGTTTTTGTGAGGCTAGGGTCACAAGGGGTAGTAGAGCAAAGGAAATTAGTCTCCATGACCAGAAGTCCTCAATCTAGTCCTGCATCACTAACACTGTAGCAGTGGAAAAGTATCTCCTACTAGAAAGAAGAGTTCTAAAGGCTTTCCCCCTTTGTAGTGGGCAAGGTGGTAGCACCCAATAATAGAAAGATTCACTCTGGCAAGAGGTTTTAGTTATGCCAAACAGTGGGGAACTGCACAGAAGATATGATGGAGAAGGAAACCAAATGCTATGAGTCACTAAGAAACCGTGGGAGACAATGCCTATTGCAAATTCCACTTGGTTGTGACTTTATGCAACTCAAATTCAATGTAAATCACTGAGGTGTATTTCTTTTCCAGTAACTCTTCTTAGTTCAAATTTTATTCTTTGACCTTTCAGTAAAACTTTTCATCAGTTGTTTTAAGTGCATTGTTATAAGGCCAGTAATCACAAACTGGATAGAATCCCTAGGCTTTCTGGGTGGGGACTGTAAGCCAGAGAGATGAGAAATTCCCCATAATGATTCAGTCCCTTAATTACGTGAAAGACTCTGACACAAAGTTTACATAGTCTTTAGCAAATTTGTTATATTTTGTGTGCATTTTTATGACATTATTCTACTTCACAGAAGAAAAATAAGTTTACTGGGTCATAGACTAAAGAAAATATAGTGGTTTTCTATCATAGCCCAGTACCTTAAATACACTGGTCACTTGTTGATTTTATTTTAATTTGATAATATTACAAAGACCCGAAACACATAGTCATTCTTATCAATAAATATACATTATTGACATGGTCCCTGCTTTCTAGGAGATTACACAGTAGTGGAAGCTCTTTCACAGTTTCATGGAAGTACAGAGGCAAAGAGTCTCAGTGCATGTCAGTGAGGTCATGAGCCTGTGTTTCAGAACAACTTGGGGAACACACATCCCCATCATAAAATGGCACAACATTAAGAAGCCTAATTACATCAGTCATTTCACTCACACTTCTGATAGTGCATCTCCTGATCTCCATTTTGACCATGAATGCTAGATATGGAGATGGCAGAATTTCAAACAGAGGAAACAGCATAAGCAAAAGTAAGCAGGAAAAAGGGCAAGGAGTACTCAGAAATTGGCAAATAGTCCAGTTTGGCTAAAGAGAAGTCAGGAACTCCTGAGTTCAAATGTGACCTTAGGCACTTCTCTGATGCACTGTGACCTTGGGCAACTAACTTAACCTCTAACTGCCCCAGTTTTGTGATCTAGAAATGGAGGTAATAATAGTACCTACCTCCTAGGGTTGTTGTGAGAATTAAACAAAATAATATTTGTGAAGCATTTTGTAAACTTTGAAATTACACACACACACACACACACACACACACACATGCTAGCTATCATCATCATTATGTAGGAAGAATTGAAAGATGAAGCTGGAGAGGTAGGTAGGAGATAAATCATGGAGCTGAGGAATTGGAATTTTAATTTCAAGTGGAAGACTTGGTACTTTACTCTGTAAACAATCAAGGAGGGGAAGAGGATTGAAGGTTTTTGAGCAAAGAAATTACCTAAATGATGTTTTAGGAAGATTAATCTGGAATGTGTAGGACACATTGAAGTAGTGAAAGATAAGAAGGAAGGAAATCAATGAGATTATCACAGTTGACCAGGCATTAGGTAATTAAAAACCTGAAGTCAGATAGACTGGCATTAGAAATGGAAGAGAAGGCATCTATATAAGAAACTCTTCAAAATAAGAAGCAAAATAAGCATTTTTATTCTAAAAGAACTATCGATTTATGCTAAAAGAACAATGACAGAACCCATTCCTATGAGAAGGCAGTATCTCTGCTGAAGACTCTGATTGCCACTAGAAGTTAGAAGCATTGAAAAGCTCTTCAACCTTATATACAGTGGAGCTTTTCCTAGGAGAAGTCATAGGAGAACAAAATCATGCAACAGCCATATGAGACCACACACTGTGTCCATGTCTGGAAGAGACTGCTTGCCACACAAGATCAGAATGGAGGGGGCCTCTCGGGAATAAAATGATTACACCACCAGAAGACACTAGCAGACTATCAGATATATCGTGGTCACAAGAGATCCCTTTGCTTTGAATTAATTATATCCTTTGGATGTCTAGAAAAAGTAAACATATGGATGGAGGCTTGTAAGCTATGGTTTGGTGATGATGGTGATGGTGGTTTAAGTAGATTGAGTACCTTGAAACTCAAGTAGACTCTCTAGTGGACCTATGTGATGGTTAGGAGAGTCCCCTCAATACAAGATCATATAATTCTGGGTCTATAGAAGTTCCATAACCTCCCTCTGGCAAGCCTACAAGAGAGCAAGAAGCTTTGCAATTGCTAAATAGGGGAGATGAGGTGTATGTTTGTTTTGGGTTTTACTGTTGCCAAACCAAGAAGTTAGGAGTGAGGAAGAGCAATGCTCTTAGAATACCTACATGATTAACAAACCAACTGGTTCCAGAACAATAGCCTGCTCCAGAGAGCCCAGCCAATAACTGAAAAACAATGTTGAGGTCAAAACCAACGTGGTATAGTAAAGAGAACTGGACTTAGAATCCAAAGTCCTAGTCCCAATTGTCACTCAACAATGGTAGTTGTGTTACCTGGGGAATCTCTTTTATCTCTTTGGATCTCAGTTTCAGACACCAGTCCTCTCTTCTCTCCTCTTGACTAACTGACACCACTCTAGACAAACTCACTGTTCTAGAATCACAGGATGCAGCCATGTGCTTCTGCTGCAAGATGTCATTGTATACTCTTACCTCAGAGCTCACTCTTGTTTTTTAAAGGCTACCAAGGGTTTAGCTGACTTTTCAGCAAGCCAATCACTAGAAGTCCCATTTGCTCTGTTAATTTCCTTCATCCAGTAGTCAGTCACTTAGAGTTCCATCAGAGTGAGTAAGGAATTTCTCCAGTTTGATCAGAAGCTAACAACGAGCCATACTTTATTATGTTATCAGGTTCTTTAGCAAACTCCATTCTGCTGTAGGGCTATTTCTGTTCCAAGTTATCCTTTTTACTCTCTCATCCTCTTAACAAATCAGTTTCCAAATCATAGGTTTTACCATCCTATATTTCTTACAAGTGTCCCCTTCTCTTGGTCGTACCAGAATCAAACAACTTCAGGCCTTCCTCCCTGCTTTGCCTAGATCAGGGGTGGGGACCTGCAGCCAAGGTTTACCGAACAAATTTGTTCTCAGTCAAAAAGCTGTACTTAAGAACCTAGAAGGCCACATGTGGCCTCAAGGCTGCAGGTTCCCCACCCCTGTTCTAACCCTCTCTTCTCTCTAATTCATCTTCCTCACAGACGCCAAGTCATTATTCCTAAAGCACAGTTGTGACCATGTTACTCCTCTTCTCAAGAAGCTTCAAGAAGTTTGTTTCTAGGACAAAATGCTCTGTTTAACATCTAAAGGCCTTCATAAACTATCCCCTTTCTACCTTTCCTCATTCTTTATATTTTATTTCCCTTCATGTACCATTCTATGATCTAGTGACATTGGACTTCTTGCTGTTTTTTGCAAATGGTACTCCATCTCCTGACTCCCTTCCTTGTCCATACCTGGATTGTTCTCCCTTCTCACTTCTATCTATTGACACTTGCTGTCTCTTTTAAGACTCAGTTCAAATCTCATCTTCTGCAGGAGGACTTTCCCAGAACCCTACCCCCACCTCTACTCCATCCTCCCACTGATAGTGCCCTACACCCCCCCCAAGATTACTTTCCATTTGCACTTTTAGATAGCTTGTTTGTTGTTGTGTGTGTGTTGTTTGCTCTATTAGAGCCTGAGCATCTTGAAAGCACAGGTGTGACCCGTGTTTGTAACTGTCTTGCATCCTTGGTGCTTGGCACATAGTAAACAATAAATGCTCGCTGACTGACAAATGCCTTTGTTTGGCATCTAGAGCCCTTCACAATTGGCTGTATCCAGTGTTTCTCCACCGATCTTACAACACTCTCACCCCTTCTATACTTCAGCCAAATTATCCCACTCCATGTGTCCTGTACATGGCACTGCTTTCTTCTGTTCCTGAGCCCAAAATGCTTGCCATCTTCATCTCCGCCTCTTAGAGTCACCAACTCCTTCCAAGACTTAGCTCATACACTACTTCCCACAGTCCTTTCCTGTTTTTCCCACTGTTTGTTTATATTCCTCAACCTCACTGAAGTTACTTTATGTTCATTTTGTATATATTGTGTAATTAACTTACTTATTGCATGTATTATTTCCTCCAGGAGAATATGAGATTCTTGGAGTCAGGAATGTTTGTTTCATTTTTGTGTTTGTATCTCTAATGTCTAGCACAGGAACTGGAACACTGGTGGTTGCTTTAAAAAACACTTTTTGAATTAAACAGAATGTAGACCCAGGGAACCAGCTTAGTATTTTGAAGGCTTGCAGAAAAGACAGAAGTATGTTTAGGTAATTGAAGATGAATACAAATTACAGCATGATGCTGAAAGAGTAATGTTAACAATGCTAACACTCAGTGTGAACTCAAGCTGGAAAAGAAATGTATGTACAATAAAAAGAGGAGTGGAGTTTTGTTTATTTTTTAGACATATTAGGGAAGAGAGGAGGATCAAGGAAGAGATAAAACTGCAGCTTGGTGTAAATAAGAAGGTCACAGCAGAAAACAGAGAAAAGGCAGAGCTGGACAAGTTTTATGTTATTTGTTTTCTCTTACAAAAGAATGATCTTTGCTCTGAAAAGGAAAGAACAAAAATGATTGAAAAGAGATAACAGTAATGGTAACGAGATAATTCTTACCTACTTGTTCTTGATGTGTTCAAGTCACCAGGCCCAGATAAACTATATCACTGAGTGCTGAAACAATTGACAGATGTCCCTGCTGAGACACTGTCAGTGAATTCTGAAACATGATGGAGAATAGAAGATCGACCACAGGAATAGAGGACATATGTCCTGAATCCTCCCCGCCTCCCCCGCAAAAAAGGGGAAAGGAAAGAAAGTGGAACCTGCAAGCTATAAGACAATGATCTTGACTTCAATTCCTGACAAAATTCTAGAACACATCATTAACGGTGTGGTTAGTAAACTTCTAGGAGAAGAAATAATGATTATCAATGATTACCAAAAAGATCATACTAAACTAAACTTGCTTAGTTGATAGTGTAATGAAACTAGCAGATCAGGAGAATGCTTCAGATATAATTTGCCTAGATTTTATCAAAGTATTTGAAAACATTTCTCATCCTATTCTTCTAGGACAGTTAAAAATAAAAGACTTACAAGCCAAGAATGGTTTTCAAATAAATAAAATGATTTTTAAATTTTTAAATAAAGTTTTATTGTATTTTAAAATGTAAAAACCATCCTTAGACCACCAGAAACATTGTTTCCCTGGGTTTGGTCCTCAGGCTGTAATGTGCTGCCCCTTGGGGCTCGATGATAGTTCTATTAGGTAGATATAAAACTGGTTGAATGACTAAGTTTGGAGAATAGTAATGGTTCTGTATCACCTTGGAAAGTATGTGTACCATCAACAGTTAAACGTCCTTGAAATGTTTTAGTTGGCCCTGGGCTGTTTATCAATGTTTCTCAAAGATATGCGTAAAAGTAAAATGATATGTTTATCAAATGTCCAGGGCAGTCAATCAATAAGAATTCACTAAACACCTACTGGGACAATACTGGGAATGATAGTTAATACATTGGATGATAGATTCAGAATCCAAGAAGATCTTCAAAAGCTAGAACATTGAGCTGAATCTAAAGAGATGAAATTTGATCGGGCTAAACATAAGGTCATGTCCTCTGTTAAAAAAAAAAATCAGATTTATGAGTACCAGAAGGAAAATGAGGGTTAGATTTCAAATGTCTAATGGTCCAAAGAAGATCTGGGGTTTTTAGTAAACTCCAAGGTCAATTAACAGTGTGATATGGGAGCTAAAATACCTGATGAGCTCCTGGGCTACACTGAGGGACAGTTCCCTTGAATAAGGAAATAGTCCCAGTGTATTCTACCCTGATCCCTTATCTGGAATATTATGGTCAATTCTGGTTGCCACAATTTAGAAAAGCCATTGTCAGACCAGATCACATCCAGAGCAGGGCAGCCAGAATGGTGAAGGGCCTTAAGTCCAAACCATATGAATATCAGTTAAAGAAAATAATTTTTGGCTTGGAGAAGAGAAAATTCAGTGGGACTGGGAGTGGGTAACTGCTATCTTCAAGGACCTGAAGAGCTGTCATATAAAAAAAAAAAGGAGGGGGGGATGTAGATTATCCTTCTTCTGTTTGGTCCTAGAGGATAGAATAAAAGAGTCAAGGATAGGGATTGAAAAGGAGCAAAATTAGGCTTGATGTAAGGAAAAACTTCTTAATAAGCGATGCCCCAAGATGGAATGGGCTGCCTCAGAAAATGGCTGGTGTCATATTTTGGATGTAGTTAAAAAGGGGCTAGATGGTCACTTAACATGCATGCTATAGTGAGAGTTCTTTTTCATATGGTTTAGACTAGTTGGGCTCAGAGGTCTCCTCCAACTCTGAAATTCTAGAATTCTGTGGTTCTTTGAACTAAAGAAGAAGGGAGGGGTCAGAGAGTACAGAACAGTTGAGAGATAAGAGATAAAAGGTAAAAAGTTTATGGTCAGGTAATAAAATATCACAATTTAATTTAGAACTTATTTCTACCATTCACAGCTTCATATTTTGTTTTGTTTTATATTGATATAGATACTATTTGTTGTTGTTTCTCAGTTGTTTCAGTTATGTCAGACTCTTCATGACATGGTGGAACTCTGTCGGGTTTTCTTGGCAAAGACACTGATATGGTTTGCCATTTCCTTTTCCAATGGCAAACAGAGGTTAAGTGACTTGCCTAAGGTCACACAGCTAGCATCCATCTGAGGCTAGATTTGAACTCAGGTCTTCCTCACTCTAAACACAGTACTCTATCCCCTTGTGCCAGCCTAGCTATCCATAAATATTGTCCGTGTTCAATAAATAAGTGTAGATCAAATCCTTCCATTTGAATACTACTTGAGATTCACATCATTCTTTGAGTCAGCATCAACTCAGAAACTACTACATGAATCCACACTGCAGTTTCTTTTGCCACACCAACAAACAGCAAAAGTATTTTTACTTCAGATATAAATATAAAAAATAAAATTTAATAAGAAAGTATAGTAAAAACAAATGACAAGGGAAAGTTCCCCATATACATAGAAAGGCACTTCCATAGATTCCTCCTTCAAATCACCTTCCAACTTCCCTGATGTGATTCCAGTTCCTCTGCTTGTCTCTTCACACTATAACTAACTCAGGAAGTAATTGTATTAGTACTCAAATAGCTCTTCTGCCTCTCTAACACAATGAGAGGATAGATATAGCACAGTTACTCACAGTGGGAGCTAAGAAAACCTGATGAAACTTGTGTGCAGGGTTAAGCATTGAAGCTACCAGAACAGATACTCTGGACAGGAACTGCCACCAAGGGGAAGAAATCTCCTATTACCACTTCTACCAGGGATACATTACATTGGCATGACCTAGATAGAAATAAAGGGAAAGTCTCCTGGAATGGTTGGTACTCAACATAATCTTGCTGCCTAGACACCACTGCTGCTTCTACTGCCTCTGCTAATCTCTCCAGAGCAGGGATTCTTAGATAGACAGAAGATGACAGAATGCTAGAAACAAAGAGAAAAGAAGGAAGGAAGGAAGGAAGAAAAGTATATGCAAATAAAATCTATAGATTACTATTTCAGCATAATTGGTTTCCTCTATAATCTTGTACATTTCATTTCATATGTTTCAAACATTCTGAGAAGTGGTTTTACCAGACTGTATCACCATACATACACACACACACACACACACACACACACACACACACACACACGCACGAGTTAATGATCCTTGCTTAAGGTCATAAAATTGCTCTAGGTAGTCATAAAATTCAGTCAAAGGATGAGGGCTCTATAAGCTATGGATCTCATATCTTTGATATTTGGGTAATGTTCTACTTCATGTCCTAGACAGCTACAAATCTAGCCACCCTAGATCTGAACTGCTTCATGTGAGGCAACAGACTAGACATTTGCTCACTGAATGCTCTCTGACAGCAGTATGGGTTATAATAACCTTCCTTAAGGAAGACTGTACCACACATACACCAGAGAAGAACTGATTGCTTTCCAGTGATTCAAGGACAGTGCCATGTAGTGGGCAATGCAGTTATTATACTCTCTAAATAGAAAATGTAAATAGTGACACACTGCCGTTCCATAGACTTAAGAGAGACAGTCAACAAGGTAATTTGTATTGCTTAGCACAATTTGCATGTTTACTATTATAATGCTCCAAATATCACATGGCAAATAGATGTTAAATATAAAAGGTTCTTGGGCTTCCTTGATGGTAACTATGTTCATTTAAGGTGTTGCTATTATCTTCCTAATTCAGGCCCAAATAATTTCTTTCTGCTAATCCTAAAAATGGATAAAAAAGTAATTTCTTCATTTTTGTATAATCCCTTACATAAAAAGTCTTCCTCCTGTTTCATCAAAGATACTGCTTCCAACTTTGGTAACTTATTTTTTAAAAATCAATTGTTTCCAGATGTGATTTGTTTGCTTGTTTGTTTTCACATCTGTACTAGTAAAACTCAATAAGGGAACATAGCCGAGAAAAAGTAATTTATCATCTTATACAGACAGTTAATTATTTGCAATAGAGCCTATTTCCTAGCACCTAATTGTGAAACTAGACAGGTACTTTGTCAATCTGGAAAAATATTTGCCTTCTCAGAAATTTTCCTTCTTGTGTGTCTTAGTGAAAAAGAGCTTCAGTCGTTTATTTTTCTGCAAGGTGAAAAACATGGCTTCAGCAAAACAGCTCTGGTTGGAGAAAGACAGATCTAATTACACAAAGCCAAGAAAGAGAAAGTGTACCTATTTAGGTTGTTACATTTGGTTACCATTAAAATCATTTATCAATAGGCTCTGGAAGAAGAGTTATTATTGTATCTAAAGGTTAAAAGTAAGTCTAATTATAATAGAGTTGAAAGGGACCTGAGAAATTATCTATCCAACCTTCTCATTTTGCAAATGAGGAAAATAAAGACCAGAGAAGTTAAGACAATTGCGAAAGTCACATAGCCAATTATTGGCAGAGCCAGGAATATAGCCATATCTCCTGACATTCCATCTAGCAAATTTCATTTTTAATTTTTTAATGGCTTATTAGTAATAGAACATATGGCCTAGTATACTTATGGAGCTGAGAAATAATTCATTCTATTAGTCTGATGTAAAA
Source organism: Bettongia penicillata ogilbyi (assembly GCA_023548195.1). NCBI lineage: Eukaryota > Metazoa > Chordata > Mammalia > Diprotodontia > Potoroidae > Bettongia > Bettongia penicillata. Next base: position 7,337,857 of record JAJHZJ010000147.1, read on the forward strand.
GTATACAATCAGAATTTTCTTATTTTAGTTTCAATTATGTTCTTAATGAAGAATATTATCTTTCAGTCTAAATATTCATGTAGCCACCCTTTGGATTATCCCCCTAACTTGTACTGGCAGGTTGGGTTCCCTGGAAGATGACTATCCCAAGTTCAAGTCACTCTATGGATCCACACCCTTAAAATTATAGCTTGCAATCTTCCATTGATAGGCTTCTCTTTTGATAGTGAGAGAGCACAATAAACTCAAAGGAAAGACAGTTACTGAAATGGCATAGTGAAAAAAATTTAGGAACAAAATAAATCCCCCATAAAGTTAGGAGACAGTCTTTCATAAATACACACAATGTCATTGGGAAGAGTGGCTGCTCATAAAATTTATACACAGAGAGGCACATATGTAGAGAATACATGTGACTAGGGCAATTAATATTTCTAGTAGCTCTGGGCCCTCCAATGTCTTCTCTTCCTGGGTTTTGACATCTTTGCTTAGTGAGTTGTTCTATTAATCCCTATGGACACATGGCACCAGTGCTTGCTCATGATCTCTACCATCCTCAGATTCAGGCCCAGCTAAAATACTGACCTAACTATCAGTGTGACTGTATTCAATCCATCAATAATCAAGTGCCTACTATATATATATCAGTCACTCTGAAAGAGATGAACAATCCCTATTTTTAAGGAGTTTATATCCTAACAAAGAATATGTGAATGTTCATACATTATACACATATGTATATATGTAACTCTCTATGCATACACACATGCAAACAAGTTCTAAGACCAGCAAAGCCACAGGTCTAAAATCTATAATCTCCAGAACAAGATAACAAGTTTCAACCATTGTATTCTCCTTTCCTCTTCAGTCATCTACTTGACTGCACTCTTGCTGTATTCTGTGCTCCAGTGAATACCTCCATGTGCTTCATATTTCTGCTTTAAAATGACATCATTAGTGTTGAGGGTGGAGAAGGAGAGAAATTTTACTTTACCACATCCTTGATGTATTTCTCTCAAAGAGGCATAGAAGAAATGGTGAAAAGTAAACTTTCTTCAGAGCTCACTCATTTTTCAACAGCTATCAGGGGCCTGGCAGATCCTTCAGCAAGTAAATTTCTAATTTCTAATTTCTTCAGAAAGTAAGTTCTCTGTGCTGTCAATTTCCTTCATTTAGTCATCAATGCCTTATAATTCCATCAGGGTGACTGAGGGATTTCTTTATTTTGATCAGCAACTAGCAATGAGCCACATCTTATCACGTTGTCAGGTTGTTTAGGAAACACTTTCATGGTAGCTGTTACAGCATTCCTTTATACTATTACCAGTTCGCCTAGGAAAATAGCTAAACACCTCCTTTATGCTTTGAAAGGCTCAAATTGGAGTAATTTGAATATTTACAGATTTAGACCAAAAGATGATGACTATAACATACAAACAATCTCTAATAACTAAAATACTGAAAAAGAATAACTCTAACAAATCCCTTCAAATAATGTTTTATGGTTGTTTTGCAGAGTAAATCAAAGACATAGTGAACACATGACAAATTCATGTATGATCATAAAATCATCATTCAGTCTGAAAGGCCCCTTACAAACAATTTAGTCTAATACTCTCATTGTAGAGAGATCCCCTCCCTTTAAAAAGGAAAAAAAACAACTCCTACTTTAGAATGGATATAGATTAAATTTAGCAATTATGGACAGTTAGCTTGGGTCCCAAATCACCTAGATTTTTTATAGGCCATAGTCAATACTTTGAATCATATTAAGAAATAAATAGATAGCCAAGGAAGAATGTAAAGCATATTTTAAATACTGGGATAATTTTATTCTCTGTGGAGGCATTGTATATTTCAGGAGGTATATGTTCCAGATAGTATTCTAGCATCTGTTGTAATCATCCAGCTTACTGGATGAGACATCCAATCCATTTCCTCCAAAAGATTGTCCTTTCTGTTATCCCCACTCTCTCACTTATCATCAATCTCTCCCTGTCTACTGGCTTCTTCCCTACTACCTATAAATATGCCCAAGTCTCCACCATTCTCACTTACTCTTTCTATTCCTGTTAACTATCATTCTATTTTTCTTTTGCCCCTTGTGGTTAAACTCCTTGAAAAGACTGTTTACAATAGATGCCTTCATTTTCTCCCCTTTCACTAACTTCTTAAGTGGTTACAATTCCACTTTCAATGTCATTTCTCCAAAACTACTCTCTCCAAAGTTACCAGTGACACCCTAATTGTCAAATCCAATGGTCTTTTCTCAATATTCATTCTTTTTAATTTCTCTGCAGTCTTTGACCAGTTTGAGCTGTTGATAACTTCTCCTTGATACTCTTTTCTCTCTAGGTTTTCAGGACATGCTGTCTCCTGGTTCACCTCTTACCTGTCAGATGATACCTCTTCTCTTTTGCCAGGTTCCTTCTCTAAGATCATGCCCTCTAGGCATAGCTATCCCACAAGGTTCTCTCCTGAGCCCTCTTCTCTTCTTCCTCTATATCACTTCATGCTATGACCTCATCGATCAGCTCTCATGGAATTATTTATCATCTCCATGCTGACAATTTTCAAATCTACTTATCTTTCCCCAGTCTTTGAGCTCACCTCCAATTCCACATCTTCAGCCACCTTTCAGACATCTCAAACTGGATGTCCTATAGACATCTTACACTTAACATATCTAAAACAGAACTCAGTATCTTTCCCCAAAATCCTCCCCACTTCCTTCTCCATCTCCCCTATTACTATAGAGGGCAATACCATCTTTACAGTCTCTCAGACTCACAACCTAGGAGTTGTCTTCAATTCCTTACTATCTCTCACCTCCCATATCCAACTGCTGCCAATTTCACCTTTGCAATATCTCTCTAATACACCCCCTTCTTTCTTCATACTGCCTCTACTCTAGGACAGGCCCTCATCACTTCACTTCTTGACTATTAAAATAGTCTCTTGGTAAATCTCTCTGCTGCAAGTTTCTCCCCATTCCAATCCATCCTCCATTCATCCACCAAAGAGATTTTTATAACATGCAGGTCCAATCATGTCACATTCTCCCATTTAATGAACTCCAGTGACACTGGTTTCCTTACTGTTCTATGAATAAGACACTCTATTTCTCAGCTCTGACATTTTCTTTGGCTACCCTGTTACATAGAATGCTCTTCCTCTTCATCTCTACCCTCTGACTTCCCTGGTTTCCTTCAATTCCAAACTAAAATTTCACCTTCTACAGGAAGCCTTTACCAATCCCTCTTAATTTTAGTGCCTTCTCTCTTTCTGATTATTTTCTATTTATCCTGTATAGGTATATGAGGTGTTTAGAGAAAATTAACATCTCTGGTGTAAGGGCTTACCAAACTCTTTTCCAGGGTGCTCATCCACTTTTGGTGTCCACCTTCATCCAATTCTCACTCCAAGGAGCTGTAGCATATGCAGCTGCCACACCCTGGTAAAAAAAACAAAAACAAAAACAAAACCATCTTTGCAGACTGACTAAACAAGGTTGAGGATAACAAACAGGCCTCAAATTGTGAGTTAGGCAGATATTTGCCCTAAGCATGTGAAGACTCCCCTGGTGAAATGGGTGGATGAGAACAATTTGTGCCAGTCTCCATGAGAAAGGCTGAAGTAGGCACTGTGGAGTGCTTAGAGCTTGGTCAAACATCAAAAACTCAAAGGTCATCTACTGCATTCCAGGTCATCACCAGTCATCTTAATTTTTGTCTTGACACTGGACTTAGATGACTCAAGAAGAGAGAGTGAAGTTGATGACTTTGTGCAGTTATGCCTCACTTAAATTCAATTCAGGAACACCTCAAGACATCACCTTCATAATGTCATTGGTCCTTTTCAAAAACAAAGGATAAAAGAGGAAGCCAGGTGGCATAGAGGATACAGCACCAGCCCTAGAGTTGGGAGGACCTGAGATATGAGTTATTTTTATCACATGTGTTCTAAGCTTAAGAACACTTTTCCCTGGACTCTGTATTGCAAACTTTTGGGGAGATATTTTGTACCAACTCTGCCACCACTATTTCTAAAAGCTAAGTAAGTCTGCCTGCCTGACATCTGAAAGTTATAGAGGGGAAGAACCCCACTCATGATCTACATGGCATTAGAAAAGACACCTAACCCCTTAGGGCTACCCTTAGATCTCTGAGGAGACATGGTAAACGTTGGAGACATAGCTGGGGATCTAACCTGCCAGTGCTAGAGGGAGTTGGAAGATAGCTCCAGAACATGCACACCAGGAAGGCATAAGCTCACCCCTCAGAAAGAAGCCAGAGTATATTTCTATAGGAGGCACCCAGTCTAACAAGTCAGAGTTTTCCTTGATCACCCCCATTAATAATGTGATCACCCCCAATAATGTGAAGTCTGCCTTAATAAGACAATGTTGAAAAGAATGTTCCAAGGCCAATGACTGTTTTCTTAGGAACATTGGTCCTTGACAATGGCTAGATCAAATTCCAAACTTCTTCCTTTTTGCTGACCATATGTGAAGTAAAGAATGAAGGAAATACAAGATATTGTTTCAATAATTGAAGACTAACTAAAATGCAGACAAGTACTCCTTCCCACACATATACTGGGAGTTTGGGGCATTCAGAGAAGTCTCTATCTAGGGTGGAGGGACAAAAGATTAGCTTAAAACCAGGTGTCTCTCTAGGGAGGGTGTGGAGAAATCTGAAGAGACAGTGGTTCACTCTCTTACCAGGAAGTATTTAGAGTGTCATTCATCTCTTGATGTTGGAGTCATAATGTTGGCATGTGCTCACCAGTATTTCCTGATATCCTGTAAATGGAATCTTTTGAGGCAGTAGGGTGTGCATACATATTCTTGGTCACCCACTTAGAATAGTTTCCTCCCACTTGAGCTAATCTTCTCCCTATTCCCTCTTCACCCTACTCTACCTCCAGTTCTAAGTCAGTTCCTTGCTATTCCATTTGCTCATTTTTAAACTTCATTTAGAAAAGTATTTATACTCTGCCCTCTTCCCCCTAACAACAGCATTATCCCCTAGAATGAGTTTGGAGTGTCCAAAACTTCTATAATTCACCAGGATATGAAAACTACAAACTTCAAATATGGAGGAAAAATTAGATGGAAATATTAGATAGAGGACTTTTTTTACTTTTTGGATTTTGTACTTTTAGTTGATTTAAGAAGAAGAAAAGTAGGTTCTATGGAAAAAGCATAAGTCAAAACTCTGTGGGGACCATTGGCACCCTGTTAATAACAAATATATTCCTTAGGATAAATTTTTGCCACTAATTTCCATTTTTTAAAAAGCTACATTATTTAAACATACATGAAATTAACATACCTGTGATTATGTTGGTTTATAAAATTCCCGAGTATGCATGACCATATTACCTAGGGTGCTATACCTTGATATGTTAATAAATTATCAATAAAATTATAGTTTATTTCTGAAATGGGATATTTTTTCTTACCAATAAACATTTTCTTGTTTCTATTTCCAAATATATTTCAAAATTAGCAGGACACTGATTTTTACCAGATGGCTGCCTACACACTTTTAGAGTTACTTGAATTTCTCCCACTAAATTCTTCCTCTGATGCCTCCTGGTGGCTTGGGGTCACTCTGGATTCTCAGTGTATACTAACAGAAGAGCAGTTATTTTGGCAGTCCTACAAGGTGGAAAGGCCTCAAGTAAGGGCATGGCAATGGACTATACATCTGTAAACAAAGGACCAGTTTGGCTCAGTGAAGGGTGGCTCAACACCAGAAGGTGATGGCCATCAGACAGTAATTTTTTTGGTCCCAACATTCATGAAGGCTACTAAGGTGTGGAAAGTTATAATCTGTGTTGGTGACTAGACTCATACTAATGAGACTGTCAGTCTTTTGTAATTAAGTATCACTGTGGTTTTATTCTAGGCTAACCCTGACTTAGGCTGGTCCAGTTGTTTGGGCTTGGAGTTGAAATAAGATGAGATAATCATAGACCATTTAACATTTAACAAACAAAGGTTTGCTTAAAGTCATAGAAAGATACTCAGCAAGGATTCAGTGTAGGTTCAGGTGAGTCGATACTGACTGGTTAAGTTGGTACAGTTTCGCTTCACTGCAATATTTGCCTTGATGGCACACCTAATCAGCACTGTGTCCATCCTGAGAATTCCCAACTCTTTATATGTTATGTTTTCATACTTCATCAGTAAACCATGGTCCAAGCTTTAATCCCTTAAATCTATTAAGTCTCAAAACAATTCCATTGCTTTCCAGGGAAAAACTACGCTATGCTACCTGCTATTTGTTGAGTGTTTTTATCAAAGACAAAGAAACAAGAATTTTTATAAACAAAAAAGTAGCAGGTATGATGAAGGGGAGAAGTCCCATGACTTCACGACACTTAAGAAGTGGGACTTATTGGAAGAAATTCCCAAGATTCCCATGAGAATTAGAGAGTCTGGGTACAGGGTGATTGCATAATGAGACAAGAATTTTGTCTGGTCTTCCTGATTTCAAGCCCAACACCCTATCCTAGCTGCCTCTCTAATGAACTGAGATAAATGTCTGCACTGGAAAGGTTTTAAGAGACCTTGTGATTTCCAAGAATGAAGAGAACACTTCTGAAAATTCAGACAGGAAAAGTTTTACAGTGGAAGCTCAAAGCAGACTGCACTGAAACTTAAATCCTTCTCCAACACTATGAATGTCTGTGGGAGATTGTACTCATTTATGTACAGAGAGGGCTCCTTTTACCTTACTATTCTGTCTTATTCATTTTGTAATTCTACCTGCTATTTGTAGGGAGTAACTAGAATTATTTAAAATACTCCTTAGTGACCCCAGGTGATGTACGAACCTAGAGCTGAGTTGTTTATATTTTACAAAAAGAAGGTAATTAAATCACTACTTGATATTTCTACTTGACATGTAAAATAATACCAATGAAGCAAAGCAAAACATTTTAAGAAAATTTTCAAGGGGCCAGTCACAGAAAGCTTCTTAGCAGATTAAACTTTGAGAAAGAAAAAAAAATGAAAAATTATTTTAAAAAGACAAATGATATCTAAACATATAAACACACATAAGAAAATTCAATGAAACATTCAGCTCCACGTGCCAGAAAATATATTCCATAAATGGATAAAAGGAAATCTTCCACAGACATCTTAAACTCAACAAATTCACAAGTAAAGCTGTTACCTCCTACTCCTCTTCCAACTCTCCCTTCTTCCTAATTTCCCTCTTACTGTTGAGAGTACCACTACCTTCCCAGTCTCCCAGTCTCACATCCCCTCCCCCTTTCATATCCAGTCTTTTGCTAAATCCTATGTTCTATGGTCTCTGCTTCTCTCCAGCTCCTCTCCTCTGACACTCCCATCACGTTAACGCAGGCCTCCCTTACCTCATGCTTATACTATTGCAGTAGCCTTCTGGGTGGTCTCCCTGACCCAAATCTCCTCCACTTAAGTCCCTCCTCCACTCAACTCTCACAGTGATCTTCAGAAAGTGCGATCCAGCCACAGCACCCTTCTGCTCAATAAGCTACAGTCACTCACTCTTGACTCTGGAATCAAATATAAAATCATCTGTTTGACTTTTAAACTCCTTCATAACCTGATTCCTTTTTACCTTTGCAGTTGTCGTATACTTCGCTCCCCTCCATGAACTCTACGACAACGCATTCCTTGAACAAGACACTCCATTTCACAGCTGCAAGTATATTCACCAGCTGCCCTCACGCCTGGAATGCTCTTCCTCATCATCTTCACCTCTTCGTTGACTTCCTTCAAGCCTTAAGTAAAATCCCCCTTCTGCAAGAAGCCTTTCCTGATCCTTAATGCTAGTGCCTCCTCTCTTGGATTATTTCCTATTTACATTGTGTATACCTTACATGTATGTAATTAGGTATTATCTCATTAATTAGAATGTGAACTCCTGAAGGTCAGAGACTACTTTTACCTTTCTTTCTATCCCCTAGCACTTAGCACAGCCAAATTATTTAAGTGCTTATTGACTGCCTATATCTCCAGATTCTGCCCTGAAGTAAAATCTATGTTTGGTTCCTAGACAGAATATTTATCCCATGCTGTTGTGTTTATCCTTCATTCTCGAAGAGGAACATGACATCAAGATGATGACATGACTTGCACTTGACTTTTATTTGAGTGAGGGAGGGAGGGTTATGCAAGATCACCAGTCTCACTTTCTCCTCCAGATCCATCTGGGTCTAGTGTTCTGATACTTATCGAGATGACTGGAGATGACCCAGGATGCAATGTACAGTCCTGGCCATTTTAGGCTAAAGTCTTATCAGATACTCACTTTGAGTGAGATACGCCCATTCAATGAATAGGCCTTTTTAAGTAGTTACTCATGGGATTGTCTTTTTTAATAAAGAAAAAAAATCAAACTGGGAGGGGAAGACCCTTGGGGTATCTGGGTAATTTATCCCATAGCTGTTAGCCAAAAGAACAACCTGCCAGTTCAAATTCAAGAGACAAGTAATGTAGTAGGATTTAGCTATTTTACCCCTACATACAATGGAATTTCCTCAAAGTATCCCACTCCAACTTCCAAGCCTGAAATAATACCTAAAAATTCACTATTGTAGATTCATTTCATAAGGTTAAGAAATTATGTCCAAGAAAACATTAAAATGAAAATGTTTCTGAGAGGAATAAAAAATTAACCTACCTATGGATATCTTCGTTCCTTCACCATTAATCTATTTCATGACAACTTGGTTCCTTAGTCCTACATTGATGCCTCATTGTAATTTGGAAGTAACCCTGGATTCTCAAAGGCAATGTCAGTGAAATGTAAATTCTGACGAATTTTATCAATGTGGAAAAACTTCAAGTATGGTCTCAATGACAGACTGAGCCTGGTGACTGGGAATTAACATAAATGTAGAGAAACTCGTCACTAGTAGGCTGGCCACTAAATTGTAAATTTTTTGGCCATGGCAAACCATGAGTTAGAAGGGAAACAGGTCCTCAGTTCTGTGAGATCCTTTTTTCCTTCCATAATCACATGAATGAAGTAGCTGAAAATAAGAGGATGTGAAGAATCACAGTTTTAGGCTCTCACAAGTATTAATTTTCAGTATGCAAAATGTGAGATCTTTGTTCAAAGGCCAATAAATTGACATACTCTTGTAATAACAATAATCAATCATTATAATAAAAACATTTATATAGCACTTTGAGGTCTTTAGTGCTTATAATGGGAAGCAAAGTAGGATCTTTTGCTGTTTGAGTTTTAGTCAGTCAAGTGCCTTTGAGTCTTGCTTTTGAATCAATCAAGTCTTTGATTAGAAACAGTATATATGTATATTTGTGTGTGTGTGTATATACACATATATAATACATTTAGTCTATACACATGTAGACTATATGTATTATATAAATACATAAATTATATATAGAGAGAGAGAGAGACAGAGAGAAGCAGAGTTGAGAGAGAAGTGACCATGAGTAGGCTAGGGGAACTTGTTTGTGGGGAGGCCTAACAGAAAGAATGTTTATGATGTCAAAGCCCTGTCTGTTGATCTGTGTTGATTTCTCAGATGGAAGCCCTGTCTATTGGTCTTAATGAATGGATCGAGATGTGGTACTAGTAATATGTGTAAATATTGTTAAGCCCTGTTAAGCTTTGTTTTCCTAGAAACAGGGAAGAATTTGGGGTGGAACAGTCCCCATGAATTGAGACAAGGAGTAGGAGCAGAGAGTTACCTGTGTGTGAACCCAGGCAAGAGCTGAGAGTGGTCAGCCCATGGAGGAGGAGCCATGGGGTTTGGAAGCCAGCCTCAAGTCAAGCTGAGAGAGGACTTTAACACTGTGAGTTCATTAAGAAAATTGTTCTTACTGTGACCTAGGGGTGGATGGTGTGGTATTTTGATAAAAGACTGTACTTGGATACTTGGTATTGATTAGGGATGTTGCTATGAGTGTTATGCTTTACTTTACTGAACAATGTTTCGTTTGTTGCTGAATAAATAGAGTTCATTATAATGTGTGACTAGACCCTTGAAGTCATTCCTAGCAGCAGTCTTCAGGTGTGCTTCTGTGAGTGATTGACTTTACAATGCTTTACTTACACTATTTCATTTGGTCCTTACAACTCTGTGGTTTAGGAGCTATTATTATCTTCCTTTAAAAAAAAAAAATGAAGAAACTGATGACTTAGAGAAACTAAGAGATTTGCCCAGGGGTTACACAGCTAGTAATTTCTGAGGCAAGATTTGAACTCAGATTTTCCTAATTCTAAGTCCAGCTCTATATCCACTACCACCTAACTGCCAAAAAACTTAATTACTTGATGTTGAAATTATCCCAATAAACTAAAGAAGACCAAAAAAAGTTGCAGATAAATGTCCGTTGCATATAAGTAGGCAATTTTCCTGAGTCCTTATCATACCCACTAACAAGGATTTTGTCCTAGCATTTATATTCTCTCCATACAAATGGTGACAAAAGTGCCATTAACCATTCGATAAGGACTTTGTTGTATCATTAATAACATGTCCCTTAATAAGTTATGAGATTTCCGTGATCATTCCTTAATAAGGGATGAATTCCTTACCTTGTCCTGGATTTCCCCACTTAACATCACTTGGAGGATAACTGATTGATTTACAGCCAGTTCATACACCTGAGGTACACATTTGGATTTGACTTTTAAAAAGGGAGGTTAGAGAGTTGGCAAAGGAACAGAGAGAGTCCATTCAGAAACACATGGATTTGTTTCCCTGAAAAGAAGCCTATATAGGAAATAGGTAGGTGCTGCTGATAAGTCCATGGACCACACTTTCTGAACTCATAAAAAGAATTTCTGAACCCAAAGTGAAGTCAGAGCAAAAGAAATGCAGGGAACAAAGTTGTAATGTAGAAGAGAAAAGTCACACTTTGCTTCACTGGTATTTTAGTGATATAGATTATGAAAGTTGTAGACAAGGAGTTGACACTAATGACAATTTTTCTTGGCAGAGGGACTTCAATCAATGTTCAGGTCTCAGGGAAGGTAAAGGCCCACTAAAGAGGAGAGGAGATCCATTTTGACTATTTATGGGCTTTAGTGTGAGACCTTTATATTATTTTTTCAGATTAATATGTGCTATACTTAGTGTTTTGTTAATCTGAATGCATACATGGGAGCTGAGAAAGCTTTTCTTTTTTGTTGTGAAAACCTGAACATAAACTAAATTCTGATATTCCTGGAAGAATCCCTGCTGGGGACACAAACAAGGAGATACCCGATAAGAAAGTGATCAAGATGGAATTCAATATAAATTAATATAAAGCCTTTGTTTCTGGATCATGGGTTATAGAATAAGCTATATAAGTGCTACCAACCTCAATAAAAATTGTTTTAATTTTGTATTTAGGTTATGTAGCCTAGTGAATGGAGAGTTTAGCCTGGTGTCAAGGAAGACCTGGGTTCAGGTCCTACTTCTTACACATACTGGGTATGTAACCCTGGGCAAGTCACATAACCTCCCAGAGTTATAGACAACTCTCTAAGACTACAAGAGGCAGAGATAGTATCCACCTGCTGTGGTAAATGAATTTTTCTCATTGAGAAGTTCTTTAGAATCAAAGAAATCCCACATCCAATCCCTGTCACTAATTCTTACTTAGCTATGTATGGTTAGTTTCCCCACAGGGATTGCTTCATTTTTGTATTTGTTTCTCATTCCTAGCATCAGGCACAGAACAAAGTAGGCACTTAATAAATGCTTACTGAATTGAAATGATAATCAGAACCAGCTATCTGTGCTGTAAAACCATTTAATAAATAGAGCAAAGATCAAATAAAAATCAAATGGGAAGAAAAAATATGAGATGACTAAGAAAATATTACAAAATGTCGATAGCTTCTCGTCTATTTAAACAAACTTCTAAACCCTGCTCCTCCCAAAGAAGAAAAAGTAAAAACCTGGAAAAAAAACCCACCACCACCTCAACCAACACTTCTTAAACTCTACTGAAAGACAAGTCAATGCCCAGAGCTCAAGAGCCCCACAAGCCACCATTCTTGCTTCAAAAAAACCCTAAAGCCACCATCCAAGGGAGCAGCCCCTGTTAAGACATGACAAGGCAACTGCCTCTAGAAATGCTGCAGCTTCTACCTCCTCAGCAGCCACAGGTACTGAACAGATGGGCCATCTCCAGTTGACCTGGTGTGTATGTGGCCACTGGAGCGAGGTAGCTGCGAGTAGAAGGTGTGTAGTAGGTTGGTGATTTTGCACAGCCCTCCCTCACTTAAATCCAATGCACTTGCATGTCATGGCATCCTTTCCATGAGGCCATGTTTCTCTTCAAGAATGAAGGACAAATAACAACCCTGTGAGTAATAGGAGCTGCCCCACTGGGGACCCAACTGGAACTGCCTAGTTAGGCAATACATATCTTTTCTTTTTCATTCTTTCTTTTTTTCTATTTTCCTTCCTTCTCTCCTTCAGTATCTGTCTATCTGTCTGTCTCTCTTTCTCTGCCTGTCTCTGTTTCTCTTTCTTTCCCTTCATAAACATGGCAGGATATCTTGGGATTTACAGGCTAGATTTCTTTCTTAATGAAGAAATACCTTAAACCCAAATCACTCTTGCTTTCACTGGTTGACCAACAATAGATTCCAGTTTGGTCCTTGATTGACTTAGAGCGGATGTAAATAGGAATTGTTTGTTTTGGCCAGAAACTCTGAGAGTCTGCCCCTCCCAGGTTAATTTTTCTTTTCTAGACTAGGTTAAAGAGGTCATTCTTTGCCTCATTTTTTTTCCCCTAGCTTTTCTATCCGTGAATGGATGCTTCCTCAATCAAACTGAGATCTCCTAAGGACCTTAGTTTTAAAAGATCAAGGTCTTCTACCACATCTGGAGTCATCTCCAGTCATCCTGATGTGTATCTGATCACTGGACATAGAGGGCTCTGGAGGACAAAGTGAGGTTGGTGACTTTGCACAGTCCTCTCTCACTTGAATCCAATTCATCATGACATTACTTTGATGTCATGGTTCTCTTTGAGAATAAAAGACAAATAACAACAACTGAACAGACACAGAAAAATAGCTCTCACCACCACAGTCCTTGACACTGTCCAATAGCTCAATATCAGAATTAGATCTTGTCCTGTCAATGGAAATAACATTAAAGAAGATTCATTGCTATCTGCTTCATCACTTACTCTAAGGATCACCTCTCATTTGCTCTATAACTAACCCCTCTTGTCTCTGTTGTCTCCCTCTGTTAGAATAGGAGCTCCTTTAAAGTAGGGACAGGCTCATTTTTTCTATTTATATCCCTAGCCCTTAGCACAGTGCTTGGCAAAGAGTAAGTGCTTAATATATGCTTTTACATCATTCTTTTCATTCATTCAATTTATATTTACCATTAATAACAATAGAACAATCACATTCAAGTGCCAATACTTCATCCTCTGGGCTCCAGACATTCTCTTTGATTGTCCCCTATGCCTAGAACACTATTCTCCCTCTACTCCAACAACTGACCTCTATAACTTCTTTTAAGTTCCAACTAAACTCTTACCTTCTGCAGGAAGCTTTCCCTAATGCCTCTTAATTCTGGTATGTTTCCTCTGTTTATCATTTCCTATTTATGCTGCATAAAGCTTGCTTTGTATATATTTGTTTGCATGTTATCTCTGCCATTAGATTATAATCTCCTTTAGGGCCGGGACTGTGTCTTTTGCCTTTTTTTGTACCCCCAGTGCTTAGCACAGTACCTCGCACAAAGTAGGCACTTAATAAATATTCATGCATGGATTGATTCTCTATTGCACTGTATGAAGAAATACAAACAGCTCTTAGAAAGACAAAGTTGACAGGAATAATAGCTGGACCAGATAAAGTACATATGGAAGAAATGTATGTTGTAGGTGACACAGTCCTGAAAACATTGAAGAATTCTTTTACATATGATCTCAGGGAGGAAGACACCAAAAGAATAGAAAAAAATAACATATTGTATTATAATTCCTCAAAAAAAGTGATCAAGAGGACATCAGTATCTACTAACCCATATATGTTTTTCATCTTTATAAAATCTTCTTGAGAATGAGCAAAGTGCAATTAGTGCAATTTTAAGCTTTAATAGCTTTGATATTTTAAAATATCACTAAAACTTTCGGAACACCTTGCATATTCAAAGTACCCTTGATAAAAATATGACAGGCATAAGCAGGCTTTAAAAAAAACTTTTATTGAATCTCTTTTTAAAATATCATTGTCACTTCCTAATAACTCCTCCACTCCTTTTTTCCCACCAAACCTTCCTTTATATTAAATGTTAAGCAAAACAAATTATTAGTGAAATATGTGCTTCAATCTGCTGGATGGTAGGAGATATGTTTTGTTATCAATTTTTCTGAAGTCAAGTTAAGTTACTGTATTAATAGAAGCCCAAAGTCTTTAAGGTTGTTTTCTTTCATATTATTATGTCACATCTTGTAAACTGGTTCTTCTTCACTATGTTTTACTTCATATAAATCTTCTGAAGTTTCCTTGGCTTCTTTATTTTTGTAATTTGTCAAGCCATAATAAATATTCCATAATGCTCAAATATCACTGTTTGTTTGGCCATTCAACCAATCAATGCCTACTCACTTTCCTTCCAGTTTTTCATTACATGAAAAGTGTCATTATAAGCATTTTAGGGCCTATGGGAACTTCTCCTCCGCCTTCAATCTCCTTGTGGTATATCAGAAAAACTTTTGTAAATGTTTTCTGCAGCAGATTGCATCTTTAAAGTTACCTAATTTCTGACTGAAAGGTGCAGAGAATACAAGATTCCGAAATTACAATTCCAAGAATACAAAAAAAATTTGAGTCAACAAAATGTAACTTAATGGCTCTCCTCCAGTAAGGAGTCTCTCTTGTATATGCTAGGATCACATAAGATTCTTCGACTAAAATAAAGCAAGCAAACAAAAAAAACCCTCTGACTCTCTTAATTATTACTGTCAAACGAGATACGAAACAGTAGCCTCACGTAAGCTATGGACTACTCTGAAAGATAGCTTCTGCAGCATCAAAATGAAAGAGGGATTCCTTAATCTTCCTGATACTTCTGCTGGTGCATGATAATGTGCAAATTCCATTTATGTAGTAATCATTATATGCCAGGCACTGTCATAAGAGCTTTGTAATTATTATCTCATTTGATTCTCAGGATGACCCTGGGAGATGGGTGCTATTATTATTCCTGTTTTACAGATAAGGAAGCTAAGGCAAGCAGAGGTAAGGTGACTTGCCCAGGATTACACAGCTAATAAATGCCTGAGGCCATATTTAACTCAAGTCTTCTGACTTCAGGCCTAGCACTATACTGTGCCATCTCAAACTTTAGAATCTTCAGTGCCTCATAGATGAAGTGCCTGGTTACCAAAAAATAAAACCACACAAGAAAAAACCAAAATGGATGAAAACTGCCTATTGTCCAAACTATGACATGCCATTCAAAGGCTAGTCAATTACTGTACAAACTCCTTGGATAAGTACTATAGATGGACAATGCTCTGTGCCCAGAAACTAATGGAAGAAAGCAAGTAAGTTGGAATGGATTTGGAAAATTGCATGGGACTGGGGGCAGAGCTAAGATGACAGAGTAGAAGTAGGGACTTGCTATAGCTCTTCTGCCAAACCTCTCAAAAAACCTGTAAAAAAAATGACTCTAAACAAATTCTAGAGCAGCAGAAGCCACAAAATAACAGACTGAAACAAATTTCTAGGCCAAGGCAATGTGGTATGTCAACAGGAAGGGTCTATCGCACTGGACCAGGAGAGGAGCGTATTGGGCATGGGCCCCCCCAGCACAGAGGAGTTGGAGCAGGGCTTAGGGGACTGAGTTGCTGGCAGTTGCTGCGGTTTTCAGATTTCTCAACCCCAAAACAACAAAGACAACTTTGAAGATCAGTGGGAAGGGTCTCTCACCTGGCTGAGAGGGAAGTGTGGTGTGACCCTGGCCCCAGCACTGGCCCCAGCCCCAGGGTAGCCGCAGCCACTGCTTCTGGAGTCCTCCACTTAACAAAGAGCTCAAAAGTCCAGCAATTGACTGGGAAAATGAGCAAACAGGAAAAAGAAAGACTGCAGATTCTTACTTCCTGGGTGAAGAGGTATTTTCTTATGTCACTGGCGATGAGAAAGATCAAAATATACATCAAGAAGAAGACAACAAAGCCAAAGCTCCTCCATCCAAAGTCTCCAAGAAAAACATGAATTGGTCTCAGCCATGAAAGAGCCCAAAAAGTATTTTGAAAATCAAGTAAGAGAAGTTGAGGAAAAATTGGGAAGAGAAATGAGAGTGATGCAAGAAAATCATGAAAATCAAATCAACAGCTGGCTAAAGGAGAACCCCCAAAATGCTGAAGAAATTAGATGGTACTTACAATGCTTCTAAGCTGCTCTCTCTCTGACATAAAAACTCATCTTTTAAATACAACTTTCTCCTGGAGATTGTGTATACTTGTAATTCTTAGGACACCACAATCTCCAAAGAATTACAATTGTGGGTCAGAGGATCATAGCCATAGAACTGAAAGGTATGACTTCAGTGGTTCAATTCCATCATTTGGCAGATGAGGAAGGTGAGACTTAGAGAGCTTAAGTGACTTGCCCAAAGTCACACAGGTAATAAACAGCAGAGCCATGATTCCAATCCCGTTTTTTTGACCCCAAATCCAGAAATATTTCTACTTCATTATGCTTTTGTAATGTAGGTGACCCCAAGGGCAATAGAGAGATGAATGGTGGAGGCAAGTGGGTTACAAATGATTACCAAAGATGACCTTTGTCCATGGTTTAAATTTTGTTTTTAGTTATCTATTTCAAGATGATTAAACGGATCACAATTCAAATTTAAGGCATAACTTGATAATTTTAGTACTATTTCAAACTTCATTAAAGTTCTTCAGACTGGGCAGTTGAGCTAAAAGACAGCTTTACTTTGGGCAATAAAATAATTTTAACTCTCCTGTTTCCAAACCTCTAGACATGTTCAGTTCAGTTTCAGTAAGAATTAAAGATGAAAAATAGCATAGTGTCTATATTGCTTGTAAAAATTTTTTTGTTGACTTAATTTGGATGAAATACTTTTACAGAACTACCTGTTTCTGTGTCTGGTCTTCTTTGCTAGCAATCTTAGATCTGCAACGCATGTTACAACTGTCTCCTTTTCCCAATGGACAGAGATGCATTTGTTGACTCAGATGAGCATGTGATCTTGCTCCTTGTGTTGCATCATGTTCTTCATGATTGTCTGGTAGTCCTGATGGTTCTTCACCTTGAAACATTTTGTGTAATCTTTCAGGGTTAAAGACTTCTGGGACCATGGGAAGCCTCAGATCATCAGAAAAAAAATGAAGAAAGCCTACAGCACATCAATAGATACTCTGAAGTGAACTTGTGGTAGAAGATAGAAAAGAGTCACATATGGGATGGACAGGCATAGATGGGCTGTGATCTGTATCATTGGATGGAATACTTGAATCAAAGAGATCACATTTCCATTTGAGTATTGAATATTTTTGTACAACCAATAATAGAAGAATCAGTCAAGCTAAGTATGATTAGAAATAAAGATAGGTAGGTCATAAAACAAAACTGAGGGATGACAAGCTATGGAGTCAGAGGAGAGAACCTGGGTTCAAATCTAAATCTACTATTTATTTACTACCTGTGTGAATTAGGGCAAATCACTTAACCTGCCTAGATCTCACTTTTCTCATTTGTAAAATGAGGAAGGGTTGCACAAGATGACTTCTGTGGTTTCCTTCAGCTCCATGAACCTTTGAGCTTGTAAGATGAATAGACAGATGTTGTAAGAAAATTGAAACAAAATTCATGAGCCTGTTCTGTAAATCATCAATGGAAAATCTATAAAAGAATATAAAAATTAGATAGGATAAAAAGGCATGACTGATAGCAATCTATATTAATGGAGGCAATGCCTACCTCTACAAGATCATAAAGCTATATAGTATAGAGAGAGTATAATACCTAGAATATAATACATATTCAGTTATTGGAAATCTTTTCACATTGGAGAGCAGAGAACAAGTTCTTGGAAAAATGGGATACTAAATGGATAAGTTTCCACATGGACAGCAGGAGAAAAGTGGTTAGAATATGGGAGACACTCTAGGGAAAGGAGGCCTATTTTGAATGTAGTGTTGTCGTGAAGAAAATCGCTGAGCTCTCTTAGAATTCTGTACCATTCTTGTGTATTTATCAGACTCTATTTCATATATGTCTTTTCTCTCTCCCCACCCCAAACTATAAGCATTTTGTTGGCAAGAACCATGCTTTAGTTACTTTTGTATCTTCTTCAGTTTCTAGCTATGTGCATAGTAGAATGTTTCTTGAGTTAATGAGGCACTGAGAATGATTAAACATGAGAGATGGATGAAACATTTAAGTACTTACTATGTATCAGGCACTGCACTAATCACTAGATAAAGAAATGGGGTAAAGCTACTGAGGTTAGAGACAACTTTGCCTGTTTCATAATACTGCCTAGGAAAACTGCCAGGAATCATACATACAGGAGCAGAGTGACAATACAAAAAGTCATTTTTGACTATACTCTGCATAAATCTACATGCTGATCTAGAAATCAGAGAATTGAGATTAACTGAGAACTTTTAGAGGGTTTGCCTAGTAGGTCATACATTAATTTTTTCTTATGTTGTTAATTTTTCATTGTTCTTAATTAGCTATGCTATACTCCGTTAGTTTAACCAGGGAATTCTTTATAAGGGAGAAAAATTATAAAAAGAATTTATAAACAAGCAAAAATAAGAACCCAAAGTGAAAGGGTTTTCTTAAACTTCTATAAGATTTTAATAACAACCCTTAGAATTCATAAAGTTCTAATTTAGGCCAAACCTTGTTTGTGGTAGATCACTATCTTTACTCCCATTTTGTAACAAGGAATATGAGAGTCTATAACTTTGCCACAGCTATAAATCAAGTGAATAAACAAAACTAGCATTAGAATATATGGTTCATGATTCCAAGACTTCCTCAAACCCCAAAGATCACCCTCTATCCCTTATAGTTTCAACTTTGAGACATTGGTTTTAGTAAATCAAATCTTTATTTTAAATATAACTGTCTTAAAATACTTTAATAATAATGTGCTTATTGATATTTTTGCTATATAAATTTATGAAATGCTTTTAAAATCAAGACTGAAACTGAAATTTCATTGTGAAATAGAGATGATGCTAGATTCTCGAAGACTAGCCTCACAGAATACAAGTTTTCCAAGTGCTACCAAACTGGGAAGTCTTTGGGGGTGGGCCTAGTGACTATGTCTCCTGACTAAAGACCAATAGAGGTTGCTCTAAGTTTCCAGAGACTCTTCCCCATATTGACCTTGAGTTATAAAGTTTTTTAACCATGGCAACTCTGGAAGAGTCTACTAAATCATAGAGAAGTATGATCTGCATCAATGGAAAGAATATCTGTACTAATGAAATCACAAATGCTTGATCTTTTGAGATATTTTTAAATAATTCTTGTAGGTCGAAGTATCACTAAAATTTCAAATTCAGAAATTTTTTTTCTCAGTAGGCCGAGGATGGAGGTTGCAAACTGTACTGGAATGCTTTATAATAAGATGACACCAAATTGCCTTCATCTATCAAGCTGGAGCTAGTGGAATAAATTTTTAAAGTAATAACTTGTTAGTGATCCTAGCAATTCCTTAAATAGAAATTTTTAACCAAAGAAAATGATGGAAAAAAGAAGTCTTGTTAAAGATAATCAATCTACTCAGCTAGAGTTCTCCAAAATACTGTAGAATACAATCATAGGATCATAGATTTAGAAATTGAAGGAACCATCTTGGTTAGCTAGTCCCATCCTTTCATTTTTATAGTTGAGGATAAATACATAGTCATTGTAACAGGCATGTAGCTTGTAAAAGCTAGATATTAATCTCTTCCTGTCAGCTATTCCTTATCTAATGACAGCTTTTTGGTTTGTTTACCAGCTTTCATTCACAGACACTCCAAAAAGATTTATAGATTGTACATGAAACGATCACTACAGCTCTGCAGTAACTGAGGAAATGTAGACTTTCAATTCTTAACAAAATGACAACAAAACCATATCTGCTAGTAAAAAAGAAACCCTTATGTTACCTAAATTGTAAAATGAGGAGGGATTTAGGTAAACAAAACATAATTATTTGGGTTGGATTTTTTTCCAGGTTTTAAAAGGAATATATTATGTTGGAACTTAAACCCTATTTTATTGCAAAGGTGTCCTATTTCATAATGGGATTCATGTTTAATATTTAAATACTTCCAAGAAATGAAGATTATAGCCAAACAAAAGATGTACTCAGGTCTTTGTACTACAGCTTTCATAGCTTACTGTATTAAATTAGTAATAACATTCATTTAAAAGGTAGAAAAATACATCTACTCAGGGAAAATAACATAGTTATTAAGTTCAGAGATTCTATAACAGCAAAGAGAGAGCACTGTTACAGACCTTGGGGGTTTTTTTTAACCATTATTTTAAATTATTTCAAGATCCTGGGAATATTAACTTTTTTATTTGAGATCATGTATTAAGATCTGCAAATAAATTTAGAGAACATCTAATAGAGGAGGATTTTCCTGAGGATTTTCTTTTTCCTGTTAGCCCATCTCCCAGACTCACTCCTAGAATGTTAACTGTATAGCTTGCAACCCCAAGTAGTCAGGGCTACTGGCTTCCTGTTGTGGTGTTGGTGAGATGGCTTTCAAGTACTTACAACCTGAATGTGCCTAAGGCACTGCTATCTACACCCATTCCCTGGACTTTCTAGCAAGGGGATAAAATCTTTCTTCCACAGAGGGGGAAAAATCCATCATGAAAATTATCTTTTCTTGCACATGAGGAAATTAGGCTCAGAGAAGTTACTCACAATCACAAAGAAGAGTAAAAAGTTGAGAAAGGACTTGAACGCAGGTCTTCTGGCACTGTCCACTACACTACCCAGATCTTTCACTTAATGCTTTTCTCTGTTAAAAACAAAACAAAACAAAACAAAAAAACACTTCAGCCTTAGTTTTAGTCTTGGAAAAAAATCTAGAGAAAAAGACAAAAGCCTTTGAAAATATTTACTGTTAAACTATGTGGGACACAACAGCGTTTGCTAAGATATTTGATATTTATCAATTAATGTAGTCTTTTTCACTAAGATTTTTATATAGTGAAATTTTCTTGGTCTTGTAATTATATTAGACATATAATTGATGGTGACTTTTGTGCCTGAATGGATGCCTGAATCTGAAGATTTTAAATCAGTGTGAAACCAGATTTTTACTGACTATGTTCATTTATTGTCTCCAGTATAGACCAATCCAACATAGTGTTAAACAGAGAACTATCTGTCTTGTTGGATAGAGAGAAGGAAGGAGGGAAGGAAGGAAGGCAAAAAGCAAAGAAGGAAGGAAGGAAGGAAGGAAGGAAGGAAGGAAGGAAGGAAGGAAGGAAGGAAGGAAGGAAGGAAGGAAGAAAAGTCTGGTTGAACCTGAAGGCAATGAAATGAGACTCAATGCTCAGTCTCACTTTTACCAAATCTCTGATTTATTGGTCAACATAATCTATTTATCCTTTTCCTCTACAGTTAACAATAGACTAAAAACTCTTGGAGGGCAATGAATGTGTTATATACTTCTTCGTCTCTTATAGCATAATGCCTTGAAAATAGTCTGAATTCAAATATTTCTAAATGAAGAAATGAATGAGAACAATGGTAAATCATAAATTGTCTAATAACAATGAATGCCAAGGACTTTAGTGTTTGGAGATGGGTCATAAGCATGAATCATCATTATAGAAAATCATCATTATAGAAAAAAGATTTTTCAGGAATGTACAACAGACATGAGGGAAGAAGGTAGTGGAAGAGTCAGTTAGAGAGTAATAATTTGAGATAAATAGAAGAATGAGAATATAAGATGGGGAAACAGAAGTGATGGAAGGGAATAATTACAAAGAATGAGAAACAGCTGGAATAACTGTAAAAAACAAATGTGATTATAGCAATTGGTTATTCACATTTTTTTGTAACTGGTGTGGGACTAGAAGCAATTTTAAGGTAAGAAACATTTGGGTTCCAAAAAATTAGATGTCTTTCATTTGAATATAAGCAAAGAATGCAAATAATTTAGATGTATATATTTTTTATTAAGGCTAGAACACCAGAAATGTAGTATTAAATTGTATACATACAGTATCAAATTTTATAACATGTTGAGTTCCAAAAATTCATTTGTAAGTAGGATATTGAAAACTCAGAATGCATTTTCCTAAGAAATGAATGGTATAAATGATGATTAGGTTCTCTGGTTATCCTTCAAAAGTCTATTTTAATCCATAGCTAATAACATGAAGCCAGAACAATGAGTCTTTGAAATTTGGAAAATTGCCATATTAGGATCTACCCATGGGAGGATGATAAATGATCCAATTTTTTTAAAAAAGGAAGAGAATGGATTCTGCAATAATAGATGAATGAGACTGAAAATATACAATCCATTACTAAAGAGTTTGTTGGATAAGGAAATAGTGATCACAAAGAGTCAACATAACTTTGTCAAAAACAAGTCATGTCAGACTAGTCTTCCTTAAAAAAAATAGGTTTACTGGCCTGGTAGATCAGTATAATGATATTGAAATAGTTCACCTGGGACTTTAGCAAAGGATATAAAAAAGTTTCTCACCTTGTTTTTGTGGGAGAAAGTAGAGATATATGGGTTAGCCAATAGCAAAAAGAGATGGATTTAGAAATGGTTAAGTGGCCAGACTCAAAAAAAATGCTCATTAATGACTCAATGTTAACTAGAAAGGAAGCTTCCAGTTGAACATCCTAGAAATTTTTATTTGGTCTGTGTTGTTTAACATTATTATCAGTGTAAGTATAGAAGGTATGCTTATCAATCTTGCAGGTTTCCCAAAGCTGACAGGGTCGGTAATAGATTGGACAATGAGTCAGAATTTTTAAAAGTCATAGTAGAACATAAGCTCCTTTACAGTAAGAACTTTCGTTTTTGTCTTATATCCTCAGTACCTAGCTAGTTCAATGTCAGGCAAAGGGTAGGTGGTCAAGTTGTTGAATCTTCACATACTTGTCATAGTAGACAATTAATGAATACTGACTTCAAGGACATTGGGTCAAATTGAATAAAATGAAGTGTACTGGGGACAAATATAAAATCCTATACTTTGGTTCTAAAAAAAATCAGTTTCACAAGTATAAGACAGTAGAGAAATGGCTGGGAAAAAATAGATCTGAAAATGATCTCAATAGACTACAAAATTAATATGTATCAACATTGTGATATGAAAGTCGGGGAAGCTAATGTGATCTTAACCTGTTGAGAAAGTTCTGATGTTCAGCATTAGAGAAGGGAGAGGTGATATTACTGATATCTGATGCTCTCTGTCCTGGGGAGATCACAACAGGAGTTCTACATTTAGTTCTGGGTGCCATATTTTAGGAAGAATAATGATAAGCTGGAAATTTTCCAGAGGAAGCTGAACAACATTATAAAGTACCTTATAATCATGTCATAGGAATATCAATTGAAAGAACTGCAGATGCTTAGACTGAATAAGAAATGATTTAGGGGAAGAAGATGGGAATATTCTTCAATTATCATGAGGAAGAAAGATTAAAATTACTCTGGCCCTAGAAAATCAAGCAGAAGCAATGGGTGAAAGTTGCAAAGACACAAATTTGAAAAACTCCCAATAATTAAAACTGTCAGAAAGGAGAATAGACTAGATGCCTTGGGAAGTAGTAGGGTCCTGTTCCATGGAGACTTTCCAGCAAATATTGGTTGATGATTTTTTGGGTATGAAGGAGGGTATTATTATTGGAATAGGTGACTTTTAAGCTTCCTTCCAAACTTTTCCCAATTCCTGCACCTCAAATTCTCTCAACATAGTTGCTTATTTTCTCCTCTCTTGTTTCATTCTTTGAGGAAGAGATGCCCTGCCTCCTTAGAGGCAAGGTTAACCCTCTCTTGGTGCCCTTGATTCATTCTCCTGCTTCTCTGAATTTGTCCCTTCCATCATTATGTCTCTCTAATGTTCATTCTCTTCTTGGCTACAAGTTAGTTGCCACATGTCCATATCTCCTCCCTCCTTATATGATGAGGGCAATTAAGGTCTCTTCATCATATGATCTTACTAAATCATACCACATTGGAACATATATGAAACTGAGCTGAGCTCCTCCTAATCACTTCTGGGGACTTCTGCTCAGTGCTGAAGTATTTTGGAATGAGGCAGCAACTCTTTTGTCCTGTGATGATGATGACAATGATGATGATGCTGATGATGCTGATAACTAACATTTGTATGGTTAAAGTTTGGAAATCATTTTACAAGTATTATCTCATTTTATCATCATAACAACTGAGGAGGTAGGAGCTATTATCATACCCATTTTATGGATAAGGGAACTGAATCTGAGAGAAGTTAAGAGATTTGCCCTGGGTCACACAACCAATAAATGCCCAAATGAGGGCTTGAACTCAGGTCTTCCTGACTCCAGGAGCAGCACTCTATCCACTACCATCTAGCTACTAATGGCATCAGAGCTTACATTAAAGAGGACTGGCCACTAAACTAGGAAAAACTACCAATTCAATAGACTTTAAAGAGAAAAAAAATTTCCTTCATTCCCTCCTTCTGTTCTTTTAGATATATGGCTTAGGATTTTCTCTAAGACTTTTGAGGGTGAGAGGGAGAGGTGATTTCCTATAACCTCAGCAGCTATGGTGATTGTTTGTACATGGCGTCATGCTAAATAGACAAGTCTGAAACTGGATCTGAAGTTCCTGGTGGCCTCTTTTGCTTTGTATTTCTTTCCCTGAGCACGTGCTACTGAGCCACATCTGAATATGGACATTTCTGTCCTTTGGAGCCCTGTCCCCTTGCTGATCTTGTGGAGACAAAGGTTGTTTTGCTATTCCAAAATACTTCAGTACTGACCATACACTTCCCTACAAGTGTACGGGAAGGCATAGGTCAGCTCTTCGTGCTCCATGGGGTGTGCTTGAGCTGGAGCAGTCAGTCAGAAACATTTATTAAGTGTCTACTATTTGCCAGTTATGGTTATAAGTTCTGGGAATATAACAAAAAATGAAATATAGTTCCTATTCTCAGAGTTCACAGTCTAATGGGGAAACAATTTGTAAGCAACTATGTACAAGCAAGCTATATTTAGGTAAAATTGCAAATAAACAATGAATGGAAGGCAAAAGTTAACAGAGGAAAGAAGCTAGAATTAATGGGGATTAGGAAAGGCTTTTCATACAAGGTGAGAATTTAGCCGGGATTTGAAGGAAGTCAGAAAAACCTGGAGGCACAGATGAGAAGAGAGAACATTCCAGGCATGAGGGACAGCCAGAGAAAACATCCAGAACTTAAAGATAAGTGTCTTATTTGAGGAGGTCAGGGTCACTGGATCACATGTAGAAGTGGCAGGGTTAAAGAGATTGGGGGGGGTGGGGAAAGTTGTAAGGTTTGAGAAGACTAGAAAAGTGGGATGGTAGGTTATTAAAGGGTCTGAAAGGCAAAGAGAAGATTTTATATGTGATCCTAAAAATGATAACAATCCATTTGAGGGGTTAGGGCTGGTGGTAGTCAGACCTGAACTCCAGGAGGATCAGTTTGACAGTTAAGGATGGACTGGAATGTGGAGGGAATTCCAGCACAGAAACCAGCAAGTAAGGCAACCAACCAATTACTGTAACTGTCTAGGTGTGAAGTGATGAAGGCATGCACCAAGGTGGTGACCATGTCAGAGAAGAGAAAGGGTATGGGTGAGATGTTACAAAAGTAAAATGGACAGTTCTTGGCAACAGATTGTGTACTGAGTGTGGCAGAGGGATGAGAGAGGGTGAAGAGTCAAGGATGACATACATGTAAGTTGGGAATCTGCGTGACTGGGAGTGTAGTGGTGCCCTCAGTGGTAAAAGGTAAGTTTAGAAGCAAGGTATGGGGAGTTTGGAGAGAAAAATAATAGCTCAGTTTTGGTTTAAGGTATCTACTGGATATCCATCTGGAAATTACCAATTGATATTTGGAGATGTCAGACTGGAGATCAGTAGAGAGTTTAAGTCTGCCTAAATAGATTTTAGATTCATTGGCATAGAGATAATAATTGAGGAGAGTGTAAAAGCTGGCTTGAAATTTAACAAATAAACTTAAGACCATGACAATTGGTCCCATCACTTCCTGGTAAATAGAGGGAGAAGAAATGGAAGCAGTATCAGATTTTATATTCTTGGGCTTAAAGATCAGTGCAGATGGTGACTGCAGCCATGAAATTTACTTGCTCCTTAGAAGGAAAGCTATGGCAAATCTGGACAGCACACTAAAAAGCAGAGTGACATCACCTTGCTGACAAAGGTCTATATAGTCAAAGCTACGGGATTTTTTTCCAGCAGCAATGTACGACTGTGAGAGTTGGACTATAAGGAAAGCTGAACCAGGCAAACATCAGCACTTTTGAATTGTGGTGCTGGAGAAGACTTTTGAGAGTTCCTTGGATAGCAAGGAGATTAAATCAATCAATAATTCAAAGGAATTAATCCAGATTATTTCCTGGAAGGTCAAATATTGAAAGTGAAGCTTAAATACTTTGGCCACATAATGAGAATATGTGATTCATTGCATGTTAGGAAATATTGAAAGCAAAAGGAAAAGGGGATGGCAGAGGTGGAGATGGATAGATAGTGTCATGGGAACAACTGACATGAACTTGAACAGACTTTGAGAGATAGCAGAAAACAGAAGGGCTTGGTGTACTATGGTGGGTGGGGTCACAAAGAGTCAGATATAACAGAAAGATTGAACAAGAACAAAAGGGGTGGGAAGGATAGTTAAAGCACTCCAGTGTCTCTGTATCATTGTCTGTCACAGTCTCTCAGTATCAATCCCTCTCTCCAATTTCCCTCTCATTTTTATCTTCCTTCTCTTTTCATCCTTCTCTAAACAACTTCCTTTCTTCTTCCCCTCCCCCACTCACCCTAGCTTATCCTTACTCATATTGTTGGGGAACTCCTGGCAGTTCTCTCAGAATTTTCATGAGCTTAATGAGATCACTTAAAGAAATAGTATGGAGGGAGAAGAGACCCAGGACAGAGCCCTTTGGGATACTCACTGTTAAGGAGCAGAGAGCATGAGCTGGATGAGGATCCAGCAAAGGAGACAGAAAAGGCCTGGTCAGATAGGTAGGAGAAAACCAGGAGAGATTGACATCCCAAAAATACAGAGAAGAGGGTGGCAAGAAGAAGGTGATAACAGGGTGAAAGGCTGAGGAATGATCAATAAGAAAGAAGATTGAAGATGGAAAATATCCTCATTTTCCTAATTACATTTATAAAAACTTGCACTTGAATCTACCATTCCTTCAAACTAATTCCCAGAAAAAGTCATTGACACTGGCCTCCTTTATACCATGTCTTCTCTACTTGGACCATCTTCCCTATTTCATCT
Source organism: Bettongia penicillata ogilbyi (assembly GCA_023548195.1). NCBI lineage: Eukaryota > Metazoa > Chordata > Mammalia > Diprotodontia > Potoroidae > Bettongia > Bettongia penicillata. Next base: position 7,365,372 of record JAJHZJ010000147.1, read on the forward strand.
GCACCAGTAAGTCCTTTGGCTCTGATAGGTGAGTTTATGTTGCCAGGATTTAGGCCTCCATGGTATTTCCTGACCTGCTCTACACCATGCCACTTTACCCTGCCCCCATTTTCCAGCTCCCTTTATGTATTGTCTTCTCCCATTAGAATGTAAGCTCCTTGACAGCAGGAACTATCTTGCTTGCTTGTGTTTTATCCCCAAAGACTGGCACAGAATAAGCATTTGGTAAATGTTGTATCTGTCTCTTATCTAACTATACTCTGATTGTTTCCTCTCTTTCTTGTCACTTTTCAGCCCCTTTAATCAGATTTCCAACACTACCAGTCAATCAAAATCACCAAATCCAATGGACTTCTCTCAATTCTCATGCTTCTTCATTATTCTGCAGCATCTGACTCCGTTAAGCACACCCCTCTCCTAAACAATTTTTTCTTCCTGGATTTCAGTCCTGATTCTCCTCCTACCTGACCACTAGTCCTCAGCCTCCTTTTCAGAATTATGATGAATGTCCTTCTCCTTAAACATGGGTTTAATTCGGAAACCCATCTTTTCCTCTTTTTCTTCCACATTCTCCCTTGGTGATCTAATTAGTTTCCATGGGAACGTACAACTCCAAAATTTTTCATTTCCAGCTTTCTTCTTTTTCCTGAGTTCACATTCATGGGAACTCAAACTCAACATATCCAAAACCAACTCTCATTACCCTTAAACCCAACCGACTTCTTAATTTCACTACTTCTGGTGAAGGAAACATCATCTTTCCAGTCATCAGTTTTCACAATATGGAAATCATCCTTGACTCTTCCTCTCTCCTTTAACCTCACATCTAATCAGTTGCCAAATCATGCCACTTTTACCTCCACAATATTTCTTACACTTTTTCCCTTGTCTCCATTTACATGGTCTCCACTCTGGTCCAATCATTTATCACTTTTTGACTGAGGCATTACAACATCCTTCAAATCAGTTTCTCTGTTCCAGTCTTCCACCTCTCTACTGTATCTTCTATACAGCTGCCAAATTGAAATTCATAAAGCACAGGTTTGATCATATTGCTTCCTAGAACAAGAAGCTTCAGTGACTCCCTATTGCTTCCAGGATAAAATGTAAATTACTGTTTGGCATTTAAAGGTCCTTACAATCAGGCACTAACTTATTTTTCCAGGCTTATTTCCTGACATTCTCCCCTGCCTCATACACTACATTCCAATCAAAGTGGCACCATCCATGCTGTTCCTTATACATACCTCCAGGTTATCCCCAACATCTAAAATGCTTCCCCCTACCACTTCTGCTCTTAGAATCCCTAGCTTTCTTCTAGGCCTCAGACACTATCCACACTCTCTAAATTTGACTATAAGGTTTATTGAAACACAAACTACTGATGGCACACATATAATGAAAGTGCTAATTGGCTTTTCTAGCCACTCAGTTTCTTAGCTGTCATTTTATTCATCTGGGTTTCCATTTTCTCACATTTCAAATGAAAGAGTTGGACTAAATCATCTCAAAGGTCCCTCCAAGCTAAAGAATTTTAGGATTTTACATATTACCATGCCATTTTATAGAACAAATACCAAATGGAACCTCTAGATGATAGTCCACAGGACTATCAGGATAGAAATTCAATTTTGGGACTTTAGACTATTGTACCGTGATCTGCTATTACATAACATCTCTAGTTGCTGCTTCCCTTCTCCCTCTCCTACTTTTAAATTACACATCCATTTGCTATATTGTAACCATCCTGCTTTCAGGTGGGCTTGGTGCCTGGTACTGGGATTCTTTCCAATTTCTAAGTAGGAGTTCAAATCATTAGAAGCCTACAGCCCTGGGAGTCAGAGCTCTTCACGTTACAGATGTCTCTGAAACAGGGATTAAAATTAAAGACACAGTCCACACTCAAATTTGAATGAACATGAAAAAGCAAAAGAAATACCTAAAAAGTTCATAGACAATGAAGAAATTCCACATAGTCCCTGTTAATGCAGTCTTATTCTTTCCTCAAGTTAATCTTTTGATTTTGTCTCTTTTATGATATGTTCATACATCTTTGGGAAAAACAATTTTAAGAGATCCTTACATGGGAATAATTTACCAATAAGCATCTACACTATTCTTTCTCATCTTTAATTGTACACATTTCATTGTGTGTATGTGTGTGTTAGCATGTTTTTTACGTTCTAAAAATACTGGTTAATGTCCACCAAATAGCAAATTAGTAGATTATAGCTTCTATTGATTTAACCCTAGGGATCATCCCCTTAACTAGTCTCCTGAAAGTTCTCAATATAAAAAAACAAGATTTAAAGGGGCAAAGTCTTAAAAGAGGAAACAAACATAATTTATCATTTTGCCAAATGCAACAAATACCAATTTTATCGTAATTGACCCTAACAAGGACAAAAATCTTTTAGTTGAGTAAGTATATCATTAGATTGATATATGTAATAGGCACATAAGCACAATCTACTTATTTAAATATCCATATAAACATAATGATTATGGTAGAAAGAATGGTAGAGTCAGAGGATGTGGGTTCAAATCCTGTCACTACTATTTAAATCCTATGTGATCTAGAAAAAATGAACCTCATGGGCCTTAGTTTCTTCATATGTAAAATTAAAGTGTTAGATTTGAATGAACTCTAAAATCATTTCCAGAGCTAAACTTTATGATCTTCAACAAATGTGCTTAACTTTGATGAACATCTGCAGATAAGTGTATATGTATATATGAAATATCCATTTTCTATCTATATTCTATTAAATCATAGCTATGTCCTTAATATACTGTTGAATTAAAGAGCCATTATAGTGTAACAATATTTCAAAAATGCACCTAATATATACAGGACACTGTGATGACAACTGTGACTACAAAGAAAAAATGAGAGCATCTACCCTTAGCAAGCTTAAATAAAGACATATTTATTGAGCAGCTAGTATGCAAGGTACTGTGAAGACATTTGTGCTGTCTTTGACTTCAAGGAGTTTGGATTCTAGCTATGGCACTAAGATGTACATGACAAGATAACTAATAATACAAGGAAATATGTGGCAAATGCCCAATGAGTGGTAGACACAAGGAGAAAGGGGACTTCTAAGCAGGATGATCAGGGAATGAATTATGGGGAAACTTTGCTGAATCTTAAAATTTGGATTGGAAAAGATATTCCTATTTCTGTATCATGGCTTATTTTAATAAAAGGCTTAAAATCAGACATATTTACATATGAAGTAAGTAAACTTTATAACACAGTGAACCCAATGCTATCAACTATAACCCAACATATGGGATCTGGAATCATTGTAGACCCTTCTTTATAATTAGCTCAATTTGGTCCTACAGCTAAAAGAACTACAAAATACTGGACACCACTGAAAAGGATACTGGGGTTGGAGGGGAAGAAAAATGTCTTTTTCTTAGATGTCTTACATATGTATAATAACATTTTTTTGAAGTGTTCCATCTCATTTGATCCTTACAATAGAATAGACAATCCAGTAAAGAGGGGTTTAAAATTTAGGGAAGAGACTGGGAGAATTCTCCACATATATCTACTAATCCAGGAACTCTAGAGGGCAGCAAGTGAGATGAAACAATAAGAATGGCAGTAGAAATGCAACCTACAAATCACCTTGACTAGGAAAGAGAGGCAGAAATGATACTTCTAGATTCAGATGCCTCTATCTAAACACATTAAGCATGAGTAATAATTAAAGTGAACTAGAGATTTCAACATAGCGGAGTAAAATGAAGTCCTAAGTATTACTGAAAATTGGTGGAATGTAACACGTGACTCCAATAAAGCAATGAAGGGTACGTATTTTCTTAAAGAATGAACTAGGAAAGAAGGGAGGAGTGCTAGCACTGCGACTCAACAGGATATTCAAATGTGTAAAAAGTTCATGAACTTGAGGAAGAAGGCTTAGTAGTGACAATCTGAGTCAAATTCAAAGGAAAAAAAACATACACAAGTGGGAGTATACTATAAACCATCAGGCCTGTTGGAGGAACTGCATGACATCCTGAAGTCATTTACCTTCTCTGTTCTCAGTTTTTTGGGTTTTTTTACTTATAAAACTGAAATAATAATACTTATTCTACTTTCTTACTTCATGGGGCTTTTAAAAGGAAAGTCCTTTCTGAACCTGAAAAATGCTATGCAAATGTGAGGTATTATGGCTGTTTCTGCTACTCATTTGCTGTTTTTATGTTGTCCCATATGGTGTTGTGATTTGGTTTTGGGTTTTTTTTCTGGGGGGTGGTGTATATTGATAGGTATCACAGTACAGTGGAACAAGTGCTGAACTTGGAATTGGGACAGATCTTCAAATCCTACTTCTAATATCCATTAGTTATTAGCCAGATGATCTTGAGCAAATCACTTAAACCATTCTGAGTCTCACCTAATTCTACAAAATGAGAATAACTACCTACAATATCTCCTTTACATTAATGTAAATGGGATGAGATTATAATGTAAAATATTTCTAAGTTCTAAAACATATTATTATTATTATGTATATCACAAAGCTGGCATAGAGATAGAATATAGTTATGTTGCGGGGCTTCAACTATCTGCATGTCTGCTGGAGTTCTCTCTCTGCTAAGGTTCAGTGGCTACCAGATTGCCTTCAAGATAAAATACAAGTTTATCTGGCATGTAAATCCCTATGCTATCTGGATTCAATCTATCTTTCCAGATTGATTTTGTATTGCACACCCTCCTGCACTCTAAATTCAATCTAAAATATATTACTTGATGATCCCTTTACAAGACATTCCATTTCTTCGTCTATGTCTTCGTATGCTTGAAATAGGCACCCTTCTCACTCTAATATCTTGGAATACCTGGCTACTACATTCAGGGCTTAAATAAAATGTCATCTCCTATTGAAGACCTTTCTTGATTCTCCCAGTTGCCTGTGCTCCCCCTGCCCACTCTCAAATTACTTTGTATTTATGTGATAAATTTAAAATATACTTATATGTATATATGTCCCCTTTGCCCCATACCCTTAAACAATTGAATTGAATGGAATGGAATGAGGAAGACTCCTTCAAGTTCTTCAAGTATCATGGGTCATGTAGTTCAGACTAGTATTCCAAAAAATATGTCTTCCTCCTCTAATGCATCATAGGAATATAGTGGACCTCTAAAATGATGCAATAAAGATGCAAAAAAAAAAAATCCCACCAAAGCTTGTGTTGTTACATCAATCACCCAGTCACTCCTAGGTCTCAGGATTCCTATATTCTGAGGGACAGGGTGGATACCATTAGAGCATTTATAAACTGGGAAATGGAGTAAGTAAACTTTTTAAGATAATGAATTCAGTGCTATCAATTCTAAGACAAAGTATGAGATCTGGAATCATGGTAGAGTCTCATAATTAGCTTAATGTACTTCTTCCCTGCCTTTTAATACCTTTCATTAATTTCTGGGTCAGAGGATCCTGCCCTTAGGCTCTGAGAAGTATATAAATACTGAGGTGAGGTTTTGTCTTGGGACTTAGTTTTTGAAGAAGGCTTAAATGCCAGATGAGACTCTGGGAAGCTGCTCTGGTAACTATTTATGCATGGTCACATAGTTAGATCTGTCTGTTGATCTGTGATGTATGTATTGCTTATGGTCACAGTTGGAAGCCATGTCTGTTGATCTTTATTTCACTTTGTATTTTCTTGAAGTTCAGGGTGCTGACTTTTTCCCCTCAACTAAGTGAATTATGATATATGTGCTTGATTAAAGTAGATTGTTGACCCCTCAAGAGTTGCTTTTCTTTTAGAAAAGCAGATCTATGAACCTGTACAACAAGCCCTCTTGTGTATGTCAGGGTCCTTGCTGTTACACCAACCTTCTATGAATAATAAATAGCAATTCTCCTGAACACTCCATTTGAAGCTAAAAGTTGAAAGCATAGAGAAGCTATACAAATTCATGCTAACTCTTACTGCAGATCTCATTTCACTATATTTCTCTCCAAATCCACCTTTTTTTCCAAATATCTTTGTTTCTACTGAGGGTACCACTATCCTTCTAAGAACCTAGGTTTCAAAACCTCAGTGTCATCTTGGACTCCTCACTTCCACATTGCAGATTCTGTATCTTGTCATTTCTATCCCTACAACATCTTTTGCACCCATTTCCTTCATACAGCCACCTAATGGCCATAATGGCCACCTAAAGGTCCTAATTCCATACTCAAAAATTCTTTCTTTTCTGATTAGTTTGCATGGTCAAAAAAGTTTGGGAATGAGACGTACACAGGTATACATATACATAGCAGACTAGGAATAAAGGAGAGACATGAAGTAATACAAGAACTTTGAGGAGAGAATGCTTACAGCTAGGGGAGCATGGAAAACTTCCTAGAGAACAAGGCACCTAGACCAACATTATGAATACCTGTCAGTCCAGGTAAACTGCACCAAATATGTGTAGGCAAGACAGGGCAACAAGTACTTCTTAGTGCTAGACACTATCTATGCTAAGTCTCACATAAGTTGTATTTCTCAACTCCTTTTTCTCTCTCTCACTTCCCATATCCAAAACTCTTCTCAAGTCCTGTCATTTCTACCTTTGTGACATCTCTCGTATATTTTCATATATTTCTCCAGTGACACTACCACTACACTGCCCCTGAGTATCCTCATCATGTAATAGTCATCTCTTTCCACTCCGGTACATTCTCTGGTTTCCCTAGCTTCATTCGTTTCAGTTAAAATTTTCCCTTCTGCAAGACTTTCCTGATTCCCTCTTGCTACTAGTAGTTTCTCTCTGTTGATTATTTCCAGTTTATCCTATTTATATCTTACTTGTAAATAGTTGTTTTCATACTGTATTCCTCATTAGATTGTGAGCTCCTTAAGAGCAGGGATTGTTTTTTGCCCTTGTTTGCATCCCTTGTGTTTAGCACAGTGCCTGGCACAGAGTAAGAGCATAATAAGCGTTTATTAACTTATTGACCTGCCCAATAGATTACTGGGGTCCATGATTTTAGATGAGGAAAAAGTCACATTTTTTTCCAATTAATCTCTAGCTCACAATTAGTATTTCCTTTCATTACTTAAAAACATTTTTCTGAAAAGTGACCCATAGTTTTTATGAGACTGCCAAAGGGGTGCGTGACACAAAAAAGGTTATGATATAGATCTAGGGAGACTAGTCAGGAAACTATTATGATAGTTGAAAAGAAAAGCAGTAGAGGCTGTGTTAATTCCATTCCATTCCATTCCACAAGCATTTATTAAGCATTTTTTATGTGGGGATACAAAGACAAAAAAGGAAATGGTTCATTCCTTTGAGTAACTCAATATTAAGCTCCCTAAGGGCAGAAATCATGACTCATTTCTTTTATGTAACCTAGAACACATAATAGAATGTTGGGTAAAAAAAAGTCTGCTCTTTAGGTAGCAACAGGAGTCATGTGTTAAAGGCTCACACATGGGCCCCACAGAATAACTACACATGACTATGTCAGGACACATTGTGGAGGCTCATTTCACTCCTCCAACATGGTAATACCAACAGTGGTTTCTGGTGATTTCATTTTGTTATCCTCTTTGGGCCTGCTCCCTTCCTTGTAGTATCTCAACTATGTTCAGATATTGCTCTGTTTGTCCCTGCTGGTCTCTAGGAGACTAACTTCTGAAGTCATCTATTCAAGGCCGCTTTCTGGTCATCTCTGATCCAATCTGGAATGTATACTAGGTAGAATCTGATAAAAACAGGCTAACAGCTCATTTTGTCATGTGCCCTTAATATATGTGCTCCCTTCCTGTACTTGACCAATTGGTTAATTATTCTCTATTCATGTCCACTATGCCCATTAAAGGTGTATGAATTTGTGATAGAGTAAGCCTCTAATATTATAAGGTACAAGACAGAGGGAAGGAGGGAGACATTTTGTTGCAGTTTTTCCTAATATGCTACTTCATCAAGTGTTCTTGCTTCAAATTACTTTTGTTCTTTGACTAAAGAAAACATAAACACATTGATGGGGGCTCATGAATTATGGTTTTGAGTGGATGCAGGTCCACTGAGTACCTTCAACTGGAATAGCTATTCTGGGGATACCAAAAGGAATGGATGTATGAGGCGAGAGGGGGAGAAGGTGGAGCTTTTGAATCTTGTTAGCTGGGAGAATGAAGGTACCATTAAGAAAAACAGGGAAATAAGAGATACTACTATGGTAGGAAGAAATTGTTGTTGTCTTCATTCCCGCTTCTCAAAGAGGACCAAGATGACAACACAATGTCAGGGTCAGTGTAGAGTGTATCCGGAGATGGCTGAAGATCTATAGTATTATTATGCTGACATTGCTATATGCCTCTGAAACCCGCACAGTCTACCAGCACCATGCCAGAAAACTGAACTGCTTCTATTGGAATTGTCTTAGGAAAATTCTGAAGGTCGCTTAAAATAAGGACCTCTAGACACTGAGGTCCTTTCTTGAGCTAAACTGCCAAACATTCAAACTTTCCTCCAGAGAGCACAACTCTAGTGGGCTGGTCACATTGTTTGAATGCCAAACATGTTTGCCTAAATGACTATTTTATGGAGAACTCACAGAACCACACATGGTGGTCAGAAGAAGCAGTACAAGGACATTCTCAAGGGTCTCTCTCAAGAACTCTCTGAAGAACATGTCTCAACTATGAGACATGGGAGACATGGCACAGGATTTTTCAGCATGGCATGTCCACATCAAAGAAGATGCTGTGCTCTATAAGCAAAACAGTATTGTAGTAGCTCAAAAGAAATATGAGATGTGTATATTTAGAGACATTTCCCTCCCAAATGGTCATGTGACCTACTTGTACACAACCTGTAGGAGAGCCTTCTGAGCGTGTTTTGGTCTAATCAGCCACACTTGGTTACACTGTACATTGACCCTGACATTGTGACGTCATTTTGGTCCTCTGAGCAGCAGGAATGACAAATAATAACAACAGTTTCTTCCTACCTTTAGGACTCTGGCAAGAATTTTGCTAGTAATGACTAAGAGAGAGATTGGCCCCACCATGATTCTCACAAACAACTATTTCCTTTTCCTTTAATAGTGATGGACAACAGGGGCTTTCCTGAACACCCGGCAGATAACCTCTGTTGCCATATAACTCACTTCATTCAGCCTTTGTATGATCAGTGGACCACCTGCTTTGTAAATCTCAGCTGGAAGAGAATCAGCACCAGGTGCTTTGCCACAAAAGAGAAGGCTAATGGTATTTAGAATCTCTTCTTCACTTGGAGGTTTGGCTACAGATGGATTGACTTCCATGTGGTCCGTGGCTCCCAGGCTGATGGATGATGGTCTGTTGAGAATACTATAGAGGTGTTCAGCCCATCTCTTCAGGATCATGTCCTTATATCACTGATCAGTGTGGTTCCACCAGTGCTAAGGAGTTAAGATTCACCAGAGGCCTTTGGCCTTAGGGCATTGTAGATGTACTTTGGATTATTACTACCAGCATGAAATTGAATTTCATTGGCCTTCTTATTGAGTTGAGTTCTGCCTCTCTCCAAGCTTTGCTTGTATTTTACATTTGATGGAGTTAAATCCTTTTTTTAGAGTCAGATGAACTGTTCCACTGGTATACCCTGCAGAGGTCTTGTTTTTCATTTAGTAGCTTCTGAATTTTCCCATCATTTTCATCAAACCAATCCTGATATTTATGAGTGTTCTGGCCAAGATGAGTGAATGAAGTGCTTTATAAAAAAATCTCTGAAGGCTGCCCACACCTTTTCTGTTCCACTGTTATCAATGGTGTGTTGTGAGAGTCGTCATGCCTTGGGGCTGCCACTACTGGTGAATTCAGGGGTGGGGAACCTTCAAGCCTCAAGGGTGAACCTGAGGCCACAGGTTTCCACCCCTGGTGAATATGAATGGTTAAGCTTGGAGAAGATAAGTCTATGATCTGTCAGTACTCCTTATCACATCACATTAGTCATTCTCACATCCTATCTGTCTCTTCTCCTTACAACAACTTAGTATATGCTTTAAGAGTATATTCATGAAATTTTGTTGCATTTAGATAAATGGAAGACAGTGGTGATGATGAGAAGGTCATGAGATGCACCAGTCTTCAGTAGTAAGTGACAACTGCTGTTGCTCTTTCTGACTCCATTCCTCCCAAGGACACCCTGACCTGTCTGGTAATCTTTGCCTTCCTGGTGTTAAATTTATCCAGAATTACACTGACAAGGAGAGTCTCCATGAAACTTTTCTTTGACCTCATCAGGGTTTGTCATGATGGGAGCATACACACTGATGATGGTGGCATGGCACTTTCCTGCAAGAGCAAATCTTATTGTCATGAGCCTGTCATTCACTCCTTTTGGGTGGCATGCAAGCTTGTTGACTAGATTAGATTTGATTGTGAAACCTATGCCAAGCTTCATGGTGTTCCCCATCACTGTGGCCACATTAGAAAAATATCTATCTAGCTCAGGCCTTCATTTGCAGCCTTGCTTCACTCAGGGCTGCTATTTAGATGCAATACCTGATGAGTTTTCTCCCAAAAGCTGTTTGTCCTTCAAAGCTACTGGATGTCTTGTTGTCCATAAGTGTGTACACATTCCATGTATCAATGATGAGTGGGATCATCTTCACACAAGATTTTGTAAATGTTTTGGGGGTTTGATTGCAGGATGGGATTCCTGCCCACCATAGTGAGCAGGCCAGGATTAAATGAAGCAGTCAATTTTTAGGGCACCTTTTCTAGCCCCTTCCTCACAACAAGAAATGATCAATGTGGTCCTTAAGAAGGCTGCTAGATACTCAGGGGCTTGCTGAATCCTACTCCTCCTTCAGTCCAATGAGAAAATGACCCTAAGGCCTAGGCCACTGAAGTATATGGTTGTGATTATGGTTTCCAGTGTGTCTGCACTTGCTGCTACATCACCATTGTCGCAGGACTCCAAAGTAGGTAAAATAGTAAGATAGTAACATAGTAAATAATAAAATAGTTGAATAGTAAAATAATAAAACTAAAATTATTTGAATCATAAGATAAAATAATGAAATAGTAAAATAGTAATATGGCATGAGTAATACTTTTGACCTCCACATAAATTGAATTTAAGTAAGGCAGAGTTGCATGAAGTCATCAACCTCAGTCTCTCTTTGTGAGTCAACAGAGCCCAGTGGCAAGACAAAAGTCAAGACAACTGGGGATGGCTTCTGGATGCAGGGGATGACCTTGGCATCTTCAGTAACTGAGCAAGTTCTGATCGCTCCACCATACCTGCTTCCATGGTCTTAATGACCCATTGAAACAAATTATTCTCATCCACCTTTTCCAACAGGGGAAGTCTTTACATGCCTGGAGTAGACACACCACACTTCCCCCCAACCCATTAACAGGTTTGAAGCCCATTAACCTGGTTTAGCCCATCTGTTGAGAAGGTTTGCTGGGGTGTGGTCAATGCACATGCTACAGCTTCTTGGAGCCACAAGTGAGAGCTAAGTAGCAGGTGGACACCAAAAATGGATAAGCAGCCCTGAAAAGACCTTGGCAAGCCCTCATACCGGAAGTACTAGTCCTCAAACACCCCATACACACAGTGGGAAGAAATTGTAAATAGTATATGTGAGGTAAATATCGATTTATTCAACAACACATTTTTGCAAAATGTGTTTACCTAAATTTCCAGTGGTTGTGTATTTGTCATTTATGTGCCTAGCCTCAAATTAAATGTTAATACTAAAGTTTCATTGTTCAGAATTGTGAAAATATACTTTAGATTCCTTATCAAGTTTGATCCTCTGAAGATAGGAATAGCAGTAGAATACTAGTAAATTGATTCTGACTCTTTTCCTTGTCTTTCAGTTACAATCTTGGGTGGGCAACCTTACTAATCTATTTTTAACTTTCTATTTTTTACATTCTCTTCCATCTTCACATATCTATGTATTCCAGGTTTTAGGACTTAATGATTAGGTTGTTATTTCAATGAGACAAATTTATGTACTCACAACAATAGGAAATTTTTTTCTGTTAAAAGTTTAAAGCAATTCAAATTCTATGGAGTAAATTATACTTTTTGACTATCATTCTTTATCACTGTTGCTAAAGGTTTAGCAGAAGAAATAACTGACAGATTCCATAAAGAATAATAAAATATAACACCAAATAGTGCAGGGGAAGTGGGGGTGATCACTGTATTAACTTAGTAATCAAGAAAATTATAAATTGATGTTTTCAAGCACTCTTTTTTAGCTAACACTATTCTACATATGTAGAATAGCAAAAATGCAATTTCTAAAATAAATTATAAACAAAATATAGCAATATTTAGCTTTTCTACAAAATTTTACTATGAAACTGATACTACACAGTATACTCTTCTTTTATTATGTAACTAAGTTGTATTAGTTTCTTCCTGATACCTTCAGCCACTGATAATTGACAGTAGATTTTAAATGGTTCCTAATCATGAAGCTAATTTTAATGTTGTAACACTACCATGATAATAAGATGGATATTTATTTCAGTAACTAAGGAAATATCTCCTTTTTCTCAGTACTAATTTTTACTATAGGGTGGCTCCGAAAGCAACTGAACAGCTTGATGTACTACTTGGCAGAAAACATGGTGCCTGATATTTGTCAGTCTGGATTTCAAGAATTCTAGAAGACCCTCCCAAGCCCTAGGGAGATGGCTAAGATGTTGCTGGAAGGGGATGGGAAATTGTATTCAGTGAATATATAGATATTCTTTTTCTAATATAATTTATTTATTTTTCAGTTCTTAACATTAACTTCCACAAGAATTCGAATTCAAAAATTTCTCTCCATCTCTCCCCATCCCCCACCCCAGGACAGCATGCACCCCATCCACCCCTTCCTCCAGTGTGTCCTCTCTTCTATTACCCACCCTTTCTCCATCCCCCTTCCCCTCTATTTTCCTATAGAGCAAAATAGAGCTCTATACTCCATTGCCTGTATGGCTTAATTTCCAATTGCATGCTAAAACAACTTTTTCTTAAAAGCTTTGAGTTCCATATTGTCTCCCTCCCTCCCAACCCACCCTCATTGAGAAAACAAGCAATTCAAAATAGGTCATACATGTGTAACAATGCAAAGCATTTCCATAATAGTTATGTTGTAAAAGACTAATTACATTTCCTTCTGTCCTATCCTACCCTTCATTTATTCCAATCTCTCCCTTAACCTGTCCTCCCACAATAGTGTTTGCTTCTGATTATCCCTTTCCCCAATTTGCTGTCCCTTCTATTATCTTCCCTCTCCTATCCCCTTCCCCCTTGCCTTCCTGCAGGGTAAAATAGATTTCCATATCCAATTGAATGTGTGTTATTCCTTCCTTAAGCCAAATCCCATAAGAGTAAGGCTCAATTTCCTTTCATCTCCCCCCTCTTCCCCTCCATTGTAGAAGTTTTTTCTTCCCTCTTGCATGTAAGATGATTTGCTATATTCCACCTCTCCCTTTCTCTTACTTCTAGTACATTCCATTCAACAGTGAATTTTATTTTTTTTAGGTATTTTCCTTTCATATTCAGCTCACCCTGTGCCCTCTGTCTATGCATACATTTATGTATATATATGTATATATACATATATACACACATATATACATATACATGTATATACATGCATACATATATACATACACACATAAACTCATGTACATATACATACCTACACATATATAATATACACATACACACCTACATATCTATATTCCCTCTAAATACCCTACTACTGAAAAAGGTCTCTTGAGTTACAAATAACATTTTTCCATGTAGGAATATAAACAGTTCAACTTTAACGAGTTCCTTAAGGTTTCTCTTTCCTGTTGACCTTTTCTTGTTTCTCTTGATTCTTGTATTTGAAAGTCAAATTTTCCATTCATCTCTGGTCTTTTCAACAAGAATGCTTGGAAGTCTCTATTTCACTGAAATTCCATTTTTTCTCCTGATGTATTATACTCAGTTTTGCTGGGTAGGTGATTCTTGATTTCCTTTGACCTCTGGAGATCCAAGTCCTTCGATCCCTTAGTATAGAAACTGCTAAATCCTGTGTTATTTTCTCCTTGACCTGGGAACTCTGGAATTTGGCTACAGTATTCCCAGGAGTTTTCCTTTTGGGGATCTCTTTCAGGAGGTGATTGGTGAATTCCTTCCATTTCTATTTTACCCTCTGGTTCTAGAATATCAGAGCAGTTTTCCTTAACAATTTCTTGGAAGATGATGTCTAGGCTCTTTTTTTGATAATGATTTTCAGGTAGATCAACAATTTTTAAATGATCTCTCCTGGATCTATTTTCCAGGTCAGTTGTTTTTTCAATGCGATATTTCACATTATCTTCTATTTTTTCATTCTTTTGGTTTTGTTTTATAATTTCTTGGTTTCTCATAAAGTTACTAGCTTCCATCTGCTCCATTCTAACTTTTAAAGAACTATTTTCTTTGTTGAGCTTTTGAACCTTCACTTCCATTTGGCCCATTCTGCTTTTTAAAGCATTCTTCTCCTCATTGGCTTGTTGGATCTCTTTTGCCATTTGAGTTAGTCTATTTTAAAGGTGTTATTTTCTTCACTATTTTGGGGTCTCCTTTAGCAAGCTGTTGACTCACTTTTCATGATTATCTTATATTGCTCTCATTTCTCTTCCCAATTTTTCCTCCACCTCTCTTACTTAATTTTCAATATCTTTTTTGAGTTCTTCCATGGCCTGAGATCACTGCATATTTTTTATACAGATTTTGGATGTAGAAGCCTTGACTTTTATGTCTTCCACTGATGGTATGCTTTGTTCTTCCTCATCTGAAAGGATGGAAGAAAATACCTTTTTACCAAGAAAGTAACCTTCTAGAGTCTTATTTTTTCCCCTTTTTTGGACATTTTCCCAGCCAGTTATTTGACTTTTGAGTCCTTTGTCAAGTGGAGGGACCTATAAGTTCTCAGTTCCTCCAAGGTGGCATAGTCAAGGGAGAGGACTTTGCTCCTCTCCTGGCCTACACTCTGGTCTGGAAGCAACAACAAACACTCTTTTCTGCCCAGGATCTGTGAGTAGGATTCCCTTTCCAGAGCCTCCACCACCTCCACCACATCAGCTTTCCTCCTCACCCCAGGACTGCCACTCAGAACTGAGACCCAGATCAGCCCTTTGATTCCCCCAGGGTCTTTAGGCCAAAGGTTCCAAAAGTGGGTACTCCTGCTGCAGGTGGCACTACTGCCCTGGGGCTGGGCCTGGGACCTCTCTCCCCTCTCACCCAGGTGGAAGAGCTTTCTCACTAACCTTTGAAGCTGTCTTTGGTGTTTGTGGGTTGAGAAATCTGGGAAGCGCAGCTGCTACTCGTGATTCTGCACCCTGAAGCCTGCTCCAGTCCTATCCATCCCCTACTGCCAAGATTGAATTGCACTCTGCTCTGAGCCCAGGTGTGATAGACCTTTCCTGTGAGTCTTCCAGGCTGTCTTGGGCTGGAAATCTCTTTCACAAAACTGTCTTTTTGTGACTTCTGCTGCTCTAGAATTTGTTGAGTCATTTTTTGCAGGTATTTTATGGGCTATGGGGGCAGAGCTAGAGTAGGTTCATCTTTCTACCCTGCCATCCTGGCTCTGTCCCTATATGGATATTCTTAAAAGCATGATTTTACACTAAAGAATCTTTATATGTATAAAGCTCAGAATTGAAAAGGGAAAAACCATGGAATAACATTAAAATTTTGCTTAATTACCAGTATGTTTCTAAAGCAACATCATTTGTCCAAATGCAATTTGAATCAACCAGAAGCCAAAGTCCTTGAAATTCAGGAATTTTTTTTAAATGTAGAAAACATATGTTCCTATTCTTTTTCTTCAACGTCCTTTTCCACAGACACTTAACATACAGCTTTATATAATGGTTACCTCAAGTATGCACATAAGAATCTTTAGAGTTTATAGAACATCAGGATGGGGAGTTGCTAACACTTGTAAGATAGAATATAAATTAATAATAACTATTGGAAAAGTGTTTAAAGATTAAAAGAATAGAGTTCAACTAAAACTAAGTAGGAAAAGATAGAAAAACAAATTCCTTTCAAAAGAACTGTAGAATGTATAGAATATCTAGAAGTCTACCTACCAAGACACATACAGGAATTATAGGAATATAATATAAAACATTCTTTATGGAAATAAAGACAGACTAAAATAACTGGAGAGATAGTAATTGCTCATGGTTGGGCTCTGCTAAAATAATAACAATAGTAGCTAAATGAATTAACAGATTCAATGTCATCAAAATAATAAGCCACTAAAAGATTACTTCATTGAGACAGAAAAATCATAACAAAATTCATGTGGAGGAACAAAAGTTAAGAAAGCAAATAAAATAATGTGGAAAAAAGGATTGGAAATAAGAGTACCATATCTCAAACTGTACTACAAAAGGGTAATCATCAAAACGATGTGGTACTGATTTTAAAAAACAGAAAAACTAATCACTGGAACATACTATTCATGTAAGACCTTGAAGCAATTGAACAAAATAGAAAAACCTTTCATAAACCCAAGGACTGTAACATCTAGGGTAGGGATTCACTACTCCGCAAAAATTGATGGGAAAACTAGAAAGCAGTCAGGCAAAAATTGGGTTAAAATCAACAATTCACACCATATGCCCAAAATAAGCTCCATATGGTATTCTAGATATAAAAGGGCATATCCTAAGTTAGAAAGAAAAGGTCATTCATAATTTCTGCTAGGGGAAGAATTATTTGCCAAACAAGATAAAATGAAATAAAATGGGCAATTTTGTTTACATAAATTTGAAAAGTTTTTATCCAAACAAATGCAATGCAGTTAGAAGGGAAACAGTTCATTGGAAAAGAAATCCTTGAGGCAAATTGCTCTTTTGATAAAGGTCTGATACTCAAATGGATCTAGGATCTCACAGATTTGAGAGTTTTCTCCAATGATACAGATCACAACCCATCCATGCCTGCCCATCCTGTGTGACTGTTTTCTGTATTGTCCCAAAAGTTTGACCTAGAGGTCTACCCAATGATTTGGAATCCTTTCTCACTTTTCCTCAGTATGTTGAGGGTATTAGTGAAGCACTCTTTCACCTTTTGCTCTTGTCACATGACCAACGCATGTCCTCTTTGTCATTAAATAATTTGCTAACTTTCTTTACTCCTTTGACGTTGAAGTTTCTCATTGGTTATATGTTGTAGTCTGCTCACATGTATCATGAGCCTTTCCATTCCCTTCTCTATGAGGCCCATCTTTAGTTATTTAATAGTGGTGGTGTTCCAGTTCTGAATTGTTGGTAAGAGTTGTGAATTGATATAACCATTCTGAAAAGCAATTTGGAACTATATCCAGAAAATCACAAAACTATGCATATTCTTTTAAGTAGTAATATTGTAAGCAAGTATATACTCTAAAGAGATGAAAGAAAGAGAAGACCCATTTATGCACAAATACTTATAACAGCAATTTTTCTTATAACAACAAACTGAAAACAGTGCCCACCAACTAGAGAATAGATGAACAAATTTTGGTATATGAATGTAATGGAATTTTATCAGAAAGGATGAAATGGAGAAATTGGAGTAGAAACAGAACAATTTAAAAATTACAGCATTTTAAAGGAAAACAACTGTGAAAAACTTGAGAATTACGATCAATGTAATAACTAATCATGTCTCCAGAAGACTGAGATAAACCTGGACTAGGGGTACAGAAAGAGATATAAATTTTCAGACATGGTCCATGCATGGATTAATTTGGCTTGATTATAAATTAAGTTTTGCTTGATTTGTTATAAAGGAGAGCTTTGGGGGGGGGTGTATTATGGGGTGGAAAGTAATGATAGTGATAAAAAAAAGAAAAAGAAAGGAATGTCAGCTAAAATGCATAGTAGAGAGCAGAAGGAAACTCAGAAGATAAGTAGAATAGTGTTAGAACTATTATTTTAAATATAATATAAGCTTAAATAATTCAAGTTGTACCTAATAGAAATTCAGGGTATTATATTCAATCCTCTTTTTTTGTTGTACTTTGTTTAATGAAATGTTAATGCTTATTGATGTTTGTCAAGTTCATAATAATAAAAATTAAAAGAATAACAAAGTTTAATAGCTATAACAGAGAGAGGAAAAATAAAATGTATAAATAGATATGGACAAGATGATAAAATAGAAAAAGGGTGCTGTGCTTGGTAAAGCAGAAAAAAGTGTGCATCAGCAGTTGTGGGTCCTAATGCCAGCTCTCCATCCAAGTATTATTAGGATAGTTGAAGACAGAGATCACTTTGTTATCTCTAGACTTCATTTTATAAAGTAAGGGGAATAGGTAATCTCCAAGATTGCATTCAGTCTAAAATTATGTGCCATGTGAAATATGGGACAGATAACCACAGACAGAAAAAAAGTCAAAAATAATCCAAGCATGCAAAACTTTTTAAAAGCATTCCTGAGTAGCGTTTCAGTATGTAGGAATTGTAAAATATTCTCTGTCAAATTTGGCCTTATCCATAAGTAGAATGGAGAGTACTTTATATGGTAATTGAAAGCCTTATCTGTCCCCCAAGATCTCCCATATTGGTGTGTGAGAGCTACTTACCCTGCTCTGTAGTCTGGAACTGAAATCATAGAACCATTTCTTAAGATAAATAACAAAGGTAGGGATACTGCCTCCCAAAGAACTTTGGTAAAATGCATATATGTTGCCTGGAAGATGAAATAAAGCACTTGTAGTAACACAATTGATATGGATTTTTGTTTGAGATTAGCTAACTGAAGGACAAAGAAATCTTTTTTTTTATATATGTATAATTTTTTTTAATTAATTAATTAATTTATTTAACTTTTTACATTCATTTTCACAAAATTTTGGGTTCCAAATTTTCTCCCCTTTTCTCCCCTCCCCCCACCCCAATACCCCAAGCAATCTAATTTTCCCTATCTCCAATCTGCCCTCTCTTCTGTCATCCCTCCCTTCTCTTGTCTCTATCTTCTCTTTTCTCCTGTAGGGCCAGATGACTTTCTATTCCTCATTAACTATATGTCTTCTTTCCTAGTAGCAACAACAATACTAAACAGTTGTTCCTAAAACTTTGGGTTCCAAAATCTCCCCATCCCTCCCTCCCCACCCATTCCCTTTGGGAAGGCAGGCAATTCAATATAGGCCATATCTGTGTAATTTTGCAAATGACTTCTCTGATAGTCGTGTTGTGTAAGATTAACTGAATTACCCTCCATCCTACCCTGCCCCTCATTGTTTCTATTCTATCTTTTGATCCTGTCCCTCCCCAAGTGTTGACTTCAAATTGCTCCCTCCTCCTTTTGCCCTCCCTTCCATCATCCCCCCCCTTGCTTATCTCCTTCTCCCCACTTTCCTATACTGTCAGGTTTTCATACCAAAATGAGTGTGCATTTTATTCCTTCCTTTAGTCAAATGTGATGAGGGTAAACTTCTTGTTTTTTTTTTTTTTTCCCTCAGCTCTCCTCTTTTTCCCTCCACTAAAAAGTCTCCTACTTGCCTCTTAAATGACATATAATTACCCCATTCCATTTCACCCTCTTTCCTCCCACTACATTTCTCTCACCATTTACCTTAATTTCTTTTAAGATATGGTCCAATCCTATTCAATTCACTCTGTGCTCACTGTCTCTGTATGTGTGTGCATGTGTGTATGTGTGTGTTCATGCATGCGTGTACATGTGTGTATGTGTTCCCACCAACTACCCCGATACTGAAAAGTTTTAAGAGTTACAAATATTGTCTTTCCATGTAGGAATGTAAACAGTTCACTTCTGGTAAGTCCCTTAAGACTTCTCTTTGCTGTTTACTTTTTCATGCTTCTTCTCATTCTTGTGTTTGAAAGTCAAATTTTCTTTTCAGCTCTGGTCTTTTCATCAAGAATGATTGAAAGTCCTATATTTTCCCCTGAAGTATTATACTCAGTTTAGCTGGGTAGGTGATTCTTGGTTTGAGTCCTAGTTCCTTGGACTTCTGGAATATCCTATTCCACGCCCTTCGATCCCTTAATGTAGAAGCTGCTAGATCTTGAGTTATCTTGATTTTATTTCCACAATACTGAAATTGTTTCTTTCTAGCTGCTTGTAATATTTTCTCTTGACCTGGGAGTTCTGGAATTTGGCCACAATGTTCCTAGGAGTTTCTCTTTTTGGATCTCTTTCAGGTGGTGATCGATGGATTCTTTCAATGCTTATTTTGCCCTCTGGTTGTAGAATGTCACGGCAGTTTTCCTTGATAATTTCATGAAAGATGATATCTAGGCTCTTTTTTTGATCATGACTTTCAGGTAGTCCCATAATTTTTAAATTGTCTCTCCTGGATCTATTCTCCAGGTCAGTTGTTTTTCCCATGAGATATTTCACATTCTCTTCCATTTTTTCATTCTTTTGGTTTTGTTTGGTGATTTCTTGGTTTCTCGTAAAGTCATTAGACTCCATCTGTTCCATTCTAATTTTGAGAGAGCTATTAAATTCAGTGAGCTTTTGAACCTCTTTTTCCATTTGGCTCATTCTGCTTTTGAAAGCATTCTTCTCCTCATTGGCTTTTTGAACCTCTTTTGCCAATTGAGTGAGCCTATTCTTCAAGGTGTTATTTTCTTCAGCATTTTTTTGGGTCTCCTTTACCAAGGTATTGACCCGTTTTTCATATTTTTCTTGCATCTCTCTCATTTCTCTTCCCAGTTTTTCCTCCACCTGTCCAACTTGCCTTTCAAAATGCTTTCTGAGCTCCTCCAAAGCCTGAGCCCACCCGACATCCCCCTGGGATGTCTGGGGTACTGAGGCCCCACCCTCCCCGTCTTTCCCTGATGGCAAGAATATGTCCCCCTCCTTGTCAGATCCGACAGTCGGGATCATTTGCATTTGTTGGAAAAAACTCTCTATAGTCTTATTTTTTTTCCTTTTTCTGGGCATTTTCCCAGCCAGTTACTTGACTTCTGAGATTCCTGTCCACCCCCGCCTAGATCCGCCCAGCTAGTGCTTGGGGTCTGAGATTCAAATGTGCTCTCCACGCTAATCAATGTGACCTTTAGTTCTGGTGCTGGGGTGGGGGCAGGGCCGCCTCCCAGGCTCAGCTCCCTCAGGGGCTTTATGCAGAGGCCTTCAGTAGTGGAGCAGGGTGGGGCAGGGCCGTCTCCCAGGCTCAGCTCCCTCAGGTTTTTTATGCAGAGACTTTCAGTAATGAAGATCCTGCCTGCTGCTGGGGGAGTCCTGGGCCACAGCCACCGCTGCCTCCACCACCATCCCTGCCTCTGCCTCCGCCGCCGCCCCCACCTCTGCCGCTGCCCCCGCCTCTGCTGCCACCGCTCCCTCCTGAGGGGGCCCGAGTCACGGAGACATTCCACTCCCCTCCTCCAGCCCAGCGTCTCTCTCTCACTGACCTGTAGCTTCTGTGGGCAGAGGGACTTTCCCGGCTGCCGGAGCTTCCGTCCCTGAAGCCTGCTTGGGTCAGCTTCTCTGGGGCGCGGCCAGGGCAGCGCTGGGGTGGGGTCCGCTTTCTGGAGTGCGAGGGACCCTGGGGACGGCTCTCCAGGGCTCTCTGGAACGGAAATCTCTTCCACTCCATTTCTGTACACCTTTAAGTGGTCCAGAAGTTATGGGGGTCCCTTTTTACATTAATTCTATGGGCTATGGTTTTGGAGCTTGTAAACCTGCGTCCTTCTACTCCGCCATCTTGGCTCCGCCCAGGACAAAGAAATCTTAAGTCTGGGGGAATGATACCAGGTGAAAGTTAAAAAACACAGAATACTATAGAGGAAAGACATGTTTGAATCAGAGGAACTTGGTTCAAATTTTGACTGTCGAAGTTAATTTCCATATAAAATTTCCCCATCAATAAAATGAAATGGCTGAACTAGAATCAGGAGTCAGCAAACTATGCCCCATGAGCCAAATCTGGTTTGTTGCCTGTTTTAGTATGAACTATAAATTATGAATAACTTTTACATTTTAAAATAAAGTTTAACTGAAACATAGCCACACTCATTCATTTTGTATTATCTACAGATGCTCGTTCAGAGTTGAATAATTGTGACAGAAACTAAATGTGGCATGCTCATTGCTTCATGATGCCATTGTGTGCACTACAAATTGTACTAACATTGTTATAATTTGAAAGCATTTTGAATACATTTATTCTGCCACATTTTTTTTTTATTAACAGTGCATACCCATCATGTCAAAACAAGAAAAAAAAAAACAAAAAATCATTACTATATTTTGGACAGAATAACAAGATTGAAATTTTTCTGAACAAGAACTACCCTCAACCACTATTATTAAACACTGAATGGCTTTGAAAATTAGCTTTAGCTGAAGACTTGATAATGTTTCTTAATGAATTCAATCAAAAATTACAAGACAAAATAGTATTTACATACAAAACTTACAATACAGTTAAATCAATTTAATGACAAGTAGTGTTGTTTGATTCACAAGTAATGTCAAGTTGTTTTTATACACTTTCTGTGCTGTCAAAAGTTAAAACAAGAAGATCTCTATTCCCACACAAATTTTTAGCAGATATATGTATATGTGTGTGTATGTATATATATATATATATATATATATATATATATATATATATATATATTCTGAGCTCAAACTACAGTTCCACCAGCATTTTTTCAGATGTTAATGCAAATGCAAAATACATTTCCATATTTCAAAATCCATTTACCTGTGCAATTCAGGACGTTTTACCTAATTTTCAATTTCAAGTGATTATCTGCAGTGCTGTGACATACAAAAAAAGCAAATATCAAGATAAGAATCTACTAGGATTTTATAAATGCCTTCTAAGCAATGAATATGCTTAATTAAAATCATAAGATAACATGCTGGTATCAGTATTTGACAGTACCTATCTGCACAAAAAGACATTTCCAAAGGTGAAATGTATAAAATTTTATTACACATCTACAGTAATAAATAAACATTTTAATCAATTTTGATGATAGGAAACACTAATTTTTAACCTTAATTAACGCAAATGCAATTCCCACAAAGGAATTCCATGTTTCATTGGCATACTTGTATTGCAAAAATAAATATGCTCAATTATTATTAGATTTTGAATTTTGTGAGTAAAAAATTTGAGAAAATTTTTTTCTCTTGCTATATAAGTACATACATAATGTGTTTGATTTTTGCCTTTTGATCCACAAAGCTTAAATATTTACTATTTGACCTTTTACAGAAAAAGCTGATCTCTAGACTAGATGATCTCCTAGGTCTTTTCCAGCTCCATAAATTTACATTTACACCTATGGTAACTACTTCGCATAAAGGTGACCCGAGCATATTATTAAAATAGATATATAGCCTGAGTGTTCTAGAACAGAATTATGGCAGAGATGATGAGTAGTTCTTTCAGTTTCTAAAAGCTCATGTTTAAGATTCAGTGTTTGGGACATTTCTGAAACAGAGCAAGACAGATACATTTGCCAGGGAAGGAGAACTTGTAACATCATAAGGCCCTGCATGTTGAGTGAGGGATGACAGTGGTGAGCATATAGATGCCAGGGGAACAGGAGACTTAGGGTGATGATAGAGCACTCAGAACTAGGCATTATAGTATAGGAGTGGAAAAGGAAAGAACAAGAAGGGATATGGCAAGTAAACTACAACTTAATTTTGCCTAGGATTGTCCTTGCTACATGTGAATTGATACTAAAATTGTTATTTTAATAAACACTGATTAAAACCTTTACCAGGGGGTACTTTTGTTTGTTTAGTCATTTTCAGTCATGTCCTACTCTTTGTGGCTCTTTTGGGGGTTTTCTTGACAAAGAAATGGTTTGCCATTTCCTTCTCCAGCTCATTTTACAGATGAGAAAATTGAGGGAAAGGGGATTAAGCGATTTTTCCAGCTAGCAAGTGTGTGAAGTCAAATTCGAACTCAGATCTACCTGAATCTAGGCCCAGTGCTTTATCTACTGTGCCACCTAGCTGTACTAGGGTGCTACATCTAGCAAATTTTAGAGGGATGTGGAAATATGACATCATCAGCTGGTTACATCCCTTGCATTTGCAGATTGGGTCACATGAGGATGATTTCATCAGTTTCAAAAGACTCTGGATCTGCATTCCTAAAGCTACAGTTCTCAAACAATAAGCTCAAAGCAAAGGTATTTCCTCAAATGACTTAGTAAGGTTAAAAATCTATAAATTATTTCCCACTCCTCCTTAATATGAACAGATAGCATATTTATCAGGGTTCTTACCTCACTCCAGTAACAAGGATTGGGATTTGATCAACCCAACTCCCTTGACAATTTACTGGTGACTTAAAGGCATTAAAACTCCTACCATGTGGAGCTGTGAGGGGATCTAACCATTCTGGGGAGGAATTTTGAATTATACCCAAAGATGTGCATATCTTTTGATCCAGCAACACATGCTTGTAGGGCTGTATCCCAAAGAGATCATAAAAATGGGAAAAGGTCCCACATGGACAAAAATATTTATAGCAGCTCTCTCTGTGTCCAAGAACTGGAAATCGAAGGATACCCATCAATTGGGGAATGGCTGAACAAGTTGGGGTATACGAATGTAGTGGAATACTATTGTGCTATAAGAAACGATGAACAGGCGAACTTCAAAGAGGCCTGGAAGGACTTGTATGAATTGATGCTTAGTGAAATGAGCGGAACTAGGAGAACACTGTACACAGTAAAAGCCACAGTGTGCAAGGACTGTTTCTGTAGACTTAGCCCTTCACAGAAAGGAAAGGACCTAAAACATTACCAAAGGACTCTTGAGGCAAAATCCCATCCATATCCAGAGAAAGAACTATGGAATCGAAACGCAGAGTGAAGCAGACTATTTTCTTGTGTTATGTTTTGTTTGGTTTTTTTCTCATGGCTTCTCCCATTCATTTTAATTCTTCTAAGCAACATGACTAATGTGAAAATGTGTTTAATAAGAATGCACGTGTAGAACTCATATAAGATTGCATGCCCTCTTGGGGAGGGAGAAGAGAGGGAAGAAGAGAAAATTTAAGACTTATGGAAGTGATTGTTGAAAACAAATAAATTAATTGGATAATAATTTTAAAAACTACCATGTGGAGGTGGGGCCGCTTCAACTGAGAGAGGTGATATCAATCAAGGCTTGAGTTACCAGCCAGGTAATTAGATTAGAAGTAATGAGCTTAATCTGGGAGGGAGACACTTTGGCAAGGAGAACATCAAAGAGTACAGAGGGAAAAGAGAAGAAGACCCAGGACAGAACCCTGAGAGACAACTAGGGTAAGCGGGAGTGATGTGGAAGACTAGCCAGCAAAGGAAACAGAAGAGGGACCAGGTAGGATGAGAATCAGGGGAGAGCGCTGTCCTAAAATTTTAGGGAGAAGAGAGTATCAAAGAAAAAAGAGTAATAAATAGTGTCAGAAGTTGCAGAAAGGTCAAGAAGAATGAGGATTGAGGAACGGTCATTGGATCTGACAGCTAAGAGATCGTCAGTAACTTTAAGTTTTGATGGAATGATAAGATTGGAAACCAGACTGCGAAGGATTAAGCAGAGAGTAAGAGAGGAGAAAGTAGAAGCACCAACTGTGGATGGCCTCTCAGGGAGTTTAGCTACCAAGGGCAAAAGAAACACAGGATGATAGTTAGCAGGGACCTATTAGAGGGTTGTTTTTTGGGTTTTGGGGATGGAGGAGGATAGATATGGGCATGTTTGTAAATAGTAGAGAACGAGAGACTGAAAATGATTAAAAGAGTAATGATGACAGAGGGAAAATGTGTTGGAGGAAATGAGATGGAAAAGGATGGCTGAACAAGTAGAGAGGTGAGCCCTGGCCACTTCATCATGTGAGACAGGGGTGAAGGAGAAAGAGGAGAGTGTGGCAAAAAGCATCTGAATGACATGAAATGACAAAGGGAGAAGAGGGAGTTTGGGGAAAATTACCTCAATTTTTTTAATAAAATGTGAGGGAAGGATCTTAGCTGAGAGGGTGGAGGGAGGAGGAGCCATGGAAAGTTTGAGGAGGGAAGAAAATGTTGGAAGAGTTGCTGTGGAGAGTGGGAAAGTGAATTGATAAGGGTGGTATAGCAAGACTGACTAGCAGAAGTAGTTGAGGTTGTATAACATAAATGATTGATTGAAAAGATACATTTTTTAAAAGATTCTAGATTCCTTTATCTTAATCAACAGTGCTTTCCTACCAGTTTCCATTTTAAAATTAGAATGAAAAACACATTTTTAAAGAAAGCATACTTTAACTTAATCATAAACTAGGATCTGCTTTTGCATAAAGGCAGACCTAGCAAACTCTTAAAAAACATAGAAGCTGGGTATGCTGTTGTAGAATTATATGACAGATGACGTGCGAATGGTTCTAACAGTTTCTGAAATCTCATATAAACTTCTTTGGAATAAATCTGAAGCAATGCAAGGGAGATATACTGCTAAGGACAGTGGTGTTCCTATCTTTCCTTGGATTAAACAAAAGGTGTGTCAATATAGGAGTGTTGCTGTGTACTTTTAATGATTAATGATAAAATGTAAACTTATTGAATCTGAACTACTTGACTCTCAAGAAATTGATTTGCATAGGAAATTAACAACTACATGAGAATTTAAAATAATCATGGCAACTTTTTATTTTTAACTTTTAATCAGGGAAAAGTATATGAGTTTATGAGATATTCTATCAGGTGGTAAACTTCTCTTTCACTTAATTCATATAGTGAAAAGCACAAATACAGGTACAAAGTCACTTTTATCTATACAAACCCACATTCACATAGTCACATAAATACTAAGTATATTCATTGCTAGGTTCCTGGATTATTATGCATTTGCCTGCACTATTTACTGTCTTTTAACTATCCTTGATGGCTTAAACCAAAAGTAAGGAAATTGAATCCAAAAGGTATAAATTTAATGGGTATATAGAATAGAACTTAAATGAGAATGAGAGAAGCAATATTCATTATAGCTTTAGAGTAAGAATTATGAGCAAGTCAAGTAATAAGTCACTGAGGTCTCTACTTACTTTACCCTTTTCAGAATACTTAACAGTTCTCCTAAAAGCATGACAGATAGGTGGTCAGTAAAAGGGACATTGAAAATGTTTCAGAATACTGTACAATAAAATGGAGCTGAGAACTAGAATATCAATATGGAATCATTTTAAAATTTCTTACATCTTAATGAGTCCATGAGAAAATGTCTTTACTAGAGCCAGTAGGAAATAAGCAGTGCCTGGAAGGTAGCTTAAAAGTAAAATTTTGTGGATGTTCAGTTGTGTCCAACTCTTCATGAATCCTTGTGGGGTTTTCTTGGCAAAGATACTGGAGTGGTTTGCCATTTCCTTCTCTAGTGAATTAAAGCAAACAGAGGTTAAGTAACTTACCAAGAATCACTCAGCTAGTGAGTGTCTGAGGTTCAACTTGAACTCAAGTCTTCCTAATTCCAAGCCCAGTGCTATAAGCACTTTAAATAAGTGCTCATTTTACCTAGCTGTCTAAAAGTAAAATAGGCAATTTCAATTAGTAAAATATAAATAGCAAGCAAACCCTTGGTTAGCACCAGTCTAACTAGAGAGTAGAAATTCAAGCATGGGGTTCAGTCTGATCCAAAGTATGCTTCCTACTACCCCTTCCCTCTCCATTAGGGAGATCACAGATAAGTTTGCTCTCTCTTCTTTTTTTCCTACTGTCTTTCATAGACCTCAGTTCAATGATTTCTACTTCAGCCAATCTCTTTCATATATGTGTACGTATACATATATACGATTTTATATATATATATATATACATAGAGATGTGTGTGTGTGTGTGTGTGTATGCACAGCTTTTAAAATTCTTTTCCTCCTCTTCCTTTATTTTGCCCAGGTTCTTCAAGAAAATCTCTACCTCCTGTATTTTTCATTACATTTTGAGTGCAAAAATTACTCTAATTCTGACATAAGGATAATGCCAATGACACACTTATATTAAAGGCAAAGAAGGCTATATTCTTTGAAATGAAATTAGAATTAAAAAAAGAACCAGTATTTTCTATCACTAAAGCTCTAGGAAGTGCCCAGAGTTCCTTTCAGAACTTTCACAGAAGTGTCTAGCTCCCTCCTAACTGTCCTCAAATTAAAGCTGCTTTTCTTTAAACATCAACATTTAACATAAATTGTTTTATAAATGATGTATGTCTTAATTATTATATTCTTGGACTTTTAAAAATGTTATGAGCATTGAAATAGTACTGGACTTTTAAAAAGTATTCATCATTGAAAATGTGCAGTAATTTTTTTTTATGTTATGGGTTAAATAGTATCAGCTCCAAATTTTATTGGATAGTTGAAGAACCTGACAACTTGTGAAAATGTTTCCATGGCAAAATGTATTTTGAATTACAGATAGTTAATTCAAACATCAAGAAACAACTTCCAAATATATCTTTCATTATAGTCTGAGATTTTTACCTAGAAATTTAACAAAAGGACACCTTTCTCAAATGTTTACCATGGGATCTAGTATTTTGAGTTAGGTCAAAAATAGAACTTAAGGATAGCTACCTATATCCTAGTGAAGTCAAAATTCTATTGTTTATTTTATTTTATATTATTTATATTTTTATTCTATTATTTTATATTAATTTTTTTATTTTATTTATATTATTATTCTAATAGTTGTTATTACAACTATTCTAGTTGTAATAAGTACCAAAAATAGATCCATGTATCTTCTATTTTGCTGTTTCATTCTAAACTGTGATTATTAGCTATAGAAAAGAACCGATTTTTTTACATTAGTAGATTTATATTTTTCCTGATATGATGAATAAAATAACATAATCTTAAAAGTACTCTATATGAAATTACACTGCCATCTGGAGCTCAGAGACAGGTATGACTAAGGTTCTATCTTATTCTCTTCTTTAATAAGAAACCTATGATAAGTTAAGTAGCAAAGTAATGCTTTTCTTTAGTGGGTTTTCCTTCCATCTCCTTTTCTGAGCTTAATCTTTCATTTCGAAGTTTTTCTCCTCTGCCTGTAAAATACTCAGAGCCCTTATGCCCTCTGGATGTCTAAAGTTCCCTAACCAGCTCTGATCTGTTTTCCTCTAAATACTCCTCCTTTCCTCTTAATTTCTCATAACTTTTTGGATCTTTCCTTTGCCTTTATGGTCTTAGGATCATAAGATCATAGACCCAGAATTGGAGGGGACCTCAGAGGCTATCCAGAAGAAACTGAGGCCCAGAAAGTTTAAGTGACTTGCCCATTACACAGGTAATAACCATTCTATTATTTGAATATATGTTTGTCTCTGCAGAGACTATGTCTAATTTCATTTTTGTAAGCTAGTACAGCTTGTGCAAAAAAAAAAGGGTATTTAATGTCTGTTACGTCAAAAAAATTTAATTGAATAATGTCATTGATGCAATCAATAACCACCTTCTATCATTTTTGACCTTATGTAAACATGACTCCTTCCTTTCTGTTTCCTACTCATCTACCACTTTTCTGGCTTTCTTCTTTTTCTTTCTCCTTCATGCCTTGAGCTTATTAGAAAAACTCAGTGGTACTGCTTAGTTCTACAGGTGGCATCAAAGATGAACTTGTTGAGCATTGACTGAAAAACAGGAGAAAAATTTGCTATTCTGAAGTATATTTCATCTTCTGTACAAAGCTATAACAAGAGATATTCTGGAACCAGCTCCTAACAAGCTTGAAGTTGTTAGTTTTCAGTGTGAGCCTTCCCATCGCAGCAGTATATGCTACAAGGCAGGGCTTGATTTATTGCTTTGTTGATTGTTTAGACTTACAGTGATGGAGAAATGTTACTAACGCAGATTAAATTGTAAAGTGCGCAGTGCTCAGAAAGCTGGTTGTTAAACATTCACCAATATAACCCTGCCTATAACCTAGGTCTACCTCTCCTTAAAATAGAATAACATAATCAGAACTGAGAGCAAGATGAAAGAGATGGAGAGACTTGACATGCTCCATCATTCCCTGATCGAATTAATCATTCTTAGTCTTAAATAGGGACTTGAACCAAACTCTGCACCAAAACCTGGAACAGCTTGGTTTGCTGATTCATAAACTAAAATGGATTCAGATGTCATTTTTGCATCTATCCAAATCTGTTTCTTCCTTTGTAAATTTAAGGAGTTGGACTAATTTCTGAGATCCCTTTCAAAGTTAAAACTCTTATTTAAAAATTAACAAATTGAGCACATATTATTTGCAATACATTGTATAAGGTTTTATGAGAGATACAAGTAAGCTGTAGAAAAGAAATCTGCCCTCTAGGAACTTGGATTCTAGTTAAGAAGACAAGACACAAATGAAGAGATAAATAATACCATAACAGAGTAAATAATTAAATAGTAGTGACTAGGCAAAGCTTCATATAAGCTAGCTCTTAAATATTTTAGATAGGAAAAGAGGAAGAATGAACTGAACCAAAGATCTGTCATGCACAAAAAAAATCTAGTAAATCAGTTTCATATACATACATACATACACACACACACACAAATACACACACACACACTGAATTTAATGGTCTAATTCTATTATATTCCCAGCATCCTCTACTTCTCTTTCTGCCATAATCACTGAAGTATTTTTCTTCATTTAATGGATTCTCATGTCCAGAGAATTCATCACCAAGTGACCAACCCATTGATAAGCCTCTCTTAACAAAGGCATGCTGGTTCTCAAAACGCATGTCATCAACATTTATATGTTGATAGGCATACATGACGCTGGAAAGCAATCAATATGAAAAGGATGCCACTCAGGAAGTATCATAAGGTTGGGTTCTCTGGGCAAATAGTTCCTCAGTTGGTACTCAGTTTACCTCTTTCCAGAGGTAGTTATCTTTGGATTAGTCAAGTGCTACACAAATCAGTGACCACTGGTTTTAAACAATTTGCCTATACTGTTGTGGACCTGAGTTTCTTAGAGTTCTTCCGTAAGCTGTGGCAACACCTAGTTGGTCCTTTCAAGCAATGAACTTGGTTTATTTGCTAACATAGTTCTTGTTAAACTTATGGAATATTCTTAGTAAAAGGATAATATTGGTCAGTCCAGTGAATGTACTTCTGATGAAATGCTCTAAATAAAAGGAAGGGGTTTATGGTGGGAGAATGCCTGGCTGGGAACTCCCCATTTATCAAGCTGAATATTTGAGTATTTGAATGTTGCAAGCAAAGCAACAATAGAATATGCAATAAGGATTGAATATATTGTATATCTGTCTAATTTATTTACCCAATACATTGAACTAAACTAGAACACCTCATTAACATTTATTATTGAAACTAGAAGGCAAAAATAAATAGATATGAAATGAAAAATCTAATCTAAGATGTACATATTAATCATCTTCATCAATGATGACAGTGAATCTGCCACATTTGATTTCTATCGCATCAGTTCCTGATAACTACGGAAAGAAATATCAATGGCACTTAATAAAACAAAATAGGGAAGAATGTTTGTAACTGATCACAGGAAAAAATTTGTGTTGTAGTCCTTATGAGTTCTCAGGACCACAATTTTTATGATCTCTCAAAGAGGAAAATAATTCTAAAGAAAGATAACAAGGTGTACTTTTACCCCCCCCCAAAAAAAAAGGCATCAGCAACTTCTATCCCACATTTTTACTTATTTCTCTAAAAATTTTGATGAGAATGGTTAATGAGTATATCAAGCATTGCTTTTATGAAAAGGTGAAAAAGAAATAGACAAGGTTTTGTGGGTGATTTTAAAACATCATCAAAAACTCACTGAGAGGATGAGAATATAATATACCACTATGTTTTCTGTTTATTGATTTCAAAACAGCAATTGATTCAGGAGAACAAGAAGTTCAAAAAGCAAAATCAAACAAGACATGAAGCAGAAAAACATACTCACTTGAGCTGTTCACTAAGAATGCTGTGGGTATCCTGTGAAGAGTTCACATTAAATGGTGATTCCCTATCCATGGTGAAATTTTCCAGAATCAGATGGCATTTTTATTGTTATATTGAGTCCTAGAGAATCAGACAGCCTCCTCAGTGACATCCATGTTCACCCCCGAAAAATATTGGCCTAGCCATCTATAGTGGGAAAAAAAACCAGCAACAAAAACATATTGTCAAGATGATGGTACGCATTTAGATAAGCAACCCATTGCAATAGTCCAATATGCATATCTTGTTGTAACAGACCTATAATATGCATGCCTTGTTGTAGGTGGACAGTGAGATTAGTGCAAAATTGAAGAGGAGAAAGAAATTCAGCTGGATCATATTGGAAAACTGTTCAACACTTTCAATGATCTTGAAGTACTACAAAAGTTCATTTTAAATGATAATGATAATTGGTGATTGATAATGATATGATAATGATAAATAATTATGATAATGATAATGATAAAAATGATAATGATCATTCATAATGATGCTATATGCCTAGAAATAATATAACACTATGATCTCAAAAGAACCAAAATTCAGGTCACCCAAAGGGCTATGGAAAGAAAAGGTGGGTATAAGTATGTTGACACATACTAGCACAATTTTTATCCCTCCCTTTATTCAGTGAAAACACTTGGAGTTGCTAGTGATTCAAGCAACCCTCTCTGGAGAGTCCTCCAGAATTTTAGTCCTACCCTGAGTCCCTTCTCTCCACCTCACCCCCTAACAAGGAAAAAGAACTCAGATTGATGGTGGCCCAGAAAACCTCCCATTCTTCTGTTATGACCTACATAGTTCCCTATGATTGATTTAGGTAGTCTTTCTGCATCATGGCTCTTTGCTGTGCCAAACCTTTTTCCCCTTTATATCTCTATCATTTGTTATTTCTGACTTCATTGTACTGTGGCTCCCACCTAATACCAGTTCTTCAATATACACATGATTTCTTGGAGGTGCTAGACTACTGAAGCTTCCCCTCACGGAACTTATTGAGTGTGAGCCCTGGCTCTCTTCTGACCCCAGCCTCTCAGTTTGAATCTAGCCCTCTTTAAAGGCCAAATCCAAAGTTCTAACTTTGGTGTATAAATCTGATGTGAACTTTCTCAGCAATGTGGTATTAGCAGACAACAGGTGACCATGACAGGGCAAGTTTATACAATGTCACGAGTGTTCACTTTTTCCATGGAGTTTCCTAATATAGACAGGGGAGTAGACAGTAGAGTAAGGAGACTTATCTACTTCTCTTGAGGCATGCCTGAGCATATTTGCCACATGGATATGTTATATTTCTCTAGTAGAGTTTAAGTTTCTTGAAAGCAAAGGCTTTTTCCTTTTATATCTTTGTATCCGCTGCACTTAATACAGTGCCTTATCTTATTTACTTAATTTCTATTGAGGTGGTTGTTGTCCATAGGAGTCTGCCTGTTTTCCAGAGCTAAGGTCCAGCAACCAAGTTGGGCCCTGAGCTTGGCACAACAGTCCTTTGCACTAACCCTCTGGCAAATCATACAGTTTTTGTTTTGCTTTGATATTATACTAACTATTTAGATTTGTTGACATTTCCTAGGGACCTGACAGCTGGTACTACAGGTGACATGCTGCAGCAGAAAGTGATCAATCATATTTCCTGACACTGAGCAATCTCTGTACCTGTAACTGCAAAGTGAACTGAACTAGGTGCTTTGCTCCAGTTCTTGCCATGCTGCCTCTGGTTCTGTATTCCACTGAACAATCACAAGGCTCAACAACCCTTAAGACCTGAGCTAATAACTCAGGACCAAGAACGCCTGTATTGTCCCAAAAAATGCCAATCGTGGAAAATGTTTACTCAAGACCTGAGAATGACTGTATTGGGTCCTGCCTTTTTATGGTTTTCATGCTTAAAAACCCTCTTCTTGCCACAAGTAAGCAAGCCCTCTTTCTCAGAAGGACTTCAGTTGGCAAATCTGTTTTCCTCACTGAAATTAAACTTCTGTTTGATTCCTAACTCTCCTGTGTCTAGCCTGCTTTGTTCAGCTCTGGCCACCTACAGGTTAAAGATTGGTTCCAGTCTGGTTGATATTGATTGGTGTTAGAAGTGGGACTGGACACAGGACCGGGTCATTGGACTCACTGCAGTGGGAACAGACTCATTGCCACCAGAGATTTAATTCTGCAGAGTCCAACCCTTCCACCTAATCTGGTAAGTCCTCTACCTTTGTCCCTCCTTCAGTCCTTCAACTCTGCCTTGGATGAGCATGGGGTTCTTTAGGAGGAAAACTCCAGGGCCTCTCCTTTGACCCAGTTCAACCCAGATCCCTCTGGTAAGGATATCCTTTCTTAACTACACATTGCTCAAAGATGAGTTTTTTTAATCCAAGTGTGGGACTTTATTAAATTTCATCTTATTAGTATAGAGCAATTGTTATAGTGTGTCATTTTGATTCCTATCATCCCACATATTAGCCATCCAACCTTGCTACCTTTGGGTCATCTGGAAATTTGGTAAGCATGCATCCAAGTCACTGATAAAAAAAATTTTTGAGTCCACAGTATTAAGGACAGGTTCCTAAGAGGCTGCCAATCCAATGGCAGAATTTTATGACAGACTATAGATATAGATAAACACTCACCCATGTGCTTTTGGAAAAAGAGTGAGGATGAGAGAAAGTTCCATTTCAATATATTATCACCAGTTTTGAATACAAATAGCACTAGCTGATGTCATGTTTCACAATAACTGCATGATGAGGAACCCAAGCACCAATACTGAGCAGGGAAGTATACTAACTATTAAATAGCCAAAGTTTAGCTGTAGACAGGGAGACACATCATGCGATTCAACAAACATTTATTAATTACCTTCTAAGGCACTGGGCTGGCTACTGGGGAAGACAAAAAAAAGTTGTATAATCCCTATTCTCAAGAAGTTTAAAGTCTACTGGGGGTGGAGAGGGAAGATAACATTTTTTTTTGTATTTACATAAATAAGATTTAAAAAATAAAGCAATGTCAAGAAGTTTACAATCTACTTGTAAGAGACTGAGAATAACATTTTATGTATTTACACAAACAGGTAAATTTAAAAATAGATTAAAAATAAAAGTAATGTCAAGAAGTTTACAATCTACTTGGGATTGAATATAACATTTTGTGTATTTACTCGAACAGGTAAATTTCTTTTTAAATGGGTAAAAATAAAAGTAATTTCGGAGTTAACAACGCGGGGAAATCCGGAAAGGTCTTCGTTGTCACTGGAGCTGAACCTTGGGAGCTAGATGGAGAAGTTCCTAGAGAAGGGCACGGGAGGGAACGTCTCTGAGTTTTTCTGACATGCGGGACAGCCTGTACAAAGACGCGGAGAGCAGAAACTGAGGATTCTATACTATGCAACTTTTAACACCAATCAATGTCAAATACCCAACACGAACGGCAACATTTAGGGGAAAGCGTCCCTTGTTCTTTTTCTAAATACCATTAAAAATAAGGTTGGTTTCTCTCTATCACGAACGGGTGTAGTTATGCAGAGAGGTCTTGTTCAAAGTCCTTTCCAGTCCGATGATTTATTGACTTTCAACGCGATACACAATGACACCGCTTCGGCGGCAAAAAATCTCTTAGACGTTCCTTTCAAGGTCCCAAGAGGGACCATATCCGGAAAAGTCGCTATGGTAACACAGTAACTTCCGGTACCCAATATTTCGTGGCAGAGCATGCTGGGAAAGAGAGTACGCAAGCTCTCTGGGTTGGTCTTACTACGCAGGAGGGCGGGGCCGGGGTTCAGGCCTGGGGACTACATTTCCCAGGAGAGCACCTCGCGCGCCTCAGACCCCGGTGGAGGGGGCAGGCAGCGGTCCACACCTCCTCAGCCGTTCTCCCTAGGCCACTTTCTAATCCTCTAGCTCCAAATGACAGCTTCTGTTCCGCGGTCTTTCTCCCTGCTCCCACTCGAGTGAGAGAAGAAGGGCAGGAAACCACAAAATGACGCGTGCGAAGGGGCGGAGGCAGCGGCCCGCGTCATCCCGCGGAAAGGGGCGGGGCTCTTGCCTGGCTTGCCGGGGCGCCACCCTCCCTCGTCACTTCCGTAAACAAAAGAGTCTGCGAGGGTGTCCCAGCTGCGATGTGACTGCAGCCGCGGTGCGGGCTGGTCCGGCTGGTCGCGCCTTGCCCCTCGCGCCTCAGGTACGGGCTGGAGATCGCCCTAGCGGCGCCCCCGCCGGGCCTCCGCGCCCCTGCCGAGCTCCCACGCTCCGCTCTGGCCGGGCGCTGTCCAGGAGAGCTGGGCTGAGGGGCGTGAGGGACTCCCCGGCATCTCTGTCTCCTTCCTTCTTCCCTCGGAGGGTTTGGAGCTGGAGGGACCTTTGGTTTGGCTTTTCCTCCTCGGTTTTTTTTGTTTTTATTGCTCTTGGGTGGTGAAGGAGACATACGGAAGGAATAATAGAGGTTGTCTAGTCTAACTTCCTCATTTTGTGGACGAGAAAACGGGGGCCTAGAGAGGAGGGAGAGGTTCAGAAGCTGAGATTTACACAGGAAATTAGGGGCAAAAATGGAATGAGAAGCCAGGATTCCTGACTCCTGGTTTAGCGCTCCTTCCAGTGTATAAACCTGAATACCTCTTTTGAATGTGGACGTATCCTGAATTTTTCTAGGAATAATAGCTAATGTTTTCGGCAGATTGTTGAATCATCTCTGCGTTTAATTTTGGGTCTGTGCTGGCTGAAAGGGAACCACTGGAAAGTGGCCTTTTATGTAACACTGGCGAAGGAGGAAAGTTGCTTACTTGGGAACTGCTGCATTTTTGTTTAAGCTGATTCATACTCAAAGGATCAGGGCTTGGATATCTGATCCTTCCGAAGTCAAAACTTGCTTTCCTAGGGAACGGCAGAAATTCCAGCTGATTTGTGGCTGAGTAAATTCACCCTGAGTAGAATTACATAAATGCCAGTGTTGGTGGATTTTAATCTAGATAATAGTGAAAAATCTGGACTAAATTGTCACACTTTTAGGTGTGGCAGTTCTTGATTTATTTTTCCTGAATGAAAAAATAATGAGCCCTCTTGGAAACATGCTAAAATCAGACAAACAGCAATATATTTTTCATATGACATGGTTTTGAAATATCACCCGAAAAAATGGCTTTAGTGAGGATTACTGTAGCCTTGGCCTATAGAAAAATATAAGTTGTGCAAATCAACTATGAAAAATATTTTGTATCTGATAAGATTAGTATTGGTAACTGAAAAAAGCTAGGAGATTTTATATCCGCTATTATTTACAGAAGACCATTTACTGTCATATAGCAGACATTTTTCTTCCAATTTGGGGGAGGGCAAAATTCATATATAGTAATACCTTTAGAAGCTATTTAGAAACAGAGTGGAGGTTTTTTTTTTTTGCATGTGGTTAGAATCAACCTTACACATAGAATAGGCAGCCCTGTATATTGCATGACTTCAGTTATTGAAAGTTCCTTAGGCTCTTTACTACCTTACCTACCAGCTCACTGATACTTTCAATTCCACAAGAATATAATTTAATTAGCTTAGGAATTCTTCTTCCTTGTTAAAATACAAATACCTCTTGGAATAGATGGCATGAGGATGTTACACACCCTGCCTGCCATATAATAAGTTCTTAATAAATGCTTATTGAACGATTGACTTGCTCTATAGTGTGAATGAATTTTTCGGACTTTGTCTTAGCAGATTTTGATGTGGGAAGGGAAAGACCATGAAGACGATGGACACTTAGACGCTCATAGGATCAGATTTAGAAGAGAAAAAACATTTAGGTATAAGGGGAGAGGCTCACTTTTGGGTGAGGGGAAGCTAGGGATAGAGGTTGGGGTTAAAGCTGCCCTGGTTTCGTCTCCCTGGACCCTGTAATATGGATCTGGATTTTAGGAATGATTACCCTAACCATTACATTCATGTCAGCGATTCTTGCTCGGGTTTTCCTTTGTTGTTAATTAATGGGTTTTAAAGGGGCTCCCTATCTCAGCACCTGCCCACAGCCTGATCCCACTAGACCAGATTGGAAGTTTTGATCCGCTGTTAATGTACCTGGGCCAGTTTACACCTCCTTATGTAGCTGATTCTTCTTCCCTATTTCACCACTGTACCCCCATATTTATGCCTTAACCATTCATTAAGCTTACTTAGTCCATGGACGGTTAGAACTTCCAAGCTCCGGCAATGAACCTTGGCTTCACTGGCTGTAGGGATTATAAGTGTATGCCACTACTTAAATTCTTTTTGCAGATGTGAAATGTTTTTGCTGTAGAATCTTGTACATATATGATAGCTAGGTTATAAAATTCTTGCAGACAGGAACTGTCTTATTTATGTTTCTAGCTCTCCCATACTTGGGACTATGTTTTTTTTTTACACATAGCATGCACTTAATAAATGTTTTCCGGATGGCTAATATGGAAAATACATTTTGCATGACTTCACATATATAATTGACATAATTTTGCTTGCCTTCTCAAGAGGTGGGAAAGGAATGGGAGGGAGAGAATTTAGAATTTAGTTTTTTTTAAATGAATGTGTAAAGTTTTTAATGTAATTGGGAAATATTTAACAAAATAAAATATATTTAAAAAATAAATGTTTGCTGAAAGAATATTACATGAATGAATAATAACTGTGTTTCCTTAATCAGGTCTTTAAAAATCAGTCTTGGTGCATCAAGGAATATAAAACGATGGAAGAAAGGAAAATAAAAAGGAAGAGTCCTAAATCCTTTAGTTCTCATTCTACTCAGCTTGTTAATTCCAAGAAAAACTCTATGCCAGTTAGTAAAAGCACAGGGTTTTCAAATCCTGCATCACAGTCAACTTCACAAAGACCAAAGTTAAAAAGGTGAGCCTTCATCTTCTGAACTGTTGGAGAAAATATTGTTTAAAGAAATAGTGAAATATTTCTTATTACTTCCTAAAAACTTTTTTCACTTGGCAGTATTTTTATTTATTTGCTAAATAAGATATCTTGTGGCATAGTTTGTGTGACAGAAATTAATGATTCAGTCAGGTGAATGTCTAGTGAAAGTGAATAAAAACTCTTATGAAGATGACGGTATGGAGATTTTATAGGCACAATAAGAAAATTCTTGGTTGAGGAACAATCAAAGGTCACGATCTGAGAGTTGAAAAAAAAAAGTTATGACTGGAGCTAATGAATGAACCAGAAACTTGAAAAAGGCAAATGGAAAGGAATGTGTTTGCTTTGGCAGTATTTAAAGGAGAGCAGGATGGTTTTAAAAATTAAATTGAAATATATTTTCAACCCAGATGAGTTTTCTTCTTACCGTATTAAATACTTTAGTAGCATGATAACATCTCTAGTTATCACAGTCTGTTTTCTGAATACTAAAAGATGCATTCAAATACAAAATTTATTATTGAAATTTTTCTTGGAAAAGCACTTTTTTGAACAAAAACTGTCAGCATTTCTCCCTACATTTTGTGTGCGTGTGAAGACATTGTTGCTTTACTTGTGGATACTCTTACACAAACTGTGGGGAAATAAAACATTTTTGATGAAGACATGAGAATTCTTACAGAGAAGTATATCAAATACAACCTTCGAGGCAGTTGGTGGCAAAGTGAGTAGAGTGCTGGACCAGGAATCAGAAAAATTGGAGTTCAAATTTGGCCTCAGATACTTATTACTTATGTGCCTCTGGGCGAGTCATTTAATCTATCTGCCTCAGTTTCATCAAGTTTAAATGGGGATAATAATAGCACCTACCTCCCAGGATGATTATGTAGATAAACTTAGATAATATTTGTAAAATACTTCGCAAAATTTAAAACAGTGTATCAATGCTATTAGTGTTGAGAAGGCAGTGCGATATAGTGGATAGTGTACTGTACCTGGAGTCCAGAAGATTTAACTCATCTATATTTATGAACTAGTTATGTGACCTTGAACTGGTCATTTGACTGTTTTGAGTTTTAATTTCTTCATCTGTAAACTTCAGATAATGATTGGCATTATCTCACAGGGTTGTTGTAAGGATCAAATGAAATAAATTTTGTAAAATGCAAACCATACAATGTTACATAAATATTAATCATAAATATTAATATTATAACATAGATTGAGTGCGTAAGTGGGAAGGTTTTACTTTTAGTTAAAAAATGGTGAGAGATTTAATCTTGAACGATCAGAATTTTATGCTAGCTCTTGAAAGGGAAGTGAAGCATTTAGATTATTGGGAAAAAAGTAAGGAGACACTTCAGAGTGGGGAAAATAGTGTGAGTAAAAGCATAGGGGCAAGAATATAGCATGTTGTATACAGATATTGTAAGGAGGTTTTCTTGTCTGGATACAATAAACTAGGTTGGAGAATAATTTGAGAGAATGATTAGGACTTAGAGGAGAGGGATTAATCCCTTTCCCTCATACTCGTAATGAATAAAAAGCTATATATACATATATATGTGTGTGTGTATATATATATATATATATATATATATATATATACACACATATATATATATATATCACATGACAGTTTACATGATTGATATATATATGTGTATATATATCTCAATATATACACTGATGTATATATTGAGATCCCTTTCCCTCATACTCGTAATGAATAAAAAGCTATATATACATATATATGTGTGTGTGTGTGTATATATATATATATACACACATATATATATATCACATGACAGTTTACATGATTGATATATATATGTGTATATATATCTCAATCACATGACAGTTTAATTTTCTGGGTTTAGTTATCATTCTTATAAAGATAACTCCAAGAGCTGCATGTCAGATCTCAGTCTCTCCCCTGAGCTTCAATTCTGCCATCACCAATTGCCTTTAGACATTTCACCGTGTATGTCCCAGAGATATTTCTGACTGAACACATTTAAAACAAAACTCGTCGTCTTCATTTCGCCCTTCTTCCAGACCTCCCTATTCCTTTTGAAAACATCACTACTCTTCCATTCTTCCAGGTTTGTGACTTTTGGCCTTATCCTTGCCTCTTCACTCCCCCTCACCATACATATATACAGTCATTTGCTAAATCTTGCCTTTCTACGTCCACTTGCTATCATTCAGGCACTTCTCTCCAGTCACTCAGTCGCCCCCTTAGTTCAGGCCCTCACCATCTCTTACCCCTGTCTCGAGACCTCCCCATTTCATTTCATTTTCTACACACTGCTGCCTGAGTGATTTTCCTTAATTGCAGTCCTAACTCTGACATTCCCCATTTCAGTAAACTCCAGTGACTTCTGTTGCCTCTAGAATCAAATATAAACTCATCTGTTTAGCTTTTAAAGGTCTTTCCAACATATCTAACCTCATTGTAGATTACTCCCTCTCCCACACTCTGATACAGTTCAACTGACTTCTCTGTTCTCTCTGTTCCTCCCATAAGACATTCCATTTCCCACCTCCTGCCTTTTCACAAGTGCACCCCCCTCTACCCTCCATGCCTTGAATGTACTCTCTCTTCACCTTTACCTCAAAGAATCCCTCTTTTTCTTCAAGATGCAGTTCAAACATCCTTTCACATGAAGCCTTTTCTGATCGTTTCAACTTCTAATTCCTACCCCCTCAAACTACCTGGTATTTAACTACTTTGTATTTTAGTCTCCTTATTGTGTATAATATACTTGTTTCCTCTGTAGGACATAAGCTCCTTGTGAGTAAAGATTTTTTGATTTATGAATTTGTATTTCCAGTTCCTAGGACATTGTTTGGACTGTAATAAGAGCTTAGTATGTACACTTATCAATTTATTAAGGTTTAAGGGAAAATAATATATGTAAGGGAAGGGAAGTGCTCTAGAGGTGTGAATACTAGGGCTAGTACTGTTTCAGTGAAATATGTTTTTGTATATACATATGTACATGTATACACATTGTACATATGTACATACCTATATATGACATTACATGCAATGTATATGTAATGCATATACATTGCATATGTATTTACCTAGATACATATATATGTAGTCATCGAGTATATACATTAAGTTTATACTTATCGTCAGCTCAGAGAATCTAGTGTATGTTCACGTAGATTGTTAGTATGTTAAGAAAGAAATTTCAATGCATTACTTAAAATATAATGGTCAGTTTAAAAAAACAGGATAAAGTTCAAAAGGGACAGGTTTTATATTTTGGTAGAAATACATTTAGGTAGATTCAGTTAGGTCCTAGTTAATACAAATAATTAATACAAATAATGAATCTTGTGAAGAGATCACATTTTTCTTTTTTATATATATTTATTTTCACTTTTCAACAATCAGTTCCCTAAGTTTTAAATTTTCTCCCCCATCTCCTACCTCCCTCCACAAGACAGTATGCAATCTTATATGAGTTCTACACATACGTTTTTATTAAACACATTTTCACATTAATCATATTGCATAGAAAAATTAAAATGAATGGGAGAAACAAGGAGAAAAACCAGACCAAAATGTAACAAAAGAGAAAATAGTCTGCTTCATTCTGCATTCTGACTCTATAGTTCTTTCTCTAGATGCGGATGGCATTTTGCATCATGAATCCTTTGGAAATGTTTTAGGTCTTTGCATTGCTGTGAAGGGCTAAATTTATCAGATACAGTCCTTGCATACTGTCACTGTTACTGTGTATAATGTTCGCCTGGTTCTGCTCATTTCACCCAGTATCACTTCATATAAATCTTTCCAACTTTTTCTGAAGTCTGACTGTCATTTCCTACAGCACAATAGTATTCCATTACATTCATATACTACAACTTGTTCAGCCATTCCCCAATTGATGGGAATCCTCCCAATTTCTAGTTCTTGGCCACCACAAAAAAAGCTGCTATAAATATTTTTGTACATGTGGGTCCTTTTTCCCATTTTTATGATCTCTTTGGGATACAGCCCCATAAGCACTATTGCTTTGTCAAAGGATATGCACATTTTTACAGCCCTTTGGTTGCATATTGCTTTCCAGAATGGTTGGATCACTTCACAACTCCATCAACAGTGAATTAGTATTCCAACTCCCATATCCTTTCTAACATGTATCATTTTCCTGTTTTGCCTCGTTAGCCAATCTGATAGGTGTGATGTTGTTTTGATTTTCATCTTTCTAATTAATAGTGATTTAGAGCATTTTTTCATATGACTATGGATAGCTTTAATTTCTTCTGCTGAAAACTGCTGGTTCCTATCCTTTGACCATTTATCAGTTGGGGAATGACTTGTATTCTTGTAAATTTGAGTCAGTTCTCTATATATTTTAGAAATGAAGTCTTTATCACAGACACTAGTTGTAAAGATTCTTTCCCAGTTTTCTGCTTCCCTCCTGATCTTGGTTGCACTGGCTTTGTTTGTGCAAAAGTTTTTCCATTTAATGTAATAAAAATTATTATCCATTTTTCAAAATATGCATATGTCCATTGGACTGGAACCAGTCATCATATTGTACATAATTATAACTTCATGTAGTGAGGGTTTGAATATGAAACCCCACTTCATGGGTTTCATTGTTCCCATTGTGACCAAGATGTAGGTAGGTAGTTAGAGCAATTATTAAATCATGACAAACTACATGCTAGTCAGTGTGCTGAGAATATAGACACAAGCAAATAAGAGGGTCCTTGTGCTCAAGGAGCTTATATTCTGATGAGGGAAGAAAATACTATAAAGAGAAGCTGGAAAGAGGGAAGGACTAAGGAATGGTACCCCCAGGCGTGGGTGGTGAAAAAAAAGTCCCTATGAGTGAAGTGAACCATGACAGAGGGGGCTTTCCTAAAATGGTGATGCCAGGTAGGCAGTCA
This sequence comes from Bettongia penicillata ogilbyi, assembly GCA_023548195.1. Lineage (NCBI taxonomy): Eukaryota > Metazoa > Chordata > Mammalia > Diprotodontia > Potoroidae > Bettongia > Bettongia penicillata. Next base: position 7,409,068 of record JAJHZJ010000147.1, read on the forward strand.
CCAGTCAATGGAGGAATTCTCTCCAGGGCTAGGAAAATGAGGAATACTCCAGAGAAGGAGAATTCAAGCATGACTATATGTAAGAATAAATTTTTTAAATAATAAGGATTTGAGAGAGGGAAAGATTAATCATTTAGTTAAATTTTTATTAAGCACCTACTATGTGAAATGCACTGTGCGGTGCATCATAGATACAGAGACAAAATTAAATCTCTTCCTATCCTCAAGCAGCTTTGGTATGTTAGAATACAAAATTTACATGAGTAAAATAAAGAGTAACTTGAAGAAGAAAAGAACTTTCATGGTCGATGGGGTTGGTGAAGGCTTCAGGTTGGAAGCACCTGTGTGTTCATCTTTTGTTGTCAAAGAAGACCGTGCCATCAGAGAAATAGTGACATGACTTGCACTTGGACTTTGTTTTGAGTGAGGGAGGGCTGTGCAGATCACCAGCCTCACTTCTCCTCCAGAGCCATCTGAATTCAGTGACCAGATATTCCTCAGGATGACTGGAGATGGCCCAGGATGAGGCAGTCGGGGTTAAGTGACTTGCCCACGGTCACACAGCTAGTGAATGTCAAATGTCTCAGGTGAGATTTGAACTCAGGTCCTCCTGACTCCTGTACTGGTTCTCTATCCACTGTACCACCTAGCTGCCCCTGGAAGCACCTGAGTGGAGCCTCAAAAGAAGATAGAGATTCTAAGAAGCAGAGGTGAGGGAGTTCATTCTGGGTCATGGTGCTATAGGAATGCACAAATGCAGGAAGTGGAATATTGAGTTTGGGAAACAGCTAGCATGTAGCACAGTATGAGATAAGGCCAAAAGGTAGACTGGAGCCATATTACAAAGGGTCTATAAATGCTAAGCTGAGGAGTTTGTATTTGATCGTAGAGGAACTAGAGAGCTACTGCAAGTCTTTGAACAAGGGGTATCAAGGTATTTCAGGGTCAAGGAAAAGAGATAGGAAATAGTCTAGGATAATTCACAGGTAATTAACCTAGATGACTAAGAAGACAGAAGTGTACCTCACTGGAAATAAGGAAGTTAGGCGACAGGTGGGTTTAGGGGGAAGATGACAAGTACTGTTTTATATTTGTTTTTTGTTGGGTTTAAGATGCTAAGGGAACATTCATTCACATGACTATGTACAGTAGGACTAGAGTGTTTGAAAGAGATTAGGGCTGCATTTATGGATTTGGAAGTTGTAATGGAACCCATGAAAGGGAGAAAGAAAAGAGAAGAGGGCTCAGGACAGAGCTTTGAGGTACACCTACACTTAAGGTTCAGGAGATAGATGATAATTCAGCAACAGAACCAGAGAAGGATTACAGACAGAGATAAGAGGAGAATAAAAGAGATCATTTCCTAGAAATCAGTAGTAATTGAACAGTGATTGATAAACTTTTTTCCCCAAGTGTAGATACTTGGACTAAATTTGTTATGTAGTTAGTTTCACTGAGGAATTTTTGTAGCATTTCAGGGTTTATTGTAATCAGTACAATATCATTTGCAAGTAAGAAATTTAGAAAATCCTGATTTCAAGAGGAAATTCTTCTTTTTTCAGACTTTATTTATATGGGACACCTTATATGTTTCTTATTTAAGTATTATTTAAAGAATAAAAATAACTGACATTTATATGGTACTTACTACGTGCCAGGTACTGTGTTAAGTGCTTTACAATTATTATCTCATTTGATCCTCACAACATCCCTGAGAGATAGGTACTATCGATATCCCTGTTTTACAGATGAGGAAACTGAGGTAAACAGTGGTTAGGTGACTTGCCCACGGTCACATGGCCACCTGAAGCAGAATTTAAACTCAGATCTTCCAGTCCCCAAGGTCCAACGTTCTATCCACCTAGCTGTTAGTGAATAAATTCAATTTCTTCTAAGCTTTAGTGATCTGATAACATTTTATTTAAGTTTTAAGGCTATCACTACTTATGCTTACTTTTATTTTAGTCTTTGCTTTAGTTGTTAGGGATTTTGGTTAGCTTTTTCCTTGTTCTGATTTCTAGAAACACCTCATTAAGTTTACCAATTATTGTGTAATGCATTGTAGAATTGGTTTTAATGTATTGTCTGTAACTGATTCTGAAAACAGAAGTTTCATACTGAGCATATTTGATCTCTCCAGAGGCATGAAAGAAAAGCCAAGACCTCAGGGAGGGGAAGGAAAAGGTGCCCAGGCAGCTCCAATTCAGCACTCTTTTCTCACTGATGTCTCAGATGTTCAGGAGATGGAGAGGGGCCTCTTGAGCCTTTTGAATGATTTCCATTCTGGAAAACTTCAAGCATTTGGTAACAAACCATGGATTTTTCTTTAAGATTTTAAAATCATCTTTGTTTCCTAATTTTTAGGACCTTCATATATTTTCGTAGTTATTTTATATGTATCTATCTTCTTAATAAAATATATTCTTCCTCTGATAGGAATTATAAAAATCCCTAGTTAATATTCATGCTAAAAAGCATAAATCAAAATTTGATTTATAAGATTTTAATAAAATTGTTCAAGTAAAAAAGTAAAAGAGAATATGCTTGAACCCATAAAGTGGATTATTGTTGACAAATAAGTGCATTGAGAATGTTGAAAGTGAGAATGGGCTTGGAAAATTCAGCCTGTATTAGTGTTTCATGCTAGGAAGGTCTCAAGGTTATTTTCTTCCTTCCTTCCAAAAACAGGCTTATTTCCTGCCTGTGGGTTCAGTCCCTTACACATATGAGATCCCAGGTTCCTGTTTTCTAGTTATTTTTAAGAAAATAAACTGAATCTATGCCACATTTTATGAAAATGTTCACTTTTGACAATTTATAAAGTTTTCCTATTCCTTTCTAGTGTTCATGTCCTCCATTATTTTATTCTTCTTGGAGGAATTAGATAATTATTTTACTGTTGTTCATTGAAACAAAATGCCTTAGTAAATTTGAGTGGCTTAAAAAAACCCACTTGAATTTGTGATAGTATGATATTTTTCAAGTGCAAAAAAATTAGCAGAATCGGATTTATATTACAAAAAATTTTTAATTATATATAAGCAACTAACTGTGAGATGCCTTATCCAGAAAGAATTGTATTTGTTGGAACCAGCTGGTTAAATTCAGAATATAGTGTGATGTGAATATTCCTCCTTCATTTGCTTGGTTATTTTGTGGATATTATGATCTGGCAAGAGGAAACACTAATTTTCTTTTAAATTCAGATTCCCTTGCTTCTGAATTTTTTGCTTCACTTCAGCTAACATATAGTATACCTTGGTATTATCTATGGAAAAAGTTTTTTAAAATTGAATTTGTAATACAACAAGATCGCAAAGAGGCATGTTTAACCAACCTTGATATTTTAAATTATTTCAGTACATTAATGGTTTATAATGTAAACTTAATATAGAAATGGTGCTACTAATTTCAAAAGAAAACTTATTGGATAATTAGATGCAACAGTACCTATCAGCACCAACATTTTTAGCTGATAGTGTAAATTATTTTGCTGCCTGTACCTAAAAGTAATATTATAACATTTATTTGAAGTTTGTAATTAACATTTTTCACTACTTTAAACTGGCCTTCCTCAGCTCAAGTTGATAAGGTTTTATTGCTAGTGTTATCTGTTTGCTACCAGTGTTAGAAGCACCACAAGTTTGTTTCTCTTCTCTTATAATCAGTAATTATTGAAGATTATTTCTGCTTCATAAATGTTATATACTTGAATGATAAAATGATTTAGAGTTGAGTTCTTTTGGACTTTGATTTCATGCAAACCATCACACTTATATAATTTAAAAGGCAGTGACCATGCTGAAATAAATTAGGTAGAAATATTTCTTCATTATTGCTGTGAATTTATATTTTATGCTTATTAATACATACTTTGATTTCATAATCTAGCTTCTTTTGCTTGATTTCAAAATATTTCAGTTGTCCTTTATTGTATTTTAGCCATTGTTCTATTTGTTATAAGAAATTTGAATGTAATTGAAGGTTACTATGTAGACAGAAATAAAACATTATGTGAAGCTTATGAAAAAGGAAGATCCATTAATTTTGGAATTCTCATTTTGAAAAACGTTCTCCCCTTATGCTTGCTGACTTTGAATTCCATTCATGCTCATACTTTTTGCCATCTAATTAAAGCTATGAGTCTCTTTATTTCTCCTTTTCTCTTTCCTTCTTTCTTCCCCCACCTACTACTAGGAAATGAATGTTCCATAGAACAGATGGAACATGTTCGAGGAATGCAGGAGAAGTTAGCTCGATTGAATTTGGAGCTCTATGGGGAGTTAGAGGAACTTCCTGAGGATAAGAGAAAAATAGCCAGTGACGCTAATCTTGATAGGCTTCTGTCAGATGTAAGTACAATTTGAAAAAAAGACTTTTTAAAAAAGAATATATTATAAAAGAAGTTATTATGTTTAAATGTATATACTAGAAGTGGGAATATATGTTTCTGTACAGATTCCATTAAGACCTAGATGTAAAGGTCCTTCTGTTCAAAGATTTCCTATATCTGCTGTATTTTATCATGCTATCTTTAAAAATTACTTAGGATTTTTTTTTATATTTAAAGGACCATTATGATCATGTAGTTTAATAAATTGATAGTTGCATTCTTAATATTCAGCTATATTAATTCCAGCCTTAGAATCTGTTAATTACCAAGCAACAGCAACAGACTATTCCAGGTATTTACCTACTATTTAATAAAGAGTGTCAATTTCATTTAATTTTCATTCAAGCAGGGCAACTGTTAAATTTTTGTTCATGTTTCAAGTCTATAATATTAAATATTTTACCTAGTATAATATGTATTTATACATCTCTTGCAGTTAGTCAGAGAAAATAAATATTTGCATAATCTACTATACATTTTTCACTTATCAAAAATGTTTCTTTTGATTTTTTTTCATTCTGAATAATTAATCGTAGATAATTTTAGAATGGTATTAAAACTTCAGTTTTTAATGTTGTCCTGGCTTATCTTTTTAAAATTTTAACTGTTGAAGGCAGCATGGCATAGTAGATAGAGAGCTGCTGGCCTTGGAGTCAAGAAGACCTAAGTTCAAATCTTGCCTCTGCCACATACTGGTTATGGGACTCTTGGCATATCACTTAACCTGTCACTACCTTGGCAACTCTAAGAATATAGACCGGTTAGCCTTGATTGAAGTAATTCCTCACTAAGTATTCCTTACACCAGTGAAATGATATCCAGACTTTCAAAAATTAATAAAAAATTACTTTTTTTCTTACATGTATTCTCAATCTCTTATATGCATATATAAAATAAATATATGCATATGGGTGTAGATATTCTGAACTTTTTTTCCATCTGAGAGAAGGCAGTACATTAAGTGGCTTCTCTTTCCTATTTATAAGTAGTTATTTTTGGGGGGTTTTTTAAGTGTCTATTCTATGGAAAGTTGTATTATTAACAGGGTTTTGTCTGTTTTGTTTTTTTTTTAAGAAGTAAAATATTTTTCTGATTTGTTACAGTTAGAAGAACTGAATTCTTCCATGTATCCTTTGCTAAATATCTACAGGGAACGTTTTACTGCATGGGATTCCTGGAGATGAGTTCCAGGGAAGTTTTTAGCTAAGGGTACCACTCAGAAGCATCTGAATAGTAGTGACAACCAGCTGTTCCTTATGGGGTTTATTCCCTTTGCACCTTAAGCCTCTGGACATAATATCCTGTCATTTCTATGACTTAATTTTGTAACTTTTTGTGTTTTATCATAAGGAAACTTTCATGCAGATAGCAAATACCCTTGTAAAGTGAATCACTTTGAGGCAAAGCAAAATAAGATCTATATGGAGTATAGTAGTATGCATAGAATTTAAGAGAATCTTTTAAAATTCTTCTAAAATGCCAGAAATTAGTTCAAAATCATTAAAATGTAACCTTTCCCTATGGGATTATGTACTATCTAATGACATCTGTTTTGTTAATCACAGGGTCTTTATTTTTTTAAGTTGAATATTCATCATGGAATTACTTCTCACTAGTGCATTTATGTGATTTGATTTATAAAATTTTGATTTGTATTCAACTTTGCAGGAATTAAGGAATCAGAAAGTATTTATTGAATATGCCCTATGTAAAGAGCTTGTTCATGTTTTAAATACTCCCTAGACCCTATAAAACATCCCTCTTTTTGTGTAATTAGGGAGACAAATAATTAGTGAACAAGACTATTATAGATTACAACATTATATACTGATAAAGTGCCACATTGTATTATTCAGTTAGAGAATAGGACAATATTTAGTGCAGATAAGTGCAAAATGAATTGGAGAAGACAGAAACTGATCCTGGCTGCACTGTCATATAAAAAAATTCAGACAATGAGGTAAGACTAGTAAGTATTCCCTCTAGGCTTAGTACTTGCTTTTCTGCTCCTTTCCCTTTATCTTCCTTCCTTCAGAGAGAGCTTCCTTTTATGGCATCAACTATTTTCTCAATATTGATGACTCCCAAATTTTTATCTTCAGTTCTAGCTTCTCATTTGAATTGTAGGCATTTACCGGACATTCCCTTTGGATGCCTTGTTGTCACTAACATGTCTGAAATAGAACTCATTCTTTCCCTTCGTGAATCAGTTCGTCTTCTAGCTTCTCTTTTTCTGTCAGTCATACTATCTATTCTCCTGGTCACTCGTATTCAGTCGATCACCATAACACATATTAGTACAGAGAAGACTAAGTTCCAGGTATATAGTAACCAACAGTTATAATGTGGTCATCAGATGCATTGAGAAGCACAGCTTCCAGGAAGAAGAAGGTGCTCGTACTGCTTTCTGTAATACAAATCACTTCTGGATTATTGTGTTGAATTCTGAGTGCCAAGAAATAGGCAAAAACAATTGAAGGTTATGTGCCAATGTGACTAATGAGGATGAAGAGTTGGGAAAATTTTATGAAGAACTCAAAAGTAAAATCAGTGTATCCTCTGGGACAAAGGTGGGGAGGGAGAAAGGAAAGCATGAGAGACCAAAGACTTGTAGACTCTGCAGAAACAAAACCTCATGCTTTTATATTAGGAACCATTTCTTGGAGAAAAGAATTGGTAGGTGCTTAACATGGCAGGCACCGAACAATATCACAGAGAAATGAAATAGATTATATTTTAATGGACAGGAAAAGACTAGTTACTGATACGGGAGTTATCCCTGAATCAGCTTCCAGTGTATAGTTACACCATCAATTTGTCTGAACAAAAATCAGCAATAAGAAGAAGAATGAGAAAAATGTATGTATAGAGTACAATTAAAACAACTCTATTACTTAGTTAAGTAATTGACAAAGACAAGATGGTATATGGAAAACAGAAATAATACTGACAGTGATTCTAATAATTCTATACAGAAATTTAATCTGAATCTATTGCCACAAGAAGCTCAAAAGAATCCATAAAACACATTAGTCAGCAAGCATTTGACTCACTTGCCAAATGAAGAAAGAGCAGCCAAAGGCAAAACTGGAATAACATAGATTCATTTAAAAAGTTTTATGAAGAAAATTGAAGGAAATTTATAGGCAATATGGTCTCATAAAACAAAGAATTAGAGTAAACCACTTTAAGCATAGTAAGACGTACAACTAAGTATACAAGGATGAAAACAAGATTTCAAACAGAAGAAAAATGGAAAAGAGTTTCAATGATACAGTAAAAAGCTATCTTCACCCCCAAGAATAGTGGAACCATCACACATGGACCATAATGTCAGAGTTCTCAGCTGTGCTTATAGGTGAGTAGAAATGGCACTAAAGAGAATAAAGATGGAAAAGGAAGCCAAATTAAGACCAGGTGTATGCGCAGGAGATCTGTCCTAAAGGCCACATAGTTGTGAGGGTGGTAAGAGATCAATATGCAAGGTATGTGAAGGAAGAGAAGAAACCAAAGGCATAGGAAAAATTTTGGACTTTATTAATATCCATAAAAGGTGGCACAAGAAAATATCAACAACTACCAACCCATGTGGCTACTCTGCCATCTATAAAAAAATCAAACACTTTTAAAATCCTCTCTCAACTAAACAAGGATATCTTTGATGAGGGTATTTATTAGTTGGGAACAAGCAGGGTTTCACAACGGATATTCAGTAATGGGCCACATCTTTACCATTCCATAATTGAAAGCTGTAGATAATATAAAAAGCACTTGATTTGATAAAGAAAAATGATACCATTATTATATTCCTTGCCTTCTCAAGGGGTGGGGGAAGAGTAGGAGGGAAGGAGAGAATTTGGAACTTAAAATTTTTGCATATAAAAGTAAAAAAATTTACATGTAATTGAGAGATATTTAATAAAATATGAATGTATTTTTTTAAAAAAGATCATACTGCAAAAGCTCTTTCCCAATAAAATAAGCTATAACAACAGAAGAAACCCTCTTCAGTGACCCTCTGTTCATAACTATCAGGGAGGCATAAAAATAGGAAAATATATATTCAATAAGTGTTTGTCAGTGTGATGGAGGAGATCCAGCTCAAGATCCAAGTTGAAGATGGTGTCTATAAATTGTGAAATCCTATAGATGTTCCTGTTTTTAGATGATAGATTGTTTATATCAAGCCTGGAATATTGTAGGGCCTCCTGGAAGAGATCCATAACAACTGGAGTTTAGCCTGACCTTCCATCCACAAAGACCAAATGGCTAAAGAATGTCTTGCTCAAATTATGATATGCACTTGAATGAGCAATCTATAGAGTTTTTCCATCAGCATCTAGCATGGACAATAAATTGGGCTCATAATTGAGTAGGAAGAAGAGAATATGTTAGCTCTCCTTTGAGACATTTTGGAGCTCCTGGAATGACTACAATTATTCTCACAAAAGGCTATCTTTTTTAATCTCTTCTTTCTACTGGTATAGTTATATGGCAGTGAGACATGGAATGCAATGGTCTCTGAAGAATTAACAATTAATATTCCACAGTGGGCTACAGAGAAGCACACAGTGGTGTGATCAGGCTGCAGTATATCCCAGTGAGGAACTTCAAAGAACAGATGTAAAGCATGTCATTTAAGAAATGTACAGTCATATGGTGAGCGAGAGGAATGACAACTGGTGGACAGCTCCAGTGATCCACATCACTTCATGAGAAATGGAATAAAAACTATGTATTAAGTGAACGCCCTGTGGGGAACTTGGGGGAAGGTGTAAAGAAGAATCACAGAATAAGCAGGCAGGTGTGGATGATTATGTGCAAAATCAGAGGGAACTTCTAAATCAGAGAAATCACAGATCTGTCTGAGTATTAAAAGCTGAACAGAATCCAGAGGAAGGCAACCAGGATAGTAAAGGACTTTGAGTCTATGATATAAAGATTTGTTGAAGGAACTGGAGATGTGAAACCTGGAGAATAGAAGACTTATGGAGGCTATGATAGGTATCGTCAAATATTTGAAGGGCTGCCATGTGAACAACAGATTAAACTTGCTCTACTTTGGCTGTATTTGAAACACAGCAGGCAGTGGATAGAAGTTAGAAAGAATGTGTCAGGAAAAGCTTAATATCAGAAAAATTTTCCTAACAGAGCTGTCCGGAGTAAAGTGGGTTTCCTTGGAAGGCAGTTGTTTCTCTTTGGAAGTCTTTAGGGCTAAATGACTACTTGTCAGATATTTGTATTGGTTGGATTGGATGGCTGTTGAGGCCCCTTCCAACTGTAATATTCTGTGATCCGGGGAAAGATAGTTAAGGTGAAAAGAATAGGAAAGAGTGATTGTAGAAAAGAGAAAGATATTAACAATTTTTTAAATCACCCCCAAAGCATATTTAAAATGACTTTAGAATTTAAAGTATTAAATTCTAAATACTTTAATATTAAATACTTCCCTTGCATTGTAGAAAGAGCACTTGTCAGTGTCAACAGACCTCAGTTCAAGTTCTAGTGTTGAAATTTAATTGAAATTTTCTGTGCCCTGAGGGAAATACATTCAAAATATTACCAGTATTTGTCACATCACCCACCTTACACAGATGTAAGGAGAGTATTTGCAAACCCTAAAGTGCTACATAAATGTGAGTTGTTGCTAATAATCATGGTGATTATTTAAGTGTCTTTTTTTAGTTTTCAGAACTATATAAACTTTAGAGTACTCTATATAACCTGAAATAACTCTTGTTTTTGCTATTTATTTTAACCATAAAATATGCTGTTAATTCAACACCATAGTTTAAATGGGTCCTTCTACCAAAATGAGTCTATATACTCTATTGAAACCTAGTACACAGTTCTCAGTACAGTTCAGTATTGAGCACCTAAGACATACTATTAAAATTAAACACGAACACAATTTTGAATACCAATTTAGAGTGTTCTTTAAGAGGTTTTTCTGCCACAAAACTTGGATAGTGTTTTTTCAGGATATGTTCACTCCACCCTTACAGCTCCAAAATTTATTTTCTTATTTTAATAGCCTCTAAATAGTAAGAATTTTTTGATGTTTAAAAATGTACTTTAAAAACAAAAAGCTTCTTAACTGGTCACTTCAGACAAAAACTTCACTTGGCAGATGCTCAAGACGTTCCAAATACCTCTACCAGCTAAAATGCAACGCAGTTCACTCATTTGTCTTGTGATTCAGAGAAAAACATTATCTGAATCCAGCTGAATTCAGAAGCTGATTCATCTTCTCTACAACAAAGAATTAAAGTGCATATGCAACTGATTGTTTTCACACTTTGCTTTTAGTAAATCTGACTGCTGTAATTCACCATAGCTGGAGGCCAGGCTATGTTGAAGTCTCAAATCAGGAAATGTGACTGCAAGATTGTGCTGCTATGCTTTATATTACTGCCTTATCGTCTAAAAGCTGAGGGTAAGACTTGAAAGTGCATTTATTTCATGCTAAGTGTCGTTCACAGGACTGAAGGATTTAGCCTTCCCAAGCTCATCAGCCTTGTTCCAATTTTTACTCATAAATTGGCTTGTGACAGCTTAGCTTCAGTTTACAAGTAGACAATCGGCACACTACTCAGTGTGTATTTCAGTGGCCAATGGCAACAAGATGTTAAGTATTTGTGAATTTGCTATTTTTAATAAAGTAACTTTTAAATTATCTGCTGAATATGTTTTCTTCTTTGAATCTAGAAGATCATATCTATTTAGAAATATATGGTGTGGGCCACCAATGCAAGGCAGAATTTTGGTAAAATATGTTTATAAAATTCTCAAATTAACTTTCATACACACTATACTGTTTACTCCTCTGAGTAGCCTTTTGCTACATTTGTTAGTCCTTAGAAACTAAATAGCATTAGGTAACAAATATACATTGGAAAAAAAAGTCATTTTTAGTAATTTATTTCTAAATTACCCAATTAATTTTTCACCATTCTTTTTAAAAATATTTGAGAATAAAGGGAGACCCATTAGCAGTGTCAGGTGGGTGGAGAGAGGAGAGTATTATATAATACCACATAGCGTGTGACAGAGACCAAAAGCAAAATTTACCAAAAACATGTTAAATGTTTTCCTTGGAAAGTTCCTGAGTCTAAGTCCAACAAAATCTGTTTCCTGTGATTGGTAGCAGGTTCAAGAGACTGACCTTTTCGTTCATTTTTGTTGTTTTGTCTTTTGCAAATGACGTGGGTCTCAGGTATCTCAGTTTGGTTATCTAACACATCCTTTGTTTACATTTCCTACATGTATAGAAATTTAAACCTTAAAGGGCCTCTTACAGTCTGTCTGGTCCATTCCCCTCATTTTACAGGTGAGGAAGCTAACGCTCAAAGAGTAACAACTTACGTTACACAACTAGTTAGTGGTGTTGCTTTTATTTTAAGAGCAACAAAAAAAGTCTGGTTCTTTTGAAATAAAGAGCTTCACATTAAATAAAAATATTTTAAGGTGATTGTGACTTGGACTGGAAAAGTTTTTGGTGTGGATTGTTTCAGTAGCCATTCTAAGAAGCAGAAAACTGCTTCTTTTTTAAGAGTCACTTTTGGGGTAGCTAGGTGCCACATTAGATAGACCACCCACCCTGAGGAGGACCTGAGTTCAAATATGGACTCAGTCTGGTAGAAGCTGTGTGATTCTAGGCCAATCACTTAAACCCAATTGCCTCCGGGGGAAAAACAGTCACTTTTAAACATTACCATCAAGAGGCTATCAGTGTTCCAAAATCCTGTACTTTTGACATCTTCATTAAATGTTGAAGTTTAACATGCTAAATATAACTGGATCCAAATAATAAATTACAAGTAACAATAAATAAGACCCTTATCAATAATACCAAATCTAAGCAAAGAGAGATGATGGCAAGGATATTGATTTAGCCCTAGTTATTTAAAAAGCATTCCGATGATGTGGAGAGTCTGAGTTCCAATTTTACCTCAGCCCATATAACCTTAAGTCAATTTACGTCTATGGGCCTCTGTTTCTTTAGTTAAGAATGAATTTCTAAAGATCCTTCAATTCCAATTCCACCATGATGATTGTAGGGACCAAACGAGGGCCGTCTCGGTCACTGCAGTTGGCTTTATTTGGTCCGCCAGCCCTGCTGCAGACATGACCGCATTAGAGGACTTGGAAGGGGCATCATAAGTGTAAGGCCCCCCGTCCCCCTGGCACTGCGCCCACTTGAAGGCATGGGAGACGACCTTCAGCCTGTCCGAGGATAAAAAGGCAGCGGGATGGGCGGGAGCTCCCAGGAACAGCTAGGGTCCTTAAAGGGTGTCAGTGCCTGGGCGCCCATGATGCAGACAGGACCCTGGAGAATATTCAGTAGCACCCCGCGCTGTGTCTGGGTCCCTGCGCCCCGACACAGATGACGGGCGGGACTCTTTTATCCGCGGCGCACCTAAGGCTGCGCTGCCTCAGCGCACGCTCGGACTGGCAGGCTCGGTGCTCGCTTGTTTTAGTGTCCCTATGGAGATGGGGTTGGCTCTCATCCCCCTTTTCCAGTGATTTGCGAACCAGAGGCTGGAAGAAGGCAGCGAAGGCAGCTTCCTCCAGAAACTCCCTTCACTCCTCTCGTTTCCTTTCCTACCTCTCCAGAGGTAAAATGTATGTGGGATATTCGGGTACGCTTACCTAGCATAGTTCCCCGCTTCCCCTCCCCACCCTAGACCAGGAGAAAGTGCCTTAGCCCCATAGTGGAGAGAGGAGGCTGCAGGACTGAGACTGGGAAACAAACTCCTCAGCGACCTCCTGATGGTTTCCTAGGATCACAGATGTAGAGGTACATGGAGACAGGTCATCTGGTCGGTGTGGCATGGGGGAAAGAGCACAGGATTTGGAATAAAAGAGTCTGGGGTCAAATACTGCCATCTACAACCTGGGTGAACTTGAGTAAATTCCTTTACCTTGCTGACTGACTGACCCCAATCTTTAAAATGATGGGGCTGCACTAGATGACCTCTGAGATCCTTTCTAGTTCTAAATCTATGATTCTAGGCCAGTCTTCTTTTTAGGATGAGGGAACTGAGGTCCTTAGAGGTCACCCAGGGAGTAAGTGACAGGAGGACTTTGAACCCAGGTCATTTGCCTCCAAATCCAGTGTCTGATGGACAGTTTGGAAATCTGTTTTGCTTGACTAACATACACACACATATATTTGTTTCAGGGTTGTTGCTTTTCTGAAGTGGAAGAGGAAATAAGTGCTTGTTAATTGAAAAATATCTAATTTGAATATCTAAATTGAAAAATAACTACTAAAGATGTGACTTTAAGATTTAACAAAGTGCTTTTCTCACAAAAGCTCTGGTTTGTAATACTGTGTTATAATCCTTATTTTACAGAGGAGAAAAAGGGCTCCTCTTTTGGAAAGGGGGAAGAAATCTCTTCATTGATTTTTTTTTTAATGGGCTCCACACTGCCTGGTATTAACCACATCATTTTTCTGATACTACTCTGATTTCCATCCCATAACTTAGTGGTGATTTTTAAAGGAGGTACATGCACGACAGAAGTGTCCAGTACTATTATAGTTCATCAAGTGAATATAACAACATCCTTACAATTAGAATACTGGAGACTCATGAGTTCTAGCTTTTCTGAAAAGTAGGTATAAGTAATTGAGGCTAGAATCATCTTTCTCAGCATGGAGTCTTTAAAAAAATAATATTAATAATTGGAATTTATCTAATAAAATGCTTACCTACCCTTTGATTTTTTAAAATAATCACCTTACCTTTCTTGATCATCAGAAAAATGATGTGAGATAGGTAGGTACAATATTATCAGCATTTTTCAGATGAATAAACTGGAACACAAAGAGATTAAATAATTTATTCACAGTCATATGACCAGTGCCAAAGTTGAGATTTGAATCTAGGTGTTCCTGACTTCAACTATAGTTTCAGTAGAGTCACTAAAGCTTTCTGTTCAGGGCAGTAATATAACCAGAGCTTTGTTTAAAAAGAAAAAAAGATTGTTTAGGCAGTGGTGTGAAAGGGAATTAAAGAAGGGGAGAGAATGGAAGTTAGAAGACCTAAAAGGAGCCTATTATGTTAATCCATAACATGGGTGATAATCCATAGCATGGGTGATAATCAGGACCTGTTTTAATATGATTCCAGTGAGAATAGAGGAGAGGGTCTGGATGACAATTCACTAGCAGAAACAGCAAGGCTTAGTAACTGGTTGGATGGAAGAATAGAAAGATAGGAAGAATTAAAGATAATTCAAATTAGGGAGACTGAGTGAATAAAAAATTCACCCAATTTTTACTGGAATTTTACTGAAATTCACCCAATTTACTGAAACGGTAATGTCAAGGGGACCATATTTTAGCCTACTGAATTTAGTGTGGCTAAGGAACTTAGAGGTGAAGATATCTGGAAAGCCTATGGAGATAAGATCTGAAATCTGAAAGAGAAGTCAGGGCTGGAAATACAGATTTGGGAGTCATCTGCATAGAGCTGAAGCCATGGGAGTAGATGAAATAGTCAAGGGATAAAGTGGAAAGAGGTTGAAGAGAGTCATGAATGGAACTTGACAATCACATGTATTAAGTAGTTGGGAAGAAGATAGCTAGGGAGGGAGGCAGAGGAATGGTTAGAGAGAAAAAATAAGAATCAGGTAAGCGTAGAGCCTCTGAAACTTTACGAAGAATATAAAACCTAGTAAGTGGAAAAACCAATTCTGTCCAAAGCTAATGAGAAATCAAGGAAAATGAGAACTTTTCAGAAAGTCCATTTGGGATTAATGATTAGAAAGTCACTGGTGGTGACATGACAGTGAGTAGTGAGAAAGTAGAACTATCTGTAGTAGAGAAATTTTTCAAGAAGTTTAGCAGTAAAGAGGAGTAGAGAAATGGGATAGTAGGTGATATAAGAGAAGAATAGAAAGTTTTTATTTATGAATGAAAAGACTTGAACATGTTTGGAAAAAAAGCCAGTGGTGAAGGAGAGATTCAATCAGCAAGCATTTCTCAGGTACCTACTATGTATACAGTGCACCATGAGCTGGGGATACTAACACAATATGCATGAAAGAAAATGGAGAGAGGAATGGAGGAAAGAGGCTTTGGAGGAGACTGGAGAAAAGGACTCAGTGACATAGATTTTAGCTTTAGTGAGAAATAGAGATTCATCATCCTTTATATGGCTTGTTTGTACATAGTTGTTTGCATATTCTCTCCCCTATTAGACTGTGAGCTCCTTGAAATGAGGGACTGCTTTTTTGGTCTTTGTCATGTTTATTGATTGACTGAATGACTAGAGAGAAAGAGTGAGTGAATCTGATGCTTAGTTTAAGAAATGGAGGAGGGGACCACACTGAGTGTGTGTGTGTGTGAGGTGGTAAGAAAGTACACCACCCATTCTAAGTGTGAAGCACAAAGAAGGGATGTGGTAGGTGCAAAGGAGGGATTGGATTGGAAACTGTGGGGGATGAGTTAGGAAGTCATGGGGTAGAGGAGCCTGATCATTGAGCAACAGCATGGTGGTCACGTATCATAAATTCACAGTGAATGAAGTCCACTGTTTCATTTTTCTCATTGTCTCCATTCAGCAACCCTGGAGCATAAGCAGAGAAATCAGATGGTAGGAATTACCAAGGGATAATAAATAGAAGACCACTATATTGTATATATGATCTTTTCTCACTCTCACACTTAGAACCTACTTCTACTCCAGGACAAGTGAGAGAATTCACTAAACTATTCCCTTCTCTTTTCTCTTATATACCAGACCCAGAGTGTCTCTTTCTAGAGTTTAAATACTTGCTCAATAAATACTCAATGTCTAAGCTGAGGTGATAGTAAGTATAAATTCAAATTGCTCTTGAGAGCAACGCTGCTTATTGTATTAGTGCCTCACATCTGTGTCTCACAAATATTAATTGATGAAAGTTACTGTTAGCAGCAGGATTTGGCACACGTAACATTTAGCAAGTTGTCAGAGTTTTAAAAATCCTATTTATCACTGAAGGAGCTGCCAAAAGGGAGAAGTTTTTATCTTTTATTAATTTCTGAGCTACTTTCTTATAAGCGCTTGATTTTTAAAATGGGCATATGCAAGCATATTGGTGCCACTTTTGAATTGCGTGTTTTATTTATGAGACTTGTGAATTGCCTAAGAAAAAAATCTTTTTTTCTGTTTTAAAAGATTAAGCTATGCTAGGTAAGTCAGATCAATTTAAACACATTTATTAAGTACCTCTTGTGTGCTGGTGACACTGACTGATCCAAAGAAATTATTTCTGGGCTCTCGGCATTCCCTCTGGCTGTCACCCATGCCTGGAATGTTCTCCCTTACTCTGACTACCCACCTCCCTGGTCTTCTTTAAGTCCCATCTAAAATCTCACCTTCCACTGGAAGTCTTCTCCAATTCCTCTTAATTCTAGTACTTTCCCTCAATTAATTATTTCCCTTTTATCCTGTATGTAGCCTGCTTTGTATGTATTTGTTTGCATATTGTCTCCCCCATTAGATTGTAAGCTTCTTGAGGGCAGAGGTTGTCTTTTGCCTCTTTTTATATCCCAGAACTTAGGACAAAGCCTGCCACATAGTAAGGTGCCTATAAATGCGTATTGATTGTTTTGCTAGACTCTGAGGAAGTAGATAAAGTTAATACAATCTTTGCCTCCATTTCAATGAACGTATCCCCAAAATATGCTTCTCTGGAGCTAGGATCTTATCAATATGGGCTTCCCCTCCACAGGTGGTGATTACAACTTATCCATATTTCATCCTGTTTC
Source organism: Bettongia penicillata ogilbyi (assembly GCA_023548195.1). NCBI lineage: Eukaryota > Metazoa > Chordata > Mammalia > Diprotodontia > Potoroidae > Bettongia > Bettongia penicillata. Next base: position 7,426,224 of record JAJHZJ010000147.1, read on the forward strand.
ATTTTTTCCCATTGTCTCTATAAATCCAGTCTAAGAGGTCCAATGTGCTGAGGACCTTTCTCTAGGTTTTTTTTAAGACCTGAGTCATCTTTGGCAATCTCTTGACTGCATTTTTGGATGTACTCATATCTGACCATGCCATAGGGGAAAGGTGGAAGAAAGGGATGGAGGGAAAGAGAGAGGAAAGAAAAAAGGAAGGAAAGAAATAAGTATTTATTAAATATGCCAGTCACCATGCCAAGCACTTTCAAAATATATCTCATTTGAGCCTAACAACCCTAGGAGGTAGGTGTTATTCTTATCCTCATTTTACATTTGAGGTTGCCCAAAGTCACATAGCTAGGAAGTATCTGAGGCCAGATTAAAACTCAAGTCTTCCTGACTCCAAGTCTGGCACTCTATCCACTATGCCACCTCCCTCCTAATGCTTAGGCCATAATGGGCTACTAAAAAATGTACTGCTGTCCTTGACCAGGTATTACAGCTGGGATCTATGTGAGAGAGGAGTGCAGACTAGCCCCAGCCCCAGTACAGTCCCTGGACAGTGGCAGTTGTGGCAGCAGGGGCAGGCAACAGCAGTGGCTGCTTCCAGAGCTCTCAGTCCAAAGATGGTAAAGGGATCAAATATCTGATCAGAAGGAAATTACAGGAATCTCTTTGCTGGCACTGAGTCAGGATTCTGTTGCTTTGCCCATATTAGGATCCAGGTCACAGTCCTAGGTGGCAGTCCTGGGGCAAGGAAGAGCACTAGCATAGCAAAGCTTGTGGCAGAAGTAGAGAGGGAACTCTCCTCACAGTTCCAGAGCAGAAAAGAATTCTTATGGTCACTCACTGACTAGAGCACAGGCCAGGAGAGGAGTAAACACCTGTCCTTAGATTGTACCACCTTGGAAGAACTGAAAACTTACAGGTGCCTAGAAGTATCTCTGAAACGAGCTGCACAAAACCACTGAAGCTTGGGACAGTATGCCCTCCACACTGGAAGCTCAGCCCTGCCATAACAAAGAGTTAAAACGTCAAGTAATAGGCTGGGGAAATTAGCCAATAGCAGAAAAAAAAAACCTCACACTATAGAATCTTACTTGGGTGACATGGAAGATCAAAACATACAAACAGAAGAAGACAACAGTCAAAGCTCCTCCATCCAAAGCCTCTAAGAAAAATATGGATTGGTCTCTGCCATGGAAGAGCTCAAAAAGGATTTCAAAAATCAAGTGAGAAAAGTGGAGGAAAAATTGGGCAGAGAAATGAGAGTGATGCAAGGAAATCATGAAAAATGAGTCAACAGCTTGCTAAAGGAGACCCCCCCCCAAATACTGAAGAAAAATAGACAAGACCATATGGCAAAAGAAGTCCAAAAAGCCAATGAGGAGAATGCCTTAAGAAGCAGAATCAACCAAATGGAAAACAAAGTCCAAAAGCTCACTGAAGAAAATAATTCCTTAAAAATTAGAATGGAGCAAATGGAAGCTAATGACTCTATGAGAAAACAAGAAATTATAAAACAAAACCAAAAGAATGAAAAAGAAATAGAAGACAATGTGAAATATCTCATTGGAAAAACAACTGATCTGGAAAACAGATCCAGGAGAGATAATTTTTAACTGAGAGTTGACTAGAGGCACTAAGAGGCTAAGTGAATTTTGGATAGAAGCATCTTGTTGCCTCTGGGGATAAGAGAGAGTGTCATTATGTCTTGTAGTGGAATTGTGCTTCCCTGCTGCCGAAAGAGTCCTATATGTTGGAAAAGAAAGAGCACTGGAGGAGGTCTGCTTTGTAGTCGTTGCTGATCATTCAGCATGTGGAGCTAGGGAGCCAGAACTGCAGCTTTTTCTTCCTAGATTATTGATGGATATTCTAATTAAGAGTCTATGTAAAGCAGACAATCATTACCTGAGACCAGCTCTAGGGCAACCTCCAGGCAAGGTGAACAAGGCTGAGGATAACATGAACTGCCATATGTTTAGCTTTATGGGCACGTTCAGAAATGGATGAATGGCCTAGCTAATATTGTTGTTTGTTATTTATTCTCAAAGAGGACCACAACATCAGGAAGGTGATGTCATGACTTGCAGGTGAATTGGATTTAAGGGAGGGAAAGCTGTGCAAAACTACCAGTCTCATTTTCTCCTCCACAGCCATCTTGGTTCAGTGGGAAGATATAAATCAGGGTGATAGAAGATACTTTCCACCTTCCTCCCCAGCTAAAGCAGGTTTACATCCAAGGTTGCAAAATACACACCCTGATTTTACTGGACATGCTGAAGAATGTGGCTTATGTTAAAGAGCATGAAGAAAAAAGCCAGAGTTCTGGGGTCTGGTGACAGAAAGCATCCATTCTTAAGTCCCAAGTGGCTTCCAGAGGAAAAGAATATGAGCTGGGCCAGGGCAATACCTTCCAGAAATGAAGATAATCTCACTTGGGGAACATAACTGTGTCTTTCTTGTTTTATGCTTTGAGAGATTTTCTACTGTCTCCTTAGATATTTGCTACCTCTTTTGGAGGGTTGGAGGGGAGGCAGAAGAGGGAAAGAGGATCACGTCATACAAATATTATTGGGAGTGTTTAAAAAAAGAGTCTTGAATTTGAAGTCAGAGGACTTGGGTTCACATCTTGTCTTTTCTACTCAACATTAGCTTTGACAAATCATTCCTCTCTGTGGACTATAATTTCCTCATCTGTTAAATGAAATGTTAGGTTAAATTAAATGTTCTCTAAGGTCTCTTTATTTCAGCACTAAATCTCATGATATTCCCTAAGTTACTATAATTTCTCTACATGTTTGACAGAAGGGATGCCGCATCAGATTAGTTTCTCACCTCTTCCTTTGATCTTTTCCATTTTCCATGTGCCTCACAAAGGTGTGGGGGGAGGGGACACCGAGGGAGGTGAAATCCCACTCAGGCATTTCAGATTTCCAGTCATTTGGGTTATAAGTAGATTCACATTGTCTGGCGCAAAAAGAAATATTCCGTTTTCTGAGTCATAAACAGAACTTCCTGAAGCACCTTAATTTTCCCCTCTCAGTTTCCTTGCAAAATAACTAGCAAGTCTGCACTAGGTTGAGTCATGGGCACTGACACAACCAAGGGCGAAAGATTGGATTGTAGGTCAGTCAGTCAGTCAATGTCTATTAAGCATCTACTGTGTGCAAGGCACTAAGAACTAGGGGTACAAAAAAGAAAAAGACAGTCCTTGCCCTCAAGGACTAATGTGAGAAGATAACACACACACACACACACACACACACACACACACACACACACACACACACACACACACACATACACACACACACACACTGAAAGCTAAGAGGAAAGAAGGGAAGGCTGGGGAAAGTCTCCAGCACCAGAGGGCATGTGCAGGACACTCCTAGGAGTGCAGTTAGTGGGACATGAAGAGTTGCTGACCTGGGAGCCGTAACAGCAAGGACCCCAGCATACACAGGAGGGCCTGCTGTGCAGGTTCTTAAATCTGCTTTTCTAAAAGGAAAGCAACTTTTGAGGGGTCAACAATCACTTTAATCAAGCACATATATCATTCACCTAGCTCAGGGGGAAAAGTCAGCACCCTGAACTTCAGAGAAAATACAGAGAATTAAAAATCAACAGACAGGGCTTCCAACCATTTGACCATGATCAATACACACATAGTTACCAGAGGTGGAAGCACCAACATTTTTTTCAGAGTTGGGGAGGAAGGGACTCCTTAGTGGTTTCCCAGAGTCTCATCTGGCCAAACAAACACTTCCAATGAGTAAGCCCCAAAATAAAACTTCACCGCAGAGTATTTATATACTTTTCAGAGACAGAGGACATCACAACCATTCAGAACCAGGGCCTCATTAGAAATTAACAAAGGGTGTGGGCCTTCCAACAACAAAATCTCCCCTAATCAAGCTTCCCTTAAAGGACAGGCCCATTAATGGGTGGGGAAGATCTATGACTCTCATTAGCATTACAGGATCTCATTTTACATGGAGGCTTTGGGAGGAGTCCTTTGCTCTGCCCTCCAGCCCTCGGGTCAGAGGGGCAGAGGGTACTAAGGGCAGAGGGTACCAAAGCTGTTGCAATCCCTCAGGATGATGTTTCCCAATGAGGTTTCCTGATAACACGATCATGGTGGGGTCCAATCCAAGGAGTGAAGCTGCTAGTAAAGGTATAGACAATAATAATAACTTGAATTTAAGCAGTTCATATGTTTCTGTGTGTATGTGTTATGCAACAAATTGGTAATAAAACCAAGAAGAGCATCCAAATACCACTCCAGCTCTCTACCTCCAAATTTTCTTCGTGTATTTATGTTAATGTGCGGTATTCAGCCCTGGGGCATATGGGGTGTTCAGGGAGGACTAGCACCTCTAGTGTGAGGGCTTGCCAAGCCTTGCCAGGACTGCTTGTCCTTTGGTGTCTACCTGTCCCTCGACTCTCACCTGTGGCTCCAAGAAGCTGTAGCACTTGTATTGGCCTCACCCTGGTAAAACTGTCTTGGAAGATGGGCTAAACAAGTTGAGGGTAACTGACCAACCCCCAACCCATTGGTGACTTAGGAGGATGTCTACCCCAAGCCTGTGAAGACTTATCCCACTAGAATGGGTAGATGACAACCATTTGTTACAACAGCCATTTTTAGTTGTGAGTGTGCAGTTTTGCAATATTGTAAGTAGAATCAAACCAGTGGCTAACTCTTCCCTGAAAGAGCTGTAAGAAAATAAAATGAAATCTTTTTATACATTTCAATTTCTAAGATAAGGATTTCTAGTGCAACATGGCATTAGCCAACTAGGCAGAATAAATAAATATTGCCAAATAAATATATCTAGGGTGATTGGATCTCTATTTAAAGAAATGCATTGCTTATTAAGCACCTACTGTGCGCGAGGCACTAAGAACGGGGGGCACAAAAAAGTAAAAGACAGCCCTTACCCTCAAGGAGCTTACAATCTAATATGGGAAGAAAACACACACACACACATACACACATGTGTGCACATGAACTGAAAGCTAAGAGAAAGGAAGGGAAGGCTGGGGATTGTTTACAGCACCATAGGGCATGTGGAGAAGAAGAAATTCATTTTAGTTGGCTAAAACAGGCATTACGGAGCTTGGTCAGATATCAAAGGTGCTATCCACATCCACTGCATCTCAGGCCATCACCAGTCTTTCTGACTTGTCTTGCCACTGGACTTCAATGACTAAAAAGGAGAATAAGGCTGATGACTTTGTGCCCCACTTAAACTCACAAGCAAATCAACACATCACCCCATGATATAATTAGTCTTCTTCACAAACAAAGGAGGAACAACATTCAACTGTAAAAAGTGGTGCAGCATAGTAGATTGAGGGTCTAGGGAACAGGAAGATGTGGGTTCAGGCCTTGCCTCTGATACACTAGCTGTGTGACACTGGGCAGATTACTTAAACATCTCAGTTCCCCAGGCAACTTTTTGAGACTCTAAGTTTCAGGGGAATTGCTAATATACCTTAATTCACAAGTATGTATTAAGTTCTACTTAGGTAGACAACCTGAACAAACAGGGTAGTTTTGGGAGAGAGTATATAAGTAAGTAGGGTGATACTTGAGCTGAGTCTTGAAGGAAACCCACTATTCCAGGAGGCAAGAGTAAAAGGAGTACATTTCAGGCATGGAGGATAGCTAGTACAAAGGCACAGAGATAAAAGATATAGTTTCATGGATGCAGAACAGCAGGAAAGTCAGTACGACGATGTCAAAGTGCAAAGAAGTAAGTCAAAAGACTGGAAAGCTAAAAAAGGGTTATAGATCAAGAGATTTAAATGTCAAACAGCGGAGCTAATATATTTGATCTTAGAGGCAATAAGGAGCCATTAGAATTTATTGAGGAGGGGGCATGACATGAAGACTTCTGTTTTAGGAGTATCTCTTTGGTAGCTGTGGAGGATGGACTGGAGTGGGGAGAGGCTTGAGGAAGGGAAATCAAATGGAAGGTTATTGTGTCAGCAATGAGATTTTAAGAGTCTGAACAAGGGTGGTGGCTATGTGAGTAAAGAGAAGGCAATAGATGAGAAATGCTAAAGAGAGGAGTAGGAGTTTTTACACCAGGACCCACAGGTCCAGAGTCTAGACTCCCAACCCATCCGCACTAAGATGTTGCAATATTATGATGATTATTAAAATAGTTTAATAGAATCTTTTGATCTATTATATGTTTCTAGGAATTCTTTATCAAACAGCCCAGTAATGGAATAAATGTTTAGCTTCTGGAAACATGAATAGAAAAATCTTTGCAGAAATGTCATTAAGAGACTCTTCCAACAGCCAGGGGATTGAGTGCTTTCAAAGGAGGTTCAGTGCTTGGACACCAATTATCAACAAATCATTAAATAAACAGGTGAGTTACTCATTTGTGAGTTACCCATTTGTGAAGTATGGATCCATGTTTTGCCAAATTTTTAAAAATTTCCCTCAAAGTTGCTAGATTCATCAATCTCTGACTGGAAGAGAACTCAGTGGTCTTTTAGTCCCACACTTTCATTTTACACTTGAGATACTGAGCCTCACTCAGAAGGATTATTTAACTTACCCAAATTCCCACACGTAGTAAGGACCTGAAAATTAGTTTAAATATTAATTTGAACTCAGTTCCTCTCATTCAAAATTCAGTGTTTTTTTCTACTAAATCACAAAGTTATAGACCTTAGAGTAATGAATTTCTTTAAACAGAGATTGGATTGCTCTAGATATAGTTATTTAGCAATATTTATTTATTCTGCCTAGTTGGCTAATGCCATGTTGCCCTAGGAACACATCTTAGAAACTGAAATATATGAAAAGATTTCATTTTATTTTCTTACAGCTCTTTCAGGAAAGAGTTGGTCTTATAACTCATTGGTTTGATCTGTGGACTGATAAGCAACGTAAAGAATTTCTACTTACAATATTGCAAAATTGCAGTCACTCGCAACTAAAGTAAGTTTTAACACAAGGATATGCTTATTATCTTTTAAGGAAAGTAAAATATGGTAAGATGTTTCTTTGAACTTAAAAATTACTTCTTTTCTTAAAAATTAAAAAATGTAACCAATTTTGGAAACCATCTTTATGCAGAATCTTTCAGTACACAACTGACTGCTGAGAGAAAGATACTTTGAAAGGAACATTAACTCCCTCAGGCAGCAGAGATATACAGTTTAGAACTGGAAAGGAAACTTAGATAAGGCCTAACACAATTCCTTCATTTTACAGAGAAGGCAACTGAAGCCCATAGAAGGGAAGCAGCTTCTGCAAAGTGACACAGGAATTATCAGAGTAAGGATCTGAATCCAGGCACTCTGTCATAGTATGCTACTCTTAATTTAGAATAGGAACTTACTTTAGTAGCAGAAACTTACGAAAGGTCTCAGCAATTTTCTCCCATTATACAGTTGTGTTCCCTAGAACGATCAGGCTAATGTTGTATTTATCATAATTAAAGCGAAACAGACAGCACGTGAAATGCCTGTGAAATAATGCCATCAACAGCATCTCTTATTACAAACATGACATATAGCTACTAATATTTGAAAACACCTTTTTATCTTGATCCTCCTTCCCTGGTCTCTCCCTTCTCACCTCTTCTTTCCTCTTTCTTTGTTGCTCACTGTTCTGTACTCTTTCCTACCTACCCCACTCTTCTCACAGTCTATTTTCTCTCCAATTCACTTACATTTTAAATCCCTTCCTTCTCTTTCCTATTCATCCGCTTTACCTCCCAATATTTCCCTCTATAATACTGGGCACTCATATGCATTCGATGCTAATTTACTGAGTGACTGATTGGCGATATACCCACTTGTCCATCTTCAAAGAGACTGCTGAAATAAACAGCAAGAAAAATATCCAAATCACTGAATATTTTAAACACATATTTTATGGTAAATCCTGGTTGTAGTTTATTTCCTTTCATTTCCTCTTTCCAGCTCTTGAGTTAACAAATCCAGTCATTTTGCAGTGTGCTATAATTTTGTCCCATATCACAAATCAAGCAATTTTAGCTGTAACCACTTGAGGTCATTAGAGATCTTGTGGAATTTTTCAAGAAATATCAATATTAGACCTGAAATTCTGTCTTCATGGAAACATTTCTGTGGCATTTAGATTTTTCCTTTTGTAGGACAAGAATGACATCAATTCTGTAATTAGCCCATTTGAAAGAAATGTAGTGTAAAAGATGGTGCAAATAACTAAGGATAAAAATAGAAAAGTAAGAAAATCTCTGTTTTTAAGGAGCTCACATTCTTATAAGGGTATTTAACTTCAAGTCAGATGGAAAAGACCAGTGGCTCTTATGGGTCAGTGGCAAATCATATGGTAATGCTTCCTCTTTAATGTCATTTCACATTGATAAAACCCTATCTGCTGATAGATCTGCTGATTGAATGAAGTCAAGGATTTGGTGGTAAGAATTTTCTTTCCTGGGTCTTCAGTAGCTACGGTTCCTGAGGAGGTAGGGATTGTAGCACCTGGAGAGGCAGTTACCAGGTGTCGTATCCACAACAGTTGCTTCTCTAAATAATGACTGCATGGCTGATGATGTTTGTGGTTAGAAGCTGGGCTAGTTGTCTGAAAGGAAGTGCTCTTCTTGAGACTCTTGGGCCCAGCAGTTGATGAGGGTGGTAGTAGGGATAGTAGAATGATAATCCACAAGAATTGTTCGCTTTGTTGATGGCTATAGATGTAGCAGGAACAGTGGTCTAGGCTGTAGCTGCTATATTCAGAACTCTAGGGTATGTGGTTCTACCCTACTGTCATTGAGACCAAAGGGCAGGTGATGGTCAAGATGATTAGCAGTGGTTTGACTCATTTGACACATGCCATCCCCTCTCTCCCTCAGCATGCCCTGCTTCTTCAACTGAGTTGATTTGCTTGCTTTGTTGGTGATAGTTGGTGCTGGGGGAGAGGAGGGATAGCAGGCCCTTTTCCATAAATATTGCTTTCCTCTCCTGGACCATGGCTCTGGGGACTGAACTGAAAACAGGACCAGGGATCTTGGTGATGTCTACAATACTCTGCCCCATTTAATAATAGTTGTATTTCCTCATGGAGGTATATACCCTTCAAAGTTCAGTGAAATGATTACTGAATATTCTAGGTCAGATGTTGCCCTCAAATACTTAGGTGTTTTTGATATTAGTAAAATTACATGTGAATATTTAATGGCAGGATTTGGCCTGCTTGTCTCATCTTGAGTTACATGAGGCTTTTTCACTGCATCACTTTTGGTTAACACTAGAACAGTTCACACTAAGATTTTCAGGAATTGTTCACTGTCCCAATTCCTACTCACACTAGTAAGTTGTGTATCCAAAGTTTAACAGCTACTTCAAGTTATAGGGGCAACACTGTGGATCACTACCCCTAACATTGTAGCTCACAAGCCCCCACCAATATGTTTCCCATTTATTATCAGTCAGTAGACTCAGATCTTAGAAGATATTTCCTCATATAGCACAGCAAGAATTGTGGTTACAAAGAGCTTACTCCTCTCATCCAGACTTGGGATATCCTGTCCCACTAAAACACATAGACTCCAGAGGATGGAGGAGGGGAAAGAGTGGCCATGAACTCAAAATATAGTATTAGTGAGGCACAAAAGCAGGGACACTGATAGCGCAGGATATCATTGCTCTTTCTTTGCTGTGGCACCCTCAGGCACTTCACTGTAGATAATAGGAAAAAAGTCATGCTATCTGAAGGACCTGGTTTATAAATTACACTGTAAATAAACCAGGCTGTATTCTTATTTACACACACAGAAATGTTCCATTATCCATTGATTATGATTATTTTGCTTATGACATACGAAATTAGAAGTGCAGATAAATGTTGTAGAGAAGATCACTAAGCAACTTATTCCAGTACGAGAAACATTCTTCCTCATGAAGCTTTAGGAACTAGCCCTTTGAAAAATATTTTGAAGAGGGTTTCACTACTGTTTCCACCAGGTCCATATACATGAAAAAATATACCAATGATGTGTGTATCAGAGACGTGTCCTCAGTGTTTTCTTGTTGATTTCCACTAAGAAGCCAATTCCAAAACTGTCAAGTTTGATACTTCCTCAGTTCTGTGGTTCTTAAGACTACAGCAGCAGGAGAAAGTCAGGCGTTTTGGTCTGCCACACATGGAAGAACTTGTGCAAACTGGCTGAGTCAACCTCCTTGCTAGACTTGTAGAACAAGTTTTCATAAACGGCCAGGTAGTGACATGTTTCCTGATTATTCGTTATGCAGAGATCCCCTTTCTAAAGGCTAGTTATTTTCAAACAGGCAAGCTCTTGTTTCTCATAGGTGGGTGGAGAAACTTCAGTATAACTGGGCCTTTAGCAGATTTTGGGTAGGGTATTAACAGCATACCTTATTTAATAAATTCATTTCTACAGTGAAGTGCAAGACCTGATTCTTTTTTGCCTACTATGGCATCAAGAAGGAGGTGGCAAGAGACTGACATAAGAAATGAGGTAAAGGCACACAGGACAACTTTGCATAGATCATCAGAGTCAATATTAAGGTTCATGGGAACCTCTGGCCAACTACACACTGTTAGTGTATAGTCTCCCTGCAGGTGAAATCTAGTTAAGATGTAAAAGTTCAAAACATTTAAATAAAGTGATTTTAATCAGATAATATGAAAAATGCCCTTGAGTTACATATTAGTGAATTAAAATTTGTTGATCTTGGAAAAAATAAAATAGCAATGGAAGAGCTTAGGGGAAAGATGGCTTTTAAAAATAAAGAGAACAACCTCTAAGAAGAAGGTATCATTAAAAAGGCATCTCCAAGGATTATGTGGAAAAGGAAGAGATAAGCCTGTTTCTTTCATGTTGTTGGTAGTAGGAAGGGGCAGTTGGAAGAGAGGGTGGTATGTGCTGATGGTATGCATAATGAACCAAAGAGTCTCTTGAGAATAATTTAAAAACTGCCTTTCTAAATCACAGCTCCAGATATGTAGCTCTTCAGGTGGAGTGGGGAGAAGTAAGATTGTGCCTTGACGTGGGGAGAAGGTAGTTGGACCAGATAGAACACAGACTTTTGTGAGAAGGAAAAGGGAGACTACCATATGAATTTCCATCAGGAGAAAGAACAAGAGAGCAAAGACTTGAAAATTCTCAATAAGAGTAAGATATAATATGCACATGTAGAGTAAAAAAAAAGAAGGCCAAAGTGTGTTTATTATGTATATTTAATATCTGGGGTATTTCTTCTCTTATAGGTAGGTCTCTAGAAAAGGTACCCAAAGTACAAAGTACTCAGTGGGTCTGCATCTACTCAAACCTATGTATTTTACTCATCCTCTAAAGGACTATTAATTAGTTCAAAACAAAGATTTTTAGTGAAATAGTATAGTAAGAAATGTAGCAGCAGATGTCCTTCCCATAAATGTGGAGCACGCTATTCTATAAGTTCATAAAACATCAATGCATAGGGAACAAACCTGGAGTGGTATGTAAATAAAGGAAAGCAGGTAGCCAAAGTGTATGGAAGGAGAGACAACTTACTCCTTCAATAGTACAGGACCATCATGTGTCTTCTGGTGATGTCAAGAGGCATCCTGGCAAGGAGGTTGTCCTGAGCACTCTGAGACTGAGTCCTGCTGGGCTTACATCTGAGTGTTTCGTAATATTTCTGTGTTCTTCCGGTGAGGAATCTTGTCTTTGCAGTCCTTTGCCTCTTCTTATGCTGTCTATAGGATACTGAAATTCTACCTCTCCTCCATAAGAATAGGTAATGATGGCTGCCATTTCTATTTTAATTTAAAGCTCAGAATTTAAACTTCAGCCCTTTCAGACATGCCCTCTTCAAACTTAGTTATTGGAGAGTAAAAACTTCACTTAACTTTATTTTTCTAGGCAGATATGTCTATCAGCTTCCAGAGTCTTAGCTCCCAAGGCCAAACTCTAGAATACAGAGCAACCAGACAATTAATTATAGCTCACAGGAATATATAGTCCATCTGTTGAACTTTCTTATTCCTGATAACACAATCAAATTCATGTCCCAAGACTATCTGATTTAGGTTTAAAAAGTCATTGTAACTCTCATTTAATTCTTTATGGGGAACTTGTTCTCCCAAAACTCATTTAAGGAAATCTTGCCAATGAAACCTCTACTAAAGGAAGGGAGAGGAGGAGGATGTGTGTACTTTAGGGCATGATATAGTCCACTTTTCTCTCAAGATTTTTGGATTGACATTATATAAATGTAGTTAAGAGCAAGCCTAGTGAAAACTGTAAGGTCATTATCCTCTATCCTTTTAGGTTATATTTCTGCTTTTCTATTTATATGTGTCTGGCAACAAACGTCTCAGGTTTGTTTGGATGGACTGACAAATGAGGGATTAGTCCTTAGAGGATGCTCATATTTGCCCTTCCTGGTGTGTACAGATATTACTTGACTGGTTTCAATATAATATTTAGAACTGAGGAAAACCTATGTCCATTCACTAGTGGTTAAGAGGCTAGCTCTATGAACTGACCGATAGCCTCTTAATTGCCTGAGGACTAGAAAGATTGATGACTGTAGATGCTAAAATAGAACTGAATGTTTAATATAAAAGGGATGAGATGATCCTTTTTTTGTTTCTTTTCCTTCCTGGAAGCAAGGATTTATTTCTCCCTAATCATAAATGAATAAATATTCCAATCAGGAATTCTCAGGTAACCAGTACACCCCTCAGAATTATTAGAGTTGCCACCAGCAACTGGATTTGGTAGCAGAATCCACTAGAGTAATAGTGGTTGATAACAGAGGAAGTGCCTGTGGATGGAAATGGAAAGATAGTCCCCCTGAGAATGTTGTCAGCTTCAGGGATCATGATACCTTGTAACATAGTATTTCTATACAGACTCTGGATTATATTGTTATCAATTCTTAGAGCCTGGAAGATAATTAGTCTAAAAAGAATTTTATGAGGACTCCACAAAGGGAGAAAAAGACTTTTGGAGCCATGATTCATGGGCTGTTCCTTGTTCCCTACACATGTACCTCACTACTCTTAATTTTTAAATTTTGAGCCCACTTTCCCAAGGAATCTTGTGTGTAAAAGGGGAGAGGGCCCCCCTGAGGTGGGGGGGGAGAGTGTTTTTGTAACTATTATTCTTGCTATGCCTTCTCAGTAAATCCCTTTTCTAAAAGCTAATAGAGATCTATTGGATGATTAATAATGGGAAACATACTGGATTGGGCCTCTGTAGAAATGCCAATCTCTCAAGGTTACCCCTAGAACTCTGAAAGGAGCAGTAGTCATCACTCTATGGGGACACAACCTGTCAGTGCGAGTGGGAGTCAGAAAAGTAAGCCCAGAAAGGGTGCTACTTTTTTTTTTTTTTTTTAATAATCTGGAAATAGTTTTAGAAAAGCAGGTCACCTGAACAATCAACCTTGGTGTTCACCCCCTTCATTTCTTTCTGTTACCATTCTTCCCTAAATGTTCTAGGCAGGATACTGTTTTCTCTTGGAAGTCAAGTTAGTTATTGATGACCTTGTTAAGTATTAGCATTCGTCTCTGTAATGGAAAAGTGCGGGGCAACGAGACCAGACACTAAGAAATACATTATTTCAAAGCAAGGAAAGAGATAAACCAATGGCTGCTTTAATTTGCTCTTGGGTCATTGGCTTGTGTCAGGATACACATCCATCATAATCTAGACAAAATTCCTACTTTTCATTATCAACAGTAGGATGGTTCTATAATGCATAAAACAGCATTCTTAGAGGATATTTGACAGAAAAGAATTTTTATTTGGCTTCTTTTCCTGTCAGGGAATTTTTTTCAAAGAAATTTATGTAATCTGATTATTCATTCTTCACTTCTTTCAAGAATTTTCATTCATTTGAGGCACCATTTATAGGAAGAACTTTAAATAGTAATAATATCTTCTATTTACATAATGGTTTATGTGTATATATATATACATATACATCTATCTATGTGTATATGTCTGTGTATATATATATATTTTGTGTGTGTGTATATGTGTATGGAGCAAAATCTGAACTAAACCAATACAGTGTTAAACATTAGAAAATCGTCATTCTCTTGCTGTCAATTATCATATTTTTTAAAAGTTTTGCTAATGTCTTATTTTTTATACCACAGACATTTCCTGATATTCTCCAACCATCTACTCAGTACCTTTCCTTAACTGGTTTATTGACACAATAAATTTGTTGGACTTCATATTCAGTATACAGCATCTGTAAATCACACCTCTTTACTAGAAGGGAGGTGTGTTCTATTATTTGTCCCCTGCAGTTAATAATACTATTGCTCATTGCTTTCAGTGAGGATTCAGCTACCTCTGAGGGTTGTTTTTATTTATGTTATTGTCTTTACTGTGTATATTTTTACCTTAGTTCTACTTTTCTTTTGTGTATCAATTCATACAAGTCTCAAGTCCTTTATAGTTGCCATTTCTTAAAGTGAAATAATGTTCCATCACATTTATATACCACAATTTGTGGGCGCAACCAATGGGCACATACTTTGTTTCTAGTTTTTGGGTTTGGGTTTTTTGCTGTGACAAAAGAGGGTGCTATTAATATTTTTGTATGGCCAATGACCACATTTAAAAACTTTATTTAGTACCTGTTCTGCTTTGGTCAGCACAAAGTTGGATACTGTTTCCTCACATTGAAGATTTGTTAATTGTGAATAAAAGCATGAACTATTTGGTGAAGCATATGGACAAAGAAGTGAAAGCATGCAAATAAAAATCTGGTTTTTAGTTCAATTGAAATTATTAAGAAAAATGTGGTTACAAACCTAAGTCCTTTTGGACTTCTCCCTACTTTAATACATCTAAGAGGTCAGAAATAAAATCTTTTCTTAGGGAAATGTATAAAGGATGGAATCAAATTTGTACCTCTTGTTTTAAGATCCTAATCTCTCCCCAGCCTAAGCAGAGGAGATACAAAGATAAACAGGGAAATGAATTCCTAGTCTTTAAAAGCTTATATTGTTTTGGAATTTCCCAATGTTGAACAACCAGTAAATAGCAAAGACAGGCTTGAATTTGATCTTTTGAGACTGATCTGAGTATTCTTTATGAGGCGCTGCATCTTTCTCTTTCCTTGACTACTCACATATTCTATTATCTTTTCCTTTCTGTGAATCTGAACCACTCCTTTGTCACTCAGTTATCTTTTGCCTTTTGAATGTGGCATTCATTTCTGGGTACCATATTTTTAAGAGGAACATTGATAACTAGAGAGTGCCTAAGTGAAAGGATTGGAGATCATGTCATATGAAGAACTGAGGCCATTTTCCTTGGAGACAAGATGACTAATTAGAGATGCTTTTCTGCATTTTTGTGAGATTTTTATGCATGATCAGTTTTGGTGAAGGTGTCATGTACAGCTGAGAAAAAAGTATGCTCCTTTCTATTCCCATTCCTTTTTCTCCACAGGTCTGTTATATCAAACTTTTCTAAAATTCTATCCATTTTCTTAACTTCTTTCTTATTTATTTTATAATTAGATTTACATAGTTCTGAGAGGAGAAAGTTGAGATTCCCCACTAGAATATTTTTTTTTTGAAAATTTATTTATTTCATTCTGTACTCAGGAAATAAAACAAGTATTTCCATAAAGAAACAGGATTGCACCTGAAATTGCAGATCTATTACGTATAACTTGTTATTCCTTTCAAATATACAACAAAGTTATCTTGTGCCTTTCTTTTATTCCCTTCCTCCCACCCCAAACTACCATTGGACACAAATGTGTATATATAAATATAGAGACATATATATCTATATACATACACATATATATATATAAATATAAGTATGTACATATACACACATCTATATGTATGTATATATATATATATATATATACACACATATATATGAATTATTTTTCTGGATTCAGACAGCATCTTTCATTATAGGATCCTTGCAGTTAATTTGGCTATTTATAATAGAATGACTTGGTTGCTCAAAGTTGTTTTTAAAACAATACTGCTGTTAATGTACACAATGTTCTCTTGCCTCTGCTCATTTCACTCATCTTTATTTCATGGAGGTCTCTCCATGCTTTTCTAAAATCATTGAACTCATCATTTCTTATAGCAAAGTAATATTGCATCATGAACATATATCATAATCTTTTTGGTCATTTCCTCATTGGTGAGCATACCTGCATCCTTTGCCACCACAAAGAAAGCTGCTATAAATACTTTAGAACATGCAGGATTTTTTCCCCCATTTTCCCTAATCGTCTTGTGAAACAGCTCTAATAATGGTATGGCTTAGTGAAAGGGTATAGGCAGTTTAATAATTTCTGGGCATAATTCCAAATCTCTCTCCAAAATGGTTGGATCAGCTCATAGATCCACCAACAACAAATTAAGGTCCCTATTTTTCCATATCCCCTCCAACATTTGTCACTTTCCACTTCTGTCATTTTAGCCAATCTGATAAAAATGATATCTCAATGTTTTTTTTAGTTTGCAATACTCTAATCAATAATGATTTAGAGCATTTTTTCATATGATTATAAATAGTTTTGATTTCTTCACTGGAAAACTTCCTGTTCAGATATTTTCACCATGTATCAATTGGAGAATGACTTTCATTCTTATAGATTTGACAAAATTCTATGTATATTTGAGATATGATCCCTTTATCTGAGGAAATCCATAAAATTTTCTTACCAGTTTTCTGCTTTCTTTCTGACCTATATTTGTTTTATTTGCACAAAACCTTTTAAATTTAATGTGATCAAAATTATCCATTTTACATCTCACAACACTCTCTGCCTCTTGTTTGTTCATAAATCATTCACCTACTCATAAGTGTGATATCTAATATGTTCCATGTTCTTCAGTTTTTCTGGTAATATCTCGCTTTATATCTAGGTCATGTGTCCATTTTGACCTTATCTTAGTAAATGGTATAATATATTATTACTCTATGCCCAATTTCTGCCAGACTGTTTTTCAGTTTTAAAAACAATTTTTGTAACCAAATAATGAATTGTTATCCTAAAAACTTGTCTTCACACTTGTCAGACATGAGTTACTATATTCATATGCTGCTGTAGATGAAATGTCTACTCTGTTCCACTGATCTACTTCTCTATTTCTTAGACAGTATCAGATAGTTTTTAGGATTACTGTCTTATAAAATAATTTAAGATCTGGTACTGCTAAACTCCTTCCTTTACATTTCCAATTAGTTCCTTTGATATACCTAACCTTTTGTTCTTCTAAATGAATTTGGTTATTATTTTTTTCTAGCTCCATAAAATAATTTCTTGGTAATTTAATTGGAATGGCATTGAATATATAGATTAATTTTGGTAAATTTGTCATTTTTATTATATTGGCCTTGCCTAGCCATGAACAATGAATATTTCTCCATTTATTTAAATCTGACTTTATTTGTTTACAAATCTTTTTTATGGTTTTGTTCGTATAGATCCCGAGTTTATTTTGGTAGGTGCAGTCCCAGATATTTTATATTGTCTAGAGTTATTTTAAATTGGGTGTCTCTAGCTATTTCTTCCTGCAGGATCATTTTGGTGATATATAGGAATGCTGATGATTTATGTGAGTTTACCTTATATCCTGCTAATTTGCTGAAGTTATTAATTATTTCAATTAACGATTTCGTTGAGTCTTTAGGATTTTCCAAATATATCATCATATTATCTGCAAAAAGCGATAGTTTTTTTCCCCTCATATCTTATTCTGATTCCTTCTTTTTTTTCTTCTCTTATTGCTATTAGTAGGATTTCCAATATAATGTTAAATAATGCTGATGACAGTGGGCAGTCTTGTTTCACACCTGATTTTGCAGGTTTTAGGCAAATGCTTCTTATCAATTTAAGGAAAAGTCCATTTATGCCTGTACTTTCATGGCATAGTTTCACTATTTCCTCTTGCAACTCATTTAACTATTCCTTTAAGAATTTAGACGCTCTAACATTTGGTTCATTGTTACTTTACTGTCTATGGTACCTTTTAGCAAAATATACTTTTCTTGCTTATCTCTTTTAATTTGTTCTATTTTTGCTTTTCCTTTATCTGACATCATGATTGCTACCCCTGCTTTTTTAAAATCTCACCTGAATTATAATAGATTCTGCTCCAGTCCCTTATTTTTACTGTGGTTGTATCTTTCTGTTTCAAGTGTGTCTCTTGTAAGCAGCATATTAGTGGATGCTTGTTCCATTCTGCTGTCTACTTCCATTTTATAGGTGAGTTCATCCCATTTGCATTCACTATTGTGGTTACTATTTCGCTCCATCCTATTTTTTCACTCTCTCTCTGTCTCTCTCTCTCTCTCCCTCTCTCTCTGTCTCTCTCTCTCTCTCTTCTTTCCCTCCTCAAAAGTCTGTTTTGCTTCTGACCACTGCTTCTGTTAATATGCCTCCCCTTCTATCAGTATCCCTTTCTCTTATCCCCTTCCCCTCCTACTTCCCTATACAGTAAGATAGATTTCTATATGCAACTGAGTGTGTATGTTATTCCCTTTTTGAGCCAATCCTG
This sequence comes from Bettongia penicillata ogilbyi, assembly GCA_023548195.1. Taxonomy (NCBI): domain Eukaryota; kingdom Metazoa; phylum Chordata; class Mammalia; order Diprotodontia; family Potoroidae; genus Bettongia; species Bettongia penicillata. The sequence goes on from JAJHZJ010000147.1 coordinate 7,444,738, forward strand.
ATGAATTCAAGTGTTGCTTGCCACCATCTCCGCCTCCACCACAAAATCTCTTCCTTTTGTACCATTTTTATATGACATATTTCCTCCTTTGTTCCTCCTCTTTTCCCCTTCTTCTAATGCATCCCTATTTCTCATCCCCTTAATTTTATTTTTTTGAAGTCATCCCATCATAGTCAACTCATACCCATGCTCTCTGTCTATATACACTCCTTCTAAATGTTCTAATAATGATAAAGTTCTTTGCAGTTACTAGTATCATCTTCCCTTGAGGAATGTAAACAGTTTAACCTTATTGAATTCTTTATGATTTCTCTATCTTGTTTACCTTTTTATGTTTCTTTTGAGTCTTGTATTTGAAACTCAAGTTTTCTAGTCAGCTCTGAATTTTTCATCAGGAATGCTTTAAACTCTTCTATTTCATTGAATGTTCCATTTTTTTCACTGAGGGATTATACTCAGTTTTCCTAGGTAAGTTATTCTTGATTGTAATCCTAGCTTCTTTGACTCCAGAGTATTACATTCTAAGTCCTCTGATCCTCTGATGCAGCCACCTCCAAGACCTATTGCTGGTTTGCTGGTACGTGACTTGTGCTGTACTGTGCTCCAGGTCTGACCACCACCTAGGTGAGCCAGACCTTTCCTTCTGACCTCCTAAGTTGTCACAGACTGGAAAATTGTTTCACCCTGACCTGTTGTTGGTTCTGCCACTCTTGAATTGAATCTGAGGCATTATTTTAATATTTGGAGGGGAATGTTGGAAGAGTTCAGGTAAGTTCCTGCTTCTACTCTGCTATCTTGGCTGCACAACCTCCAAGTTAATTTATAAAAGCTAATATTTGCTATAGCCAACAAGAGTGAGCATGTTCATCCACAGTATTTGACAGAAAATATAAAAACATTTTAGGACCTGCTCACAGCAGTGTAGGTGGCAGCTACTGCCATAGTAACAACCATAGTGGAAAAGGTAATCATAATAACAGGCATCAAACACCACTATGGCAGAAAATGACATAAAAGAATTGTAAATTTGGGGGAAGGGATTAAAAGATTACATCACCATCTAGCTTGTATATTTTATATAAAACTTGAATACAAGCTTGACAGATTGAAAGTAAACAAAAATATGTATACTCAAAAGAATATGGAAAACAAAAGCACATCAGAAATTCTAGATACTTTCAATCAGGAATTAAATAGAAACATCAAAAGGCTAAGGCAATACAGGAAGTCAAAGCAGTTTTTAAAAAAGAACAATATCATTCAATGTCAATATTAAAAAAAACTATACTACAGTAACATGGAAATCAAAGGCAACTAAAAACTCCCAAAGGAGGAGGAAAGGGAAAATTTCTGATTGTCTATACTATCGCAAAAAGTCCAACATAGCAAAACACAGAATCAAATGGGGAACAGGAAGTTTGTGGATCATTACTATAATGAGCAACGGAACAGTTATATTAAGGGAAGTGACTGGTCTTCTAGTCTATCTTCTCTCAAAAACTGAGCGATTAAGTCTTTTTGTACCAATTGGTGAGGAAAAAAGACACTGAAGGGAATAATTTCTTGCTTCCAGTCCTGCTATCAATGCAGGAGTCATACACAGTAAAATGGTGTACTCAAAATGGAGCAAGCTGTATCCTCCCCTAAAATGTACTTTTAACAAAGGGAAAATGAGTAACAAGATATCTATTTTTTTTTAATTTTAATTTATTTATTTAACTTTTTTACATTCATTTTCACAGAATTTTGGGTTCCAAATTTTCTGCCCATTTCTCCCCTCCCCACCCAATACACCCAGCATTCTAATTTCCCCTATCACCAATCTGCCCTCTCTTCTACCATCCCTCCCTTCCCTTGTCCCCATCTTCTCTTTTGTCCTGTAGGGCCAGATAACTTTCTGTTCTCCATTACCTGTATTTCTTATTTTCTAGTAGCAAGAACAATACTCAACAGTTGTTCCTAAAACTTTGAGTTCCTACTTCTCCCCATCCCTCCCTCCCCACCCATTCCCTTTGAGAAGGCAGGCAATTCAACATAGGCCATATCTGTGTAGTTTTGCAAATGACTTCCATAATACTCGTGTTGTGTAAGACTAACTGTGTTTCCCTCCATCCTGTCCTGCCCCCCATTGCTTCTATTCTCTCTTTTGATCCTGTCCTTCCCCAAGATTACTGACTTAAAATTGCTCCCTCCTCCCATTGCCTTCCCTTCCATCATACCCCCCACCCTGCTTATCCCCTTCTCCCCCACTTTCCTGTATTATAAAATAGGTTTTCATACCAAAATGGGTGTGTATTTTATTCCTTCCTTTAGTCAAATATGATGAGAGTAAACTTCATGTTTTTCTCTCAGCTCCCCTCTTTTCCCCTCCACTAAAAATTCTCCTGCTTGCCTCTTCTATGAGAGATAATTTGCCCCATTCTATTCTCCCTCTCTCCTCCCAATACATTTCTCTCTCACCGCTTAACTTCATTTTTTTTAAGACATGATCCCATCCTATTCAATTCACTCTGTGCTGTGTGTGTGTGTGTGTGTGTGTGTGTGTGTGTGTGTGTAATCCCACCAATTCCCAGATACTGCAAAGTTTCAAGAATTACAAATATTGTCTTTCCATGTAGGAATGCAAACAGTTCAACTTTAGTAAGTCCTTTATGACTTCTCTTTGCTGTTTACCTTTTCATGCTTCTCTTCATTCTTGTGTTTGAAAGTCAAATTTTCTTTTCAGCTCTGGTCTTTTCATCAAGAATGCTTGAAAGTCCTCTATTTCATTGAAAGTTTCAATCATTTTTTCCCCTGAAGTATTATACTCAGATTTGCTGGGTAGGTGATTCTTGGTTTTAGTCCTAGTTCCTTAGACTTCTGGAATATCCTATTCCATGCCCTTTGATCCCTTAATGTAGAAGCTGCTAGAGCTTGTGTTATCCTGATTGTATTTCCACAATACTGGAATTGTTTCTTTCTAGCTGCTTGCAATATTTTCTCCTTGACCTGGCAACTCTGGAATTTGGCCACAATGTTCCCAGGAGTTTCTCTTTTTGGATCTCTTTCAGGCAGTGATTGATGGATGGATTCCTTCAATACTTATTTTGCCCTCTGGATCTAGAATATCAGGGCAGTTTTCCTTGATAATTTCATTAAAGAAGATGTCCAGGCTCTTTTTTTGATCATGACTTTCAGGTAGTCCCATAATTTTTAAATTGTTTCTCCTGGATCTATTTTCCAGGTCAGTTGTTTTTCCAATGAGATATTTCACATTATCTTCCATTTTTTGTCATTCTTTTGGTTTTGTTTTGTGATTTCTTGGTTTCTCAGAAAGTCATTAGCCTCCATCTGTTCCATTCTAATTTTGAGAGAACTATTTTCTTCAGGGAGCTTTTGAACCTCTTTTTCCATTTGGCTAATTCTGCTTTTGAAAGCATTCTTCTCCTCATTGGCTTTTTGAACCTCTTTTGCCAAATGAGTTAGCCTATTTTTTCAAGGTGTTATTTTCTGCAGCATTTTTTGGATCTCCTTTAGCAAGGTGTTGACCTGCTTTTCATGCTTTTCTTGCATCTCTCTCATTTCTCTTCCCAGTTTTTCCTCCACCTCTCTAACTTGATTTTCAAAATCCTTTTTGAGCTCTTCCATGGCCTCAGTCCACTGAATATTTATTTTGGATGTTTGGGATACAGAAGCCTTGACTTCTATGTCTTTCCCTGATAGTAAGCATTGTTCTTCCTCATAAGAAAAGAAGGGAGGTGATATCTGTTCCCCAAGAAAGTAACCTTCTATCATCTTAATTTTTTCCCCTTTTCTGGGCATTTTCCCAGCTAGTTACTTGACTTCTGAATTTCCTCACCACACCCACCTCACCTCCAGCTCCTCCCAGCTAGTGCTTGGGGTCTGAGATTCAAATGCTGCTTTCCAGCCTCAGGGTTTTTGGTGAGGGCAGGGCTGCTATTCAGTGTGATATTAAATTCTGGTGCTCAGGTGGGGGCAGGGCTGCTATTCAGTGTGCAATTAAGTTCAGCTGCTTGAGTGGGGGCAGGGCTGCCACCAGGGGCTCACTTCCCTCAGGGGATTTATGTAGAGTTCTTCAACAATGGATCTGGACTCCTCTCTACTTTGGGAGCCCCTGTCCGCTGCTGCCTCCACTGCTGCCTTTGGAGGGGGTCTGAGTTATGGAGACACCCCGTTCCCCTCTCGGCCAGCCAAACAGTCTCTCTCACTGACCTTTGCATCTGTGGGTGGAGGGACTTGCACAGCCACTGGAGATTCCTTCCCTGAAGCCTGCTCGGATCTGCTCCTCTCAGGGCCACGTGGCCAAGGCAGGGCTGGACTCTGCTCTGGGTCTGGTGCATGATGGACCTATAGTGTTGCTTTTTCAGGGCTCTCTGGAACAGAAATCTCCTCCACTCTGTTGTTGTGCAGCTTCTGCTGCTCCAGAATTCATTGGGAGCTCCTCTTTACAGGTATTTTATGGGCTGTGGATTAGGAACTAGCATATATGTATGTTTCTACTCTGCCATCTTGGCTCCTCCCCTAAGGGATATCAAGATATCTGAAAAATTGCAAATATGTATAAATAAATATTGTAAGATAAAGGAAATTGAACCAATATCTGATGAAGTATGGAACCCCATGAATTCCCAGGAGAACATGGAAGCTCAAAAGGATGTTCCAGAAAACTTAAAGAGAGAAATCAGAATTTTAAGAGAAAGTTTGATGGGATTTTTGGTCAGAACAGAAGAAAAAACTAGTGGAATAGAAAAAGTTAAATCCATAGTGGCAAGTCTCTGCAAGAAGAGAAAGAACAACAGATTGTGAATATGAAGTGAGGGAAAATCTAGAAGCGAAAAGCAATAACATTAAAAGAATACATGATCAGGGGAGGAGCCAAGATGGCAGACTAGAAAGACTCATGTATGCTAGCTCTGAACCCACAGCCCATAAATTTCCTGTAAAAAGAATTCCCCACAAATTCTGGAGAAGTGCAAGCCGTGCAGCAACGGAGCGGAGGAGATTTCCATTCCAGAGAGCCCTGAAAGACCGCCACCAAAGGTCCGTGGCACACCAGACAGCGGAGCCCACCCCTGCCCTGCCCTGGCCACATGGTTGGAGAGGAGGGGATCCAAACAGGCTTCAGGGATGGAACCTCGGGCGGCCGCGAAGGTCCCTCCACCCACAGGTGCTACAGGTCAGTGAGAGACACTTCTGGGCTGGCCAAGAGGGGAGCGGGGTGTCTCCATAACTCAGACCCCCTTGGGAGCCAGCAGTGGGAGGAAACGGTGGCCAGGGGCTCCTGGAGCAGACAGGGGCTCAGGTTCATTACCAAAGATCTTTGCATAAACCCCCTGAGGGAACTGAGGCTGGGAGGCGGCCCTGCCCCCACCTGAGCACCAGAACTTAAGCTCACATTGAATAGCAACTGTGCCCACCGCTGAAAGCCCTGAGGCTAGGGAGCAGCATTTGAATCTCAGACCCCAAGCACTAGCTGGGAAGATCTAGGCAGGGGTGGAGAGGAATCTCAGAAGTCAAGTAACTGGCTGGGAAAATGCCCAGAAAAGGGAAGAAAAATAAGACCATAGAAGGCTACTTTCTTGGGGAACTGATGTTTCCTCCTTTCATTTCTGATGAGGAGGAACAATGCTTACCATCAGGGAAAGATACAGAAGTCAAGGCCTCTGTACCCCAAACACCCAAAATAGATATCCAATGGGCTCAGGTCATGGAAGAGCTCAAAAAGGATTTTGAAAATCAAGTTAGAGAGGTGGAGGAAAAACTGGGAAGAGAAATGAGAGAGATGCAAGGAAAGCATGAAAAGCAGGTCAACACCTTGCTAAAGGAGATCCAAAAAATGCTGCAGAAAATAACACCTTGAAAAAATAGGCTAACTCATTTGGCAAAAGAGGTTCAAAAAGCCAATGAGGAGAAGAATGCTTTCAAAAGCAGAATTAGCCAAATGGAAAAAGAGGTTCAAAAGCTCCCTGAAGAAAATAATTCTCTCAAAATTAAAATGGAACAGATGGAGGCTAATGACTTTCTGAGAAACCAAGAAATCACAAAACAAAACCAAAAGGATGAAAAAATGGAAGATAATGTGAAATATCTCATTGGAAAAACAACTGACCTGGAAAATAGATCCAGGAGAAACAATTTAAAAATTATGGGACTACCTGAAAGTCATGATCAAAAAAAGAGCCTAGACATCATCTTTAATGAAATTATCAAGGAAAACTGCCCTGATATTCTAGATCCAGAGGGCAAAATAAGTATTGAAGGAATCCATCCATCAATCACTGTCTGAAAGAGATCAAAAAGAGAAACTCCTGGGAACATTGTGGCCAAATTCCAGAGTTGCCAGGTCAAGGAGAAAATATTGCAAGCAGCTAGAAAGAAACAATTCCAGTATTGTGGAAATACAATCAGGATAACACAAGTTCTAGCAGCTTCTACATTAAGGCATGGAATAGGATATTCCAGAAGTCTAAGGAACTAGGACTAAAACCAAGAATCACCTACCCAGCAAAACTGAGTATAATACTTCAGGGGAAAAAATGATCTTTCAATGAAATAGAGGACTTTCAAGCATTCTTGATGAAAAGACCAGAGCTGAAAAGAAAATTTGACTTTCAAACACAAGAATGAGAAGAAGCATGAAAAAGTAAACAGCAAAGAGAAGTCATAAGGGACTTACCAAACATGAACTGTTTACATTCCTACATGGAAAGACAATATTTGTAACTCTTAAAACTTTTCAATATCTGGGTTGTTGGAGGGACCACACACACACACACATACACACACACATAAACACACACATGTACATGTGTGCGTGCACGCACATACATATACACACATGCACGCACACACAGAGACAGAGAGCACAGAGTGAATTGAATAGGATGGGACCATACCTTAAAAGAAATTAAGGTAAATGGTGAGAGAGAAATGTAGTGGGAGGAGAGAGGGTGAAATGGAATGGGGTAAATTATCTCTCATTCAAGAGGCAAGCAGGAGACTTTTTAGTGGAGGAAAAAAGAGGAGAGCTGAGAAAAAAACATGAAGTTTACTCTCATCACATTCGACTAAAGGAAAGAATAAAATGCACACTCATTTTGGTATGAAAACCTATCTTACAGTGCAGGAAAGTGGGGGAGAAGGAGATAAGCAGGGTGGGGGGATGATGGAAGGGAGGGCAATGGGAGGAGGGAGCAATTTGAAGTCAAAACTTGGGGAGGGATAAGATCAAAAGACAGAATAGAAATAAGGGGGGGGGGCAGGACAGGATGGAGGGAAATACAGTTAGTCTTACACAACACGACTATTATTGAAGTCATTTGCAAAACTACACAGATAGGGCCTATATTGAATTGCCTGCCTTCCCAAAGGGAATGGGTGGGGAGGGAGGGATGGGGAGAATTTGGAACTCAAAGTTTTAGGAACAACTAACTGTTTAGTATTGTTCTTGCTACTAGGAAATAAGAAATACAGTTAATGGGGAATAGAAAGTCATCTGGCCCTACAGGACAAAAGAGAAGATGGGGACAAGAGAAGGGAGGGATGATAGAAGAGAGGGCAGATTGGTGATAGGGGAAATTAGAATGCTTGGTGTATTGGGGTGGGGGGAGGGGATAAATGGGGAGAAAATTTGGAACCCAAGATTTTGTGAAAATGAATGTAAAAAGTTAAATAAATAAATTTGTATTTAAAAATATACATGATCAATATATAAGTAAAACATATTCATCTTGAAAATAGAATGCAAAGAGACATTTTAAGTATCATAGTATTCTTAGAAGGATCTGACTCATAAAAAAAACCCTGGACACCCTAATGTAAGTAATATAAGAAAACTTCCCAGAAGTTCCAACTACAAAAAACTCAGCACTAATCAAAAGAATCTACAGAGTGCCTCTATCACTAAGTATGGATTCCAAATTAATCATGTCAAACCAAAATATCATTAATTATTTGATGAATATTAATGAATAATAATTAATGAATATAATGACATCATGTTCTGTGGCTGCACCAAAAAATTAAATAACTCCATCTCATGAAATTGTTTTCCAATAATGTAAAAAAAAATCTCAAAATATCATTTGGATTCAATAGGTATAAAATTATTGGCATGTCCCTAAGAAATATAGAGACTGAAGAATCTGAGCTGGGTGCCAGAAGGCACACTGAACCAATATTTGAAGATGATACCTACAAGTACCTTTGGGTCTCCTACATGCAAGAGAAGATAAGAAGAAAAGATAAAAAAGAAAAAAACCATGATTGAATTCATGTAGAGACTTACTGACATCCTGGAATCAAAGTTTAATGGGAAAACCACTTTTAAAACAGTCAATATCTATATAATGCCAATATTTTTCTTATTTTATCTGAACTCAGCTTTCTTTTTTTAAAATATTTTTTCCAAATTTATTAATTTATTTGTTTTCAGTTTTCAACATTCACTTCCATAAGTTTTAATTTTTCTCCGCCTCCCTCCCCAAGACAGCATGCAATCTTATATGGGTTCTACATATACATCCCTATTAAACACATTTTCACATTAGTCATGTTGTATAGAAGAGTTAAAGCAAATGGGAGAAACCATGAAAAAACCAAAACATAACAAAAGAAAAAATAGTCTGCTTCATTCTGTGTTCCAACTCCATAGTTCTTTCTCTGGATATGGATGGCATTTTGCATCATGAGTCCTTGGAAATATTTTAGGTCCTTGCAATCCTGAGAAGGGTCAAGTCTATCAAAATCAATTCTTGTACACTGATGTTTTTACTTTTTGTAATATTCTGGTTCTGCTTACTTCACTCAGCATCAGTTCATATGAGTCTTTCCAGTTTTTTCCGAAGTTCTCCTGTTCATCATTTCTTCCTTCCTTCTTTCCTTCCTTCTTTTCTTTCTTTCTTTCTTTTCTTTCTTTCTTCCTTCCTTCCTTCCTTTCTTTTTTCTTTTTGTCTTTCTTTTTGCTTTTCTGATCAATGACATTTTTTATTTTAATTTTTTAAAGATAATTATTTGTTTTCAGTGTTCTATAATCACCTCCATATATCTTATTTTCCCTTCCTCCCCACTTCCTCTCTGAGACAGCCTGCAATCTTATATATGTTCTACATATTCCTATTAAATATAATTTAACCATATCATGTTGAATAGAAGAATTAAAATGAATGGGAGAAACTATAAAACAAAACATCACATAACACTAAAGAAAATGGTCTGCTTCATTCTGTGATCTAATTCCATAGTTCTTTTTCTGGATGTAGAAAGCATTTTGCCTCAAAAGTTCATTGGGAAGTTTTTAGGTCCTTGCATTGCTAGGAAGGACTAAGTCTATCAGAAAAATTCCTCACATACTGTGGTTGTTGCTGTGTACAAAGTTCTCCTGGTTCTGCTTCTTTCGCTCAGCATCAGTTCATATAAGTCTTTCCAGGACTTTCTGAAGTCTTCCTGTTCATCATTTCTTATAGCACAATAGTATTCCATTACATTTATATACCACAACTTGCTCAGCCATTCTCCAATTGGTGGGCATCCCCTTGATTTCCAGTTTTTGACCACCACAAAAGGAGCTGCTATAAATATTTTTGTACATGTGGATCCTTTCCAAATTTTTATGATCTCTTTGGGATACAGTTCTAGAAGTGGTATTGCTGGGTCAAAGGCACATTTTTATAGCCTTTTGGTCATAGTTCCAAACTGCTCTCCAGAATGGTTGGATTGGTTCACAACTCCACCAATAGTGAATTAGTGTCCCAACTCTCCCACATCTTCTCCAACAGGTATCACGTTCCCGTTTTGTCATGATAGCCAATCTGATGTGGTACCTCAGAGTTGTTTTGATTTGCATCTCCCTAATCAATAGTGATTTAGAGCATTTTTTCATATGAATTTGGATAGCTTTAATTTCTTTCTCTGAAAACTGCCTGTTCTTATCCTTTGACCATTTATCAATTGGGAATGACTTCTTTTCTTGTAAATTTGAGTCATTTCTCTATATATTTTAGAAATGAGGCCTTATCACAGACACTAGTTGTAAAAATTCTTTCTCAGTTTTCTGCTTCCCTCCTAATCTTGGTTGCATTGGCTTTGTTTATGCAAAAACTTTTCAATTTAATGTAATCAAAATTGTCAGTTTTGCATTTCATAATGTTCTCTATCTCTTATTTGGTCATAAATTCCTCCATTCTCCATAAATCTGACAAATAAACTATTCAGCCTTTGTACTTAGATTGTGTACTCATTTAGACTGTCCAGTATTGGCCTATAGTTTCTACCACACCATTTTCCATTTTTCCCAGCAGTTTTTGTCAAACAATGACTTCTTATCCCAGAAGCTGGGGTCCTTGGGTTAATAAAATTGACTGCTATAATCATTGACTACTTGTGTCTTGTGTACCTAACTTATTCCACTGATCTAGCCCTCTATTTCTTAGTACCCCAATTTTAATGTATGCTTTTAGGTCTGTAAAATAGACCGTAACAGATTTGAAAAGTATTCATACCAAAAAACCCATACAGTGTCTGTCAACCTAAGGTAGCTATAGAAAGATTAACACTTTATTGAGGGAAGAAAAGAAGATGATAGATATACTTAGAACCTACCAAAAAAACCTTTCAAAACAAGAAGACATCATAACATTGAGCAATAGCAAAGGCTATAACAGGTACTTGTCACTGGATTCATTGAATTTCCATATGGAGCCTATGAAACAGCCAAGATCCTAGAATAGAATTAAAAGTACCACATGGGTGACATATACAAGAATTTACCCAACAGTATTTCAAGAAATATGTTTCAAAAAATAACTGAGTCATGATGATTGTATATGTGCATATGTGCACATGGGCATGTATGTGGGGAACTGGATAAGTTTATGATGCTATTTCAAGATCATTGGCACCAGATATTATAAAAAGTGTACCCTTAAGGAGCTCAGACTTAGCAATCTTTATAGATTATTCAAGGAAATAATAAAAACTGTGTAATATATCACTGCAGACTATAATAAGTTAAGCACCTATTGAAGACCTTTTGACATGCCTTAGGGACTAGAATTATATCTTAGAAGCTCACCAACTTTCATGAACAGAGATGACAAATGTCTGTGCTGTAAATACAGACCTCAAAAATAACCTGGAGAACTGAAAAAGAAAAACAAGCAAAAAGCCCTACGAGAAGCTGACCATTATCATAGATTGAATTATTATAATGACAGGCATAAAACTGATCAAAAGTTTAGAACTTTTTAAAAATAATTGTTGCCATCCCAAATACTGATAATCTCCAACTAAATGGGAAAAAATATGGGGACAGGATGAGGTTTATATCATCCCTATTTTCCTGCCTGCTACTGGGGTTGTATAAAGGATATTTTCCTTTTTTTTTATTTTTTTATTTTTAAAAGCTTATTTATTTATTTATTTATTTAGCTTTTTACATTCATTTTCACAAATTTTTGGGTTCCAAATTTTCTCCCCTTTTCTCCCCTCCCCCCACCCCAATATCCCAAGCAATCTAATTTTCCCTATCTCCAATCTGTCCTCTCTTCTGTCATCCCTCCCTTCCCTTGTCTCTATCTTCTCTTTTCTCCTGTAGGGCCAGATGACTTTCTATTCCTCATTAACTGTATGTCTTCTTTCCTAGTTGCAACAACAATACTAAACAATTGTTCCTAAAACTTTGAGTTCCAAATTCTCCCCATTCCTCCCTCCCCACCCATTCCCTTTGGGAAGGCAGGCATTTCATTATAGGCCATATCTGTGTAGCTTTGCAAATGACCTTCCTGATAGTCGTGTTGTGTAAGACTAACTGAATTACCATCCCTCCTAACCTGCCCCTCATTGTTTCTCTTCTGTCCTTTGATCCTGTCCCTCCCCAAGTATTGACTTTCAATTACTCCCTCCTCCCTTTGCCCTCCCTTCCATCATCCCCCCCCCAATATCTCCTTCTCCCCCGCTTTCTTTTACTGTAAGATAGGTTTTCATACCAAAATGAGTGTGCATTTCACTCCTTCGTTTAGTCAAATGTGATGAGGGTAAACTTTTGTTTGTTTGTTTGTTTGTTTTTTCCTCAGCTCTCCTCTTTTTCCCTCCACTAAAAACATCTCCTACTTGCCTCTTAAATGACATATAGTTACCCCCTTCCATTTCCCCCTCTTTCCTCTCACTACATTTCTCTCTCACCATTTACCTTAATTTCTTTTAAGGTATGGTCCCATCCTATTCAGTTCAATCTGTGCTCTCTGTCTCTGCATGTGAATGCATGTGTGTATGTGTGTGCATGCGTGTACATGTGTATGTGTGGTCCCACCAACCACCCAGATACTGAAAAGTTTTAAGAGTTAGAAATATTGTCCTTCCCTGTATGAATGCAAACAGTTCATTTCTGGTAAGTCCCTTAATACTTCTCCTTGCTGTTTACTTTTGCATGCTTCCTCTCATTCTTGTGTTTGAAAGTCAAATTTTCTTTTCAGCTCTGGTCTTTTCATTAAGAATGATTGAAAGTCCTCTGTTTCATTGAAAGACCATATTTTCCCTTGAAGTATTATACTCAGTTTAGCTGGGTAGGTGATTCTTGGTTTCAGTCCTAGTTCCTTTGCCTTCTGGAATATCCTATTCCACGCCCTTCAATCCCTTAATGTAGAAGCTGCTAGATCTTGGGTTATCCTGATTGTATTTCCACAGTACTGGAATTGTTTCTTTCTAGCTGCTTGCAAGATTTTTTCCTTGAGCTGGGAGTTCTGGAATTTGGCCACAATGTTCCTAGGAGTTTCTCTTTTTGGATCTCTTTCAGGTGGTGATCGATGGATTCTTTCAATACTTATTTTGCCCTCTGGTTGTAGAATGTCAGGGCAGTTTTCCTTGATAATTTCATGCAAGACGATGTCTAGGCTCTTTTTTTGATCATGGCTTTCAGGTAGTCCCATAATTTTTAAGTTGTCTCTCCTTGATCTATTTTCCAGGTCAGTTGTTTTTCCCATGAGATATTTCACATTCTCTTCCATTTTATCGTTCTTTTGGTTTTGTTTGGTGATTTCTTGGTTTCTCATAAAGTCATTAGACTCCATCTGTTCCATTCTAATTTTGAGAGAACTATTAAATTCAGTGAGCTTTTGAGCCTCTTTTTCCATTTGGCTCATTCTGCTTTTGAATACATTCTTCTCCTCATTGGCTTTTTGAACCTCTTTTGCCAATTGAGTGAGCCTATTTTTCAAGGTGTTAATTTCCTCAGCATTTTTTTGGGTCTCCTTTACCAAGATATTGACCTTTTTTTCATACTCTTCTTGCATCTTTGTCATTTCTCTTCCCAGTCTTTCCTCCACCTGTCTAACTTGCTTTTCAAAATCCTTTTTAAGCTCTTCCAAGGCCTGAGCCCACCCAACACCCCCCTGGGGTGTCTGGGGTACTGAGGCCCCGCCCTCCACATCTTTCCCTGATGGGAAAAATACGTTCTCGTCCTCCCCATCAGATCCGAAGGTCGGGATCATTTGCATTTGTTGGAAAAAACTCTCTAAAGTCTTATTTTTCTTCCCCTTTCTAGGCATTTTCCCAGCCAGTTACTTGACTTCTGAGATTCCTTTCCACCCCCGCCTGGATCCGCCCAGCTAGTGCTTGGCCTCTGAGATTCAAATGCGCTTTCCAGAGGCAAGCTTTAGTTCTGGCGCAGGGGTGGGGGCAGGGCCGCCTCCTAAGCTTGGTCCCTCAGGGGCTTTCTGCAGAGACTTTCAGGAACGGAGCGGGTGGGGGCGGGGTGGGGGGCCCCGCCTGCTGTGCTCAGCTCCCTTGGGGGTTTTATTCAGAGGCGTTCAGCAGTAGAGCAGGGTGGGGGCAGGGCCGTCTCCCCTGCTCGGCTCCCTCAGGTTGGAAAGACCTTCAGTATTGAAGATCCTACCTGCTGCTGGGGGATTCCTGAGTCCCGGGCCGTTGCCACCTCAGCCGCCCGCCCACGCCTCTGCCTCTGCCGCTTCCTGCCCCCGTCTCTGCCGCAGCCGCTTCCTCCCGAGGGGGGCCCAAGTCACAGAGATGCTCCGCTCCCCTCCCCTATCGCAGCCTTCTTTCTTACTGACCTGTAGCTTCTGTGGGCGGAGGGACTTTCCCGGCTGCCGGAGCTTCCCCGGGAGCTTTCCTCTCTGAAGTCTGCTCGGGTCAGCTTCTCTGGGGCCGCGGCCAGGGGTGGGGGTGGGGTTCGCTTTCTGGGGTGCGATGGACCCCGGGGATGGCTCTCCAGGGTTCAGTGGAACGGAAATCTCTTCCCCTATGTTTATGCACCCCCTGCAGAGATTCAGAATTTATGGGGATCTCCTTTTACCTCAATTCCATGGGTTGTGGGCTCGGAGCTCGTAAACGTGCGTCCTTCTACTCCGCCATCTATAAAGGATATTTTCAATAAAAAGTTAAGTTTATCAGATAATGCTGTATTTAACTACAGAAAGCAGCTATTTTATTCACCTGTCCGATATTCCAAAGAAATATGAGAGAACAAAAGCAGGATGATAACTTAATTATATTATTAATATATTAATTATAATTAATATATATATAATATTATTATATTAATAACAACATGCCATTGTCCCAGGACTGTTTCCTTCTGAACCTGACTGAAAAAATGAGATGAGACAATGAGGATGATGGAAGGAAGGTGGAGAAGGAGCATTCGATAATGTCAATTTGGACATCTGCTCTGGGTAGCTTCTCTCACTTGAGGTGCTGTATTTATCAAAAAAATAAAGGAACATTCTTATTTATCTTAAAAACCTAGCAAAACAGGTAGTTCCAGGGCAAAAATATCTACAACTTTCCATGCCTCATATATTAGAGCAATAGTTTTTAATATGTGTTCCATGGACTTCTTGGGGTCCACAAAGAATTCCTAGGACTTCCTTGAAATAAAATACGGACATGTTTGAATATATTAAATTTATATATGTGTCATCTTCCCAGCAGTTTACTCCATGAACACTACACTAGGGATGAGGATAAAGGTATGAAAAACAGTTGCAGAATCTTGCCCAGTCTTAAAATGTTTGAAAACTACTGACCCAGAAAGAGGGAACACAAAGGCATGCTCCCACTAGGAAAATAAATAACTCCATCAAAGCCACCCAGTCTCTTCTAAGACTCCCCTTGCTAATCTGCCAATCCAGTCATTTTCATTACAATTTTGGCAGTCTTTCTCTAACCCTTATAAGAGATTTAAGAGCACAGAGCCAGATTCAGGTCTCAGATTGCTAAGCCTTATCTTTGCAAAATACACATTGTACATTCAGTAGCACAGTGCAAAGCACAATCATGAATGATTTAAACTAAACTATCCTTGTCACAATAAATGAGCAAGGCACATTTTGTTCCTTGTCTCCTTACATTTTCTCATTTTTTTCATGTTTTTCTTACTTGGCAGTGTTAATTAAAATGTAATGAGCCACACTCTTATTATAGCATTCTGCTGTTCATGTATTGATTTTTTTTGTATGTGTGCATGTTTTGTATGGCTAATGCCTTTGCCTTATTGCTAGAGATTCATTATGTTTTAATGTGCCCTTGAAATATGATGTAGTGTAGGAAAAAGCATTTTATATATATATATATATATATATACATATATAATATATATTTATATACATATATATATAATTGAAGCACATATTTTTAATCAAATCACATTGTTTCTCCCTTCCTAGCTATAAGGCAAAAATATACCTTATGGATTCACAGAGAGGGGAAAGGTTTGTTTCTTTGGAATTATCATAATTCAGCCTTTGGTCTCTTCTTTGGAAAATAAAATAGAAACTTTTTAGTCTTGTATGTTTTGGGGAGGGAAAGGAGAAAGGAGTATTTATTATGTACTTCTTAGGGGCCAAGGACCAACCATGCTGAGTGACTAAAAATATTATATAATTTGATCATCACAGCAACCCTAGAATGTGAGTGCTATTATCATTCTTGTTTTACAGTTGAGGAAACTGAGGCAAACAGGTCAAGTGACTTGCCCAGATTCACCCCATTAGTAATTTTTCAAAGCTAAATTTGAACTCATGTGTTGACTCCACTGTGCCACCTAATTGCCTGGGTTTTAATTATTCTTTTACTTTTTAAATTATTTGTTTTGACCTCCATAATACCTGTCATGTCCGTCCCCTTCTCTATTCACACAGCTACCATTTCAGTCCATCCAGTGACCTCCTGATTGATCCCCCTACTTCAGATCCTTCCTTCATTCCTCCATAGAGCTGCCAAAATGATTTCCTAAAGCTCAGGTCTTCCTGTGATACCTGCCTCACCACCTACTTAATAAACCCTCTTGGCACCTTATTACCTCTAGGATCACTAATGAACTCTTACGTTTAATAGGAAAAGCCCTTTAAAACCTAGCCTCCAAATAATTTTCCAGTCTTATTATACCTTATTCCCCTTAGCACATTATAAAATCCAGCCAAATTGGATTTCTTACTTTCCTTCATCCATGAGGATGCAGACTTCATCGCCTGTTTCTATGCTTTCCCACTGTCTCCATGCCTGGAAGACACTGCTTCCTCCTTCCCTCCCTAATCTTCCTTTAAAACTCAGTTCAAATGCCATCTTCTACATTAAGCTTTTCCTGATCCCTCAGTTCCTAGTTCCTCCCTCCTCAACTGTATGTACATAGAGAAATGTATATACATGTATCTCCTTTTAAAATGAAACTTCCAGTGGGTCAAGGACTGTTTCTTTTTTTTTTTTACTTTCTATCCCCAGTGCTTATTATAAATGCTTAATAAAATGACTTGCCTAAGGTCGTGCAGGTAGCAAGTAATATAGATATGGCACTTGAGAGCAGGTGCTCTAATTCCAAAACCAATACTTTCCCCACTGTACTACACTGCCTCTCTGAGGAATGAACTCACTCAGTGCTTGGCCTATCCCACTGCACATGGTAGCCTGAGCTATGTGCATTTCATCCACTCTTTTTGTCCATATGAATGTCCAGAATGATTTCTTTTGAGTGACTTGTATATCATTGAGAAGGTCAATGAGTGTTCTAGGATTTGATACAATCAGTAAAGTGTAATCTGCAGACAGGCACAGCCACAGAACCTTACTATTGAAGGGGAGCTGTTTTTTTATTTGGACTTTGTGAAGGAAGTCCTTTGTGATGCTGGCAAAAAAAAAAAAACAAAACTTTGATAAGCATATTTCTTCTTTAATTACCTGGCTTGGTGGACTGCTGAACAGAACTATGGGATTGTGTCTGCAGTAGAATTTTGTGAGCTCTTAATATATTGTTTGTGGAGCACCTTGTTTCAGGAGAGAGTCTGAGACTGCAGTTTTTCCCAGTGAAATTCTTTTTTTTTTTGGAATCAATATACGATAGATAAAAGGCAGTTGGATAGCTCCTCTCAATCATGTGACTGTGAAGATGTGGTCTGCTGTAGAAAATCTGCAAAAACTTCATAGTTCTCATACTTGATTTGTGCATAAAAATTCTCCTAACAGTTTTACGTGAATGGGTAAAAGAGTCAGTAGCTGTCGAGGTCTTCTCAGATGCCTTTTTGTGGTTGCAGCAGTACTCTCCATAATCTTTTCTATGCTTTTGGAATCTTTGCCCCTTTCGGGTATCTTGGACATTGATTCCTGAGCACCTTTAAACTGGTTTAGCTGCCCTTGACTTCAAGTTATGAGGGTGATGATAGTGATGGTAGATGCCATTTATATACCGCTTACTGTGTGCCAGGAACTATGCTAAGTACTTTACAAACATTATCTCATTTGACCCTCACAACAATTCTAGGAAGTAGATGCTATTATTATCCCTGTTTTATAATTGAGAAAACTGAGGCAAGCAGAGGTTAAGGAAGTGACTTACCCAGAGTCATACAGGTAGTAAGTTTCTAACACTAGATTTAAACTCAGGTCTTCCGATTCCAGGCCCAGCCCTCTCTTCACTTCACTTTCTGTGATGAGATGACCAAGTCCATATGATGTGGTTCCATTATAAATTGCTATTGAAGTGATAGCAGTTCTGTTCCATTGCATGCCTTTGTTGTCTTACTCCTAGTTGCATCTACCAATAATTTTGTGATGATCTGACCTCGCTGGTGTCCATACCACTTTCTGATTTCCTTTCCACTTTATTGTTTTTTCACTGTTTTGTGAAGTAGTCATACTGATTATCTTCCGTTTGCTTACTCATAATGCTTTACAAATTAGCTTGTACTGTAAACTGGCAGTGATCTTAATTGCTAGATCTCTCTACTTAGTGAGTCAGTCAAGCATTTGCTATCTGAGGAAAGTTCTGAGTTCTTTTGGACCTTAGCTAACAGGTGTGGCTCCTCTAAGAATCCCTAGACCACATGTGGAGAAATGCCTTGTAAATATTAGGCATTCAACAAAGGTTTCTTGAAAGGGGGAAGTTACAGGCAATTCTTGATTACTCAGGAATTGTTGCTGTATTGGCTCTTCTATTTCCTATTCCCTTCTCTCCCACCCCCTTGCAGACTTTTTATTTCTAAACAAGGAAGAGAAAGCAACAAGATTTATTCAGTGGAATTTTTACAATTTTTTTTTTTGTAAATGGAGTCACAGCACCTTTGCTTCCCCTATAGAATTCAAGGCTCTAAGTATAAGCAGATTTTTGGCTAATCCACATTTCAAAGGACATAATTGGCCACATAAATATAAACAGATGTTATTGATGTAGATGAAAGGTTTGTTTATTCCTATAATAGCCAGCATGCTAAGATTTCTAGACACAATATGAGGAACCAAGAATGGGAAAATCAAATCAAGACAGGTCTAGGATTGAAAGACAGGAGACATTAAAGCTATGGGTTAGAGACTAAAGTAAAGAGTTAGAAAGTACCCATGAGCAAGTTTAGGAAATGCTGTGGTTCAAAGCACAGATGCAATGAATCAGAGAAAAGAAGATATTAAAATTGAGGCATCTTTTGCCTCAAACAAGAGGTTTCAGTATTTGTTGCTCGAATGGGAGTTGGCAACTGGGTCACTAGAGATTGACTAGTCAGAGGCCTACAGGTGCAAGATTATGTTATGGTAGAGGTTCTTAACTTGGGGTCCCATGAACTTTTTTTGAAAAAAAATTGATATCTGCAGTTCAATATAATTGATTTCCTTTGAACTCCTATTTATCTTATTTTATGCCTTCAAAAATATTAATCTGAGAGTGGGTAGACTTCAGCCTGTCAAAAGTCTATGACAAAAAAGAAGTAAAATCCTATGTTAGAGAATAATAAGTAGGGAATCTGTCTTCAGAAAAAGAAAATTCTGACAAACTTATATCAGAGATAGGCATTTTAGATTTCATTTTCAGTCCTTTGGAAAAAAAAAACCAGGTTACATGTAAGTAGCAGCTGGAGTATAAAGAAACATTCCATCAATCCCTTGCTTTGACCTAAATAAAATAATAACAACAGAAACACTCCACAGCAAAAGCAGAGTGCATCATTGCTCTGAATTTAAAGTACATTGGGAAAATTGGCAGAATAGAGCCCTCTATGTTGACTATGTGAAAACATCACTTCAAAAATCCTCTGGAAGAGATGTCTAATTTTACAAGGAAAAATAATAGAAAACACAACAGGGATAAGTAATAACAATCTTCTAGAAAATACAAGTGGGTAAACTCTTCCAGAATTTGATATATAAATTCTTTCAGAAATTAATTTCAAGTACTTTAAAAATCCCATGTTGAGGTTACAAACACTTGGTCTTTCTAAGTCTTTAGAGGCTGAAGCCTGCTGCTCTTCCCAGGAAAGCCAACATTGGATAGGATAGGGTTGGGGAAGGAGAGGGAAAGAAGAATTTTTTGCTATTTCTTCTTCCACATTGGCAAGGAGGATCAAGAAAAAGAATATGGATTAGGGAAAAATGTGAAAATATTGAAGCACAGTTTAATTAAGACCTTTCATTTTTCCTCTCTTACTGCCTTCATTTATTAGAATATTAGTAATAAGGAGTTGAAAAAGGAAATATAGCATATGTTTGGGACTCACCTACCCTGTACTCTTGTATTGGCTGATTTTATTCTCATAGGTAGCAGCAGGGTTCCACCAGAAGCTTTGAGGAGCTGGAGGTATCCACCTAATGCTATGGCTCACAAGCCCCCAGTGGTATTCTTTCCTCTATGATCATCAGTTGATGTCTTAATTAGCTTTAAGAGAACATACTAAGGTAGTATAGTAAGAAAAATTGATACAGAACATTCCTCCCAAATTTTGTGACATACTCTCTCAACAGTTCATACTGAGTCCAAGGAAAAGAGGGCTCATAGTTAAAAAGCACATGAGGTGACTCATAGCTCCTGGTTGCTAGAAGTCTTTTCTTCACCTTTGTGGAATACTTAGGAAGTTTTGCTTAAGAGTAGTGTTGTTTTCTTCTGTGTTCCTTGTGGAAACTTGAAGTTAATTTTCCTCATTGTGTCTAATTTTTCCTTGGCTCCCAAAGCAGATAATATATCAGCTTTTCTGGGGCTGCTGCTAGGATTAGGATAGTCATGCTCAAGTCTTCCAACTCTTCAAAGTTCATAAGGTTATTCTCATGTCAAGGCAGGAGCAGGAAAAAAAGAGTATAGGGGAAAAAATGGAGACACTTTCTTACACTGGCTCCCAAAGGATTTCTTCTCAGTGGAGGAAGCTATGTCAACTTCCACTACTAAGCTTCTACATACTCCATTCCCAAATGAATTCCTAATTGTCTTGCTATTTTCTATTTTTTAAAAAATCAGGTATGACCACTAGCATCCTCAACCAGTCCAAATAAGCTGCCTGTATAATGTCTCTCCATTTCATCCAAAGGCTTTTAAGGACTTCTAAATGAATCAAGAAACATTAAATATTTCATCTAAAGCCTCTGATTGACCAGATCAATAGAGGTATCTAGACTTTGCTCACACTTAGTTCATATCTTTGATTTGTTGACTCAGTATAGGTATTCTCACCAGAGTTGTCAGGGCAAAGTAGAGTGGGGGTAATTGATTGACTGACTTAATCAATACTTCCTCACAACAGAAAATTTGCTGTACAAAGGTAAGATGATGGATGAAATTATATTTTTAAAAATTTGTTATCCTTGATGTCATGTAGGTAATTAAAAGTTGGTTATATTTATGTAGTATCTTTTTATTTTTTAAGATTTAATGTGTTCTTCAAGTAGAAAAGCAATATGAGAACAGTACTCTGAACCTCAGTTCTCACTGTCGGTTTTGTATATCAGTGCTAAGAACTAAATTCCTGTATCTTTTTTTATAGGTTTGTCAAAGAGTGGTTTTCTGAAAAGATTCCCATGGTCAAAGTGGATTTCTGTACAGTCTTACCACGTTTCATTTCTCTGCACATCTTTTCCTTCCTGAATCCCATGGATTTGTGTGCAGCTGCACAAGTTAATTGGCCTTGGAAGTTTTTAACTGAACAGGTCTATGGATTGTCCATTTTTTGTCACAAAATACAAACATATCTGTAAAAGCAGCTACATATTTTGGTAGTCTGTCCTCTGAATAACATTGTTTTGTAATTCCAAGCACTGTGGTAAAGTTTTGAGGAACAAAACTGTTTTTAAACTTGTACTCAAGTTTATAGGATCATAGATTTAGACCTCAAAGAGACCTCAAAGGTATTCTGTTCCACGCCCCCACCCCCCACCCCTCATTTTATAGATAAGGAAACTGGAGCCAGGTTAAGTAACCTTTTTAGTAAGTGACAGAGCGAGGAAAATAATTTTAAAATTACACTCCTTAACATAGTATTTTACTTGGTAATTAGGGTAAGTGAGACCATGTTGCATAGTGGACAAAGAACTGACCTTAGGGTCAAGAAGACCAAAATTCAGTCCTGCCTCTCCTCTTTGGCTGTGGTCATGTCCTTTAACCTATTAGTATCCTTAAGTAACTAATTTGCTCATTTGAATTGGTGGAGGAAATTTCAATGCTGGTATTTCTCTATACCAATGAAATCATCAGCCTGGATGCACTCTGCCCTTCCCACCATCAAAATTAATATTTATGAACTATTCACCTAATTATAGGAAACACCATTAGATGTTAAATGCAATTACTCAGGAGAAAATATTGTTTAAAAAATAGATGGCACCTTTTCCTCCTGGAATTTCCCTTCATGACAAATCATTTCTATTCCATTTTTTTTCTGTTTTATTGTGTGCATACTATGTCATCAAGGAGTTTAAATTTGTTTTTTCCATTTAAAAAAGGGATACTTTTTAAGGGAGGTCTGTAATGGGACCCTCAGAGAGCAGATTATTCTAACCCTAGAATGGGTGAAGGGGAACTATGCACAATGATTTATTTTGAATTCTAATTGAAGGCTTTTTTTAAATGTTCCCTAAATTCTAGGGTCAGGAGAATAAAATACTCTAGTGGGGTAGGGTAAATGAGGGAGATGGAGATTAAGTTTAGCCATATGGTGCCAAACAAGAGTGGAGTCTGCTTCTGTGTACTCAGAAACACAGCAAGTTATGAGATAATGGAAAGTTTAAAGCTGAATTAATGTTACCTGTGAAGGAAATCTAAATGTAATGGGAAAACTTCCCTGAGAATCTTAAAATATTATCTGGAAACTGGTGTTGAAGAAAAAAAATGACAGCCTCTCTTTCCCTTGTGTGTCTTTTGTTTGAAGGATTGCTTATGGAAACCAAAGTGCATCAGGTTTGGATGGTTTTTGCCTTATGATTCCTCAGAAAATGAGTATGGTGCTTGGAAGCGTCATTACATTGCCTGTGTTGCCACGTTGGATTGGCTAACCCCAAGGGAAGCTTCTACCATCTACGAGACCCTCAATGAACCCAAATCAGAAAATGAGGAGCACGGAGAAAGGCAAAGAGAAAAACAACTAAGAAAAATGATCTGGGGGAGACTAGCACTCCAGAAGAGTCAGTAACACTTCAGAAATCATAATAATCTTCCAAAGTAGGGAAAACATCTTTTGGTTGGGTGTAAACTCGAAATGAATGTGAACAGCTACTCTAGATGAAGTTTAATTCTTTTTACAATGAACTCTAATGACTTGTCCTGATAATTTTACTGAACTTAGAGTTTGGGGCATGATCAAATACAGCTTGAAGTGAAGTAGGTCATTAGTTGGTATTTGGAAATCTTGTTATGCAAAGGGTTTTTTAGAAGGGTGGTATTCATTCATTGATTTATAGCTATAATTATATTTGTCATAATGGAATTGGTTCAACCAGTAACACAGACCATAATTTTGCTTTCAACCAAGGGAGTGGAGGATTGGCTCATCCAGGCAATTACTCCAAATTTCACTTCCTTTTGATTCATCGGAAATCAGATGATCATAGGTCTAAAGCTGGAAGGGGCTTTAGAGGTTATCTAGTTCATAACTTCACTTTTCAGATAAGGAAAATGAGGCCTATAGAAGTTATGTACTGTTCCCAATTCCCACAACTGGACCTCCAAAGCAGTTCTGATGACTGTGAGTCCAGCACTGTTTTCATTATATCGTAAATCTCCTTTTATTTAAGGAGGCAAAAAATGCTTTGTGATTTGTTTTATTAACAATTTACCTAAATAAGACGAGAGATGAATTAAGTGTATATTATATTTTCTAAAACAAAATCCTTCTTAAGCGTAAAAAACCCCAGTGGGGAGTAAAAGCAAAGAATAGTCTTTCTTATTTTTTTTTCTGTAAAATTTGAAGCCTTTATAAGGTATTTTGGACTCAGAGTCAGGATCTTATTTCTGACACTAGTTCTATGGTCATGAACAAGTCACTTAACCTGTAACAACCTTTTTCTTTATCTGAAAGTGCAGATAGCTCTATGAACAACTTGTTTGTGTAGGTATGATAGTGTATGTAAATGATTGATAGTGTATGTAAATGATGATAGTGTATGTAAATGATAGTGTATGTAAATAAGCACTTTTCACACCTTAAAGTGTCATGTAAATGTCAGTTGTTACTGTGGTTGTTGATAGTCTTAGTGGTCTGTTCTCAATATTGCACTGGAAATAAACATAATTAAAGCATTCTTCCCTCCCTGTTGCTATTTTCCTTCCTGTAGCATCACATAAGATTTCTGATGAAAGATTTTATACAAGTTCAAGTAAGATCACTTTCACTGCTATCTAGGTATACTGCATATTTTTACAAAGGAAAAAAAAGATGAAGGAAAGCAGTCAGTAGGATTAAGGATGAGAAATAGAGTAAAAATAAGAGCCTGGATGGGAATTTGGAAAGGAAGGAAGGAAAGTAGGAAGGAAAGAAGGAAGGAAGAAAAAAGAAAGAAAGAAAATGAGGGTAGGAGCAGGAAGGGGGATGGGGCACTAGGAGACATCATAAGATACAAGGAAAGATCATGCGTTCTGGAGGTAGAGGTTCTTAGTTTCAGCTTGAGCCTGTGATATATTTCCTATGTGACTGGGCAAGTTACATAACCTTCAGGAGCCTCAGTGTCCTCATCTGTAGGCTTGAACTAAATGTTCTTTGGGGTCCTTTCAAGTCCTAAATCTATGAGCCTCTGTGTGACAAAGAAATGGGTAAAGAGAAAACATAGGAAAGAATTTGAAATATGACAGGTCACATTTGTAGCTAAGGCTTCGTATTTCTGAGATTCACAAAAGTAAGTGGCAAGATTGATTTGAGTTTGAGATTTGAAAGAAGTGTCTCCTTTGTACCTATTCATCTCTACTATGAAAACAAGTAAAAAGGAAAAGGCTTAACTTCAGGAAGAAAGAAGGAGAAGCATGTAAATTACATAATCAATTCCCCAAATATGAGAATTGAATTATTTTCTTGTCATTGTTGTTTTCTAGCTGAAATCAATAGGTACTTTCAGTTGTAATACCAAGAGCAAATAAAATCTAATAGTTGTTTTCAATTAGATTATCACCCCTAGTTCCTATTTTATTTCTGGTGGTTTTATTTATATCTACATGTCTTTAGAGAAACCTACAAGTATGTTGGAAACTCAGTTGATATTTATTTTTCAGGAGAGTTATTCAAAGTTCGGCCACCTTGGATGAGTGGAACATATTGCTCTACAGTGTTAAAATCCAGATACCAACCACAACTCCCACAGGTTATAAAGGATCGTATAGGATTGAGTACAGCTTTGGAGAAACAGCTTGTTTTAGCATCTTTAGAAGCCTTACCTAAAAAGTAAGCAAATCTCCATTTTTCTATAGGTTAGAGCTCATTTCTCACATCTCAGTATCTAACTTTCAAACCATTCAGTTAACATGTGGTAGGTACTTCCTTAAAATGATTCAATTAATGTTTTGTTTTCAGCTACAACTCTAATAATATGTACTTTCATGTGATTTTAGATTTTTACTTTTAAACATCATTCTAGCTTGTGCTGTGATTTTATATGTAGCATTTGGTGATAATTTAGTATCAGTTCTTTGATGTTTAGACAATCTTATAGGATTATCATTGACTTAACTGTTGTTATCCTAAACATAAGATCTTTATCTAGTGACCAGTGAATAAACATGCTGCTGAAGGGACTGACCCATGTCAACATTGACATTCATGCTATAAACGAAACCAGTAGATAAAAGGAAGTTACAACTTAATAGAAGGATGCCTCACAGTCTCTCAGTGGAAAAGCAAATAAATGATTTGGCAGGATTGGTTTTATCCTTCATAAAAAGGCAACAAGAAAGACCATTTCATAGAACATTTGCTCATCTCTTATGGCAGTGCTTATTTGGTAAGCATTTGTAAAAAAATTTACCATAAAAATAATTGCAACTTATGCATTACAGAAGAGGAGAAGGTAAAGGAATTCTATTAAAAGTTTAAGATTCTCTGAATTAAATCAGCATTTTAATACTCAGGGAATAGATGGACATAAGGGAAGATGGTGAAAAAATATTACAATATATGGCTCACAATAAAGAAATTAAAAGAGGTCAAAGGCTGATAGACCATACAAATGTCTATGCCCTCATGTCAGGAGTATTTTGTTTAAGAAGAGGGTTGGGAAGTGCTAGACTTGGCAAATATTGAATAACATCAAAAAATGAAATCAATTCTACCTTAACAGATAGGACATGACTTATTAGCAATGTGAGAGCCATTTCTAAATCAACTACATAGTCAGAATATAAGATTGTTATTACCACCCAAGTAGAATAAAAATGAAGCAATATGACTTGCAATGAATAACTCCACCTTTAACTATTTAAACAAGCTAATGGTAGCAAAAATAGGAAATGGGAAAAAATAATAGAAATCAACACAAACTCTTATCGGTTCTTAAGGAATATTAGACTGTGTAAATCAGTAGCCACAATGAAGAAAAAAGAAAAAAGTCTAGAAATCGCTTTGCGACCACAAACGATCTTTTGCTAAAGAGACAGGACAGACTAAGGCAATTTATATTAATAATTCCTTTCTTGGATCGACAAAATATTTATGAGAACACAGTGCCCACACTACCATTATGTTATCCATCCATTCATCCATACACACACACACACACACACACACATACACTTCAAAGATAATCTGTATTATTAACACTTTCCTAAGTCTAGACAATCAACAAAGCAATAAATCAAGTCCTGATTTGTAATAGTTACTAAATTTCTATGCTATAAATACTAATAATGAAAATTTAATAATGGACTTTTGGTCAGCCCCGATGCTAATGCAGTCAAGAAAACAGTGCAATTGCTTTGTGGGGGGCTGCTAATAACCCTAAGGAGAGCATCTCTTCCCCTCTAAAAGTACAGATAACTGACCTTTATACCGTGACACATGACAAAGTATTTTGGGAAGAAGGAGAGAGAGCAGACTTTGTGTCAGAATAGTACAGCTCTTGGAAGTTTAAGCTTCTGGGTGACTTTCCCTTGAATTTAGCTCTTTTATGCATCCTTGGGCAAAATCGCTTGCTTTGTATTATACTGCAACTATTGGAGGTCTTAGGTACAACATGCATCAAAGGGCTGGGTAGAGATATTAGGATATTATAAGGTCAATGGAAGCTATATTCTTCCATGTTCTCTCTGATGTGATTGTGTCAGAAGTAACTCTTTCTCTCTCTCTCTCTCTCTCTCTCTCTCTCTCTCTCTCTCTCTCTCTCTCTCTCTCTGTCTCTCTGTCTGTGTGTATATGTGAGAGAGAGAGACAGAGAGAGACAGAGAGAGA
This sequence comes from Bettongia penicillata ogilbyi, assembly GCA_023548195.1. NCBI lineage: Eukaryota > Metazoa > Chordata > Mammalia > Diprotodontia > Potoroidae > Bettongia > Bettongia penicillata. The sequence continues at coordinate 7,471,854 of JAJHZJ010000147.1, forward strand.
CAGAGAGAAAGTGGTTTAAAGAAAGTGCTCTAGAGAGGACATCACTCGATAGTCCTGAAGCCTCATATAACTTCTCTGCCTGGGACTGTGTTGTTGTTTCTTATATAGTGACATGACAGTCCTCTCCTACTGCACTAATGTCACTGTAGAGCCAGCTGGATTTAGAAATATTCCTAAAAGGCATTCAAAACACAGCCATCATCTATATCACCATTATCAAATTTACTTAACTTTTATGAATTAATAACTCATATTTATGATAAAATTAAGATTTTAAAATATTATAAACATGGATAAATTTTATATTCATAATATATTTATAATCTCAAATTATCATATTTGTTATTTTCCTTATAACGACATAAGATAAGTACTAGAGGTGTTCTATCCATTTTACAGATAGGGAAACTGAAGCTCAGAGAGATTGAATAACTTGCCTGTGGTTCCACAGCTGGCAAGGCACAGAGGCAGGATTTGAAGCAGGTGTTTTGCTGATTCAGGTCCAGCACTGATTATAACGTGATGCTCTCAGCAGCACATTTTTCTAAAATTCCTGGACCCTCTTCCCCAACTATCTACTGATAAAAATTCAGCTAGACCAAGCATTGCTGGTACAGTTTATTATATGACATTGTATGGTCCAAAAAAAAAAAGTGATACAAGGCTAAGATTCTTATGGTCAGAGAATAGCACTAGAGGTAATAGAATCCAAAATCTTAAGTACTTGTGAATCAATTAATATTCATTTACATACTTATTCATATTTACAAAGTAGGCAAAAGAATTTTGTAGTGGAAAGAGAACTGGATCTAGAATCAGAGAACCTGGGTTTCAGTCCCAGCACTGATAACTGTGTGATGTTGAGCAAACCACTCAACTTTCTTGAGACTCAGTATTCCCATCTATATAATAGGAATGATATCATTTACATCATCTAACCTCACAAAGTGGTTTTGGTGAAAGAGTTTTGTGAACCTTAAAGTGCTATGACATCAGTCATTATTGTTGTTGCAAGTGTCTATACATAGCCAACTCTTTTTAAATACTTAAAACTTCAAATAACAGTGAGATTTGGATTTTTCCCCCAGTTATTAGGAAATAGATAAAACATGCACCCACCAATATTGAAATTTTGAAACTTTATAACCCAAAAGATAAATTACATTTTGAAGATTTGTGAAAAGCATATGCATTTTAATGAAGTTATCAGGAGAAGACAATATAACATAGATGATATGTAACCAAGAGTGCTGGAAGAAACAAGGATACTGTTTTCCATTGCAGAACATAGGGTGACCAAAAAGAATTGAAAAGTTGAAAATGTCACTGCTATTAATACTATAGGTAGCATTTTTGTTCCATAATTAGTGCTTCCCATAGGCTACACTAGTGTCCATGACCTTTCCTCTCTGCTTGCTTAACCAGGAAGGTTGTAATAAAACAGGAAGATTTAGCTTCTGTTAGACTCAGGAAGGGGATTTGCAGAACCACAAAGGGAAAATAAAGACAGGATTAAGTGTTGAGATAGCATTTTTTTTTTGTATAAATTAAGATTAAACTTTTGATTTATGGTGTCATGTAAAGAATATAATATCCCACTGTGTTTATTGTTTGGGGATTACAAAAGAAAGAATTTTATTTGATGTAACAGAATATTACCTTCCAAACACCTCCCATTCATATATCAAGATTATTCAGGATTCCTTGGAAGATAGTACAGAGGAAAAACCTGTTTAATGACTCTGACAAAATTCAGATGAGACATTAAACAGATGTGTTCACTATTGTGATGGAGATCCAGAGCACCGTACAAGTAGAGAAATTCCTGGTGGATGATGAAATCCTTCAGATGTTCCTATTTGTAGATGACATTATGTTGATTGTATCAAGTCCCCAAGACATTGAAGAGTATCCTGGATGAAGTCAGTAATCACTCAAAGGGGTTTGACCTGTGTTACACAGCAAAGGCCAAATGAGTGAAGACTGCCTATTGTCTGGATTTCAACATGCCTTTGGATACAGGTTGCCCAATATTATGGGATACCTGGGATAGATAGAAGGACTGGACAATAAGTTGAGGCCAAAGTTGAAAAGGAGAGAGTAGATGGATTCCTTTCAGGAAATTGCACCCTTTTCCTGACTCCAAGCTTCTCATTGATACTGAAGGTTGATTTTAAAAATAATAACATTCTACTGGTCTTTCTATATAGCACCAAGACATGGAACACGCCTGCTTCTAAAGATGAAGCAATATGATATAATGAATAAGATACTGGACTTGAACTCAGAAAGACTTGGATTTAAATCCCACCTCAGACACTTCCTAGCTGTGTGACTGGGCAAATCTCTTAACTTCTTTTAGCCTCAGTTTCCTCAATTGTAAAATGAGGCAGTTGGACTCTATAATCCCTAGGGTCCCTTCCAGTTCTAAAGCTTTGATCCTATGATTTTATGAAATAAAGAAGAGTATTCCACAGAGGACAATAGGAAGGTGCTTGGTGAGTGCCAGCATGCTATAATAAATGACCAAGAAAGAACACCAAAGAAGAACAGGGCAAAAGGATGACATTGAGAAACTCTATGATACAAAGAGAAGATGGGATAATTATATAAAAACACATAATGGCTTGTGGATAGTCAGTGTGCTCCACTGGTGTCTTCACAATATCACAAAAAAGTGAGAAGGGTTACCAGTGTGTTGGATGAAGCATCTATGCTGAATTTTGGGGAGAACATAGATAAGAGTCAGATAGGATGGGAAGATTTGGATTGGTAACAGTCTGCATCAATGGGATGAACTCTCAAATTGGTGAGATTAACAGATCTCATGGAATATTTATGATGGGATGTATTTTGATTCCTCTCTACTTTTCATAATCCATGTAGAAGAAATTGCAACTTAACATATTCCTTCCCCCCCCCCCCCCCCCATTTGTTCTCTTGTAGAAAGAATGTGTCTGGAAGTCATTCTTATCCTCTGTTATCAAATAAGCATTACCACAGAAGTAATCAGAAGTATGGCAGCTTTTCACATTCAGTTCAAACTTCTCTAGTGTTGATATCATCTCGGATTCCTGCATATGAGGTATTAATTTTGTCATAAGGCCAGTACTTTTCTATATCTTCTGTCTTGGTCTGGAATAAAGTAACAATGGCAATCTTCAATGCTTCATCTTCTACATTTATAAAAAGAAAATAGTTTGATCTACTTAGGATTGCATGGTACAATGAACAAGCAATGTCTGGAGTTGAAAATCCTGGTTTTAAATTCTGCTTCTGATATTAACTACCTTTGTGACCTTGGCCACATCCCTCACCCTCTCTCATACTCAAGTTTTCCCATCTGTAAAATAAAGGAGTTAGAATAGATAGCTTCTGAAGGCTTCTAATTCTAGGGCTATGATCTTATGATCAAATTCATCTATGCCACATTAAAAACAAAAAGCAGTACAATTCAGAATGCTCCCCAAATTTCTCTAAAATAATAACATGAGACCAGCCTCCCCAAAGAATGTTTGAAACTCAATTCTGTATCATTACTTAAACACAAAATTCAGTTTGAGGTGTTCTTTTTGAGGCAGAACTTTTATGTGTTTTCTGAGACCCAGCCTAGCTTAGAAACTCAGAATTAAAATGAGACCTCAAGTGTCATCTAGACCAGAGAGGCTCAAACTGCCCCACCCACAGCCAGATTCAAATGTAGTTTAACAAAATACGCAAAACTTCAGTAAAACATAGATTTTAGTTAATTTTTGGTTTTCTAAGCCACTATGCAGCCTGTTGGGATCTGTATCTATTTGAGTTCGACACTGACTAGACCAGTCTATGCTAATTTCAGAACTAAAGGTAGAGAAAATCAATGATGAATATGTAAGGTGATGAATGCATTAGCCACAGGTCATGAAAGTACCTGCTAAGGCATGGAAAACTTTGCTGTCTGCATTAGTGAAAGGAGACCTTATGAAGGAAATCACACATATTCTCAAAGTATTGAAATGTTCTTTTGATCTTATTGTAAAAGAGCTTATCTAAAACCATTTAAAATTTTTCACTTAGATATCAATAATTTTAAAAAATTAACAATTTAGGGGAACTTTCATAGTAAAAACAGACTTTTCTATAGAGGCAAAAAATAATTTTCATTGAGTTATTCAAGAAATTTTTAATATGTGATTCAAATTTTTAAAAAATTATTTTTCATATGAAAAAATAAATATATATGTTCACAAATATATGCACACATATGTGGAGAGAGTACACACCATTCTTTATTGATATATACACAATTGTCGTTTAGTCATTTTCAATTGTTTTTCATTCTTTGTGACTCCATTTTGGGAATTTCTCAGTAAAGATACTAGAATGGTTTGCCATTTTCCTTCTCCAGCTCATTTTTCAGATGAGGAACTAAGGGAAACAGGGTTAAGTGATTTGCTCAGGGTCTCACAGCTAGTGAGTGTCTAAGGTCAGATTTGAACTTGTTAAGATGAGTCTTCCTGATTCCAAGCTCAGTGTTCTATCTGTGCCATCTAGTTGCCCATATATACAACAGGATGGAGTTTAATTAGGTAGCTCAGTTAATTAGAAGTCTGTGAAAAGAATAAAATAACAAGCATTTAAGTACCTACTACATGCCAGGCAATGTGTTAGGTGCTAGGAAATACCACAAAAACAAGGTAGTCTCTGACCTCAAGGAACTTACATTCTATCAGAGAAGCTAACATGTATATAAATGTGTGTGTGCATGTGCGTGTGTGTATGTGTGTGAACAAAATAAGTTTTTCATTTATTTTGCTGGAAGAGGGAGTGCCCTGGAGGTTGGGGACATTAGGAAAGGCTTCATGTGGAAGATGTTGCTTGATCAGAGTTTGAAGGAAACAAGGGATCCTAAGAGTTGGACATGATGAGGGAGTGCATTGTACTCATGGAAACAACCAAGGCAAAGACCAAGGTTGTAGATTTCCTTTTGAGAGTCAATTAATCTTTCCTATGGTTCCAGATTTTACTCCTAAGCCTGGTTAGCTACCTTCTTGGACACAAGGTGATAGGAAAGGATGGATCTGCATAAAAACATGCAGCTTCTAAGATGGAAGTTTGTGGATTAATATTAAGAAGTGGTGAAGGAAGAGCCTTCCATGGGATTTACCTTCCCCCTTCAGATGTCTTACAACAACAAAAAAAATCACTCCTAAAAAATAAATGTTATTTTTTAATATTAATTATATTTTTTTATTAATAACTATTGTCAATAAGTGAACTTCATTTTCTGAAACTCAGATTGTTCCTCTAGATGGTTGTGGACAGTGTTAAGACTGATGTCATTCCTCTGGTGTATGAATATAGCGGCTTGACTTTGGAAAGTCTACTTCTGCTTGTAGAAAAAATTCTTGATGGTCGGAATGTACAGAGTATTGGGATATTTAGTGATGGAGATTCCAGAGAAATCAATTTATTACAAGGTAATTTCAAAGAAAGTAGAAGCTTTTTTATCCACTATGATCTAATATGTCCATTTTCTGATAATTTCTATAGTAATGTTAAGAGTTAAGATGAAGATTTGTCAAGGAAAAATTTTTGAATTAAGTTTTTAAATGGAGGCATTTCTGATATCAATAAAAAATGAGATCTATATTAACTGACATTGAAATTAATCCAGTTAGAAAGTGAAGAAGGGAATAAGTATTTATATAGTGTCTACTATGTGCCAGGTACTATGTTAAGCACTTTTTCCCCTACAAATATTATCTCTGATCCATACAACCCTCCAAGGTAGGTGTTGTTAATATCCCCATTTCAACTGAGGCAGACAGAGGTCAAGTGACTTTCCAATGGTAATGTAGATAATAATTGTCTGAGGCTGGATTTGAATTCAGATCTTCCTGACTCCAGGCCCGGTGCAATATCTACTGAACCATCTAGATGCATCAAATGGAATAAAAATGTTGGTTCATTCATCTTGGACCAACAGCCAAAAGACTTAGTTGAAACCTACTTGATTGAAATTTTTTGTAAGGGGCTGGGGAAATTCCTTCAGAAATCACTATAATTACTTTATTAGCAGGAAAGAATGTTTTAGAACTAAAGTTGCCTTTCAGAGTGTTTCTATATTATAACTTGAACTGGACTTTGCTTATACCTCTGTAATGTATACTTGGAGTGTTCCACATGAACCCCTTCAATGTCATCCCTCATACAAAGCATGAATCATCTCCTTCTCTGTCTCTAGGGTGGCTTGCTCACTCTAAACTGCCCTCGCACTGGCAAGTTAGGTTCCTAGAGAAGGACCACCATCACAGGTACATTCAAAATCTCTCAGGCCTTAGGGGCAACCCTGTTGTGGGAGAATAAACTCTCCCTACTTAGTATTTTAGCTATTAAACCTCCACCAATATAATTCCATTTACACAAGCCGGTTATTAAAAGTGATGACACATTTGAAAAACCAACTACTTACTTAGCAATAAGACAAAAGAACTAATAATCACATTACAGATACTCATTTAATAAAACAAGCGAAAAAATAACTATATCACAACCATATGTAAACCTGGATCATACTCTGCAATCAGTACCTGTGTGAAAGAGTAAGCAAACACAGAAACCTGGAAAGGAAGCACATGAGGGAAGAAAACCCTTGTCCTTAAGGTTACTTACAACTTAGACTACAGATTTTGATGTCATTGATCCATTTGGGAATATTTGCACAAACACAAACTACTCTCCTTCTGACTCTCACTGCTCTTTAGCTGGGCATATCTTCTTTATATTCATTATTAAAAAGGTGCTGAGAAAGCGTTTAATTTAGTTAGTTTTTCTAAGCTAGAGATCTCCATATGATCAGGCTGCCTGTCTCTGAGCAATTCAGATAATATGAGCTAGCTCTTCATTTATGAGGATTCTGCATCGTCCTTTTACCTTGTAGTAAACAGAACCCATAACAAAACAACTCAGGTTGAATTTTTGAACAACATAGTTAAGCCCAGCCAGCTTTTTCCTCACTAGACTGCTGAGTTGTTCGATTAGATCTCAGCCTCTCTTCCTATTCTGCAAAATGGTTTGCAAATCCTCCTTCCTCTTTCTGGTTTTCCTTCTTAAACTAGAGAGAATAGCAGAGAATAACAGATACTTGTGACAGGATTTATCTCTCTCAAACTGTAAGTAGACCTAAAGAGCAATATTAAAATTAATAAAAAATTGAAGCTCTCTTCCAGTGAATTTGAACCTTTATTCAGCCCATCAGATGCAACAGCTGAAGCTTTCTTATTAGCTGATTACTTCTGCTACTAGTTCCTTCACACAGCTCAAACAGAGTTAACTCCTCTCTTATCCTTTGGGATCACTCTATTTAAACTTCTTTAACCTCTTCACTTACTTTCAACACACATCACAGGCTTAAATCAGAGCCTCCTGATTCTCAGAGATTCACTTTTCACTTATAAGATTAAAAACTTGCCAAGTATCCACTATGAAATCAACAATACTTATTTGATCATCTGTCTCCAAACAATTAAATGATTTTTCATTTTGTGAGTTTTGTCCTCTTAAATCTTAAAACCGTTAAATGGAAGTAAACCGAAGGAACACAATGCCCAGCAACTCTAGCCATTCCATAGTTTTCAAAGATCTTCATTTTAACAGTTGGTGCTTTCAGTTATGTTTCTTCATAATTAAATTTTAGCAGCTTTTGCTAAATAAAATCTCCTTCTTCACCTTTTCAAGTCATCAAACTGTTTACATTCAAAAGAAGACATCATTCTGCAACCATCATTAGGTGATTTGAGCCTTCATGTTTATGCCATAGTTCACTTTTTGATCTTTTACAACTAAAGTGTTCACAAGCTATCTGAAAGCTGTTTCTTTACTCATAGATATTAGCAATTTGTATTAGAACTTTTTTCCTACTCCTTTTATGTACTATATTGTTCATGTATCAATAAGACAATGCTTCACATCATTTGCCAATTAATTTAAATATTTTCTTTTTAAAAAATTAATCTGAATTTAAACACTAAAAAAGAACATTTCAGTATTTACAATAAAACATAAAACAGGAGAAACCATCAGTCTTTGCTTCATCCCATTTGATGTTTTCTAAAGTACATAATAAATTCTGTATATTATTTTCAAATCTGCCTTCCTTTTCTGTGCTTCCTTTTGATTTCCTTTTTATACTCTTTTGTGCATTTTTTTAAAAAAGCGTTACAATGACCCTCTTTTTTTTGCAACATAATTGCTAATTCCCCCAACCAGAGTCCTTACCCCAAATAGAAAATAGAGAGAAAGAAAGAAAACAAATCCTTTTTTAGCAAATAGACATAGTCAGGGAACTGATTGCTACAGACATCATTTAACTCCATAAAGAGGTGGGTAATATGTTTCATCATAAGTCTTCTGGAAATATTGTTGGTCATAACTTTAGTCCTTAAGCCATTCAAAGTTATTTTTCTTTGCAATGTTTATATATGTATTTGTGCAAAGGTACAAATTATTTTCCTGATTCTGCTTTCTTTACTTTGCATCAGTTCATACTACCTAGGATTTCCTGAAATTGTCTTTTCCATAATTTCTTATGGCACAAAAATATTCCATTACATGCATATACCACAGAGCTCTTGGATAGCTAGGCTATCTCATTTTTAGTTCTAGGATATTATGCTGATTGGTGCCACAGCGGGTTCTGTTCAGTGCCCACTGCTCTTCCCTGGGCCTGTGACTGCTATTAAAGAGTGAAAAATTCAGATTCTTTTACTTAAACCTTCTTATTCTTTTACAGTAGTCAAGCAACATGCCTTGTTCTTATTGGAATAGGTTTCTCATTTGAATGTGATTTAATGCAATTATCACTTATAGCTCCCAGAAGGAGAGGAAAAAAGTTCCTGTTTGATTCATCTTTATAATATCCTGAGGGCTTTATTTTTGTCTTGAATTCTTTACTTCTCTTTGCTTTATCTTTATTGACACATATATTTGCCTGGAACTTGACTCTAGAATTCTGAAGCCTCATGAAAGAGGAAGGACAGTGCAGTGTGCTCCCTCCTAATTCCCTTGTACTCCTTGGTTGCAGCACCACGCTCCCATTCTCTCAAGCTTGGAATCTTAGAGTCAGCTTTCATTCTTATTTCTCCTTCACCTCCTCTTTCACCTCTAACTCTACTCTACTCAGTCAATAATATTTGAAATTTCTCCCTCTATAGTATCTCTGAAATAGAGAGGAAAGGAAAGGAGAGGAACTGCTACTCACTCACAGCTTATGTTTGTCCTTCGTTCTCGAAGAGGACAATGAAATCAAGATAATGACATGACTTGCAGTTGGCTTTGATTTCAGTGAGAGAGGGCTGTGCAAGGTCACCAGCCTCATTTCCTCCTCCAGAGCCATCTGTGTCCAGTGACCTGATATTCATCAGGATGATGGACATGGCCCAGCACAATGCTTCACACATAACAGGTTTTCAATAAATAATTATTTAATTAGTAGATATAGCCCTCTGAACCCTGAGTATATAGTGTTTCACAGTATAATGAGAGATGAGTCCAAAGAAAGCAAGAGATATGATAATTTGCAATAGCATTTTTGGTAGTGCTATGATGGCCCAGTTATGTAATAATGTGTGCCACAGTTAAAATGCAAAATATCCCTCAGTCCCAAGAGGGCAAAATAGTCCCCTTCTGCCTCTGTAGTGAGATTGGCAGAATAGTGGAGGAAGAAACAGAAAGTACCCATACTAAAAAGCATGGGTTTTAGACTCTATAAATTTTAACACAGTTATTGTATTTTAAATGGGAGATACCTGTCCAATGACCAAGGAATGAAAGTTTGGAGGAAATAAATTGTATCAGGCTTGGCATTTTCACTTTAAATAAAACCAGAAAAATGAAGCTGTGACCAAGAGGAAGGAATTATATAGAGATTCTTGAAGGGAGTAAATAGAAGAGCTGACAAAGTTGGTTTTATTGGGAGCTCAAAGGCAACAGGAAACCTCATTTCATAGGACATTGGTTGTAGTGTACTACCGTGTTTGTGGTATTTGTAAAAAGGCCACCATGAAAATAATTTCAATTTACACACCAACATCTGCTACATAAGATGCAAAGGCAGAAATTAAATCAGTTTATACTTTGATATGCCTATGTATCAGGAATATGTTCTTCAAAGAAAATGAATATGTTCTTCAAGAAAAGAATGAGTAGGTACCAGAAATGATAAGAATCAGCTGAATCAGCTCTTTGTAGGCAATCTGACCACTAATATCTTAAAACAAAGATCAAAAGTAATATAAATATAGAATGAATAAAAATGAAATAAAGAATGGAAAAATGGAAAAAAAATAGTATACAATAGAAACTAATCCTGATCTATTCAAACAATTATTGATTGTGGAACATGGGATGTGAATAGAAAAAAATTATATAGAAACATATTATATAAATTTTATAGAAAGTTTAATTGACAAATCAAAGCCAATCAAAGAGTGATAAAGTATTTCAAAGCTATGTTTCTATACAGTGTAAACATTGTACAAATTGTGCTCCTAGCTCTGCCCACCTTGCTCTTTACCAGTTAATAGAGGCCTCCACAGTTTGGCTTGTAACTGTCCATTTCATTTTTTTTATGACTCAATAATATTCTATCATATTTTTGCACTACAATTTATTTTGCCATTCCTCAGTAGTCCCTTAGTTTCTAATTTTTAGCAACTATGAAAAAAGCTGCTATAAATAGTTTTATACATATATACCCTTTTCTTCTTTCTTTGATCTCTTTGGGGGTATAGTTTTAATAATGGCATAACTTAATCAAAGGGTATTTATAATTTAGTAACTTTGGGAGTGTATTTCCACACTGCTTTCCAGAATAGCTGGGCCAATTCACAGTTCTATCAGCAGAGCACATCAATGTACCTCTTTTCCTAAAGATGCCTCTGATATCTGTCATTTTTTTTCTTTATGTTTTTCTGTCTAAGGGGTGTGAGTTGCTTTAATGTACATATCTCTAATTATTTGGTGAGTTAGAGGATTTCTTTCATATTTTTCCCCCCTTTGAGTATTGTTTATTATATATCCTTTCACCATTTATCTATTGGAGAATGGCTCTTAGTTTTATAAATTTGCATCGATTCCTTGTATTTCTTGGTTATGAGACCTTTATCAGAGAAACTTTCTGCAGATTTTTTCCCCAGTTACCCATTCCCCTTCTAATTTTAATAATTTAACAGATGAGGAAATTGAAGCCAAGGAGGGTTAAATGAGTTGCCCAAGAGCACAAGTGATAGACATCAAGAGCAAGACTTCAACCTAGGTCCATGTATTAGTAAGCACCCCAACATGTGCAGGGGAACCTACTATCACAGGTTCTAAAATCTGCATTTATAAAAGGAAAGGCAACTTTAATTAGTTCAAACAAATGCTTCCAGACACACCTTTTTATCTTTATCAAAATCAACTGACAGGGCTTTACTGCCTGAATCAGAGCAATATCGCTATGTAATTTACATACATCCCTGGTTCAAGAGAGCCTTTATATCTGAGCAGTTGGGGGTCTGAACATACAGCCACTCAGAGTCTTTACCAGGTAGTCTCAAGATCCTTCTCAGAAGTGAACCCCCGAAGTGAAATACTAACCTCCCAGTATATATAATGAAGATTTGGCTTCTGATTGCATCAGAGTCATTAGACAAAACCCACATGATTCAGCACAGCTGTGAACCACAAGGGCTCAAAAGGGATTGAACCCTCAGGTGCTCACAGTCTAACTTGAGGCCGGAAAACAACTCCAAACAAATAAATCCTACTCCTCTTGCAGCCACAGTCCTCTGACTTCAGAGCCAGGACCCTTTACATTGTATTATACTCCCTCCCAAAGGTCACAATGGCATAGAATATAAACTCATTTGTAAAATCTGATGGAGAAGGGTTGTAGAAGATTGTGAACAATGTTCTCTCATAAATAAAAGAGAAACAGTGGAAGATATAAATAATTTTTAAAAAACTTGATTAGAGATCTAAACGAGGGTTGAAGAATTGATTCAGTACTCTACCATGTTGGTTTAATGAAGTCATTATTCTTTATAACTTAAAGCTATAGGGGAGAAAGACTTTCAAACACATACACAGAATCTTAGCACCATGAAGAAAAGCTCCTTCTTGAGTCAGAGCAAGACTGAAATTGTATAACCTTTGGACATGACAAAACTCAAATGAAGGTACGCAGTCATCTGGGAAAGGGTGGCACAAAGTTGGGAGACTGACGAAGGTATAGTGAGAAGACACAATGACCAGGTCATGATTAGAACATTCAGAGAATAAGTATTACAAGCAGGTGCTTTCCATTGTTCTCCCTAAAGATAGCAAAGTTTCTCATGGGAAAGACAACCTCTCCTACTCATAATTTCTTCAGTTAGCAAAATCTTCTCATAGTAGTGACAGACTCTCTAGAAGCACAAGATAAGAAAGACCTAAAATCCTGATTCCTAAGTAGTCATCCCAAGGTCATTTAAATATGAAATGGAGAGGAAGGCAAAAAATTGAAAACAATCATAAAGATTAGCAAAGATTTTTATGAAAAATAAAACATGAATAACAATTGTTATCAAACTAGAATTTTAACATCGCATTCCCCAAAGTGTTTATAAAAGAGATATAAATGTCACTAAAAGGAACAAAATTGGGGAAAGTGACTGGATTATCACAAGTATGTATACATGTGCCGGAGACACCGTAATTGCGAGGGCAACAGAAAAGGTATCTGAAGGAGGAGAAGATACCAAAGGCATGGAAAAAAAATCTCATTCCTTATTAAGTAAAAAATGCAACCCATCAAACATTCTGACTTATATATCTACTTTTCCACATATACAAAATATTTATGAGAATCATCTATAAATATATCAAGGGCATGCTTGATTAGAGTACAGAATGGAGGAGAGGCAGCTCTCTCAAGGGATATTCCACTGTAAACCCTACCTTTACTATCATATAATTGAATGAAAGATTTAGAGAAGACAAGATTCCACTGTACTTATTTTGGGTTAATTATTTTTAAAAATGCATTTGGTGGAGTAAAATGCTGCCTTAAAGATACTGTTCTAACAAGATGTCTTCCCTTCATATATCAAAATTATGTGGCTTCAGAAAGCAGAACCAGAGGAAAAACTTACCAACAATTATAACTATCCCAAAATTGAATGGTTTGGCTTAAGAGATGGTAGATTCCCTCTCCTTGAAGGTAAGTCTGTAGGTATAGACTAGATGACTGCCTGTCAGGTATGTACGTTACAGTGGATATTCCGTCATGTATGGGCTAGACTAGATGAGTGCTAAGGTCCTTCTCAACTCATAGATTTTGTGATATAACAAAAGCATAGGGAAACATATATAGGAAACAAATATAGGAAAAGCACAAGTCACACAGGACAGTCAGGCATGAATGTATGGGAATAACACCCCATATCCAAGTTGATGAAATCCATGGATATTCACAAAGAATGGGTTAGAAGTGCCAGTAAACACTCAGGGCATATTCTCATTGGCCTTTCCCTTGATGGCCCATGTTCTATGCTCATATATGATGAGACCATAGATCTATTTATTTTAATGGCATTAACTTTGAGTCTTCCTACTAGACAGAAAATTTCATGTGGGAAAGGGTACTAGTATATGTAACCTCTGCATATTCCCCCATCCCTAATCTGTACAGAGCGGGTGCTTAACAAAGATCGACTGAATATTTTCTGAGCAAATAAGTGATTGATCTATTAATATGATATATACATTTTTTTAGACATAGGAGTTAGCTTGGTGCATTCCCATACAGTGAGAGTTGTAAAGTGACTTTCAATGATGTTTTGTTTTGTTTTTTCTCATGTGACAGAATGTAAAAACAAAGCTCCTGGCTGTGATATTGTACCAAATGTATTTTTTTTTTTTGTATCAGGCTATACAATTGGTGTTGAAAATGTACTGACCCCTGAGGTGCAAGACTTTTGGGAGAAACTTGGAAGCTGTGTGGCTACTCAAGAAGAAGGCGGTCATGTTGATATCTTTGTTCCTCTGGCAGCATCAGGTCAGGCTTTGCCAAGTTTTAATCAGAATACAGCAGTCCTAGCCAAATTTATTACAATGATAATTTATGAAGTTAGCACTGCAGAGCCATAATTAGAAATTTCTTTTACTTGGGGCAAAAGCAGGTGATATAAGAAACAGTGACAGGAGGTGAGAGTACAGTGATAAAGAGAGGATGGTTCAACCATGTGTGATTGTACTGAGAGGAGGTCTTCATTTCTCCCAGTGTGTCAGAGTGTGGTATCCTAGAGATTTGTTGAAGAAAAACAAGGATAAAGGAGGCCAGCCCTTGAAGAGGGTGTTATGGCAATAAAAGCCTGAGTGTAGCTCTTCCAGCCAGTGGAGGATCATGAGTTGAAGTACCGGGTTGGTAGTGACTGCATGGAAAATGCCCCTCCCCCACTACCATCGGTTTTTCTGGAACTCTGAAACGAGGTCAAACCATTACTCATTGGACATTATCTCTTCCTCCTTACACTGAGTTATCTGAATTGCAGAGAGGGATTAGACCAAGAAAATATTGTTCTCAGTAATGACTGGGAGAAAGCAAAAACTTGTAGGTTATAAAGAAGCCTCATGCATATATGCCTTCTGCTAATCACTAATCACACAGTTTCCCCAGAAGAGGTGTGAAGTAGGAGAGGGTGTTGGTAAAAGCCCAAGTGGCACTTTGCCTATCCTTTTTCTATGAAGTTTACACAGTCCTCCATGCCCACCCTACAGAACTCTCAGCAGTATTACCATAGAGACTATATCCTAGACTTGGATTCAACCAAAATGATGACACAAACCCACCTTTGTTGTTCCTGAATAATGATTATAGCATATGTGCTTTTAGATGCTTGTCCATCTAGAACCTATAACTCTCATACAAATTCGAAACTAATTTCAAAAAGAAAAATTTTCATCCACATAAGATTTTGTTCTAATATTTCTTATTGTTGCACGGAGTCATTAATTTCTGTTTGGTCTCTTCTAATTTTCTTCCAATAACCCGAAAGGTAAGTTTTACCATTTATCTTTTCTACACTGTTTATTCTCCTTCCAATTATTTTCTCTAGAACTTTTATTTTATTTTATTTTTAATTTCTTGCTTCACTTCCTCCAGTTATTCATATACTCCTTATGGAAAATCCATTTTTTTCTTTGAGTCTTTGCTTACAGTTGTGGAGTGTCACTCTTCTTTTAGGTTGGATTTTGGGATAGTACCCCAAATCTAAGGTGTCCATTCTGGATTGAGTACTGCTGCTCCTCTTTGCTTCCCAGGTCCACGTTGCGGGATTTCCAACCACCCTAGAGTTTTGTCCTTGAGAGCCCTCTGTTCTTGCTGCCTCCAGTTACTGGGTCTTGAAGGCTACAAGTGTCTGATCTCTAACTGGGCAAGGAGGCTTCCATCTTGTTTGCTTGTCCTGGTCCTGACTTTTCGGGTGGATCCCCTTTCTTATTGCTTTTGAGGTTTTTTTGGTTCATTTTTTTATAGAGTTCTGGTTTAGATAAAGTTACTTATGACAGTTTTTTTCATTGGATTTCTTGATCATTATTTGACCTAGTGCTTTTGTTAGGTTTTTGCTGGAGTAAGTATATGGAAGCCAGGCAGTTTGCCTTCATTCAAGTAGCCATCTTAGCTAGAAGTCCCAAATCTGGCTGTTTGAAGATCTGTTTCCAGTACGGTGAATGACACTGCTTGACTTGGCAGAGGCTATACAGCAAGATGACAGTTTGCTCTAATCCCTGTCTTTTACCTGTCATCACAGTTGGCCCTGACCTCATCACCCTGGAATTGCCTGGCTTCTCAAGATGGGAAAACAGATTTTGTCATTCTTACATTCATTGGCTCTTCATTCCCCACCCTACTTGCTACTAACAGAGTAGCTAAATATAGAAATGATTGTGAGCTTGAAGTCCAAGGCTTCTCCCCAGAAAGGGGAAAAGTAAAAAAATAAAAATAAAATAAAATATATATATATTCAATGGGGAAAAATGAAGAAAGTGTGGGAACAGGTAACTTACTCCTACACACAAAAGGGAATACTAAGCAATAAAGAATCATAGAATGATTAGAACACAACACAGTAAATTATCCCTTGGTGGCACAGTAGGTTGGAAGGCTCATATTTAAGCCTTGTTGAGATGTAAACATTTTTGCAAGATTTTTAATTAGCCAGTTGACATTTTACCTCCACTGAGCATGATCCAGTCAAACACCAAGAGGGATCATTTTTCCAGGAATCTGATCAATGATGCAAGTCGTTTCCTTGTCAGAAGTCCAAACCTGCCAGTGATACTTTAT
Organism: Bettongia penicillata ogilbyi; assembly: GCA_023548195.1. Lineage (NCBI taxonomy): Eukaryota > Metazoa > Chordata > Mammalia > Diprotodontia > Potoroidae > Bettongia > Bettongia penicillata. The sequence goes on from JAJHZJ010000147.1 coordinate 7,488,202, forward strand.
CACAACTGCCCTGGTAAACTGGTAATTGCCCTGTCCTTGCCTCTTGCACCTGGAGGCCTTCCAGGACCTTTTGACATTCAAAAGGTCAATGACAGAGGAAAGGAAATATAAAAAGAGGAAAAACCAACCAGAGGTCTTTGGTACAAACCTAGCTAACTGAATCCAGTTCATATACTTGAAGATTGGCATCCCAGAAGAATCTGGTCTGGCCATTAGACTGAGGTAGGGAAAAATTATCTTTTTCTCTACTCCCTTCCTTCTTGTCTTGTCTTTTCAAAAGTCTCCTCCAAAGAGACTCATGAACTGGAAGTAGCATCTCTTTCTACCATATGTGAAGTACATCATCAGCTTTTCCTGCATAGCAACCAATGGGAAAGGAAGTGAGGAGGACACTCAATCTACTGATACATAACATATTTTCATATATTCCAAGGGTCAGGGGAAACCTGTTAAATGTAGATTATCATCCATGACCTACAAAGGTAGAACATTTACACTAATTCAGGCTGAATCCACTGAAAGCTAGGCATCAGCCCTAAAGTAAACAGAGTGCTTTCTGCCTATTCTTTCTATTCAGTTTTTGTTTGTTTTCTTGGGAACCTTTGGGAGAAGGCTTTGAGTTTATTAGCTGCGGTTAGATGCTCTTTTTCTCACAGAATAATCAGAGGAGAAATAGAAGGGATCTGAGATAACTTTTGTGAATGTGGGTGGAGTTCATCCATGTTTTGCTTGACCAATAGAATTTTATCAGATCTAATTAACTTTTAGAAATAATTTTCTGGATTGACAGAGTCTTATGAATTAAATTGAAAAAAAAAAAGACTCAGTCTTCCTGAGAACAAAGAGATAAAAGCTATGAGCCTGACTGAAGGACACTTCGACTAAAAAAACGAGTGAGAGTCCACCTTCACAGTTGCTAGTTCTGTACAATAACTACAGCTAATGCTTGCTTATGATTTAAATTGGCCTGTTTGGATTTTTTTGATACTAAATCAAACTTAGATTGGGCCATTTTAAATGTCTAATATCTGCTTCTAGTCTGAAAAAAAATCTACTTCATTTTTCCAAAATTTTAAACAAACATATCCTCCTGGAGAAAAAAAGTGGGGAAAAATATGTTTTGACTTACTAAAGTAGAAGCAGAGAAATGAAGTGTTTGTGTTCAGCTTTGAATGATAACTCTATGAAAGCTTTTGGCCTCAGCTTGCTAATAGAGGCTGGATTAAGGAAGAGAACTATTCATGGACTTGGCCCATTCTCTGCACTTTCTCAGCAATATTTAATTGTTCCCTGACAGTGGCTGTAAACTAATAGAAGTAATTCTGGCTTTGCAGAGGCAGGCACCAAAGTCCTTTCCCAGCTGTCTCAGTTGACTGGAACCATGTTTAGCTCCCCTACAGGGATCGCTACCGGATCCTACCAACACAGTAAGTATGGATGAGAAACTGATTCCTCACCCCCCTCACCCAATGTCCCCTTTGGAAAAATCTCAAAACAGAGCAATCCCAGAGAAAGAACAGATCCGTAAATGGCAACTAGTTACTGCTGGCATAAGAGACGTTAATTTGGCCCTTCATTAAAGGAATACTATCCCTTTGCTATACTGTGTCAAGGTTCATGCAGCCAGGAGACACTTGGAGTCAGGAAGATTCAAGCCCTACCAGCACAGCTTGCAAAGCCTTACAGAGTTGCCTAGACCACTGAGGAGTTGTGTCTAGTTTATGTTAGAGGCAGGATTTGAACCCGAGGCTATCCATTGTACCATGCTGTCTTTCTCCATTTGGGTTTAACAAAAAATAAATGGATCTTAAGTTTATTTGATGTTGAAATCACAGCTCACTTTAATTCTGTATATCAACCTTATCAAATCACCCCTGGTTAAACCCTGTGTGAGGAGACATTCGTAGAATTCAAGCCATTACTATTAACATTACATGGATACGATGATTTCTACTATGGACAGGATTATTAAACCAGAGCATAAATTTACACCAATTAGGGTTGGGGTCTTTTTGTTTGTTTGTTTTTAGGCAATAGCGGTTGAGTGACTTGCTTAGGGTCACATAGCTAGTAAGCATCTGAAGGTAAATTTGAACTCAGGCCCTACTCCTGGCTGCTGTGCTATCTACTGTGCTACCTAGCTGCCCCAAGTTTTTGCCTTTTTTTTTTTAGGAAATAAATAAATAAACAAACAAACAAACAAACAAATGAATGAATGAATGAATAAAATTTATTTTATTGTTTTCAATGTTCTCCAATCACTTACATATGTATTAGATTTTTTCCCCTCCCTCCCCACTCCCTCCTCGAGACAGCTTACAATCTTATATAGGTTCTACACATAGGTTCCTATTAAATACATTTTCACCTTAGTCATGTTGAATAGAAGAATGAAAATGAATGGGAGAAACCATACAACAAAACAAAACATAACACAAAAGAAAACGGTCTGCTTCATTCTATGATCCAATTTCATAGTTCTTTTTCTGGATGTGGAAGGTGTTTTTACCCTAGGTTTTTTAAAAACACACACACACACGCATGCGCGCACACACACACACACACGCCTCAGAGAGAACAGAATACAAGCCCCTTAAAAGAGAGGCTCATTTTATTTTATAACGTCTATTTCCTGCACCTGGTGCACTACCATGCCATACCTAATATGATGAACTTTTTGTATGTCAACATCAAGAAATATATGACTGGTCTGATTTGATTATCCTAGAGGAAGCCTTTCCAAAACATTCATCATTATCAAGGAGCACTACTTCTTGAGGTGTTGGTCGAACTTGGAGTTACGGGGTCCTGAGTTCAAATTCTCCCTCAGATGTGTTCAGGGCATGTGATTCTGGGTAAATTAGCCTTTCTTAACTCAGATTTCTTCATCAGTTAAATGAGATAATTACCAGAATTGTTATGAGGCTCATATGAGATCATATATACAAAGTGCTCTCCAAAATTTAAAGTGCTGTATAAATTATCAGCAATGTAAGAAAGTATAAGGTCATGTCTGTACTGGCACTATATAATAGATATGATTCAAAATAAATCAGAGACCAAGTCAAAAGAAATGTGCTATATTCTTACATTTAATTGGTTGTCCAATTAGCAATGACTAAATCTCCTGACTAGAATATAATTTTTTTAATCCTTTTGCTTTATGTCAAAATGTGAAGTATTGTGGTCCAGTGAAAAGAGTTTCAATCTCTGGTCTGTAATGAACTACTTGGATGCATTTATCAACAAATATCCCCACCCCTAAAATCACCCCACCTCCCTCACCTATCCTCACCTTTTGTCTAGGAGCCTGCAAAACCATATTTTGCATTTGATGTGAGGACAGTGGTTGCCCTCTCACAGGACTTTCTGCATTTGGAGAGCTGCCATCTATCCCAGAATGGTTAGCTAGGGAGCCATCCCTGGTCAAGGGCGCTGGAGCAGGGTATCATAAGCCCTCTCCCCATTCTCTCTTTCTTTGGATGGCTCCGAGTGTGCTGTGGACACGGCAGGCCTAGCTGTTTCAGGGGACTGGATTAAATGACCTTTAAGTCCTCTGAATGTGACCCTGATGAAGAGAATAGATAGGCATGTAGGAAATCTCTGATTTCACCCTTAAACGTCAGCCAGTCAGTCTTTCTATCATTTCGCTCATAATCAGACATCAGTGTAAACTGTGTTTGGCTGTCCTTTGTCCCTTCTGTACTCCATGTCATTGAAAATAAGAGGAGAAAATCATGTCAGTTCTTAGTGATTGGCTGGGACAGAAGCAAGGAACTTTCCCTCCTTCCATTTACTTCTGTGACCACAAGCTCCAGACATGGCACAGCTTCACAGAATTCCTGGAAGAGACCCTGAAATCAGCCCGGAAGCAACTGAGGCCTCATTTCGAGGAACTGCAAAGGAACGTCAGTGGCAAGATTCTTGGTAAGGTCTCTTGCCACTTCTGTCGCAGATTTGCTACAGAATGTGTTGTTACATGTCTAGGATGATTTTTTTTAAAATAAGAAAGCAGGAAAAATATTTTGGAAATAAATTAGATGAGGTTAGAAGGGTCTTAAGTAAAAATGAATTCTTCCGTCTCCTTAGTGTCTTCTACTCCTTTATATCTTTTATCTCCCTTACAGCTATCCTCAGGTAGTAGGTGTTTAGTCCTTGTGTGTACTTCTCTGTAATATTGAAGCTAGCATCTGCTCTAAAGTGCAGCAAGACCATGATCCTTCATTCTGTAACTCAGAGGGACAACAGTGGGTAGAGAGAATCCTCCAGGAACAGAGCATTGCTCTATTGTAGGAACTCTATGGAGATTTAAAAAAATAGATAGGGCTCCTGTGTTCAGAGAACATATATTCTAAACACAACAATGTGAGTATGAAAACAACAAATGAACATGAAAAACATAGAAGAACAGGTGAGAACATGTGAAAGTTATAAAACTAAAACAACAGGGTAGAACTATATGAATGCTGTGCTCTATCTTCATAATATTCATAAATTGCTAATTCATAAATGCTGAGTGATCAAGGTAGGTATCATTTTAATTTATGTGTATTCTGATTTCTTACCTTCTCAGGGAGGGGAGAGGGAAGAGAGTGAGGGATAGAATTTGGAACCCAAAACTTTAAATAAAATGTTAAAAAATTGGGGGAAAAAGAATTTATGGATATTAATGGGGAAGGTAGGTTTTAAGCAGTCCTATCAGTATATAGAGAAAAAGTTTAAAGCTTAGTCATCATCTAACCTAGCCTCTTCATTTTGCAGATAAGGAAACTGATGAGCTCTGAAGTCCTTTTTCAGTTTTGAGGTTCTGTGATTCGGAAGCCCAGCAGCTAAGTGGTAGCAACCCTTAGTGCACAGAACCCTGGGCCTGGAGTCAGGAAGACCTGAGTTCAAATCTGACCTCAGACTCGTACTAGCTTGTGTGACCTAGGGAAAGTCATTTAATCCCTGTCTGCCTCAGTTTCCTCAACTGTAAAATAGGGATAATAATGCAACTCTCTCCCAAGGTTGTTACAGGGATCAAATGAGAAAATGTTTGTAAGGCCCTTAGCACGTGCCTGACACTTAGTGAGCACCATATGAATGTTTTTATTAGTACTATTATTACATCAGTCATTTGAGATCTAACAATGGACTAGTGACAGATCTGAAATCCAATCCTGCTGTTGCAAGTTCAGTTTGTTGTACCACACCCCCAACAAACACACACACACTTCTAAAAAGGAAGGAATTCACTGTGGAAGGTATGGAAAGCTAAAGGCCTCTGATGCCTAGAATAAGGAAAGGGCAGTAGATTAACATGGCAGAAAGATAGAATCCCATCTGAATAATAAAAGAAAACAGAGACAATATGATAGAGAACCAAGGAGAGCAGCTTGAAGGAAGGGGGTAGAGATTTGATGGGAGGGATAATCGACAACTTCATTGGGTTCCTGAGCAAGGAAAGTCTAGGACCAAAGTTGCAGTGAAGGAAAACTGCCTGCCTGGGGGTGCAGCAAGGTCTCTAGCAAAGTTATTCCTGTACTTTTCCTTTTCTGCCCTTCCACATTTTACCTGTTACTGCCTTTTTGAATGCTGGCTTTATATCTTGGTGAGTTCCCATCTAGCCAAAATTATCAGCTAGTAAACAGATTCCTGAAATCAATTTCCCACTCTCTTTTACACATGAGTCAATTGCGATCTGGATGTCATGGACCAAGGATTCTTAATATGTGATCCATGAACTTTTATGTTTAATTTTAGTAACATATCAATATACTTGTTTTCCTTTATATTTTATTATACACTTAAAACATTGTTTTGAAGGTAGGCCTCTATCATACACACACCCCATTAAAAAGCACTCTACAGACTAAAATCTTGTTTCTAATTTCATAAATACTGTCCCCATATCCAGGACCCAGATGTAAGTAGGACAAGGGTAAGAATATGAAGAACAATTAAAACCTGAGCCAAGTAGGAACTCGAGCCTCCAGGACTGAAGTTCCTTTATAAGGACTGCTTAAGGAAATCTTTCGGCTGTGATGGCAGGAACTACTACAAGCTTAACTACATCTTCCCCAAATCTGTCCTTTTGCTTCCTCAAAATGCAATGATTCATCTCTCATCAATCCCCAGCCTTATCGTCCAAGAGCCCTGTGTGTGATCTGCCGTCACAACCCTCGTCCCTTTATCCCTTTTCTCCCACCATGTTTGTCCTACATGCTATTTCTGCACAAATCATTTTGACCAAGCACTATTCAGATCATACCAACCCCTGATGAAGTCATTTTGATTCATTCTCCAACTGAAAAAGAAGCTCTTAAATGTGGACTTTGAGGTCCAGTACCATCTGACCTTATCTTACCTCACTGAACTCATCCTCCTGTGTAGTCCCATGATTAATTTTTGTGGATAAAAAGCTAATATCTACAAGCTTCACTGGTTCCATTTCGAATCTTTTTCTTTTTCTATTTTAAACTTCATCTGGGGCACTGCAGGCTTTTTCTTTCACCTAAATGATAACTTCTTTCACTGTTAACTCTCTCTTCAAGGTTACCCTTTCTCCCCAAATGGCTTAAATTACCTTCCTCAGATCTCCAGTTTTCCTTTGCTCTTCCCTTCCCCAGCTCCTGTCTGCTGTGTACCTTATACTCTACTTGTCTAGCTGCAAAATGCATACAAGTATTGTGGACAGATTTAGGTGTGTGTGTGTGTCCTTGGGTTATGTTTCCCAGCAAATGTTTTACATCCTGGCTCCTCCTTTCCTTTTGATTTTAAACTTTTCAAAGGCAGGGCCATATCCCACTTCCCCTCTATCCACAGTGCTACTTTACAAAGAAATAATCAAAGTTTTTCAAAAATGAAAATGATGGTACAAAAGAGGTGTGACATTATATTGTGATCTTTCTTGCATCTAGAATTCCAGAGAAGAGTGGAAGTGAAACTTTTTAACAGAAATAATGGCGCATACCAGGAAGAGAAATTGCTGTTCATAGTCTGAAAATGAGAAGTGGTGGAAATAGTTATGGAAATTAGATTCAGTTCATTAAATGTAGTAAATATTTGTATATATGCATAAAACATATCATTTGCATACATAAAACTACATATATATGCTTTGCTTTTTAAAGCAAGGCAACACATAGTTATTATGCATGTTATTTTTTTTAAAAAGGGAAGTGAATGGTATTTTATTTGATTTTTTAAAAATGTTTCCTGACTATGCAGAAATGTGTTGGAAAAAACAGAAGGATTTTTGCCATGCCTTAGAATCAAAATATTAGGTTACTGGTTTATTTCCTTGTGTCTGCTTTTCCTTCCCCTCCTTTCTCCACCAAAACCTTACCAATTTCATTTTGCATTGACTTTTTGAGAATAGGTATTTTTGATATATTGCCAGAGATGGTTTTCCTCATGTTTGTTCTGGTTCTACAATATGATGCATAATAGTATTTGTATCTATGTATCTTGGCTTTTGTTGCTTTTTTTGCTTCCACTAAAACAGGAACTCCCAAGATCTGGTTAGCTGGCTGCCTCCTTCGGCACATGTTTTATTTAACCAGGTTCTATTGAAGATCTCTGCCTGTAGATAGACAAGGACCTTTGCCAAAAGGCAGGTGGTAGTTGTTGGCCGACATTGGTTGGTCCTGGTTGTTGGGGTTCAGTTAGGTCCAACTCTTGGTGACTCCATTTGGGGTTTTCTTGGCAAAGGTTCTGGAGTGTTTTGCCATTTTCTGCTCCAGCTCAGATGAAGAACTGAGGTGTAAACAGAGTCAAGTGACTTTCTCAGGGTCACACAGCTAGTAAATGTCTGAGACCCCAGCACTCTATTCACCTAGCTGCCGTTAAAATCCAGTTACAAAATCCAGTTAAACCATTTAAATAATTAATGTTATTTATGATCTTTTACCTTGCAGGGCAGTTTATGTTTGATTCTCTGAGCCTTGCTAATGTTCTGGCTAATCAAGAAATAGCTCAGGTTCTAGCTGATGGATTGATTGAGCTGTCAAAGGAGAAATCAGTAAGTGCCTACTGGGAGAAGACCAACATTACAAGGAAATGAAAACAAAAACAATGAATGAAAAATGTTTGAACTAAGCATTTTAAAAATGGTTTTTACTGTAGCATCCTTTTGGGGTCCCTTCCCTTATTCCCACTGACTGGTGAGGTGGGGCCCCAGAGGGCAGAGGACTACTACTCCCTTCATGGTTTTAGGGGTAATTCTAAGGGATAAGTTTTCTCAGATTGTCATTCATGAACTCCTGAATGCTAATGCTTAAGCCTGATTCCGAACCTCACCTGCATGCTTCCAGTAGGTAAGCAAGTAGCTTCAGCGAACTCTTAGAGAGGTGCGTACCAAGCACAGTTGTTAGAAAAACAATACCCCCAGTCCGAGGGCACAGCCTCTCGCGCGCGCACACACGCACGCACACGCATGCACACACACACACACACACACACACACACACACACAAAATCCATCCAGAGTCCTTTTCCTTAGAATGTAGCTGGGATCCAAGAATTGCTACCTTTCTAGAGATCATAGCTCATATTTTCTCTGCCCAAAGTCACAACCTGAAGCTGCTTTTCCTCAGTGTTTACTGGGTCTCCCATCTCTGAATTCACACACTGCTGTTAGCCACTACTACTTCAGGGAAAGGACTACTGGGAACTCCAGAAGTTTTGATTTTTCAAGGCTCAGAAGGTCATCAGAATAAGTCAATAGGGAGGAGGGAGAAGAGAGAAATTCACTGGCTCCGAACTTGCTTGCTGTTTTTATACGTAACCCAAAGGGTGTAACTGATTGTCATGACCAATAAAAAGAGATTTCCTTTCCTCCACTGGTCCGAAGATGCAATGATTCTTTCAAATTGAGTAAAGTCTTATTCACACCTTTCTATTGATTCAATCAAGATGTCTGGTCCTTCACAGATTAACCTTAAAATAAAGTGTACATTCGTCATCCTCTGAGCTATTTTGTCATCCTGTGAGGGCTATGGTTAAAAAGTTCTGAACCTTTCCCTGCCTCGTCTACAAGCAAGCTTATGCTAAAATTCCTTAAGTAACATAGTCATTGATATAATGAATCTTTTTCTGTCTTGCCCTTGATTCCAGTCAGAAATGCCTTTTTTTAAGAAGACAGGTAAATGCAGTAGTTTTGTGGCCTTTACTGGAGAATAAAGAGAAGAGTGGAGAAACTGAGTAATGATTAAAACTAGAAAAGAGAAGAAAGATAAAGAGAAAAAAGTTTAGGGAGAGGGAAGCTAAGGGAGAAGGAAAGCAAACATAAAGAGAAAGGAACTAGGTGGTTTGTGCTGAGTGTGAGGAAGGAAGAGATTTTTTTTAAATCCCATCAGATCCAGGATAGGCTTCTAGAGTGGCCCATTCATATGTCAGAAGTGTCAAGGGGAATCCAAACTTCAGGAAACACCAAGAGAAAATAAAAAGACTGAGAGGAAAATGAAGTGGTAGGATCTAAATTTGGAGTCAGTAAAAAAATGAGGGAAGAAGAGGAAAGGTATTCATGTTTCCATGCTATATTTAGTTCCCTTAAATTTTTCAGAAAATAGTTCTTGAAGAGGCAGCATGACATAATCACTGGGAGTTTGCCTGTGAATCCGGCAGACCCAGGTTCAAGTGTAACCCCTGGCACATGGCAATTTCTCAGTGCCCCAAACAACTCTCTAAGACTATTAGTCACAATGAAGCTGCCAGAGTTATAGTGTAAGACAAAGTTCAGATAACAATGAATTATAGGTCCAAAAAACAAACCCAAATCAATTCTCAAACACTTCCTTTCAATAACAGTAATTTAACTCTACAAGTCTATAGGCTAATTTAACTTTTTTCCTTGTTCTTATTTATCATTTTTCTGCTTCAGTTTCAACTAGAACTTGGATAGGATACTAATATATTTTTTAAATAAGTGATGGATTTGATGGGTAGATTAACAGAAATCTCTCAAAATTGCCTTTTTGGTGCCATATTGTGCTGACCCTGTGAAAATGCAGTTAAGAATGATTTATTAAGTCTTTCAACACAAAGCCATAAGTGGCTTATCTAGTATTCTATCAACTAGAACCCTATTAACTGTCACTTCTGGGCTTTGCTGCTACAGCAATAATTTATGTTCATAATGATGACTCAGAGGCATTACTGTATTGGCAAAGAAAATTATGTTCCAAATAGTTTCAAAGTAAAGTGCACTTGATTGTGTTTGAATTCTTTAACCATAGGTAATTGGGTAATGGCATATTTCAAAGGTTTCCTACCTTTTCTTGCCATGATCCTCAATTGGACAACAGTATCATGCTGAGACATGTTAAGATATAAATGGAAACCAAAATAGGGAGTCATAGGCCACATGTTTCAACCCAACCCCACTCTCTATCTCCAACACATACACAGATTCACATATTTACATTCCTTGGGAGACTAAGTAGGAATACATTTACAGGGTCTATATAATGGGTGGGAAATAGACTGGGCCTGGATACAGTCTTTCCTTCAGAGGTTCCTCCCTAGAAAAACCTTCCTCCTCTTCATTCCATTCCATGTTTGGCATAAAGAATGGGAAGTGTGTCCTTTTTTCTGGAAATGCTTTGACACTTTTCTGTAGGCTCCCAGTTACCCTGATTTGTGTCATGACCTGAACTTAGAAAACAATGATATGGTTGGTACTCCTATTGAAGGGAATACATTATTTCCTCACCTAGCTGAATAACAATATTTGCTATCATTGTTTTCTAGAGATATTTTATTACACTACACAAAGAACCAAGAAAAAAAAAGTCTTCCCTTCCCTTGTACTTAATATGCCTCAAAGAATTTTGGGTGATGATTGTTTTAAATAGGAATTCTTTCTGGCTGTTTTCTCCCACCAGGAAAATCCTCTAGAATATCTGTCATATTTTCTGCTGAAGAAATCTAGCAAAAAAACCAAAAAATTTGATGAAAATTTTATCTCGACAAAGTGTGATGCAACAACTCTCAATATTTTAACAAAGGTAAGGCTGTTTTTGTCCTTTCAACTGCAGTCTATTCTGAAGAAATAGACACTGGAGGAGGATGTAATTCCCATGCCTTTCTTGCAGAGGAAGACACCCAGAGATAATTAATTCATACTTCACTACTTTCATAGATTTGTGATCTCATCGATGTGGGATTTTTCTGTAAGGGTGCATGTTACAAACCATCTGTACTTCTCATCCAGTGAGATTCTTGTCTCCCATAAATTCTCACTGTCCTCCCATAAATCCTCCATAGTTGCAGTGGAGTAGCATGTCTATCCAAGCTTCTGGAGACCTTCCCTAAGTCTTTGAATATTTTGTCTGTGTTTACAACCCTTGGTTTGTCCTTTTGCTATCCCTACATAACCAGCCCTCCTCCTATTCTAATCATACATTTCCTGAATGATGGTTAACTCTGCTTCTTTATGTATAATCATACTTAGAGGTTTACACAATGCTTTGCTCATGACAAACCTGTAAAATAAGTCATGCAAATATTACTATTCTAGGTTGAAATGTTAGGAAACTGAGACTAACAGAGATTACATGACATAGTAAGATCACAGAGCTAGAATGCAGGCCTTCTGATTTTCGGACCAATGTTCTACTTTTCTTATCTAAAAGATGAAGAACTGCCTGATTTCTGAGGTCCCTTTCAGCTCTAGATCCATGATCCTATTACATCCTACTGCTGTCCAGTGACTGTGGTAACACCTGGCATGGTTTCAGAAATGCCATTTCTCCTAAGAGCTCAAATGACATTCTCTTAACTGGGAGATCCTAGAGAAGTGAGATTTGTTTGAGCTATTGTAAGATATGAGCAATATTTATCTCATCAGAAAACTACCATCCAAAAAGAAGTATTTTCTTCCTGCCCCAGTTTATTATTCATTTAATTTTAAAATTCTTTTCTTTTTAAATTTTTAATTCCAAATTCTCTCTTTTCCTGCCACCACTCACCCATTCATAGAGAAGGCAAGCAATATTATATAAATTATACATGTGAAATCATGCAAAATATAGTTCCATGTGAGCCATATCATAAAAAAGAGAGAAAATCATATTTCATTTTGCAATTAGAGTTCATAAATTCTCTTTCTGGAAATGGATATCATTTTTTCATCATGAGTCCTTTGGAGTTGTCTTGGATCATTGTATTGATCAGAGTAGCCAAGTCTTTCACAGTTGATCATCATTACAGCATTGCTGTTCCTATGCACAGTGATCTTCTCAATTCACTTTACATCAGTTCATATAGTTCTTGCTATGCTTTTCTGAAACCACACCCTCACTTTTTCCTATAGCACAATAGTATTCCATCATAATCATATGCCACATCTTGTTCAGCCATTCTCCAAGTGATGAATATCCCTTCAAATTCCATTTCTTTGCCACCACAAAAATATCTTTGTACATAAAAGTCCTTTTCCTTTTTCTTTGATCTCTTAAGAGTACAGATCTAATAGTGGTATTACTGAACCACAGCTTAATAGCCTTTGGGAATAGTTTCAGATTGTTCTCTAGAATGGTTGGACTAGTTCACTGCTTCACCAACAATTCATTAACGTACTTATTTTCCCTCATCTCCTCCAGCATTTGTGGTACCTCCAGCATGTGTGAGGTGGTACCTCACACATATAAAATATATATATATATATATTTATATATATATAAATATATATATTTATATAATTTTATATATATAATATATAATATAAAATAATTCAAAGTTATTTTAATTTACCTTTCTCTAATCAATAGTGATTTAGATCATTTCTTTCATAGGACTATCCACAGCTTTGTTTTCTTCTTTGGAAAACTGCCTGTTCATATCCTTTGATCATTTATCAATTGGGAAATGACTCTTATTTTATAAATTTGAATCCATTCCCCATATATTTTAAAAATGAGGCCTCTCGAGAAACTTGCTGTAAAATTTTTGATATTATTTGATTATCTACCTTTTAGCAAAATGTAGTTTCCTTGATTATCTCTTTTAATTAGGTCTATTTTTGCTTTTGTTTTGTCTGAGACCATGATTGCTTTGCTGTGGCTTTGGTTGTTGCTGTTCACTTGTGTGTGACTCTTTGTGACCTCATTTGGGGCTTTCTTGGAAAACATCCTGAAGTGATTTCTCATTTTCTTCTCCAGATAATTTTTCAGATGAAGAACTGAAGCAGATAGGGTTACATGACTTACTCAGGGTCACACAGCTGATAAGGGAGACCAGATGAAGATGAGCCTTCCTGAGATCTGGCCCAGCCCTCTATCCTTTGCACCACTATCATGATTGCTATCATTGCCTTTTTTTCCTTCAGCTGAAGCATAATAGATTCTGTTCCAGCCATTTATTTTTTAGCTGTCTGTGTCTCTGTGTTTCAGGTGTGTCTCTTATACGCAACATATAGTTGGGCTTTGGGGTCTAATCCATTCTGCTATACGCTTTTGTTTTATGGGTTAGCTCATTCAATTCACATTCACTATTACGATTACTGTGCATTTCCATGCACCTAATTTTCTTGTTTATCTTCTCTCTCTCTGTTCTCTTTTCTTCTCTTCTCTATCTGTCTCTGTCTCTATCTCTCTGTCTTTCTGTCTCTGTCTCTGTGTCTCTCTCCCTACCTCTCTCTCTCTCTCTCTGTTTCTCTGTTCTTTCTTCTCTTCTTTATCTCTGTCTCTACCTCTTTGTCTTTCTCTCTGTCTCTCTGTCTCTCTCTCCCTCTCTCTCTGTCTCTCTCCCTTTCTTTCTCTCTGTCTCTCTCTCCCTCTCTCTCTGTCTCTCTCCCTTTCTTTCTCTTTGTCTCTGTGTCTCTCTCTCCCTCTCTCTCTGTCTCTCTCCCTTTCTTTCTCTCTGTCTCTGTGTCTCTCCCTCTCTCTCTGTCTCTCTCCCTTTCTTTCTCTCTGTCTCTCTGTCCCTCTCTCTGTCTCTCTCCCTTTCTTTCTCTCTGTCTCTGCGTCTCTGTCTCTCTCTCCCTCTCTCTCTGTCTCTCTCCCTTTCTTTCTCTCTGTCTCTGCGTCTCTGTCTCTCTCTCCCTCTCTCTCTCTCTCTCTCCCTTTCTTTCTCTCTGTCTCTGTGTCTCTCTCTACCTCTCCCTTTCTCTCTCTCTCTCTATCTCTCTCTCTCGTCTTGCCCTCCTCAAAAGTCTGTTTGCTTCTGACTGCTGCCTCTCCTAATCTATCCTCCTTTTTATCTTATTTCCATTTCCCTATTGAACTGAGTGTGTTTATATATATTCTTCCCTTTTATGATCAAATGCAATAATATTTGTAGAAAGCAGTTTGCACATTTCTTGGGACCTAGTAGGCAGTATATAAATGTTTTGTGAGCTAAGAAAACCTCCTTTAACTGATGACCTAAGCCTCTGGGTAACCACCATGAGAAGATATTTTTCTCCTTGAGTTTATCACAGAATCACAGAATGTCAGAGGTAGAAAGGATCAGTTTCATAGGACTTATTGCCTAACCCATACCTGGTAAAGAATTTCTTTTAAAGTATATCTGACAAGTCTTTGCATAAAGACTTCTGATGATAGATCTGTTAGAAAGCTTTTTATGACATCAAACCTATATCTATCTCTGTAGCTTTTATTCATTTCACAAGGGTATACTGGTAAACATTTAACAACCGGCTCTTCAGGAAAAAATAGGCACAAAACACTTCTATGTTTAGTAATATTTTCTCTAATAGTGTAGACAATCCACAAAACAATAAATCAAGCCTTACTTTGTGTTGTCTGCTGATTTCTGAGGTATAAATACACTGAAAATTTAACAGTATTCTAGCTCTTGTGAGCTGGTTCCAGCATACCCCTCCCAATATTCCTGGCTGTGCCCACTGGGATCAAATAGAACAAGTCTCCTCCCTCTTCCAAAAGGGAAGCTCTTGGTGCAGATCTCTGGGGCCCTCTACTAGAAGCCTCCTTCCAAGTCGACATTAGCAGCAAGGTAGCACAGTGAATAGAGTTCCAGGCCTGGAGCTCAGAAGACTTGAATTCAAATCCAACCTCACTAGCTAGTTGTGTCACCCTGGACAAGTCACTTAACCTCTGTTTGTCTCAATTTCATCACCAGTAAAATGGGGGTGATAATAGTACCAGCCTTCCAGGGTTGTTGTGAGAATCAATGAAAAGTGCCTAGAACATGGTAAATGCTTTATAAATGTTAGCTGCCGCTACTATTATTATTAGTCATTTCCTCCTTCAAACTAAATCTCAAGTGAAGTGATTGTAATCAATGTCTTCTTTTAGAAATTGTGTGGGCTACTCTTTCTTAACATAAATATCACTCCCTGAAACTTCCCTCAATAGAACTCTTCCTTGTGACAAAGAAATACAGTTAAGCAAAACATATCAATACTTTGGCCCTCATTCTTCATATAGCACATAGAGGACAGAGAATTTACAATCAACTTACAATGAGTTCTCTGAAGTCATATGCTAATGTCATTTCAAGTAGCAACAGGCCTACATCTCTGAACACTCCAAGGAGATTTATTCCATCAAAATCACTCACTGATGTTCTAAAACAAGGGTTTGGGACTCAAAAAATGCTGTATTGTTAGAAAGCAGGATTTCCTGATGTTCTACTACCTTCATGTGCCTGTGATAGTCAAAGGCATATTAAACTCCCTAATGCTGAGGATTTCTTTTGGCCTTTTACCAAATTAGTCAAACATATATTAGTTTTTCATTTGTTTGCCCATGATTTTCTGTCTCTGATTCATGGGATCTCAGGAGCCATTTGGACAAAACCAGGCAGCATCATGGCCTGCTGACCGAGAAGAGAAGCTTTGGCGACTTACTTTCCCTTCAATAGTCCAAAGGGGAATTGATTAAGGGAGTACAGAAGGAAATGGGAAGCATTAGCCAAGTTGTTTTGGTTTTTTTTTTAAATACATTTAGGCCTGCCACCACTTCATAAAAACTATTGTTCTTACAGCAGTGGGAACATATATATCCTGCTGAGATAAGTGTTTTAAAGACCTTTCCGGGAGTGTCAGGAAATGTTCTAAAACTAAAGGGGTGAAGTGGAAAGGATTCATCTGCCTAACCAAGGGATGATTGTCAAAACAGTGACTCTCATCCTGACAGTTACCCCTGGATACTGGTCATGTGTATACCACACACTGCAGCTAAATAAGGGCAATAGTTTCTATGGCAACTGAGCCACTAATCAGAGAGATTTCTCCATCACATACTTTGGAGCAGGAGCATTACTGTCCCCTTGATACTAGCAACAATAATAGCTGTGTCAACCAAAACAGTGGGGTATACCTGGTTGGCTGGAAGATACCTTCTACCTTGTCATTCCCATGTAGGTTTGAAAATTTGCTTACAGAAACGCCATGATGGCCAAACATGACTGAAGGTGGCCAAGCCAAACTCATGCAAATGTTTCATGCTTTTCTTCTAAATGTGCTCATTTTACTGTTACTATTACTTCTACTGTGTTCATTAAGAGCAAAAATCTAGTCATGTTTAGTTTTAGCTTGAAGTTTAACACAACCCCAAGATTGTATCAACTTAAATGTCTTGTATAAATGGAGAAGTTTAATCAACTTCAGACTTCCCAGAACCAGTTTCAACCTCAGACCAACTTCACTGAAGCAAAGATAGATACATCAGAAACTGCAACTGGACACAACCGGAAGTGAAACAAAGCATTAGTAATGCTGATTAATGCTATAGGGTATTTATTCCTTCATTTATTGATTCCTTTATTTGCTTATTTAGGCATGATGTTTGAGGTGAGGGCCATATATACGGAGAGCTTATACAGAAAAAATTTAGATCAAGCTATACAATAGGGTGACACATACTAGAAGCCATCACGTCCTCAGAATTTCTAAATCGATGGGTCACAGAGCTGTATCCGTATGGGTGTGGTGAAACTTTTGCCCAGATCAGGTGAGCTTATTTTTCATATGGTTGCTGTAAGCCCTTATAGGGGAAAGAGAGAAGAATGTAGAGTCAGATGGCTTGGGTTGGATTCCCAGATCTTCCAGTTCCTACCTGTGAGATCTTGGGCAAATTATTTAATCTGGAACTGGGTTTTTCACCTGTATAATAAAGAGATGGGCCTAGATGGCCTCCAAGATCCTTTTGAGTTCTAAATGTTGGATCCTGTGAGCCTAAACTTGGGCATATATTTTACTTATTAGTGGTATTGGAAGTTACTCTGACTGTGCCATGAGTAATTGAAACCATGTTCACTGTTGTGGAAAACAGAGTAAGGATGAAGTTCTGTTGAGATGGTAGGTCTGTAGAGATATTCTTGTCCCATCCAGACCAAATCTCTCTGTCCTGACCATCATTATTACACATGAGAAACAATCATATAGGGCAGCACCAAGTAGGGAGGGCAAATGAAATAACTGAATCCCTAAACTGTGTGACTTAGCAGTGGATGGCTGGAAAATGCCAGTTCCCAATAGATTAGCCAGCTCTAAGAAATGGTGGGCACTTTTTTTGAGCAAAGATTTCAGATACAATTTCACTATGTGCAATTCCACCTACCCTCCAACAAAAACAACAAATTAAGGGAAATTAAAGGAAAAAAATAAATTTGCTGTGATTCTATGAAGAGACAGGAGGGATACAGGTAATCGCAATGGGTATAGCAAATGATTTTCATTAGAAAAATAAAAGAAATAAGACTTTATCAAGTTTCCTCAGGATTTCCCTTCTTGGGTCTTAAAAATAAAGTGACCAATCTGCCCTCAGCTGGTAAGGACTGGTCAGAGTTGAGGTCGAGGGCTATCATCACAGGATGAGTGTGATGCCCTCAGGCTAGCGTCTGGCTGGCAGCTGCCTGATTCCGTTGCTCTTTGCTGATGGAAGATAATGGAATTCCATGCAAGTATGAACCTTCTCAAGCTTAAGATGGTCAAGGTTAGATAGGTGTTTTAATATATAAAATCATATAATGGAGCAGGGAGTCAAGGAATTTTACTAAAGAACTTATAATTATTTTTGGACAAATTTTATTTATTGACCTACGTTTTTATCATACAAATAATGAATCAATAGATAAGTCTATATTTTCCTCTGCTGAAAATCACTTGTCATGTGTCCAGCATATGATAGTGGGGAAACAGAAGAAATATGACCATTACTGTCCCCATACAATGAAGGGATCATTCAATTTCTAGGAAAGAAATACGAAAGAAGATAATTCTCAGGACGGAAAGACTGGTATCACTGAAGATGATTTCAAACTCGAAGTGCTTGTTAACTTGGTAAGTTACTTATTAAGTATTCCCCATCTTCCCCTGTGATCACTCCTCTCAACTTTCTGACTCTGTCTTCTGAAGTTCTTTTTTCTTTTGCACGAAGTTTTCTTTTCTAATAATAAACAAACAAAAAGAATTTAACCAACTTAGAGAGATGCTAGCAGACACTTTTTTTCCTTCTTTGAAATGACGGCTCTGCTAAATCTGAAACATGAAAGAAATAGGGCAGAGAGGGATGCCAGTTTATTCAATTGTGAACAAGACCAAAACATGCTCTTATTTTCTTTCTCAGCATTATATTGATTATAACTTAAAGAATTGGCACTATAGTAATAAATGAATGGGTCTTGCTTTTTATTTGCTCATTAATGACTTTTATGCCCTGACTTAGAAATGCATGGAGATCATTTCAACTTCCCAGTGAGTTATTATATGTAAACCTTAAAGCTCCATATAAGTGTGATTATTATTATCATTGTTGATATCTCAGTTCTTGTTTTAAAGTGTATGTTGATGAGGACCTCCTCCCGTAGAAGATGGTATTTTGTCTAATTCTGTCACATGAAGAAATTACTTCTCTTTTTAAAAATTAATTAATTTATTTTTAGTTTTCAACGTTCACTTCTATAAGTTTTCAATTTTCTTCGCCTTCCTCCCTACCCCTCCCCAAGAAGGCATGCAATCTGATTGCATCTCTGCATATACATTCCTATTAAAAATACTTTCACATTAGTCATGTTGTATAGAAGAATTAGAACGAATGGGAGGAATCTTGAGAAAGAGAAAAACAAAACACACAAAAAAGAAAATAGTCTGCTTCTGTCTGCATTCAGGCTCCATAGTTCTTTCTTTGGGTGTGGATGGCGTTTTCCATCATGAGTCCTTCTGGAATTACGTTGCTGAGAAGAGCTAAGTCTATCAAAGTCAGTCATCACACAGTACAGATGTTACTATGTGCAGTGTTCTCCTGGGTCTGCTCCCCTCACTCCGCATCAGTCCATATACATCTTTCCAGGTTTTTCTGAAGTCCTCCTGTTCATCAAGAAATGATTTTTCAATAATTGTTGGTAATAGGTTGATCTAGACACTACCTTGATGGTACCTTCTGGTCTGCAGTAGTCTTGGCACAATGAGATCTTCTACCAGTAATTAATAAATGGTAATGAGTTTATAAAGCAAGGCTGAATGCTATAAAATCTCCTGCTAACATTATAAAAGTCCCATGGAAGATAGGTCTTGAGACAACATTGAAAAATCAAATATATAAATCTGTAAGCAAAACCTGAATTTTGAAATGATCCAAGAACATAAGGAATATGATACACACTTCTAATTACCAAATAGAATATAGCAATCTTTCCTAACCTCCCAAAATTAGATTATTATGTTACCATATGAACCATGTGCTTCAAACATGTTTATATAAAATGACTAGGTAAAATGTATCTCTAAGATGGACTGGATATAATTTTCCTCAGCTAGACTGTAAGTTCCTTGAGGGTAGGGACTACGTATATAGTTTTTACCATTCTCTATATAGCCTTCTTCTACAGTTGTTTGCGTGTTGTCTCCTCACAATTGAGAGCAGGGACTGTCTTTTTGCCTCTCTTTGTACCTTTATGGCTTTGTGCCTGACATGTAGTATGTACTTAATAAATATTTTTCTGACTGACTTTTCCTTTTGTGCATTTTCTAGAACATAGTAGCTACTCAATAAATGCCTGCTAATTAATCTTATTTTTTATTATCTTGTTTTTCTGACAAATTTACTTTGTATATTTTAATTTTACTCTATGAAAATCATTGTGATTTTTTGTTTTGTTTTGTTGTAACAAGACTTTATGCCATTTGAACTCTAAGAGGAAGCTCTAACTTTTCCTAGCTAGGTAGCCATGTGGAAACAGACTGGGGGCAAGGAGACCGGTTAAGAGACTGTTGCAATAATCTAGGTAGCTGTGATGAAGGCTTGACCTATGCTGGTAGCTCTGTAAGTAGACAGAAATGGTTGGATGTGGGAAACATAGAGGTAAAAACAGCCAGATTTGGCAATGATTGAATGTGTGGGAAGAGGGTGAGCGAGAAGTCGAGGCTGATGCTGAGATTACAAACCTGGGAGATTAGAAGAATGGTGGTGCCTTTCATAGAAAGAGGGAAATTTGGAAGACAGGTGGATTGGGGAAAACAGTGAATTCAATTTTGGACATGCTAAGATTGAGATATCTATGTGAGAAATCTGGTTTGAAATAGTTAATAGGCAATTGGTGGTCCAGAATTGATGTTTACGGTGAGACACTGGACCTGAATACATAGATCTGTGATTCATTTACATAGAAATGACCACTTAATCTATGGGAGCTGATATGATCACAGAGAGAGACTATTAAAAAGAGAGCTCTTATCTCTTATCAGAAAAGAACTATACCATGGAAACCATGCGGATAGACCATATTATATTCCTGAATTTTAAGGTCAATCTGGTAAAAGAGCAGTGAGGACAGTGAAAAGATTTGGAGATAGAGATCCTAGGCTCAAAACCTCATTCTGCCACTATTTATATGAGCTTGAACGAGTCACTTAACTTCTTCGGGGCTCAGTTTCCTCATCTATAAGATGAAAATCTATATATCTGGGGTATTAAATTCAAATAGAAATGGATTCCTACAGGCCACATACTGACTTAGAAAACTATAGATTAATATTATCTATGCTGTATTATATTTTTAATCATTTAATTTATCAAATAAATGATATTATTTTGTAATTTAATTATTAAGCATTTCTCAGTTACATTTTAAACTGGTTCACCTACACGCAGGATATTTGCAGCCCCACCTCTGCTCTAGATGAACTCTTCTGTCCCTTCCAATTCTAAATCTGTCATCCTAAGAAAAACTGTTTGGTCTTGGGGTTGTTGGAAAGACATAGTGACAGAGATTATACATAAGAATATGTGGTTAGTATTATCAAAACTCTACTTAATATTTCAGATCTTGCACTTAAAAACCACTTCCCAATGCAGAAAGTTAATTTGTAAATCGGCTAGTTCCCCTGCATAGTAAACCTTTAAGGGTGTATTTTCTTCTAACTTTCCTAACTTTTTATGCTTTTCCATAGGAAAGGAAACTCCAGATGGATTTGGCAGAAAAAAGGACTAGAATTGCTGGAGAACTCTTGAAAAGCGAGAGAAAGTATGTACAGATGTTGGAAACTGTGAGAGATGTTTATGTCACTCCACTGAAAGCAGCCCTGGCCTCAAACAGAGCCATCCTGAGTTCCACGGACATACAGATCATCTTCTCTGATATATTGGATGTCTTAGATCTCAATAGGTATACTACCAAAATATTGATTGTATACTGAAAAGGAACCCATGCGTCATTTCCCAAAGTGTGATCAAGTAGTTGGGAGAAATAGGGGAAATCGTTATTTATTTATGAGCTGAGAAGCTCAAATTAGGAAAGAATAAAGGTAAGTTTGATAAGAGAAGTCTGACAATTCCCTAACAGTTCTCTGACGAACAATTCATTGAGTACCTACTGTTACAGAAAGGAGAGTCCAGTTATCCCTTCCACATAGTGGGGCTTAGGAGCATGATACCCCATGATCTGGAAAATCCCTTCATTCCAGAAAAGAAGGATGAATTTTTTATTGGGTGTTTACAGTATCTTATTATAAAACTGGGGTTGATATTATGCAATGTTATACACATATTTTATGCATTTCTGAGTCTCTAAACTTATTCTGTGTCTCTGCTGGCTTTTCTGTGTCATCTGCGGCTTTCGGAAAACTCTCCCAAAGTTCCCATTGAATTTCTTATGCAGACCTGCGATATATTGAAACCCTAATGGGGAAGAGATAATTAGTCACTTCTAATGAAGACAGAGTAAGAGGAACTGACCTGAGCTGCTCCCACCCCACTTCCCTTCCCCTGAGGAATTTGCATTTAGACTTTGGTGAGAACTTTCTGTGGGATTGGATCTACAAAAGAAGTTTAGGGAATTCTTTCTCTATGGATGCCTAATATCTCTAAATATTTGAAGATGAGGGGATGAAACTCTTAGGTGGAGGGTGGCACTGTGGACTACTAAATGCCACCCTGTAGTCTGTGAGCCCTAGGTGACAGCGAAGAGGAGGGCACTTCAGATTGAGGGGAATCCACTTCCTTTGGAGCTCAGGGCCTTTTTCCCTCTCTACTTTTTGCCACACCCTCTACTTCTGGAGGTCAGAGTCAAAGCCGAGAGAAAAAACTAGCCACAAGTCTTATTAAAAATGTGGGCTAAGAGGATGAAATGTTAACGCCTTACCCAGTGGGCAAAGACTTATGCTTCTTGCTTCCAGTCTACCCATCGTGTCCGTTTCATATTACAGGCATTTTCTGGACGAACTGACAGAGAGACTCCAAGAATGGGGTCCAGCACAATGCCTGGGAGAAATATTCATAAACTTTGGACTTCAGTTGAAAACATATACCAACTTCTTCAACAACTACCCTATTGTTCTGAAAACAATCGAGAAGGTACCAAAGACCAAGACGTTAGCGAGTTACCCAATGAGATAACATATGTAGAGGCTGGCAAATCTTAAAGCACTTTGTGAATGTTATTACTATAATCTAATTATTATAGTGTTCACAAGCGTTCTTCTGAGTTAAAAAGAAGAAACTTCTGCTTTGATTCCTTGAGTAAAGGATCATTATTAATAGGGAAGAATCCCCCTCCCCTCCATCTTCTTTATTGTTTTCCAGACATAGTATAATGGTTAGAGAATGACCTTGAAGACAATTCAAGTCCTGCCTTTGACACATACTAGCTGTGGGACCCTAAGCAGGTGACTTAACCTCTCAGTGCCTGAGGAATTTTCTAAAATACAGAAAAGGAATTGACTTGCGCACTCCTCTGGGAGTTTCTTGTATGAATGAAATCATAGATGCAGTCCTTAACTCTAGTCTTTCCCCTTAGTTTTTGGGCTGCCTCCCGCAAATGATCATAACACAATCATTTGTCTTTAAAATCATGCTGACGGTTCAGTCTGGGAAAGACACTCTCTGGATAAAAGGATAGATGGGACGCTCAGAACTATAAGAAAACCTCAGTGGACTTGATGGCACTTACCAGAGTTTCATTAACGTGTCCTTTGGTTGTCTTTTATTATGGAAATGTTATACATTCTACTTAAGTCATAGGTCCCCACCCACAGTCCCCTCACCTCAATTTTTGCTCTGTTATTAGAATTTTTATGTGACTTTGAGCTGGTCCCTTAGCTTCTTTCTAGTCCATTTCTCATATATATAAAAGGGACTGACAGAGCCAGTTAGCCGGTGAAGTGGAGGGGGTGCTGGCTTTGGAATCAGGAAAACCTGAATTCCGGTCCTGCTGGAGACATGTGGTCCTGAGCAAGTCACTTAACCTTTTTCTGACTCCATTTTCTCCTCTGCAAAATGGAAATAATAATAGCACCTATCTCACAGAGTCATTGTGAGGATAAAATGAGATAACATTTATAAAGTGTTTTTCAAACCTTAAAGATTGTACTAAAAGCTAGTTACTATTGTTTATTGTTAGCACAGTTGTTAGAATAAGAAACCTCAGTTTCACAAAGCCATGTTGAAAAGCAAGGAATTTCTTTAATATTATCCCAGAGGACTTGAGGGTGACAATATTTTTGGATTTTCTTCAGTTCTCTTGTCTCTGTCACTGGAATGACAAACTAGGGTGTATACAACTCCTTCTAGCTTCAGTTATTGCCCCAGTAGAAGTGAAATCTAGCTTTGGGGTCTCATAATGGGTATATGAGCTTCCCTCTCTCCCCCTCTCAAAAATAAAGGAACAGTATCACAGAGGGAGAGTATACTATTGGTAAAAAATATCTATGACTAGAACCACCAACTTGCATTTTGAAAAGCTCCATCAAAAGCAAAACTTGAATAAGATTTAATAGATTCCATCAGGCAATGAATGGCAGCAAAGGGACCTTTGAAGTAAATTATTATAGAAGTAAGATATATATGAGATCACATTGTAATATATTATATATATCATATATAAGCATAACCTACATTGCAATATAATACACATGGGATATAGAATTGTATAGGTGTGTAAGCTATTTGATTAGTCACACATGTATGATATATATGACATATCACACATATTTGTGATATACATATGATGCATGGATATCTATATACCTATATCTACCTATCTAGACAAAACAGCACTCATGGTAACTTGATTACATCAAATTAAAAACTTAGCAACTTAAGGTGGGTGGAAAACTTGGCCAAATAGCAAAATCCCTGGGACCTGCTACTCCCTCCCTTCCTCATGGATCTCACTATTATTTCTAGTACTTTCATTTGGGGAACTGATGTGGTAACTCCTTTTGATTAATTAGATTGGGATCTTGATTCATTACTGGCCATAATTCAGACCACTTTGGGTTTGAATGATGCTTCCTATTTGGCAAAGCATTTTCACATTTGCCATCTTTCTTGACCTTCATAATGTATTCCTTTGAGACAAATAAGGCAAATTTCATTTATATTTTGAAGGTGAGGCACTGAGACTGGAGGAGGTTAAGTAATCTGTTAGTTAATGATGAAACCTGCCCTAGAATCCAGCTTGATCAGTTACTTGGTGAAGATTTTATTTGTAAAAATGCAAGTATACCTGTATAAACTCACATAATAATATTGGTGGACAAAGCTAGCACATCTATTTTAATAAGAATCCCACATTTACATTTTAAGATTTATAAGACTACTTTTCTCATAACCAGCTGTGAAGTAGACATTTGCAAGTATTATTAGCCCCATTTTGCAGTCAAGAAAACTGTGGCTCAGTTGTGTCTATGTTATAGGAAGCTTTCCTTGTACAGTTACATTTGGGTTGGATCAGTTAGCCCTGTGGTGTATATGAATACATTATAGTAGGGTTCTACTCTACCAATGGTATACTGATTTTCACTAAATTTGGATAGAAATGTTACAAGTAAATGGTAAAGAAAGGCTGTAATATGCAGCAAAATTGTAATCATAAAATTATCTAATTCTCATTTTTCAGTGTAGAGAAATGGTTCCATCATTCCGGGCATTTTTGAAGAGACAAGACAAGACCATTGTTACAAGAATGATGAGGTGAGTTTGGAAACGGAGCATTTCTATGTCACTAGCAAGAAAGTGTGAGTCTAGGTTTTCCACGTGTTTTAGATCTACCCTTTTTTATCTGTAGCCTGCAGGAGCTGCTCTTGTATCCACCGAGAAGATTTGAGGAATACATTAACCTTCTGTATGGTCTGAGGCTTCACACACCTTCAGAACACGTTGACCGTGGAGATCTGACTACTGCAATCAAGCAAATGAAAAGATACATAGGTTACATAAATCAGGTTGGTTCATGCATGTGAGCTTGCATCTTCTGCAACTGGATCTTATAGAAATTAATTTAAAGGTATTTTGATCAAGATGCTTTGTGTTCCTGTGCAACTTTTTCTTTGAAGATTAACATTTTAAAGAAAATTCTCTAATACCTGTGTTAATTGATTTTGGACTTTTCTAAAGCTGTGGCAAAGTCATCCAAACCTTGTGATTCAAAATACCCTCCCCTCCCCACAAATCGATTAAACTTGAATCCAAACTTTAGAGAACGAATCCCCTTAATAAAAGAATTTGTTGGGTAAAATTTGGACTCTGTCAAAAGGCTGCACCCAAGGACCTCAAGGCCATAGGTTCCCCACCCCTGTAAGAACTAATGCTGCCAAATAGAATCTTGATCAACTAGAAAGTTTTTGGAATGGAATATAATTTTCTGGTTAAAAGCAAGTTACAAAATTCTTCCTCTCTTCTCTTTCCCTCGAGAGCATATTACTAAAATTTTTATAAAATGTATCATTTGACTTTTCTGCCTGTTTCACTGAAGTTCACTAATTCCGAATCTTTAAGTATCTCGTGGTTATTATTCACTTATTCATTAATTCAACAAACATTTAACTACCAGTTATATGCCATGCCTTCTGGTGGGCCATGGGGATACAAAGATGAAGAATGACAGTCTGCCCTCAAGGAGCTGACAATGATCACTTGGCATATTTCGAGTGCTGCATTTGTAGAAGGCGTAAGAGACTTGCACTGAATACAGACAGGTGCTAAGACATGCCTAGGAAGCTGCTTTTTAAAACAGTTCATATGAACATGTTCTTCCTTTTTTTTTTGGCCTCTCTCATAAGACTGAAAACAAAAAAAGATTCTGGTAGAGATTTTGAAAGTATTGCCCTAGATGCTGTAGAAATGGTCCCTGTACTGAATCTTTTCCCCCTCATAAACACCAAAATTGACAATTATTCAGTTTGTCTAAAATAATGATTTTTGTTTTCCAGTTGAAGCAAACCATCAACAGGAAAGATCAGTTGTCAGACATAGAAAAGAGTGTCTGTGGATGCCCTGTAAGTATCCCAGTGTGCCCACTCTTGTGCCCATGGCTACTTAGGCCTCTGGTAGCTGAAGCAGACCTACCTGCTGCCCAGGATTTTCTTATGAAAGGGGCAGAGCTTATCAAATCTTAGCAGAGCCTCAGGACTACACTGTAATCAGATTTGTACTAGGGATACCCTCCACATTTTTTCCCCAAAGCAGTAGCTAATATGGGACTCTTCACACAGTAAAATGTTCAGAAAATATTAATAAGCTGGACATCTGGTAATTTCAATTGAATTCTGTCATCTGGGTGGGATGGAATGCAGTTGTTTTTACATTTAGTTGGGCAAGGAAAAGAAGTGTTACAGCAAAAGAAAAAAATGTCTTATCTTTTCGCACTCGAAACTGATCAGAACAATTTCTGGTATTTCCTTTTCTTTTAGTATTAGCAAGATTATCTCTCTGCTGCATGTGTTGGGGGGGTCTTATTCCTTAACCTGCATTCTGCAAATTTTCCTCTAGAATTTCCCTTAAACTGCTTTTTCTCATTCTGATCTAGTCTGACTTTTAAAGGGATGGAGACTGGATTTGTGATGTCATGGGTAATAAGGAACTCCCAGATGAGGAAATTCCTTTTACTAATGCAGGTTAGCACCTTCCTGCAATTTATATGTGATAGAATTGCCTAGAGCACTGAGAGATGGACTGTTTATCCAGTATCATCAACCTTATACATCTGAGACCTGCCTTTGATTCTCCATCTAAGATGGCAC
The DNA here is from genome assembly GCA_023548195.1 of Bettongia penicillata ogilbyi. Taxonomy (NCBI): domain Eukaryota; kingdom Metazoa; phylum Chordata; class Mammalia; order Diprotodontia; family Potoroidae; genus Bettongia; species Bettongia penicillata. The sequence goes on from JAJHZJ010000147.1 coordinate 7,515,608, forward strand.
CCTGCTTCTCTCTGCTTTTTAAACTGCACCCCCCCAAAGCTATTCAAGAAATTTAAAATAGAAATCAACTTCCCCAAATATATTTTACATCACCTAGTTCTAGGATCAATCTAAGAAATAAATGTTTAAATAATTTAGTTCACTGAACATACTTTTCAAAGTTGAACTAAGCAATAAGTCAGAAGTTGCATAGTTATATGAGAAGTTAAATGGTTTGTAGAATGGCACTACAAAAAAGGACTTTTTAATATTAAAAAGTGGATGACATATATATTTTATATTTCCTCAGCTTCAAGCACAGTGCTTGGCACATACTGGATACTTTAATGTTCTTAGGCAGATTAGTGATCTGCTTTGAATTTTGTATTCAAATTCACAGATTCTCTCAGAAGGCAACAGATTCCTAATTAGGGTACAAGATGTGGCCCAGCTTCGCTGCTGCAATGAGAAAGTCAGCTTTTCATTAAGGTAAAAAAGAAAATAACAAAGCACAGACATAACCCTGATATAATTCATTGGGAATTCTTTAGTGCTCTTAGTCTCTGAACTTTTAAAAAAAAATTTTTTCACATTTTTATTTAAAATTTTGAGTTCTAAATTCTGTCCCTCTCCCCACCTCCCTGAGATTGTAATCAGATTATATTATACATGTGCAATTATGTGAAACATTCCCATATCAGTCATTTTGTACAAGAAGACAAAAGAAAAAAAAGAAAGTGAAAAACAGCATGCTTCAGTTTGTATTCAATCAATATCAGTTCTTTCACTGGAGGCAGATAGTATGCTTCACCATTAGCCTGTAGGATTGTCTTGGATCACTGTGTTGCTGAGAACAGCCAAGTCATTCACAGTACTTCACTGAACAATATTGCTGCTACTGTGTACAACATTCTTCTGGTTGTGTTCACTTCACTATGATCAGTTTATGTAAGTCTTTCCAGGTTTTTCTGAAATCATCCTGCTTGTCATTTCTTTTAGCACAATGATATTCCATTACAATCATATACCACAGCTTGTTTAGCCATTCTGCATTCGATGGGCATCCCTTTGATTTCCAATTCTTAATCACCACAAAAAGAGCTGGTTTAAGTATTTTTGTACAAAAATATCTTTTTTTCCCATTTTTGGATGTTTTTGGGATATAGACCTAGCAGTGATATTACTAAATCAAAAGGTATGCAGAGTTTTTGCCCTTTGGGCATAGTTCTAAATTGCTCTCCAGAGTGGTTGGATCAGATTACAACTCCATCAGCATTGCATTTGTGTCCCAGTTTTCTCATGACCCCTTCAACATCCAACACTTTCTTTTTTGTCACATTAACCACTCCAATAGGTGTGAGGTGGTATCATGGAGTTGTTTTAATTTGCATTTCCCTGGTCAATAATTGTTCTAGTCTCTGCATTCTTGATGGCTGGTCCAGGGAGGTCAGAGATTCTTATTGCTTCCCAAGTCAAATGGCAAGATTATTTGGTGGGCTTGTCACCTTCATCTTTGGTGCCTGTTGTCATAGCGTTTCACAGTTCACAAAGCCCTTCCATCGCACCAGCCTTCTGGTGGTGGGTATTACATACCAGTATTGTAATTTATGAATGATGAAACTGAAGCTTAGAAAATAGAATTCTGTAGGTAATTGGGATAGAACACTGGAGTCTATGCTATGAATTCAGTATACCTAATCTGCAAAGTACTCAATGGAAAAAAAAATTAAATGAAGTCAAAGTACAAATGTATGTCATCTATTAATCTTCCCTTTTTTAAAAAGCTTTTTTCTCAATACTGTTTTAAAATCAAAGCTAGAATATTCTTGAAGATGATGGCTGCCAAATATGGAGAAATCAGTGCTTCTATGTATCTTTTTTCTCAGGGGAAGAATTGCATATCACTTCAAGTTAATATTTCCCAGAATTCTTCCCACTGGCATATGGCAGGTGACATATGAAGCTTTTGCTTTATGTAAAAATCAGATTACACAATTGTGCCATGACTCTCTCTCTACAGGATTTTAAATATAATCTGTCAGGTAAGACAGAGAACTATAAGGATGGATGGAGACTATCAAACTAGAAATTCCAGGCATACTGATGAGATGAGGAAACACACAAGAAAATTGCTCAGGTTCTCTGTGCTTACAACTCAAGCTTCAATGTTTAATTTTGTCAGTTATAAGATCATTTAAATTACTTCAATATATAAAAATCAGAAAATCCCAAACTTTCTTCATGAGGTACAATCTTGACTCCAGTGAGCATACTGTCAGCCTTCTGTCAAGCCATGCCCACAAAACTTGACATTATCTTGCTGAAGTGTAGGCTTCAGGAACAGAGAGTAGTCCAGCAGAATAAGATATTTTCTTTTTTGTATGTTTGTTTGTATCCTTAGAGGAGGAGTCTAAGTAGCCCTGTGGGAAACATGAGCAAAACACAATAGGAAGAAAGTACGAGGTAAACTATTAAATGGCTGTGTGACTTCACACAAGATATTTGACAACTTTGTTCCTGTTTCCTTACTTTGAAAACGGTGGTGACAATCTCATAAAATGATATTCTCCTCAGTCCCACCAATCATCTAGGCCTTCAAAAAATTCTTAAAAAATTGATGTTGTTTCTGCTAGCTTTCAAGCATGACTTTATCTAATAAACAATTTCACTTTTATATTCATTAACAGCTGGGGATCATGAGTTTCTAGTATTAACTGTAGGTCCTTTCTACAGCTCCTTATGTTATAAAGCATTTAATTTGGTTTTGCAAAATACAGTGAAATGGGTGGTTTAAGTATTAACCTCATTTTACAAATGAGGAAGCTGAATTTCAGAGAAACTGTGACTTGCCCAAGATCACACAACCACTAAGTAGAGGAGTCATGTCTGAAAGCCAGGTCTTCTTTCTAATTTTTTATAAAAAGTTGAAAATCCAAAGCACTTGTGCCATTAAAAAATTAGGAGAGAAAGTCCCACTGCATTGGCTTTCTTCATGGAAAGTGTTATGAAATATGCATTATTAACTCAGCAGTTCAGACTAGTCTACCAGAATCTTCCTAGTAGCTCTGCGATATTGTTTTACACCACCTACAAGGGAATATTATTCAGATAAGTAACAATCAGAACAAAACCAAATACAAAAACATTCAAATGCTATACTAGGGAAGTTTAAAAAAATGGGAACTAGCAATAAGATTCAAACCAAATCCATACTCTTCTTTTCTCCTATTTCTACATAGGCTCTATGAACACATCCATGACCTCAGCCTTTTCCTCTTCAATGATTCACTTCTTGTCTCTCATCGGACTGTAGCTCATACTCCATTCGAAAGGACTACTCAGACAACTTATCAGTTTCTAGAACTGGTAGCCCTTCATCAGGTGCTAATAGAAGACATCCCAGACTCCAAATGTATGTCCTCTCTGCTCTTAAGTTGGGTAGCTTTAGGATGCTGAGGAATTCTAGAGTTCATAAAATAGCACAAAATAGTAGTAAGGTACAGAATTAAAATTTTCATATACCAGTTTGAAATTTACAATCCTCAAAGAATGAGAATTCAAATATTAAGTACTAAGCAAATTCTAAATTATCTTCAGGACAGATGTTAAAGAAAGAGAATGTTGGGTATAGGAAGGCATGTTAGCTTGGTGTCTGAAAAAGCAGACTTCAAAAAAAAAGAAGTATACTATTCCTTTGGCCTAAAATTCAGATTAAACTTGGCTCAAGTGTGATGAAGAACTCCAACAAACTCAATCTTGATAATCCAATAACAAAATCCAAATGAAGAAGAAAAAGGAACGTGGCATCTAAAGAAATTTCTATGACCATACAGGGAGTTTTCTAGTGACTGTAGACTGAAAAGGGCTATGCCTAGATCATGAAATAAGAAGACCACATAAAAAAGGCACATACAACTAAGGTCAAATATGAACAAGTGACCCAAAGTTGTAAGAATGGAATTGGGTCAGAATAGCTGAGCTGAAAGGCAACAAAAAGCTTTTGTTTTAAATTAGAGAAAAGGATGGAACTATGAATCCGAATTCTGCCGTTTACTTGAACAAGTCTAACCTCTCTGAACTTGCTTTGTCAGTAAAAATGAGGGGTTTGGATTGTGACTTCTGGCTCTAAAGCTGTTTTTATATAAAGACTTAAGTGCAAAACCTGGGAATTTTAGTTGACAAGCACAGTGAACCAACAGGGTGATTAGCTGCTTATGAAGTAACACCATCTTCACTACCATTAATATTGGCATAGCATCCAGATTAAAGAAAGTAATAGAGCTAGTCTGCATAAATCAGACCTCAGTCTGGAGATTTACGACTGCTTCCAGGCACTACATTTTAAGAACCATTTTGATCAACAGGAGCATGAATAGAAAAGAGTGATGAAGATGGTAAGGTAAGAGATCTGAAAACCAATGCGTATGATGGATAGTCATGAAAACTAAAAACGTTTATCCTGGCGATGAAAAAGTTAACAGAAGACATGATTACAAATCTTCAAATATTTAAAAGGCTGTTTTGTGGAAGTTGTGACAGTGTTGTTGCAAAGACCAAAAGGTTATTACTAATTATAAGAAGACAAGATTTTGACAAAACATTAGTTCCTAACAATTTATATGTGTGTGTGTGTGTGTGTGTGTGTGTAGTATAAAAAATAAACATTCTTATGGTTTAGTTTTAAAATGTTTGAAATTGTCTCTGATTGTTCTCTTCCATTACCAAAGGCTTTTAGTTGAACTTATCTCTAAACGTATAGGTTTTTTTTTTAAATCATGGCAATCAAAAAGAAAATTTCTAAGGACAATTCATTTGATTTTAGTATCTCGAGCTTTTTTCAGTATTGTTATTCTCAATACTAACCTGAAATGATATTCAATATGAAAAGAATAGCTTCCTACCAATTGTACTCATTCATTTTATGGCATATACACTATAGGCATTTATATCAAGCATTTACAGGATTTGCCATCTATGTATTCATTAGGAAATTAATCTTTTATTAATAAACTTGGTGTATGGCACAATACTATAAAAATGATTCTTTGTAATAATCAACCCATTCACTGTACACTTTGGAAAAATGCTAATTATAATTTCTTATCTAAGATAAATGAGAATCTTTTAGGAAAAGCTGTGGCTAAAATCTGTTATATAAAAATCTAATTGCTAATGAGATTAAATATTTTAGAAAATTCTGATTAGTAACCAATCCAAATTCTGTAATTATCTGTAAATATCTTTACTCACTAGCCCTAAAATCTCTTTTGAATCCTACTAGCAGAATTACAGTAAACCTTTCTGTTGTTTCAGATATCAAGAATGCATTTGTTCTACATGGCTCAAAATGTCAATGGATTTGTTCAACAGCGAATGAGGATAAATTGGTATGGTTATCAGTGTTGCAGAGTGCAATCAGAAGTAGTATTGAGAAGTATGTCTAGACTTAAAGGACTCTCTCACTGGATGGAAGGTTCACTAGGATGGCACCTTGCAACTCTAAATGCTATGACTCTATGATCTATGCTCAAACGTTTATGATAATTAACCGAAATAATTAAGTCCAACATTTTGAGCCCCTCCCTTTGGTAACTGATTTTAATGCCCACTGTTAACTTGCAATGATTCAGTAAATTTGGATTCTGTGTTCTAATGAAGAAAACCAGGAGAAACTATTGCATTAGCATGAGTGTACACTATATACACACATTCCCAGTGTAATAGCAAAAAAAGTGAATCTGAAATCAAAAGACCTCCACGTTAGACTCAGATCTTCCATTTACTACTTGTGTCAGGACCTGCAAAATTCAGCTGTAAAATTTGGGACACTGGATATCTTGAACATCTCTTCTAGTTTAAGTATTCCATGATTTTTAAAAAAATAATCAGTCTTCAAGATCTTCACATTTGTCAGGCATATCCCATCTTAAATTTTCTTCAAGCAAATAGATTAAGAATATTCAGAGGTCTACGTAATGGAAACAATTTATTTCTTGAAGAACTTGGAATGTTTTCTTACTGTCCTAAATTTAGATCTCATAAAAATTCAGTATATATTATTTTAACAGGTTGGGGTTCAGAAAGGCTACAAAGCAAATGGGTTACATAAACAGCCTTCTGAGAGAGAAAAGCCACTCTGGGTTTCAATCATTTAACCCAGGGGTGGGGAACCTGCAGCCTTGAGGCCACATGTGGCCTTTCTAGGCCCTTGGGTGCGGCCTTCTGAATAAGTTCAAGTTTTACAGAACAAATCTTTTTTATTAAGGGGAATTCCCTACAAAGAAGAAATCACAGATATAGGCTGGGGGAGAAAAGGCGGGAGGTTTCCAAAAACTGTATATTTCAGACATTTCATTTTCATTACACAGTTCAGCCTGGAAGATCTTCTTCCCGCCTTTTTATTTCACTTAACTTAAAAATGACTAAAGAAATCTAACCGAATGAGACTATATTAACATTTAATATGACATAAGAAAATTAGGATGACACTCTTTAAAACAGAATGTTAATAGACTTAATGCTGAACTAAGCAGTTGTCTAGGTTTTTGTAATATTCTGACTAAACCATCCTAAGAAAATTTTAAAGTTCTTCTGGGACAGGAATTTAGAAATTAATACAATAAGATGTAGTACCTTCACCTACTAAACATTAATTAAATATAACACATTTCTAAGGGCTACTTTCATTACCTTTTTGCTTTCTAAAGCAGTAGTAGTGTGCAGACAGACTGAACTGATACAAAAGATGAGAAACCTAGTTAATGGTTTCCTGTGTTGTTTCATGATGCAGAAAACTATCACTTACATGGGTTTTCAGTCCTAGTTAAGAAAGGAACAAAAGTGAAAATATTGTGCTGTTTTATTGGTGTAAAAATCACACAATTGCTAGTTCTGATTCTGCTGAGATACATCCATGCAGTTCGACATCTATGATCCCACAGCCAGAATAAGCCATTGAATAGATTATTTGCTGTTAGTCAGCAATTAAAGCAAATTTACATGAGATCAAAAGGCATGTATCATACAATATACAACAAATCCTAATACAGTACATCAACCCAAATAGTGGGATACACTCAGGGAACTCTGTTAATGGTGTAAAGTCTGTCTATATGCCCAAAGAATAAGGCTAGTGACAAGATGACAGACAGTAACCCAGAAATCCTAAGTACTTTTTGTTGGAATTAAAGTCCATAGAGGTATTGACACACAATATACGACAATCTGTTACAGTAAAGACTGGTGGATATGAATCATTAAAAGTTAAGTGTGTGGAACATGCAGACAGAAGTGATGGTTGGGGGAAAATTTTAATCTCTCTGTTAGAGATAAAATTCCACACCCCTCACCCCCCTTTTTTTTCTGCAGAAGAGACTTGGGAAAGGATCACTAGGTTCCCTACTTCATAGTTGTTTGCATGAATTCTGATAAATCAAAAAAGTGAAGAAAAATATGACAGATGACTTTTAGCTACACTCCGTAGGGTTATTAAGAAATTAGGAAATACGACAACTTGGTTGATATGGCAAGGCAGCCTGCAAAGACTCTGTGGCACCCTGAATGATTTGGTTTATTGCAAAGAGACAGGCTGCTTTTCCTGTACCTAGTATGTAGGCAGAGAATGCTTTGCCTACTACAGTACTGACAATTTTAAAGACTTATGAAGGAAATTTGTTTTAATGATCTACTATCAGAAAGCAAATATAGGTGCAATATGGAAAGAATGAAACCCAAAGAGTAACAACTCTAAGAGCCATTACACTTTACTGTTTTTCCTTTTCTACAAAGACATTTCTGTGGACAGTGCTCAACATGCATCTGAAGAAGCCAATTATGTACATAAATTCCAGTTTAAAGTTTAGGCCACTTAAACATAATACAAAGGACCAGTATCATATACTCTTTATGTTGGAGGTCAGCAATAATTGGGAGTGGCAACAAATACAACATTCCTTCCAGAAAAAGGTCATCCTGGCCCTCTTTATTGTTGAAATTAAAAAACAAAAAAACCTTAAATACAATGGTGAACATACAAGGACAAAACAATCACGAAACTCAACGTTGAAGAGAGAGCAGTGAGCTAAATGTCTGGTCTTCAAACTGGCATAGAGAGAGCCCAATACCCCATTAAAAATGAGTATGTTCACAGTTAACGGCAATTGGCTTATAGGTGAGAGAATGGCCGAAGCTGTTCCAGTTGAACTTCCAGGGAAATTCTCTCTTCAAGAACATCCTAAAAAAGATTAGAAAGTTACACATACAGGAATATTTCAATTGATACATTTCTTAATAACACCAATATGCCCTGCTTTAAGAATGCACTACATTTGAATATATCAACTTGTGAAACAATTAGAAGTGAGTATTCATTTTACAAAATAAATTACTGTTTAAGGATTTTTAAAGAGCTCCCCATGTAAACTTTTCATTTTTTTAAAAATTAGGATTTATACAAATTTTTTGCATATATAATAAAGCTGAGTACATCTGCCTTAAAAAAAAAAATCAGAAAAAAGGGGATTGTTCCTATCAAGATTAATTCTACAACACATAATTAATGAAAGCATGTACAAGAACTTTCAAAGAAGAAATTAATCCATCAGCTTAGTTCCCTTTTCAGGTGATCACACCTGGTTATATTTAATTTTCTTGGCTGTGTCATTATTTTTTATATAAATACTGCAATTTTATTCTTTATAGCCACATTGTGATCACTGTTGGTTCTCTATACCCAACTAGTTCAATGTACCAATCAGAAAGGTCATCAAATTCAGTTACTTTCTTTCCCTTCTTCTGTATGTTATCATAGTATATCTGGCTTGCTTTTTCTTTCTCACATCTTAAGTCACATAATGTATTTTAAATTTTTGTCTGAACAACCACTCACAGATTATAACAGAAGTTTGTCTTTTAGTAAAACATTAAAGTGTTGGCAAGCATGGTAGAGTGGATATATGACTAGCTTTGGAATCAGGAGAATTTATTCAGTTACTCCCTCTGACACAACTAGTCGATTGATCATGGATTAGTCATAAACTCAGTGTTCTAGGCAACCCTCCAGGACTGAGCTGTATATAATCTGGTGATTCTACATCAAAGTGGGGAGTTTCCACAGGGGAGTTCCTTACATCAATTAAATAAAACAAATATTAATTTATAAAGATCTTTTTTGGTCACAATAGGACAATATTTCTTTTTTTCAGTCTTATAGGGAGCCAAGTACATATTCTTACTCCAAACTAAGTATTCCATCTCCTGTCTCCATTCCTTTGAGAAGATGCTCCACATACCTGGAATTTTTCTCCTCTTTCACATGTGATACTTAGACTCTTTAAGCTTTTTCAAGGTTAAATGCCACTACTACCTATAGGAAACCTTTCTGTTTCCCTATTTGTTAGTACTCTCCTTTCTGAAATGATTTTCTATTTATCTTTATACATGTAGTATCTGTGTAGCAAAATATAGGTCCCTTAAGGACAGGGCCTTTACTTTGTTTTTGTATCCCCAGCACCTCCCATAGCACTATGCATATAAGAGTTCATTAAAACAGTTGTCCATAGTGCTGTTGTGAAAGATGCAAAATCTCATAAAAATATTTTTAAAACAGTTTCCCCCACAGAAATAAAGTACTACCATACTACATTTTTTTGGTCATAGCTACGAACCCAGAAAAAGTCATTACCTTTAATTGTTGCTGCAATTCACTATTCAATCTGGCCAAAACTGTGTTGGTTTCCTTATTGCGTCTAATTGATGCCTGGATAGCTTTCTTATCCTTCCCAACTGATCTGAGAAGATAAAAGGGAAAAAATAGAGTCCAGTTTTTTACCTGTGAATTCTCTTCATCCCTAGTAAACTCTATCCTACCCCTTTTACATAAAGATATTGACTATAAGAAATTCTTTGCTATTTTATAGCAATTTAACTCATCACTATCTATATTCTAGAACATAAAACTACACACAGAGAAGAAACTTTAGAACAACTATGGTTAAAATGTCAATGTTTTTCAAAGTTTAACAATTCTGATTCATGACTTACTTAAATAGGTAGGAAAAAAAGAACTATAATGGCTTCTCTCAACTTTCCAAATCAGTCACTCTGGTCTCTGATGAGAATGAGAGAGAAGGAAAGCAGAGGGCTCATAACAAGGAACAGAAAGTTTATGCAATCTACACCTACAAATAAAATGGGAAAAGCTGCCCAAAGAACAAGTGTACCTTTCCCAACTCAAACTGATACAACCACAACACTGTTCAATCTGAATAGGAAAAAGTGATTTCAGATAAATGATTTAAAAATTTCAGCTTTGATTACCTAGGTATAGAAGGCTGTGAAGCAAGAACAGCAGCCAAGACACCTGTCTTTTGTGAATGTTCATCAACTTCTGGTCTTAGTTCATCCTCTGATTTTAATCTTCGACGAATAGGCTTAGGAGGTGGAGCAAGAGGTGTTGTGCTTTTGCCCTAGAAATAAAACAAAAGAATAAATACCTAGTTCCCAGTGCCCTGCTATATAGGACATTAAGAAAATTATATACACATATATGATAAAATAAATAAAATAAAATTAATCTGATAGAGAACATTATTCAAAGGCCTTTACAAACAGTTAACAAATATTCTGGCATCATTACCTATTGAGTTCTGGAGGATCATATTTAAGTTCTACACACATATTATCATAAACTTCAAATCATTTCCTCTTCCTTCTATCAGAAACAATAGTATATATGTGGGGACAGGGTCCAGAAATGCAAGTTTATGTTATTTCTTAAAAAATCTAAATGATGGAAATGGCCCAGAGGTACAGACCAATACATCATCGTTTCCTCTTTTTCTGTATGTTCTAAAAATAAAGACTTGGTATATATAAAACAAATTATGATGAATGGAAAAAAGAATGTAGGTGGCAGTTGTTAACTAAGAGCTGTAGGTAATTAGTTTACCTTGACTTTAAAGTAATAGTTTTTAATAATGAAGGTTTCAAAAAGAATTTAATAAAATAAAACATTTTTGTCCTTTCAAATTCCCATACAAAAAAACTTTAAGAAATGGCTCAGATTCTTCTGTACTAGAACTTTAACAAATCATTCTTAAAATTAATGGGGCCACTGGTTTTGACTTACAAGTATTCATGTTATCCAGAAATGTTTAAGCTAAGGGAATTTATTGCCCCAAACTTGACAAACTAGAAAAATATACATGTATACACACACATACATACATACATATATATATATATATATATGTCAAGGTCTTTCTCCCCATAATTCTATCCCTTCATCTCACAAGCTCCCATGGGTTCAAGTATCTTCATGCAGATGACTTTCAGATGTGTCTTTTTGGCCCCAGTCTGTACCCTGACCTCAACGCCTACATGACTAATTACCATGAGTGGATCCCTCTACCTAGATATCATGCAGGCATCTAGGGCATCTCAACTCATCATTTCCAAAAGAAAACTCACTGTCTGCCTCTCTAAAACGATCATCCCTCCTCAAAACCTCTCTAGTTTTACTGAACAAAACAGAATAAAACATCATCCTCTAGGAACTCAGGTACACAACTATGGAGTCACTACTTTTCTCTCCTTTTTAAATAAAACGACTAGAGTATAGTACTACCTAAAGGCAAAAGAATGGATTAGATCTCTCATTTCCTTGAAGTTCATATATATTGTTTTCTAACTTCTAACTAATTTCAAGTCTCTTAAAAAGTTAAAAATTATGATATATAATATGCATAAAACAATCAATAAATATTTTAAAAGGCTCTTTGGATACCACATTGGCAGGAGCACTAGCAACTGTCTTTTCCTCAATTCTTCCATCTGTTTTGGCAACTCTAAGAGAACTTGAAGGATCAGAAGATTTTTCAACCTACAAATAAATATTATAATTAAGCATTTAGTGAATAATTAATTAGCTAAGTAAAATAAATGATGATTTTCTAAGTGTGACCATTGACTATAAACTATTTTTAAAGGTTAAAAAAATTACATAGCATTTCTGGGATGGCTAGTAGCTTCTAAACTTTAGTGCAACATTTCAGCTAACATCAAGAACGTACCAGTTCAAGATTTATTAACCCACTCTATATGTTATACATAAGGGATAATAAAAAACAGTTACCTAATTTAATTTGCCAATGGTGATTTTGTTTTTATTTCCTCATAGCCCAAAGCATGATTATTCTGTGAAGTTGATATATAATTTAAAAAAACGATTACAGGATAGTTTTGAGTGGAAATAAATTGTATGAGCAAGAGGCATGAAATAAATTTTATAATTAGTGAATTGCAAACAGTAAGTATTGTCTTCATTATGTAAAACCATTTGGAAGCATTACTAGTGGCATTAAATAACTGCAACAAACTCCGGACTCACCATCTTGTTTTCATAAAATCTGAGAATATAAGCTCAAATATATACAAAACAGAAATGCATTATAAAATAGAAGTTTTCCCCATTCTTCAAATGAAGCATGTAAGAATCTCATGCTTAAGATTTCTACATATATTTAAAGATATCAATAACTGATATGCTTCAGAATAACTTTTTTGAACAGTATCAAGTTTTAAAACTATACAGAACTATTGTGCATGCTTTGACCTAATAATATTATATGCATGAAAATACTTGAAAAATACTGAGTACAATATAATACAAAGTAAGAAGTACATAAGTGAAACTGGTTTTCCTCGGTTATTCCAGGCTTCTGTCTTACATTTTATTATACATATATTTGTGCAAGCTATTGGGCTGCATGTAAAATATCAATTAAAGTATCATATCTCTTTATATTAAGAAGATACTTCAATCAAATGTGATCTGATCACTGATTCATCTGATTCTTCCAGGTCACATTCTATCTGAGCTCTCCTCTATGCCTTATCCATATTCTCCCATAAATTCTCCACAGAAAGTTCATTCACCCAACATATTGGAGGCCTCTCTAGATTTCTTAATATTATGCAAGAAGCAGTAGAGCACTTAACTTGAGCTATATCCATGAGCTTTCGCTATGTCACTCAACCCACCTCCTTTCCTGTTACTGAATCTTTTTGATGATAGTTTTTATGCCATTTCTTGCATGCAATTAATGATGCATTCTATCATATATCTTTCATCTCTCCTCAATAAAGATGTCTCATGGGCAGTAGTATTACATAATTCCCAGTTATAATCAGTACAAGTATAGTGCAGCTAACAGGCTGAATATTTTTCCCTCAGAGAGAATGTAAGGTCATTGAAAAACTACATGAAATTTTCCAAGTACAATCCAATCCATTCTATTCTATTTAATTCAGGGCAGATCTCACTGCCCATTTGCAAGGCTTATAGAAGTAATATGTACCAACGGACCAGGTTAAATGGGCTGCCTATCCTGCCAACAGTACATCACAGTATCAACACAGACATTCTTTATCAACCTGCATTTTCTGAGTGACTCATTAGTAACACAAACTTTTGAGTAGTCATTCATCTCATTAAGGAAGCTCTTATTTAGGTTCATCAGGCTTTCTGACAAAAGAAACACCTAGAGGATCATACATTTATAGAGAATACCTCTTCCACTTAGACTCAGGGCCAGAAATTTCTTTGATTATAGTAAATGCCTTTGATGAACAAATCTGTTTCTTCTTTCTGCTCCCCTTGATAACCAGAGGCAAAGAAAATTGTCTCTACTGTTGTAACTAACAATGAATCTGTATGATCTAGGCATACACAATGGAAGATGACCCTTTAATGGGAGAGCCTCTACCAAGTCAAGTATTTTTTTCTATCAAGAAAACAATTGGGATTGTATTCCCCTGAACCTTTAAGCCACCCATATGACTAGAAAGATGTGGTCTGCCATACAATATTATTTGTGAAAGTCTGACTGTGTGTTACATCATTGGTATATGGGTTGGAAGTTACATGCTCCCTGATTTGTACATGGTTCTGAATTTCTTCTACTGAAGTTCATGACTTCAAGCAACCAGATCTGATCTAAACTATAAGAGTCTCTAGTCAACTAAATATGGTAGTCAATTAGGAAGGTGTGAAACAAGGTGTTATAATAATTACTGGTACAAATGGAACTTTGGATGCTCTATAGCCCTTTCTAGGCAGTAGTGAATTCTTTTTCTATAAGAAATCAGAACTTGATGGATCTCCACATTCTGACCAGAATCTTCTCTAAATTTTAAAAACTGACATCTAGCATTTCTCTTATTAGTTTATTGAAGAAATATTTCTTATGGTTGCTAGTCATTTGTAATCCTTCCCTTGGAAATTGTCTGTTCACAGCCTTTGACTACTTGTCAATGGAACGAAGAACTCTTCTGCTTATTCTCACTAGGTATTGGGTTACTCCCCAATTCCCTGCAGGGATTTTTTCCCCCTGAAGAAAAAGAACCTATGTTCAGCGTACCATTAAAAACAGCGGTAATACATGATCTGTGTCAATGTGGGGAGGGGGATCATCCACACTAACAGAAATTACAGATACTGAATGTACTGTGCTTTCAGTCTACCCTATATTTTAGCTACTTTTGTACATGCCATAGCTTGTTCCCTGTTAGAATGTAAAGACTACGACTTATTCTTTCTCAAACCCCACACTCAGGGGTTGGCACAAAACAAAAGTTCAAGAAATGTTTATTGAATGAATGATAGAGAGCAAAGATCCATTACTTGAAAAGGAAATCATATGTGCTCATAACTACTAACCTGAAAGACTTCTGGATGCTTTTCAGTTTCATCATCAGGGTCTTCATTTACAGTAGATGCAGCAAATACTTCAAATTGGCTGAAATCTGCAAAATTTGGTTGTTCTGGTATCTGTTGAGGTGAGGTACTAGGGTGAGTTATTAGGCCTTCAGCATCCACTGGGCGATGCACATGAGGACCTGGAGCCTACAAAAGTATCAAGAAAATAGCACAGGGAGACTAGCTAATATGAACTTTAATTTAGCATAATACTTATCTATTCTGTACACATTACTATACCAATACCAAGCCAAATTTCTGCAATATGTTAATACATTATTCATATTCCCAAAGTAGTTTTAGCATATGCTTGATTCACCTTAGTAATTACTTTTGCTTCAATATTTTTTCTTAACATATCATTATACATTTTGTTGTGGTTCAATCACATCCAATTCTTCATGACCCCATATGAGGTTTTCTTGGTAAATATACTGGAGTGGTTCACCATTTCCTTCTTCAGTGGATTCAGGCAAACAGAGGTTAAGTGAATTGCCCAGGCTTACACAGCTCGTGAATGGCCGAGATTTAATTTGAACTTAGATCATCCTGACTCCAGGCCCAGTGCTCTATCCACTGAGCCACCTAGGGCTCATCATCAAAGACTACAGAGTTTTTAAAAAGATCATGTCACCCAAAAAAAAAAAAGGTACTACTACTCAATTTCTTTATCTGTAATATTAGACTAGGGATCCAAAGATTTTTTCTTAAAGAGCTAGGAGACCTCCAGAACAAAAGAAAAAGAAAAGAAAAGAAAAAGGAAAATCTGTAAATCTACCAAAGTGTGAAAGATGCTCAAAAAAGGGGGGGGAAATGTTCATTTTGGGGAGAGAGGGATTTACTTCTTGAAGATACTTGCTGGCAGAGGAACGAAGAGAGAAAATGTAAAGGAGAATGGCCAGATCAAATAAAGGTTTAAAAATGCTTACTCTTTTCACATACTGTTGCCTTGTACAACTACTGTGAAAAATCATTATTTAACAATTTGCCAAGTTCAATTCTCTAGTTTCAGAGATGACCTTTTAATTTCTTGTTCTCTTATGTTTTTCAAAAGTTGCAATTTATTTCTACCTCAACCTAATTTTACCCTTTTGGTATTTCTATAGATTACTTCATGATGATTGGCTTTTCCTTTCTATTTGAGTTTCCACTGCTTGTTCAGTTAATTATTATAGAAGATTTCCTCTGGCTCTTTCCTGTTTCAGTTGATATTTTCCCCCTTATGCTCCTTAAATATTTTTTTAAGGAGCAGTCACTACTCTTGGATACTGTTGCCACTGCTTCATACAGCTATGCTAGAGTGATTTTTCTTTTTACTCAAAGTAAGAATTTAATTCAGAACAATCTACCGAATTAACTGATGCGGGAAGTAGTCACCTAAAAGGTGTACCACAATTCTGAGCAGCTGTCTTCCCTAATAAAGAAAAGACATTTTGTGCTTTTTCAATAAGCAACAAGAACTCAAAGAATTTTAATTCCATTATGTAAAACTAGGTTTAATTTCACCTAGTTGAATGTTAATTAGGAATGGTCATTAAGCATCTCCTTTTACTCTTTCAAAATCAATTCTATGAGAGAATCAAATGATTAATAAGCAAAAAGGGATTATGGACAGCAAAAAATGAAATTCAAAAAGAGATGCTGCAAATTACCTGTGAAGGCTGTGGTCTTGGAGGCACTGCAGGAGGATGGGCAACAACTCCAGCCTGTTGTTGTCCTACAGGGATATATCACAATTAATTTTGTAAAATATATGGACTCAGTCACATAGAGTAAATTCTAAAGATTCAGTTCAATTAAGTACTTACTAAACACTTGTATGCAATGTGCTCTTTGAGGCCATGAGGACACAAAGACAAAAATGACACAGTCCCTGAATTCAAAAAGCTTGATTCTATGTTGATGATGCAACGTGTAAACAAATAAGAAAATAAAAGGGAATATGAAGGAGAGAGCACTGATAGGAAATGGAATACTGAGTTTGGAAAACATTAAACATTCTAATCTGGCTGGAATAAAGAGTGTATGATGAGGAATAATATGAAATATGGTTGGTTAAGCCAGATTTTGAAGAGCCTTAAATGCCAGGCAGAGCTGAGCAAATGTGAAGGCTATCACAGGTACTGGAGGAGTGATAAGTGCCTGAACTGAAGTAGTGAGTAGGGGGAAGATGGGAGAGTTAGGGAAATAGAACTGACAAGATTTACCAGGTGAATAATGAGTGGTGAAGAATAAGTCTAGAATTAACCAGACTAGTTTGGAATTCCTGGGATGACAGGGCTACCAATTCAGTTCAATGCTTTATTAAGTACCTGTTATCACAGAAATGTTTCACATGATCGCACCTGTATAACCTGTATCAGACTGCTTATATGTGGGGCAGGGGGGTAGGAGAGGGAAGGAGAGAATTCAGAACTCAAAACTTAAAAAAAAAAAAACGTTAAAAATTGTTTTTACATGTAATTGAGAAAAACAATTTTTTTTTAAAGAGCACCTACTTATGTTCAAGGCTCTAGGGAAACAAAGATAAAAATAAAAGAATCTTTATCCTCAAGGAACCTATGGTCTACTACTGCTTAAAGGAAGAAAATATACACATAAACAAAATACAATTTTTAGAACGACAAAGGAAGCATTAAACACTAGGGTAAAACAGGGAAGAGCTCTGAAGTGACAAGCTGAACTTTGAAAAAACTCTAGAAATGAGGAGACAGAATATTCCAGTCACAGGGAATATAGGGATTGTTTTGTATAGTGAGCAGCACATGGGCCTATGAAAGACTCTGAAATGTAGTGAGAAGGGTAATAACGTGCAATCAATTTGAAGAGAGGCTGAAACCAGAGTATGACGGGCTTCAAATATCAAACAGAAATCTGTACTTTAAAACCTAAAAGAGAGGGCAAAATGATTGGAGGGACGTGTTTCCTGAGAAGACAGACTAGGATGGGATCAAAGGAATTCAGTTTATCAACAAGCATTAACTAAGAGCTTACTATATGTCAGGTATGTAAGTTCTAAATTCTAGGGATTCAAAAAGAAAAATATAAAGAAATACTATTGCCTTCAAGTTTACTGAGTAACTGGATTAACTTTGGCAAGGAGAAAGCAACTCTTCCTCACACGTTGGAATAAAGTGAAGAAGGGTTTTGATGTGAATGATTTTGATCACCTATTATGTAGCAAAACATTGGAAAGGCAAAAACAAGAATCAAAGTAACAGAAATATCAAGAGACAGGAACCGTCTTCTAAAAGAAAGGGATGGGGCAGCACCGGGAGCTTCAGGAGACTGAGTTCTACAGATTTAAGAACTAAAAGAGACCTTAGATATTATTAAGCCCAGGAAATGAGGCTAGAGAGAGGTTAAGTGACTTGCTGAAAGTCCCAGAGCTACTAAGAGTGAGGCAGGATTTGAACCCAGAGCTTCCCAATTTCAAGTCCAGGGCTCTACCCACTGCACCATGGGTGTATGACTTTTTCCAACAGCACTTGGCAGTTCAGGGACCAAGCTCAAAGAAGATGATGATGAGGTCAGACAATTACAAAATGGATCAAAGGCTGGACAACAGTGTGTTAGTGGAACTGATTACCTACAGGATTAAGACTACAAAGAGAATAAAGTGAATCTAGAGCACTGCTCTAGAGGAGAGAGACCAGAAACGGATGAAATGACAAGAGATCATGGAGATGAAGAATAAAACTGGAAGTGAAGCAGAGAGACACTAAAGGACAAGAAATAATCAGAGGAAAATGTCAGAATACATGATCAGAGGTAAAACAGTTTTAGCTGACAGTGAGAACTAAGGTATGACCACTCCTATGGGTGGGCTTATGTTTTTATATGATGACAATTAAAGCAACTGATGAAATGGGAAGCTACACTGTTCATCAAAGGGACATATCAACATGTCAGCTGCGAACACAAGGGCAAATGCCACTTCATTATAATTGTTGTATTCTCCCCCCTCAAAAATTACATCCCTTCCCCTTCATAACTACTTCATATTTACTTTGTATATATCTGTATATTATAAGTTGCTTCCAGATAGAAAGTAGTAAGCTCTTTTAAGTTATTTTTTTGTCTTTATATTCCTAGTGCCTAGTAGAGAATAACAAGCTTAATAAATGTTTGTTGATTATTGATTTTATAGCCCTCTACTGCCTAGAAATCGAGATGCACTCAATAAATATCTGTCAATAAGAGGATCTGAAAGTTCTTTGAAATTTCAATAACAGTGATCAAACCAACTTGGTTCCGATAATTTTATCATGTAGAAAGCATTTGTAGTAACAAGTGTGTACACCTTAAGACTGAAATTTTTTTGGTGCATTGTTGGAAGCAAATCAGCCTTAACAGGTAAAGTCATATCAGTAACTATCCTGTCTTTCATAATGGACTGGAAGAAAAAAAAAAAAAAAGGCAAATGATGTAGCTGAGAAAAGTCTCCACTTGATTTCTAGGGTGTTAAGACTCAATAAATAGTTACACATAAAATAAAAAAGAACTGTAATGTCTTGAAAGTGAAGGAACATGAAGTTTTCATATTTTAAAGGCTAAGAAGTCAAGGAACATTGTCAGTTTTAGTGAGTTTTACCTCATTCAGGGAGTTAACTTCAAACAATTAGATGATAAAGCTGTCCTTTTAATACATTTTACTGATGTATTTTGTGGTATAATGTTCATTTTTGAGTAAGTCCCTCTTCCCATTCCCATCTTCAGTAAGACACTCCTTGTAACAAAGGAGCAATGAAAGCAGTTTAACAAAACCAACACAGTGGCCATCCCTCACAAGACATGCAGGATCCACCCACGTAATCCTCCACATCTCTGCAATGAAGGGACAGAGGTTCATTTTCTCAATACTTGTTTGGGCTCTTGTACGCTTGGTCATTCTAATCACAAAGGAAATAATAGTTTCAAAACAGCACATGGTTTAAGAATAGGTTAACATTATGACACTATATCCCTTTATTTGGTGCAATTTCAAAGTCTGATTGAATTAATTTTAACATATCACAGTTCTCTAATCCCTACCTGTTGTGACTGTAAAGGTTCTATTCATATCTAAAGATGATGATCTAGAATGGGAGGGATGAGGTCTTGGAGGTGGGGGTGGAGGTGCAGTGTTATCTGGAGATGTTCCTGAATGTGACCTGCAAAATAAAATTCATGAAAGGAACTACTTGAACCAGAGATAATTACTGTAGCTTAATTTTTATATTAACTTGACATAATATAACAAACATTTCAATTTTACTGATGCCCAAATTAACTGATCGGCTGTCATATTTGTCTCCCCTCTGGTCCAGGTGGTTTTCTCAAATAAGGTCTGAACCAGGCAGAAATATTCAGGGTAACACACACAGCTCTGAAGGAAAGGAAATGAACATTCTTATCACCCTGCAGGTCAGATTCCTAGATGAAGTTGAGCTTGGGCCTGGCTATCCCTGGAGAAACATTTTTTTGCTGCCATATTCTAGTTATATAATAACTAAACAAAGCATTATCCATACCCGGAAAAGGTACTCTGTTCTATGGGTTTTGTCAGTTTAATCTTGTCACAAGGAAGAAAACTGGATATATAAATTTCCATAATGTGGGAAACTCAAGAAAATGAGAAAGGATATACATGCAATCAGGACAAGAAAAACTGTGCTAATGAACAGAGGTTATCACCTATATGCAAGAATGGAGGGAGAAAGAAGTCTTTGTCCCCATATACAAGTCAAGAACATATAATTCTTTGTAAACAGTTAACACCAGAAAACCCACAGCTTTTTAAAAATATCAGACTTAAATATCTGAATTTATGGATGGAGCTTTTTCAACACAGAAACAGGTGAGGTCATTTAAAAACTAAAATTAACCTACTGCTACTTTTAAGTTAATAACATTCAATAAGTTCACTCATTTGCCACCTTATTTAGATTCCCACTATTCAGATATAAAGGGACTAATTTATATCTCCAATATGGAAGGCTTAAAAACTCTTTTAAAAAGCTTCCAGAGAGAAGGAAGTTCAAAAGGGAATACAAAACAAACAGGGCAATTTTATTATTACTAGTAGTAACTTTATTATTTATTACCATTAGTTTAAGGTCTATAGAATTTCATATACAATCCTCTCTTCTGCTATTCCACATATACTGAAAATGTTAATGTTTCTTGATGTTTAAATTCATAACAACACGCTTTTAAACATTTTAAATTTTTTAAAAAGCTTCTAAAAAGTACATAAAAGAAAAGTTCTTCTACACTTAATTAAAACAGCAAATACCACAATTATCTGGTTCCTGTTCAGCTATACTAGCAATTAAATAGCCTTTGGATGATGGAATAATTTGTGCTGTGTTCAAAGTATTTTAAAAGGTCTTTATTGCAGGAAATACTGACCGTTGCCGAGTTACAGTGTTTCCAATCTGCTCTGGATCAGAGGTAAAAGAATCTGAACTACTGTACCCATCTGCTGGTGGTAAGTGAAAAAAAAAAACAAAAATACCACAATTTCATAATTAGTCACCTCATTTTTTACTTCTTTATCCATTTTAGATTTTATGCATTACACATTAGTGGGGAACCACAAATGAAATCATATTCAGATGAAGAAATTAAGTATCAAACAACTTTAAAACTGAAAAGTAGAAACAAAAACTCTATCAAGGAATATAAAAAATTATCAAGTTATGATTTAACACAACCTTCTCCTGTTGGGTTATTTCTGACTGTGGCAATAGTAGCAGGTTGAATATCAAGACTTAAGAGTAGTACTAGAGAATCATATTTTGCTAGTTGAAAAGCCCTAACTTAGACCTTATAATGTAAATTCTCAGAGATAGGAACAACATAACACAATGAGGCAGGGAACTCAAGTGGTTTCTGTTGATGTATAATATTTAGAGGCAGAATGGTAGAGTGCATTTATTTTACTTACTACTTACGTGACTTTGGTCAAGTAACTTAACCTCTTTTCCCCTCAGTTTAATTAACAGACCGGATCAGATGACCTCTAGAAGACTAGCTCTAGACCTATGTTCCTACAGTCATTAATTTTTTAACCCTGACATTACCACACTCTACCTGTATTGTCCAGCAGCCTGTGAATATCCTTATAAATAAATACCTTCACAATGGTGCAAACTAGTCTAGAAAGTGCTCTTAGTGAGGTAGCTAAATCAGGTATTATGGATACAGTGCTGGACCTGTAGTCAGAGAGACCTAAGTTCACATCCCTCCCCAGACACTTATTAGCCATGACACCTTGGACAAGTAGGTCACTTTAACCTATCTTCCTAGGTTTCCTCATTTGTAAGATGGGGATAATAACACTACCCACCTCACAGAGCTGTTGTGAGGATTAAAATGAAATAATATTAATAAAGTGGTTTCTCTGAAAACCTACACTATAAGTGTATTATAAATCTAGTTATTATTACTGATAAAACAGGACTGGAAACATACTGCTTAATTTCCTTAAAGCAACCCAGGCTTCTTTCTTCTTCTTAACCAATGAATTGCTAAAGACATTAGATTCAGGGGTGGACAACCTGCAGCGTGGAGGCCACATGTGGTCCTCTAGGTTCTCCAATGCAGCTCTTTGACTGAATTCCAACTTCACAGAACAAATCCCCTTAATAAAAGATATGTTCTGTAAAACTCAGTCAGTCAAAAGGCTTCACTCAAGGATCTAGAAGGCCTTGAAGCCACAGGTTCTGCACCCGTGAAGAGTATCTCCCAAATTACGTAAGAAACCAAGACCTGTCCAAGAATCCTTTCAGAAAGGCAAGACTGCAGCTGGGTAATGCATAAAGTGTAAGCCTACAGTCAGTAAGAAAGGAGTCCAAATTCTACCTCAGACACTTACTAGCAGTATGAACCTGGGGAATTCACTTAACCTCTGTCTTGTAAATTCCCACCCATAAACTGGGGGATCATAATAGCACCTACTTCCCAAGGTTGTTGTGAAGATAAAATATCTGTAAGCATTCTTTGCAAACCTTAAAGCACTATATAAATGCTAGTCATCATTATTAATTCAAATTTTTGGCATGGATAAAACAGTAATAAATGCTGGTGGCTATACAATAACAATAATAACTCATTAAAGCTTTCATTGTAGTGTTGACAATTTTGCAGCAAATTTCAACAATAAAACATAACTAAAATTTTACTCAGTATAGGATGCTCTTCTATTTTACCCTGTCAGCTTTAGAATTAAGGTAGCCCTATTTGGTTATTTCAAAACTAATAGTTTTTATAACAAAAGCTGATAATTTGGTCAACTGGCAAGCCAATTAAAGAAAAGAAGATTTGCTTAAAAGGATTAAAAGGGTAGACTTCTAAGATTATTCTTAAAGGTACTTTTCAAAGGTTACAGACATTCAGATATGAGTTCATTACAATCTTGAATTTCACCTCAAAACTTCTGGTTTTCTTTTCTTTAGGTATCATCTAATGTCAACCTTAACATCATATAACACAAGCACTGCACTTAAGCCTATCAATCTTGACTACAGCTGGGGTCTTTTGTTCTCAAATAGAGGAGAAAAGAAAGATACTTGTTGGAGGATTAAACAGCTTCCCTCTGAGTAGGATGAAGATAAATGAACTGAACTGTGATTTGTGAAAGAAGGAAAAGGATATAGTTTTCTACATATACAATTTCCCTAATGTGGAAGAAAGGAAGTAGAGGAGCTAAGAATGAGTCAGATTGTTCTCAAAAATAACAAATAGGTCAAATCATCTACCCAATGCAGCCTGACTGCTGTTCCAGGCACAGAAAAGGAGATTCCAAAAGGGGTAGGCGAGGCAGTGTATATAGTCTCTTTATAATTTCACTCGTAAGTATAGGAGGTTTTAAAGTTAGGTGCATTTAATACAAACATTGCAAAATGGCTATTCCTTTAATTTCTTCAGTGCCTAAATCAAGACTAGATTTGAAAAACTACATTTTAACTTACCAACTGTATTTCCAGAAACAAATTTCACTGATGAATTTATCTTATTTTCTTCTGAAAGGTCAGGTGGTTTCACAAGTAATGGGCTAGTAGGATTAGTATGATCTAATAAAAAATGTATTACACAAAAATATCTAGGTAAAATTAAATACATTTAAAAATGATACAAATCCATAAAATCTGTCATAAAAGATACTTCCTTTAAGTATTTGCAGATAGAAAAAAAGGCTGTCAAAACTATTACTTGCATTTACTTCATGAAAGTATAAAATTCAAATGTTTATCTTTTATATATTCTTTTTAGGTAGTTTTTAGGTAGACTTTTAAGTAGCATCTAATGATTACTTTTTAAATATCAAATTTATAATGTAGGTTCTATGGTTAAAACATGTATGTTTAATATATTTTAATTACAAATTCATAACAACCACATGAAGATGCAAGTTATTTAGAAAATCTCTCTTCTCCAACTACACTCTTAACATTTAGAAATATACCATATTTATTCATTTACCTTGAAGAAAGGACAATTTCTGGTAAGCAATCATATACCCCAAGGAGCTGGTTTTACATATGTAAAAGTATTTTGCAAGTAAATAAACATTTATTAAGTGCCTACTATGTGCCAGACACTGTGACAGGAGCTGAGAAAAGAAAGAAAATTCCCTTCTTTTTCTTTTTCCAGCCCTAAATAATGAAGTAACTCCTCTCCCTGCCCAAGACCAATGTGTGCCCCTGATTCCAAAACCCTCTTGTCTTCAACAGACTGCATCCTTAAATCATGTTCTTCCTTTCAAATCTTCAGTCTTTGTTTATCTACTTGTTCCTTCCCCACTGTCTTCAAACATACTCAAGTCTCCCCAAGCCTTTAACAAGTCTTTTGCTAGATCCTACCATTCTGTCCCTTTGCCTTTTATCAGCCAGTGCCTTTTATCCTAGAAAAAGTATCTATACACATTGCTTCCACTTCCTCTCTTCTCACTCACTCAATCCTTTGCTGTCTGGCCTTCACGCTGCATTATTCAACTGAAACTATTCTATCCAAAGTTACCAAAGCCTTGGGCAAAGCTGATGACCTTTTCCGCCATCTCAACCTATATGCTGCACCTGATACTGCTGACCACTCAATCCTCCTAGATACTCTCTCCTGGATTTTTGTGACGTTAATTTCTCTAGTGGTTTTTGTCCTACATGTTAAATGTTCCTTCTCAGTTTCTTCTGCTGGTTTATCTTCTACATTACAGTCTTCAGCTGTGGATATTCCCTAAGACACAAGCCTAGGTACTTTTCCTTCTTTCAGTGCTGTATTAGCTCCCATGGGTTTAACTACCAGCTCTATGCAGATCACTCCCAGATTTATATATTCAAGTTCAGTCTCTCACACCACCAACTACTTAATGGACATTTCAAACTGGATATCCCACAAACATCTCACACTCAACATGTCTGAAGATAACTCATTATCTTTCCCCTAAAACTTAACTTCCAAATTTTATTTTCAGATGAAAAATCACCATTTTTCCAGTCCCTTGGTTCATAACCTTGGTGTTTATCTTCAACTCTTCACTTTTTCTTATGCCACATACCCAATCCACTCATGTATCTACAACATTCTCTTGCATCCACCACCTCCCTTTCATATGCACACAACCACCTTAATTCAGCCTTCATCATTTCTCACCTAGATTATTGTACCAGCCTCCTGTGTTTTTCCTTCTTCACCTGTCCCTTCTCCAATCCACTACATTGCTGCTGAAGCAATTTCCCTTAAAATCAGATCTGACTATGTCAATCTCCCACTCAAACTACTAGTGGTGCCCTACTGCTGCTAGGATAAAATGTAAACTGTTTATCTTCTAAAGCCCTTAATGACCTGCTCCTAGCCTATTTTCCAGACTCAATGGATCCTGTTAACCCAATTGCATTCTATAATCAACGCAAACTGACCTTCTCTTTGATCCTTATAGATAATACTCCAACTCCATCTCTGTGTCTTTCTGCTGATTGCCACATGCCAGGAATGTCGTTTCTCCTCACCCTCTGCCTCTTTTCCTTCAAAGCATAACTCAAACAGTAGGTACTAAATAAAACTTTCCCTGATTGCCACTAACTTCTAGTACCTTCTCTTCCAAGGTAAACAACCTTTTATCAATTCTGTAAATACTTACATATGTCCATGATGTTTTACCCTATTAAAATGCAAGCTTCTTGCAAACAGGGATTGTTTCATTTCTTTTAATTAGTGTCACCAGCCCCTAGCAGTGTCTGACACATAGCAGGTGTCTAACAAATGTTTGTTGATTGTGCAGTGGCAAGCCTTCATTTCTTGTTCATTTTCTTATCAATCTTTCACTCATGTTATATTGAACTTAAAGTTTTCTATCGAGTTCAGCTGTTCTGTATATTTTTGTGAAATGGAGAGAAAATATTAAATTTTAAAGTGAGCTCTGTGCAGGGCATTGCCATGAAAAGAGTAAGTAATTAAGAACTAAAGCTGATCACTAAAAGCATAATTATTTGGCTGTTTTAAATTGATAGCACCTTTTATAGAAAACAATTTCCTTACCACTTCCAGTTCTTTTAAGTTCCATTTCCTGCATGTGAATTTTGCTTGGAGTCATTCGAATGGGAACTGGATGAACAATAGCAGTATCCTAAATATAAAAATGAGGAAATAGAGCATATTAACACCACATAAGGTTTTTATGTAATGCTAGTTACTAAAACCTAAAAACTGTATTTTTCATTCATATTTAGGCAGGCATGAAAACATGGATTAGTATTATAAACTAGTTAAACCTTTTTGAAAAGATACCTAATTAGAAACTAAAATGGAGAATAATATTACTTGTTTTCTAATAAATACAGCTCAAAACAATTTATATATACTTAATCCAACTCTGTTACCTAAATAGGTAAAATAACATATAAAAATTCAACTGCTACCCATATTCAAAATCAAAGTTTCAGGAACCAAAGAAGTTTGGCTTTTGGGAATAATGAAATGTAATTTTTTACTTTGGACAGTTTATGTAAAAATCAACAAAATTATACTCTAAAGGCTCAAAGTATAAACAAGGGCCTGAAGACTAGGAAATTCAATTCTCCCACCCAATCCTAAGGCAAGTTCAAAACTACCCTATGCCTATAAAAAACCCTTCCTTCAAAAAAAAAAAAACAAAAATGCAAACACAAATTTGCCAGCTAACATAAGACTAAAAAAAAATATATAAAGTTATAACTCCATTTTCATGGAAACCACAAAAAGCTAATTACAATGTAAACATGGAATAAAGTGAAAATGGAAAATGTAAAACTTCTTTCGATATGTTTGGGACAGTTTTTACAATTATAATCCTGATGGTTTAAAAGGTAATTTGTTTCAGATGTTCCTTAAATAATTTGAACAATGCTACCTGGCAAAGGAGGCCCAGACTTGGTCAGGACAAGGTTATTCACCCAGGTGAATATGGTTATAATTCTAATGAAGTGGATTTTACAAATAGCTCTCACAACTATACTATTTCCTTGATTTTCTTTATGGTTGTAGATTGCCCAGTTTTCACTACCATACTCCAGTAAAATCCTCAAGTTTACATGAGATCAAATAATGATCAAGAAATCCAATAAAAATTACAGTGACTTCTCCCACCCTAGAATTCATGAAGAGTCAGTAAGAAGACCACCAGCAGTAGGAAAGGGCCTCTCTAGCAAAGCTGGGACAAGAAAAACTGGAGATAAGGCACATTTATCCAGAAAAACTGGTCTTGAGACATCAAAGGCAGGTGCCCTAGAGAAAACCCTATAGTGGTCAAAAAGCTCCAAAGAACAGTGCCACCCTTCAGTACTCAGAGTAGGACAACTTAGAAACCCAAGTTCTCTAAGCATCCAAATACTGTCCTGAAATCACAAGGTTAATTGCTCTGAACCTTAAAGATCCATTTGGGCATAATCTTGTGAAGTGAAGGCAGCACAAGAGCCCAAGGGATCCAGGGCAAGACAAAGAAGGGAAAGACCAAGAAGTGTAGGGGGTGGAATCTGACCCTGGCACAATGCCTCAATTCAGAAGAGATGAGTGAATC
This sequence comes from Bettongia penicillata ogilbyi, assembly GCA_023548195.1. Classification (NCBI taxonomy): domain Eukaryota; kingdom Metazoa; phylum Chordata; class Mammalia; order Diprotodontia; family Potoroidae; genus Bettongia; species Bettongia penicillata. The sequence goes on from JAJHZJ010000147.1 coordinate 7,543,381, forward strand.
AAAGAAAACAGCAATCAGCATAAAAAATTATTGGAGATCTAGAGATCATCCTAAAGGACTACATGAATTCCTTGAAGAAATGAACCAAAAGATTAAAAAAAACCCTAGAGGAAAGAACTGGAAGTATCAAGTAGCTTAGAATAGTGGCATCAAACTTAAATAGAAAGAGATCCCTGCAAGGCTCCATAATGACTTAGAAACCACATACTTACATCACCTATGGTCTATTTTTTGAAAATTTATTTTGTTAAGCATTTCTTAAATACATTTTAATCTTGCCACACACTCTGGCTTAGAAGTCAAAGAAATGGATTCCTAGACAAGTAAAACAGACAAAATACAAATCAATGACTGGCAAACAAGAAATATTAAATCAAAATCAAGACTGAAAACATAAGAGAAAATTTAAGACATCCAATATAAAAAAAAAGTGAATTGGGTTCTAGGAGGAATAACTAAAGAATCACTGGAATCCCTTCAGAACCACTGGGGGAAGAGTGGGAAAGTTTGGACATTTTATTTCAATAAATCTAAATGGCCCTACCTATATATTTCAGTGTTTTAAAATGTACTCCCCTCTGAACACTCCTTGATCCCAGGACACTGGTCTTTCTTGCTGTTTCTTGCACGCAACAATTCATCTCCTGATTCTAGGGCTTTTTACTGGCTCTTGCCCACGTTTAGGATATCCTCCTCACTAGTGGTGCCCCTTGGCTTCCTTGACTTCTTAAAAACCTAGCTCAAATCCACCAATTTCAAGTGGTTCTTCCTTTTTTTCCCTTTTACCTTTACATACCTTGTATCTATATAGTAGTTTGTATATTGTCTCTCCCAGTAAAATGTGAGTTCCTAGAAGGTAGAGAACATTATCCCAGGTTTTAAAACAGCACCTGGCACATACTAAGGGTTGCAGGGGTGGAGAACCTGGGGCCTCAAGGTCACATGTGGCCTTCTAGGTCCTTGAGTGTGGCCTTCTGAGTCGAAGTTTTACAGAACAAATCCTTTTAAGGATTCAGTCAAAGGGCTGCACTTGAGGACATAGAAGGCCTTGAGGCCAAAGGTCCCCTTATCCCTGGTTTTAAAAGCTTGTTGATGAAAATGATGTAAACTGTTTAAATCTATTAGGACCGGAGAGTCAGGGGAAGATAGAAATATATACCAGTCACCTCCTGAAAAGAATGCCAAATGGAATTCCCAGGAATGTTATAGCCAAAAAAACCCAGACTTCCATGTGAAAGAAAAAAAATTATTGCAAGCAGCTAGAAAGAAGCAGTTCACACCAAGAATCTTTACTTTTATATTAAAGTAGAAAAAAGGAACAAAAGAGAAGGAATTTACTTTTTCCTCCCATAAATGGAGCATGTGTCTGAGAAGTATACAAATATGAAGGAACAAGTAGGAGGAGCAAGCATCAGATAAACCTTATTTTTATAGGAAATGGACGAAGGTTCTCTCTCTCTCTGTCTCTCTCTCTCCCTCTCTCTCTGTCTCTGTCTCTCTGTGTCTCTCTCTCTCTCTCTGTCTCTCTCTCTCTGTGTCTCTCTCTCTCCCTCTCTCTCTGTCTCTCTTTCTCTGTCTCTCTCTCTGTCTCTGTCTCTGTCTCTCTCTCTCCTCTCTCTGTCTCTCTCTCTCTTTCTCTCTGTCTCCCTCTCTCTCTCTCTCTCTCTCTCTCTCTCTCTCTCTCTCTCTCTCTCTCTCTGTCTCTCTCTCTCTCTCTGTCTCGCAGAGTCTGGTATAGAAAGAGATCAAATTCAATAGGGATTGGAGGGTGGAGTGAAGCAGAGGCAATTAAGAAGGAGGATATTTGAGAATGAGTGGCTGCAAGGAAAATAAACTTCTGATCCTGAAGGGAAAATTAAAGGGGATGAGAGGAAGAAAACAAAGAATTAGACTGAAGGGAACAAATTATGGTATATGAATGTTACGGAGTACTATGGCATCCTAAGAAGTGACAGAAGGTATGATTTCCAAGAATCCTGGCTGGCATGAAATGATGCAGAGTGTAGTGGGAAGAACAATTTATGTAAGGCCAGTTGCACACAGAAAAGCAACACTGGAAGACGTAGAACTCCAACCAACACAATAACCAACTATGTCTCCAGGAGACTACGATAAACTATGTTACCTACCTTCTGACAAAGAGATGAGTATGACAAAGTGAAGAAAGATATTTCTGAACATGGTCCCAAGTCTCTCCCCACTCCATTGTGCCATTAAAGTTACTTTCCTAAAGTGAAGATCTGATCATGCTCTTCCCCTTCCTGGAGCCTCCACTCCCAACAACAGAGTCCAGTGACCCTACGGCTTCCAGAATCAAATACAAAATCTTCTATTTGGCATTCCAAGCCCTTCATAACCTAGTGCCCTGCTACATTTCTAATCTTCATACACCTTATCCCCTGACACATCACTCATTAATCCAGTCAGACCAGCCTCCTGGCTGTTTCAAGATATGCCATGTTTCAGCTCCAGACAATTTTTTGGCTGTCCCCCACACCTGGAGTGCTCTTCCTTCTCAGCTCCAACTACTGACCTCCATGGCTTCCTTTAAATTACAACTAAAATCCCACCTTCTATATAGAAACCTTCCTCAACCCCTCTTAATTTCAGCACCTTCCCTCTGTGAATTACCTCCTATTTATCTTGTACATATTTGCTTGCATGCTGTCTCCCCTATTAGACTGTACGCCACTTGAGAGCTGGAACCGTCTTTTGTCTCTTTTTCTATCCCCAGCACTCAGCACAATGTCTGGTACATAGCAGGCACTTTCAGACTCTTCCACCTTCTACCACTATAACTCAGCAACCTCTACTTTGCTGAGGTTCATCACCCCACCAAAAATGGTAGGTACTATCTTCTGACTTTCCTTTCTCAATGAGTTTAAGCACCTAGCTCAGTTTTTCTCTTCCCCCCCATCCCTGCCTCATACTAGGTGACTCCAACACAGATATCTAAACAACTCCATTAAATACCTTAACTGTACTCATTTCCCTTGACCTATAACTTCAACCCTACTCTAGTTACACACAGAAATGCTCCACTTCCATCTTCATGAACTTTGAGGTTCCTTTATTTGATCATAGTTTGTTGCCATTCCATCTCTGCTTTAACCTGTTCTTTGCCTTCACCAAGATTTCTAATCTCTCCATCTCAATTCTTTCCCAAGCTATCATCCCTGAACTTGCTACACTCCCTGTCTTTCCACACCTTGACTCCTGGCAATCAGTTCATTCATCTTTACGCTATCCTCTTTTCTAAAGCCCCATTCCCCCTTATTCTACTGCCAATCTTGCCCTAACACACCCCAGCCTTGGATTATTCAGTATGCACTGTCTGTGCCACTGAGCAAAGCTGGAGAAAAATTATTGAACTGTGATGGCTGGGTCTGCTATAAATTTATGCTATATTATCTCAATGGATCCTCAATGTGATGAGACAATTCTTTTATACCTGTTCTTCCCTCCTCAGACTATGCAGATGAGAACCTGCCTTATCTTTCCCCACTCCAGTTCATCTTCCTCCACTCCACTGCCAAAGTGAACTTTCTAAAACACAAGACTGTCCATGTCATTCTCCTCAAGAAACTCAAGTGGCACCCCTTTACTGTACTTTAACTATACAGGTATAATATAAAACATATATTTTTCTGAATGTAAAATCCTGTTTAGTTTTCCAAATTCTTTATAACCTAGCCCCCTTCTACCATCTAACACCTTACTCCCCCCTCCACATAATCTATGATCCAGTGACTGGCCTACTTACTTTTTATTTCCACCAAACACTCCATGCATTTTCACTGTCTGTGGCCCATGCCTGGAATTCTCTTTCTCCTCACCTTTATCTCTTGGCTTTCTTCAAGCCTTAACTAAAGTCTCAGCTTCTACAAAAAGTCTTTTCTAGGCCTCTTTAATCTTATGAACTTCTCTCTGAGAAAATGTCTACTTTATCCTGTGCATATCTTGTTTGTACACTGATTTTTATCCTCATTAGACTATGAGCTTCTTGCGGGGCAGGATATGTTTTTGCTTTTCTTTGTATTCCAAGCAATACACAATGCCTGGCACATGAGAGCTTAAAAATGCTTGCTGACCTGACCCTTAACGAAAATGTAAGGAAGATAAAGAGTTACAACAGAGGGAAGCAAAAAATAAATGGTGCAATGGTGTTAGGCACATACATGAGCAAGGACTGAGCCAGAGCTAGATAAAGAGTCCAATTATGCTAAGAGAGGAGTTTAGTAACCATTTCCAAGATTCCACAGGTATATTTAATAACTGCATTTCCAAGGTGGGCTACCTGATGATTTCTAGATGTTAAAGTTAAAAATTAAACTTTTATTTAAGATAATAATTCAATAAATGTTTATTAAATATACTGAATATATCAACTGTAAAAAAGATATTTGCTAGGTGATGGATATACCAAGAATAAAAACACTAATGTTCCTTAATGAACATAGTGGAGATGTACCAAATCTTTGTTTAAAATATGATTAAGTGACTAGAAAGAGAAGAAGATGATGCTAAGAAAAATTCATGGAGAGAAAGGTCACTTCTAGTGTGGAAAGAGTGGGGAAGCTTCTTGGTGGAAGTGGCAAGTGAGAGGAGGTTTTAAAGAAAAAGAAGGATTTCAACAGCTGAAGATGATATGGGGAAGAATTTGCTTCAGTCATGGGAGATAGGACATATGAAATGGGTGGTGGCAGTAAAGGGCAGTATGAGATGATGAGAACAAGTAAAACAATCTGCTTAAAGCATGGAGTGAAGGAAAGGAAGTTCTGTGAAATACAAGTGGGAAGACAGGTTGGAAAACTGTGGAAGGAGCTGTCTGCTAGGTTGAAGAGGCTCTATTTGATTTAGTAGGCAATGGGGTCAAGTTTTTTGAGTGACAATGACCATACATGCAGCAGGGAAAAATATTTTGAGTAAAGGATAGATTAAAGAAGAGACTAAAGACAAAGAGATGATTTACAATAGTCCAAGGCAAGAAACAATAAAGACCTTTATCAAGATTGGCAGCAGTGAAAGAGGACAGAAGGCAATAAATGCAAAGCTTATTAGAAAGGTAAAAATCAAAGGATTTGGCAATGACAGAATGAGAATTAATGATTTATTAGTTTAAGACAAACCTTGCAACTCAATTATTAGTACTCTGCCATATAAAAGCAAACTACATATATGAAATGTCATTTCAAAAGTAGCAACTAGTATTATAAACAATACAGACATAAATATAAACAAATTATAACTGAGAATATGAAATGTGATTAGTGCAGTTGGGTGGTATGATGATTACAGTACTGGACTTGGAAGTCAGGAAGACCTGAGTTCAAAGCTTTCCAGAGACATTTACTAGCTGTGTGAATCTGAATAAGTCACTTGTTTCCTCATCTGTAAAATGGAGATGACATGAGCACCCAACAGGGTTACTGTGAGAATCGAATAAGGTAATATACATAAAATATAATGCTAACCTTAAAGTACTACACAAATGATACTTTTTACATAATAACAATTAACAAACTAATTGTTGTTCCTTGCTTAAATATACCAGCAGAATTTTGACTAGGATATGTATGATAAAACACCAAAGAAATACGAACTAATGTCCTATATGCCTAAAATTATGGGTATGACTCATATACCTAAACAATGTGGAAGATAAAAATTTACAAATTTTTGACACGACATGAATTGGTTTTTCTGAATTCATATTTATAGAAATAACTTAAAAGAATCAGAAGGTCAAGTCAAAAGGGCTATCTAGGTTGCATCTTAGGGGCCTCCTATTCAGTTTAAAAAATAAATAATATTCCCTTCCCTTTCCATGCATGCACAGAATTTTTTGGCTGATGTCCTCCTATCTTGAAAGCCCTTCTCATTATACATCTAACTCCTACCAATCTTTAAAAGCATATCTAAACTCTCTCCTCGACCATGAACGTCCTTCCCTCATGATTGTAAAAATGTTTTCTTCTGACCACTCCAGTACTGCTATCTATGCCACAATGAACAGCTGATGACATTCAATTTAATAACTTATCATATCTTGTCTTGTATTGTTCGCTAAATATTTCTTCTCTCTAACCACAGTTTAAGTCCTTTGAGGGCAGTGACTTCCATGACAGCGTTTATTTTGAAAAACAGATACACGGAAGGCATTTAATTCAATGTAGAAAGTCTCAGAAACATGAAGGAAAAATATATAGTGCTTTTCTTTCCTGAATTTTAGCAAGGGCTTTCACACATCTCATCTTAAAGAATAACATATCAATGATTTAAATCATTAAGCTCTAATCACAACCTTTTAAGTAAGCACACTATAAAAAGGAGAAATTTAATAATTTTTATATTCATTAAAATCAATTAAAAAATTCTTATGCTTACCAAACCTGACATTACTACTTAGCACTGACAATAATTTTCCATAAAAAAGGAGCAAACATACAATAGAAACTTCGAGGTTGAGTAAACTAAGACAAATATAACCACCTTAAGAACGCTTCCAAAAACACAAAAAATATTGTCAAATACAATCCTTAGCAAATAATTAGTACATATTCAAACAAAATGATGAGTATGTATGAGCAAAAGACATATAATTTTGTCCTAGTGCAGGAACTCTCTCCACCAACAGATTCTATACTGGGTCTATGATTTAGTTCTATATTTAAGTCATTAAGGAATTGGCTGGGAACAAACACATAGAGGTTAAGCGATTTACCTAACATATAGCTAGTCAGGGTCAAAGGCTGAACTGAATATAGCTCTTAACTCAAAATCCAGCACTGTATCCACTACCCCACACAATATTTCTACAGGAGTATGTATAGGAATGTATAAATTTATTTACCTATAATATCAGTGAAAAATAAATTCATGTTAATAAGTTTGATTAAATTTGACTTAGCTGTTCCAAAACTGAATGACTAGCCAGAAGTAAAAATGGATAAGAAAAGTAGACTTCTCTTTTTTATATGCTGACTACTTCAAAAGTTTTATAGTCCTCTAGGATTATGAAGAAATCATGGCAATTACTAAGAAAGTAAAACCAGTATTATGGGACTCGGTGGGTGGTCTGATTTCATGTCAATACTCCAGTAAAAGTCATTGAGAAGTTTTGTAATCCACTAACAGCCTGGCTAATTGACCCACTGGAGATGCTTAGACTAAGTAATTTATGCCCTTACTTTTGACTCTGCTACAATGTACAAGATATGCTTTGAGAAATGATACTTCCTAATGATAAATGTCAGAGAAGATGTAGGAAAATTGGAACATTGTTGGAGTTACGAACTCATCCAACCATTCTGGAGAGCAATTTGGAACTATGCTTAAGAGACATAAAACTGTGCATACCTTTGATAAAGCAATACCACTATTAAGTCTATATCCCAAAGAGATCATAAAAAAAAGGAAAAGGACCCATATGTACAAAAATATTTATAGTAGCTCATACTATGAGTGGCAAAGAATTGCAAATTGAGGAGATGCAAGTCAACTGGGGAATGGCTAAACAAGTTGTTGTATATAAATGTAATGGAATAATATTGCTCCATAAGAAAGAGTGAACAGGCAGATTTCAGAAAACCTGGAAAGACTTGCATAAACTGATGCTGAGTAAAGTATGCATAGCTAGAACACTGCACACAGTAACAGCAACACTGTGTGATGACCAACTTTTTCAGACTTAGCTTTTCTGAGCAATACAATGATCTAAGATAATTCCAAAAGACTCAGAATGGAAAATGTTATTCACATCCAGAGAAAAAAACTGTGGAATCTGAACGCAGATCAAAGCATAACTATTTTCTCTCCTTTTTTGGTTTTGTTTCTCTGTTGAAAAACCACTCTTTTGTTTTGATTGTGGAAATTTGTTTAATATGATCATACATGTATAGCCCATATCAGATTACATGTTGTCTTGGGGAGGGAAGGGGGAAAATTTAGAACTCAAAATCTTATAAAAGTGATGTCTCAAACTTAAAATAATTTAAAAAAAAATTTTTTTTAAAAAAGAATACTTCCTGACTCCAATCCCTGCCTGCTGCTCCATTTCCACTTCTAAATTCTCTCTCACTAGCTATTTAGATAGGTAAGCAAGTATGTATGACAACCCAACTTACATATTAACAAAATAAACTGACTAGTATCAGTAAGACTCATTCCTCTTCCTGTCTGGTTAAATTGTTAAGGCTTGATTATAAACATATATTGATAATCTGTCTAACTGGTTTACAGTTAGATAGTCAATACATATTTAGGACCTACTCTAATTCCAATGATCTTCACCTCAAAGGAGTACATGAAGACATGTAGTTAAGCAGTCTGTTTAGGATGGCTATACACTGATTCCTACCATTTATAATACTTAAGCCACCTAATAGTGTGGTTGTAACTAGATCTTATCATTTATAATCAATAAATATTTATTAAATAGAAGCTACATGCCAGGCACAGTCCTAGGCACTGGAGATGCAAATTCAGTAAAGGAAAATAATCCCTATTTGCAAGAAGCTTACATTCACTTCTAAGGTCTCAAACTTAATAATCTTCAACAGTATACAATTCAACAGTATCTTAGTTCTAACAGTATCTCTTTAACCTTACTCTTGGAATCTGCTATTTGCCAAAACCTGGGATCCTCTTAATTTCTTAATTCTTTTGCCTAAATCTTCAATCCTATTTCCACTTCCTTGCTCCCCAAACTTGCTCCAAGAACGCCCTGCCATTTCAATTTTTCCCTCTTCACTGGCTTCTCTATAACACATTCAAGTCTTCCACACATTCTGAAAACATTCCTTTGATCCTATCTGTTTATCATTTCTCCTCCATTTCAAAGGCAAAGAAAGAATATATAATCACAACCTCCATTTCCTCTCTACCGATTCACTCAACACCTTAAAAATTAACAGACGTCACTAGTGACCAAATCCAATGGCCTACTCTCAGTCCACAATTTTCTCAGCTATTTGATAGCTGTATCCCATTTCTTGATATCCTTTCCTTTCTTAGTTTCTGTGACAACACATTTTTCTGGTTCTCTTCCTATTTTTAAATTTTTCTTCTTTTGTGTCATTCACAAGCTCTTCTCCTTTTCCCCTCAACACAGGTGTACATAACATCCTATCTTTGACCTCTTTTTTTTTTTTTATAACTCTCCCTTGTTGGTTTTCTCTACTCTATTTACCTTTATGCTGGTAATTCCTAAATCTGTATTCTCCAGGCTTTCCTGAGTCCCTGCTGAACCATCTGCTACCTGAATGTCTCCCCAAGATTTAAAACCTCCTAATTTCCCATCATTCTCTGGTTAATTAGGCTCAAAATCTAACTATTCATCACTAGCTCCCCTCATCTCATACCCAAGTACCTTCAAGTCTATTCAAGTATACTTCTACAATACTCCCCTTTCAAATGAATCCTTCCGCATACACTTCCTGGACCCCTTGTTTAATGCCAGAGTTCACAACCTCATTATCTCTTACTTAGGAACAACCTACTTAATCTGTTCATCTGTAAAGTTTCCTTCCACAACAACATAATTTAAGAGTTAGATGGGACTGATGAGAACCTACTTCAACCCATACCTGAACAAGAATACTTACAATAACATTTCCCAGCGATAACAAAGCCTTTGTGTAGTGAACTCTAGTGAAAAACCCACTTAGCAAATCCAGTATGGGATAGATTTTAATTGCTTGAAGTTTTTTCTCATATCAAGCTTGAATCTGACTCTTTGTAACTTCTATCCACCATTTCTAGTTTTATTTTCTAGGGGAACAAGTCTAATTCTTCTTATAACTGATAGCTCTTCAAAAGCTTGAAAATAACTAGTGCATGTCCCCTCAGTCTTCTCTTCCCCAGACTAAATATCTCAAATTACTTTATGTGAACTTGCAAATGGCAAAACCTTGAGGTCTACTGTCATCTCAGTTTGTCTTCCTGTGTATGCTCTCCAGTTTAATAGTTTCCTTCTGAAATATGCAGCTCAGAAGGGTACTTGATTTAGGAAAGTATTACCTCCCTATCTTGGACACTGTGCCTCTTAGCCAAAGACTAAATCAACTTTTTCTCAGTAATATGACGCTACTGAGTTTGTAGTCAACTGAAACCTCAGAACATTTTCAGATGAAATGCTATCTGCCACACTCATTCCATATCATACTTGTGAAAATGATTTTTTAAAACTCAAGTGCAAGACTCTACATTACTTATAATTACATGGATCCCTACTGAATTTTATCTTTTTATAATTACACTAACACTCTTGGTTGTTTTTCTATTCTACTCTTTCAAGATTTTGGGGGGTTTCTGTTGACTTCTCCTAGCTTTGTGACATTTACAAATGTGATAAACATGCTACTTGTACTTTTATCTAAGTTACTGACAAATGTTAAACAGTACAGGGCCAAGCACAGATTGCTAGGACACTGCACTAGATAATAGTGGACCATTAATAAATTTCTTACTTGCTGGGTCTGGCAACTTAAGCAGTTTCAAACATACCTAAATATATTTACAACTACCTTACATTTCTTTCTCTTGTCTGTAAGAACAGTATGTCAACATCAAGGTAAACTATATCCTCAGCATTCTTCTAATCTACAAATCTAGTGACCCTGGCAAAAAGAAAAGAAAAAATTGGTTAGCCAGAATGACTTATTAATGCTCTTTTTAACATGTCATTTTTTTTTCTGGCTTGCCTTAACCCACAGAATTCTCCCTTACAACAACAACAACAACAACAAAAATAACACTGGCCACATCTAACCATGCAGCTTCATTCTATACCAATAGCTTACTTCCCTCTCTGCCAAAAGAAGGAAGCCATTTTTCACCAAAAGTTGCCTAAAGTCATAAGTGATTACTGCATTGGTAAGAGATCTAATATTTTTCTTTCCTTTGTATTCTGCTGGTCACTGCATATATTATTTTCCTGATTCTGTTCATTTAAATTTACTTGATGCATTTTTGAGAAGCCATACCAATTCTTTCTTTTCTAGATGTCAATAAACCATCTTTTTAATAATATACCCTAGTAAAATTTAGCTCACTGGTCTATTTTTTTGGATTGCTCATTCTCTTCATTTTTCTGAAAACTGAGACAACATTCTCCCTACTGACAGTGGCTCCTCAATCATACCCACTAATTCTCAAGACACTTTACACCACAAGCCAATGCAAGACTTATCTGCCTAAGGCTGTCTAATCTTGTCACTTTCCGGATCAAAATCTTCAATGACTCTCAGTTGTATACTGGATGGATACAATACAAACTTCTTTGCCTGACATTTAAGGACCTTTTCAATTTGCTTCCAAAACTTACCCTTCTCTCCAGGCCTATCTCATACTACTTTCACTTGTTTACACAGCCATTCCTGAACCCTAGCCCACACTTTCCTAGAACTATGACACTGTTCAGGTTTTTCCCCATCACTAAAAAGTCATCTTCCCTTTTTCAACCTATTGAGGTTACTTTACATTCAAGGTTCAGCTAAAATGCTAATTTCTCTATATTCTTGCTCTCAACCAGGGCGAAATGATCTCTCAGTCCTTTAAAATAACACAGTTTTATGCATTCTTGGTATTATTGCTATTATATTTACCTAGAGATGGAATTTAATTCTCCCAACAGACTGCAAATTCCTTGAGGGAAAGATGTCTTATTCATCTTTATAACTCACTAAATAAGAAAGTACCTAAAATACCTTGTGTATAGAAGACAGTTAAAGTTAACTGAATAAAATCACCAAACACACTGAAAGTAAGGGAACTCCCTGATGAGGTTTTCCCTCATTGTATGCCTGGGCCAAATATAATCACAAGGTAATACGTCTCCCAAGTTTTGGCAGTCAGTATTGTCTAACGATGGGATCCTCATGAAGTGGTTCTTGTGTCCGACGTCACCTCAGTTAAGTGGTCAGATAACTTTTAGTTAAGTACTGAATCTAAAAATTATATGGCTGTGCAACCATTTATCATTTCCTTAGAGCTTCCTGCCACCATGATAATATGAGAAGGTAAGAAAATATCTTAAAAAACCCAACAAAACAAAACCACCTCAATCAGTAAAGAGAAAAAAATTAAGGGTTTTATTTTTCCTCATCCATCAAGAGCTGGAATCACAAGTCTTTCTTAAACAAATAATTAAGCTGAATAGGAATAATGCTAAAACTAAAGCCCTAACAGAGAAACTGAAGCACTTAGTCCCCAACACTGAAATCCCAAGTAGTTCTGAATAGCATTCTTGCTGAGTCTCACAAAAGCCCAAGGAAACAAGGTGATAACCTTCAAAATCCAACTCACTATTTCGTGAAGGCAATTTTTTTCCACTGCTAATTAAACTTCTCCTGCCACTATTGCATTTTCATTAAGTACTTGCAATTAACCAAACTGTGTCAATAAGAGACATGAATAATATCACAATATAAATTAGCAAATATTAAATCTTCTCCAGAAAATGCTATTACGATTAGTAAAATTGGTAAGTTCTGAATTTCATTTTCTTTCTACTTCCTCTGCCCACTATTTGGCATAGATTTGAATGAACAAGGAAAAGTTTAGCAGTCTCACATCAAGGAAAAAGAATGGCTATTCTGGAATAACCAAGGACAGATTGATAAAATATTTGTAAAATTTCAAACATGATGTCCATGCTACTGTAAGATGTAGAACTCTAAACATTCCAATCTAATACAATAATTATTTGTGCAGTGGAAAAAACATTGAATTCAAACTCAGAGAACATGAGGCCAAATCCCAGTTCGGCCACTTTTACTCTAAAACCTTAGTCACTTAGCTAGACTAGGATGAATCCAGACTAGATGACTCTTTAGTCCCTTCCAGCTTTATATCTAGAACCCTTTTAAGGCACAACCAAAGTTCTGTTCATTCCAAGTGTTCATGGAATGAGGTACAGTTGCCTTCTCACATCACTTATCTAAAATACAGGCAGGAAAGAACCCTTTCTGTAGTGAAGAAATGCTACTGGTCAAAAACCCAAGATTTGATGATGACATTTTGTCACTTTATCTAAATCTTCCTTAACCCTGTTGCCCCCATTTTTACCTCCCTTTACACACACTCTTCTTTTCTTTCTATTTACCCCTTTTTGTTTTTAAGAAGGTGTTTAAACACATCCCTCTCAATGACAACAAAGGGAAGAAAAAGTCAAGTAGTGAACAAAGATAAATGAAGAATAGCCAAGTGTCGAAGTTTTAAAATAATTTGGGGAGCTCTTTCAAGCTACATTTTGAATCTGTCAAACTAGGATATAAAATTTGTAGCCTTTCCTAAGGCAACACAAGTAAACCACAGACAAAATACAGTTTCAGTTATACGAGACAACATGTATGTTACGCTGAATTAAAAAACCTCAACATCACTCAACACAGGCAAAGAACCCAGAGCAAATAAGCCCAAAGCTACACCATTTGCGGTGTTACACAATGACATTGCATAAATATTTACAAATGCATAAGCATATAAATATATATAATGTATAAAGCATACAAATAAAACGGTAGTTATAACAGCGCAGTAATACTTGTATATGGTCAATAAAACAATGAATTAGCCAATGAACACTTGAAATCAATTAACTAATTTAGTTGTCACAGATCATTTCTTTAGATGTGACAACCATTTTACAGATTTTAAAAGAACGTATTTTCCACCTAACATTAAGATGACTTGACAATACGGAAAATGGCAAAAATATATTTCCCATTATGTAAGCATATAAAATTAAAATACAAGAAAACAAAAAACCAAAGCCTGCCACCATTCCCATTTAAGCACTCCACTGAACCATGCATAACAGCTTTAAAAAAAAAAAAGACCAAAACAATGAATGGAAATTCAGGGTTAATAAAATTAATTTCAAACAAGCAAGCTAAGTGATTGACTTACAGGATCAGCTGGTGCAATGTTAGAATCAAATTGGGTCAGAGTTTGTGAGCTTGAAGAGCGTTCACTAAATGTCTCCCACTGCTGAACAGACAGAGGAGAGACAAGTCAGCATGATGAGAAAGATGGAGTAAAAGATCACTGGAGAAGATTTAGCAAAGTAATTCAGGAGTTGCACTGCAAGTTAGTGTCATAGGCCTCACTTAAAAAAAAATACCATAATATTATTTATTTTTCATAAATATCTTACATGTTCCAATTTACTTTCCTATCCTAAATGTGTACCATTTTAATATGATCAGAGATATTTGATCAATTTGAACTCTATGGAAATGTTGGAAATCTGAAGGTCAGAAAAGTACCACAAAATATTTGGAAAGTAAAATGTTAAGTGATGACGATTCTCAGGAGTTTAAAAAAAAATTCCTTTAAGAGAATTATCTAGAACAGGGGTGGGGAACCTTCAGCCTTGATGCCACATGTGGCGTTCTAGATTCTTAAATGGAGCCTTTTGATCGAATCCAAATTTTACACAACAAATCCTTTTAGTAAAAGGTCACTTGAGGATCTAGAAGGCCATATGTGGCCTCAAAGTCACAGGTTCCCCACCCCTGATTTCTAGAAGAATAACTAAAACTATTCAAAATATTGCTGGTACAGAATTTAATGAAGCTATGAATATTAAGTTCTTAGTTGAAAATATAATTCGAGTATGACTTAGCAGTGCAACCCCTGAAAGATGATTATATTATGTATGTGCACATATTTAATACAAATGTATAGATATTTAATTATATATAATTGAGACATAATGCAAAGAATTCTTGAATACATATTTGAGTTTTTGTCAATTTGTAGCAAGTCAACCCCTGCAATCAGCACTACAGAACATGGCCATGCCAGATAACAAGACAGAACTGCCAATCAGGCATCCCCATTCATGCTAGAAAAATTAGCCACAATGAGAGCAAATCAAGCATCATATGATATCTTTAAATACAAAAAAATTACTCTTCTAAAAGAGGTACACTGAAAAAATTTATACCTCTGCATATATATATATATATATATATATATATATATATATATATATATATACATATATACATATATACATATATACACACACATATATATCAGTGGAATGATGGGTCTACTTTAATATGTATGGCAGGTAAAATTTCTAAATGAAAAAGGCTATTTTGGAGAACAATTTAGTGAGACTATAAATAAGAACCTTCATATGAGAAATTGATAATAACATCAATATAAAATTTAGTTTTTACAGCAACTTCTAATATAAAGACTACATAAACTCAAAATATTTTTTGGAGAGAAGGGGTAGGAGGACAACTAACCTTTGAAATGGGGCAGAGGGAGAAACCAACATAAATGCTGTATATATACACTTATCCCATCTATCCCAAATCTCCATCTATACTTCAGAATGGAATTGTTGTGCCTCTTATATCTCCCTATCACTTCAGAAGTACCCAATTTGATATATTATGAAGTAAAATGTTATATAAGCATATTTCTAGTCCATTCCAAGTGTAAGGTTCTATATTCTAGGTTAAACTATTGGAAATTACCCGGGGAAAGAATAGGACAATTCAGCATTCCCCTTCCCTAAAGAACCACTTTATTTCATATAGAAGTAGAAATTTTATCAGGAAATCTTTATTTTTTGCTTTTTATTATTATTAATAACTGCTAGGGAAAATAAATTAATATGGACACAAATGAAATAAACATTAAACTTTTTGTTTACATTTGTTTGTCAAAAGAATAGCTTAAGTTTTAGACTGTAAGCTCCTTGAGGGCAAGGACTTTTGACTTTTGTCTTTGTGGTCCTAGTACTTAAGCACAGTGCTGGATATAGAGTAGGTACTTAACAAAAGTTTGTTGATTGATTAAATTCCAAAGTCAAAGACCATGGCTTACTCTTCTTTACATTCCTACATGGTTTTATGTAAATATTTTGATCTTTAGATACTATGTTTGACCAATAAGTCCTTAATATCAAAGTTGGTTACATTAGTACACTCAATTTCTTAAATCATCCAATAGTAATATAACTTGGTCACATGAGAGAACACAACAAATACTGGTCTTAGAAGATGGAGCTTTGAGTCCTGGCTTCACAGTTTTTTATGATTTTGGTTAAATGATTTAAATGCCTCCACCTCAGTTTTCACATCTAAAATTGGAATAATAATAAATAACACCTAATTTTATAGGTTATTTGTGAGGATAAAGCAAACAGATATGTGTAAAAAAAAACCCTTTGAAACTCTAAAGCATTATGTGAATATGAATTGCTATTATTAGGATGAAAGACAAACAGATATAAAGACTAAAGACCCAATAATAGGTTTTTAATGAATAAAGTATCTAGTCATGTTAAGGGATATTAAGGACCACAGCTTTCTTTAGAAATAGAAGATCTCAGAGACCATCTAGTCCAACTCCCTTTCTTTCACAGGTAAGAAAACAGAGGCTAATTTAAGTGACCTGCTCATGGTCACAAAAGTAAAAACATAAGAGATGGAACTGACTCCAGTCAGCGTTCTTTCCATACTGTCATCAGCAACTTGTCTTAATAATGAAGCAATGTAAATGTGGCACAGTAGACAGATCATTAGGTTTGGAGTCAGAAGACCTAGAATCCAGACTGTGATTCAGATGTTCATTAGTACGATCTTGCATGAGTCAATCTTTTAGGGCTTTATTTTCTTCATCTGTAAAGAGGAATGATAATACTTGTACTACCTATTCCCCAGATCTGTTTTGAGTACACTGTTCTATAAATCTTAAGTGTTACATATACTTTCAAAAAATTCAATATAAAAAATTTCCCATATACAACAAAAGCTGGAAAAATTATAGTTTCAATGCTTTTTTTCCTATAAGTCCCTGGTAGATCTTTAAGTTCCTTCAAAATCTAATTTTCATGTTCTTTTCGGCCACTGAAAAAATATCACTTATGGCTTTCTATCCATATTTCAAATTTATGAATTTAATGCCCTGAAAAGTAATTGTGTGACACTATCATTCTTTATTCAATATCATGGCATGAAGGTCGCTATAGCTGTCACTATTTACTATCAAAAAAACTGGAAATATGAGATGCTATTTTTTTCTTTCCACATTGCCCAAATTACCTGAGAGTATCTCTGAAGTGATATTTGTGTGTTATGCCAAGATTCTTAAAGAAAAGGGAACCAATTAACCGATGCCTTTCAAATGAGAATATGAAAACTACATTCTATACTACAATACTAACATTTATTTGCTTTAGAATCAATTTTAAATGTGGTTCAAAATAAAAAGAACACTGAAATGACATTAAAAGCTTGGTTATTAAGGAAAAGTTATAACAAGTTAAATTATGAGAAAATGGTACCATTTGTAATAGAAATTCATTTGTTTTGGACACTTAACAGAGCTCTTAACATATAGATTTTATTGATTTTGTGTATTTTCTATTCTGTCTCTAATTCCACAATTCTAAACTATCTCCAACTTGCTAATTTTTCTGATCGTTAACTGACACCACTTAGAGTAAAAGAAAAACAGGCCCTCTTTTTCTTAAACGTGCTTCATGTGGGTGTAAGACTTCAAATGGTTCAGCTACTGCGAATTTTTGCAAGAACAGAAATGGGGAATGTTTTCTATTAAATTTTAAACTTATTAAAACTTAGTATTTATAAATTTTAATGCTAATTAAATTTTAATTTAATAAAATCTTACGCTGTATTTAATCATAATAAGTATTCTAATAAATGCTTTAAAAAACTAGACTGACACTATAAAAACCTTAAGTTAGTTTTATATATGACAATTTTTATTACTTAAAGAGATTTTTAAAGTCATCTTGTGTATATCTCTACTTAAGAATTAAAAACTAGATCCATTATATACTTGAGTACACTGGAATACAGACAGATATAAACAAAGATGAAAATGATTAAGAAAAATCTCTGGATGTTTATTACTGAAAATGAAGATCAGATCTGGAAAGCTATGAATTTTCTGGTACTGGGTATGGTCTAAAAGGGAAATTAAATATAAGAGGTAGGGTGGCACACTGGATACAGGTTGGTAGTCTTATGACATGGGAAAATGTGGCCCAAATTCTGTCTCAGACACAAACATATGACCACAGACAAGCCAGTTACCACATTTAAATCTCAAAATCCTTATCTGTAAAATGGAGATAATAATATCTAGAGTACCTACCTCACAGGGATGCAATGAAGTTCAAGTGAGATCATATATGAAAAGCATTTTACAAACTTTAAAGTATTACAAATAATGGTAATTATTATATTAAATTAAAGTACAGAAAAGCCATAGTAGCCTAGCAGATAGAAGGTTATAAATGTAAAGACCTGGATTCAAGTCCTGTCTCTGACATATACAACTGTATGGAAGGGCAAGTCAATTATCCTAAGTGTCCCAGGCAACTGTTTAAGACTATAAATTGTATACACATTTCCAGTTTGCAATGGAGGAAATTTTCAATTGTGAAATCACAGCTTGGGACTACCCTATTCTTCTTTCTCCAACTCCACCCCCTAACCTAGAGTATAAGATGATTCAGTAAGAATCAAAAGCTCACTGCTTCAGAAAGAAAACTTTCTAAAATTTGACACAGACACAAATATAAATTGAGTTACAGAAATGATGACTTTACTGAGTAGGGTATTGGCATGACCTCTAAATTTCCTTCTGATTTTAAGATTCCATGACAGTGTCAAAAATAACACTTCTAAGAATGAAGAAAACTACCTAACAACTCAACACCTGAAGTACTCATTTTTTCTTTTCATATTTTTTGCTTAATTATATAAGTCTTCTACAAATGAATTAATAAGCAAATATTCCCACATCAAAGAAAAGGGAAGGTTTGCTAACCTCACTGCTCTGATTCAGTTCTGGCCAGGTCTGGTTTAATGATGGCATTGATGGTGACTTGCTTGGAGGTGCTTCTGCAGGGGACCCTGAGTAACCTACCTCACCTGACTGATCGCCAACATCTGAAATTTAAACACACAAACCAAAAAACAAGTCAGACACCATATTTGGAAATGCTAATTTAAAAAAAATGCCCACAAACTCTTTTACATAATGGTCGTTTTATATGGTTTGTATTTTTCATCTCATCTTCCTTGGTTAGACATTTAAAATTGCTAGACAATACTGCTACTTGGTATTTGTCTTCACCTTAAATCATAAAATCACCTGTTATATATACATACACAAAATTATATGTGATCTATGATCTCAGAGTTAAGGAATTTCAAGGAAAAAACTCTTAAATTAATAGCAAAATGCTCATTTTCCAAGAAAACAAATTCTTTAGTGATAAAGGAAGAAGAAACAGTATATTAATAATAATGTAATGCTATTTATCCACTATCAATCAGTAAGGCATGTCTCAAATTGTTTTTCCTAGAAATGGTGATGAATTTCCACTAACTCACTCACATTCTCTCTCTCTTTCTCTCACTCTCACTGTTGTTACCAACAGTGTATAAGACAGCCAGTGATTTAAGTATGTAGCCATGGAATGGCATACAGTTAACTAGTATGAATGGGAATCAACTCATTACATGGTTCTTACATGTTCTTAACCAACTAAGCTGGTAAACCACAGATCCATGAAGCTATTTTGTATTGTTTTCTCAAGCATTTATGAGGTATCAGTCTTCTTTAACCATAACAAATTCCCTCATTGCTATGAATAATGCTTAGTTTAAAATAATCAGTAATTTTTATCACAATCCATTAACAAAGGCTAGTCTCATGAGAAATTTATTTATGCTCAAGTTAAACTTTATAATTCCCCTTGACCAACATAAATAATTTTATTCTTCCTATGTTTTATACATATCCTTAAAAACATTCAACAGTTTAAAAGAATAAATAATTGCTAAATTAATAAAACAAGCACGTATAGTGGTTAGGACTTGGGTCATGAATCTGGAAATTTAGACTTTATTCCCAGATCTATCACTATACTGCCAATGTGACCTTGGGCAAGTCATGTTAACCATAGTATCTCAATTTCTCCATCAAAAGAAAAGAATATTTGTCAAAATTTATACTGTATTATAAATGGTTAAAGTCTGTTGCATAATACAAAACAGCACTGGATGTATTTTTTTTTTTGACATTTCAAAGTATATACAAATAGATACTTCAAGTAACAGTTATTTTTTATGCCTTTTTCTAAATTCCTTTATTTACTAGATCTTTCTAGAACTAAATTAATTGTGTTTTAAATATCTGATGAGAACGCACTCTCCTTCTTGGTGTTATATCATAGATATAGTGATTAATTCAAAGTATTACCAGGTTCTGCCTCACCCCGCTAATTTTCTTTTGTTGCAGTCATAGGACTGCAAGTTCTAACTTTCAATCCATCGACTATTTTTCTTTTTACCTCTCAAATACGAATATTTCTTTTTCAACCCTTTCAGTTCTCAATAAAGGACCTGCCAGAGTACTGCTTATGTGAGGGGCAATAAAGAAACAATAAAACAGAAGCAGGCCTTAGGCAATGTTCTACAAGATAACTTGGTTATAACACTTCTATGATATTTTACAAAACTAATGTACTGTGATAAAATAACAGCATTAATTTACTTTTGGGATATTCCGGAGTTAGAAATGGAAAGAAATTCAGACCTTTTTTTTTTTTTGCAATGAATAAAAGTATGAATGGAAAGGGAGATGGGGAAAGTGGAAAGCAGTACCTACACCTTGACAGATTGCTGAAATGACTCTCTCATAGGAACTGACAATTGAAAAAGATCTCAAGGAGTCTAAAATCAGGTTGACATTTCAGGGAAGGGAAATGAATAAAATCAGAATGACATTTTAAAGGTGGTACATTTTAAAGGGGCCAATTTAAAGCAAAACTGTATTACATAGATCTAGCTTTACGGAAAAAAAAAACTATAGAGAACTAGGTAAAGGAGTTTGTCTACTACAAGGCAGGCCCAAGACCTTGACTCAATCTTGAATCAGAATTACAGGCTAAAGCTTACTGTTACCCTTTAGCTTTGAGATATTAGGCTACTCTGGGCAATCTAGAGCTACTCTGTATTACAGCAGACTCTGGAACTCAACTTTTACATTTGTAGAAGTAGCATAGTATGGATCTAGTCTCTACAATCACTTAAATTCATATATGTATTACATACAATTAGATACAATTTGTTTTCCCACATCCTCCAGACCTTCTAAATAATTACTCCTAGCATAAATCAGCTATGTACCTCTACAAAAGCCAGATGATGATTTTTTAATTTGGCTCCTATTTCTTGTATAAGGCTATGAATGGTAAGAGAAAAGCAGTAAAGTACATTTGGAAAAGAAAAGAAGCTCATTCCTATGATAAGCTGGCAGTCACTCATTTGAGAAGGAGCATCAGGTTTGACAATAATGTACACCTTCATCAACTTTGTTTCATATATAGGATCCAGCAAATTACAGCTTCATATCCACATACAAAAGTTAGTCCTTAAGACTTTATCCTTGTGGAGGCAGGGGTGTAAATTTACTCTTACCTGATGCAGTGTTCCAACCTAGCCTCCTGCTGGAACACTGTGTCAACCCTGCCTCCCTCCTGCTGGTTCTGTTCTGCCCCTGACATCATCACAGAGCATCAGGGCTGAAAAAGAAGAGTATGATCCTAAATTATTTTTTAAGCCAACCCCAAAAGTGTTTTTACTCAAAAGGCACTTTCCATGTATAAAAGAGTGCTCTGGAAGAGATAACACACTATAACTACACTAGTATGCTGTTTACCTAATTTTTAGATGTATGATTGCATTAAATGAGACAAGACCACTCACTCAAGTAAGATTAGGAAGTCAAAAAGCTACTGACAAAAATATTGCCAACATTTTCTATTTGCAAAGACCCTAAAATATCCTAGAAATCTGTTTCTCATCCCTCTTCCTCCTGACTATGCTAAGCTATATACTCCTTGACCTAAAGCTATCTAACCCTATATGACCAATGATAATCGTTCATCTTATTCACTGATAGACATTACACACCATTTGAACTTAGTTTCTTGATATTACACTTACTGGTTTACTTAAATTTTATTTTAAACCAGACTGTACTTTTTTAATCCACTAAAACTATTATGCTTTCAAAGAGTATGGTTAGTCATCCTTTAGTTATCTGTCCTTTTCCTTTCTTCTTTCTTTCTTTATCAAATTTAAAATGAACCCTAAGTGCCTCAAGTCAAAGTTCACTTTATCTTCTATTTACCTTAAATGCCTCTTTTAGAAGGAAAAAAATTCAATGTAAAAAAACTAACTAGCTCTGATCTTAAGTCTCAGAGAATAATTCATGTATTGTGATTCCCCCTAGCTCCCCCATCTAAAGTAATCAGAATTAAGTTTTAAGTTTCCTTTTCCTAGTTACTAGGAAACTAAACAGTTAAATTCATGTTCAATTGCAGTATTCATATCAAAGGCTTGATAGCATTTTCGAAATACTTATGTTCCTTTTAGAAGGTATGTATTCTTTTGTTTTGAACTGTCCTACTATTTTGTTTTCTGTTTAACTCTGAGATCAACCTTTATAGAAGCAGATATAGCTCTCTATTACTTTGTATGTCTGGAGAAAGCCTGACTTGTTGGTCTACAAAGGTAAAATTCAAATCATTTGAATGATTTGGCAGCTGCCAAAATGAACAATAGTACCTAAGAGAAAAACAACCAATATCTAAAATGCTAAACCACAAATTCAAATCAAGAGCATGATGACAGCAGGAGTAAGTACAAATAAAACTGCCAACTTGTAAATGATAGTCTATCACAGGTAATGTTTGAGTATCCATGAAATCTGACTAAATATGAAAAGAATTAAGTAATGATTTTTATG
The DNA here is from genome assembly GCA_023548195.1 of Bettongia penicillata ogilbyi. Lineage (NCBI taxonomy): Eukaryota > Metazoa > Chordata > Mammalia > Diprotodontia > Potoroidae > Bettongia > Bettongia penicillata. The sequence continues at coordinate 7,566,202 of JAJHZJ010000147.1, forward strand.
TGATTATAATATTTAAATGGATAAGATCTTTTAGTCCTTTTGACTTCATGGCACTTCGTATTTCTCAAATAAATAAAATATACCATATTTAGTACTGAATATATCTTATTTCCTTAACTGAACTGTAAACTTCTTAAAGGTAGGCATTGTACTTTTCTTTATTACATTCTATAGTATTTAGCACAATGCATTACACATAAAATAGCTCTCAAACTGAATTTAATAATGGATTCTGATGTTATAATAACATTAGTATGATATGATTGCTAAATTCAAAGGATAATATTTAAAATTATAATCATTTCCATGGACCTATGATAGCAAGATAAAAGTAAATTCTCTTATGCAAAAGGAAGTTTATTTTTAATAAGTACTCAAAAATGTCTTAGTAAGGCCGAGATAAAAACTTTATATATATTTTTGAAACAAGAGGAAGAAACAAGACCTGAATCTGTGCTATAAAAATATTATTGCACTAAATGAGGAATCCAAGTACAAACTTGTTACACTGGAAAAAAATTTAAAGAGTCTCTCACTGTGTATCCTTAAATTTTCAATTTGGTTAATTAATAGTGTAGTTAAGTTGTCAATAAATCTGAACTTCCCATTTCCTGAACATGTCTAACAAGTCTAAATTTAAAGAAAGTTAAATGTGCCAAGTATTAGTATTCATCAAAGAAGTCCTAAAAGTCATCTGCAAATCAAGGTTAAAAAAGAACAGCTAAGAATTATCTTAAAAACAAAAACAAAATCTAGAAACCAAACAACAGACTGATGAATTTGGATGACCTAAGAAATGACAGCACATCAGAAATCATAACAAAATTACACACAGGAGATTAAGATTACTTTGAGCACCTGTCAATCTGCCTCACCATGCTACTAGCTTTCAAAAGACTTAAGTTATGCGGAACATTCATCATCTCCTAAATTATTATCCCTACTCTACAGTTTACACACAATTTTGCAATTCTGACCTTATACTGCCAAGTGATGTACTAAATGGGATCTAATTTATAAAACCTTTAGATTTAAATTAACTGGTGCTTATAACTAGCTAATTTACAATCAGATGATATGATTTATGAGTCATACCAACAACCAATAATCCTTAACATGTCTTCAGTAGAGCAAGAACCACTAGGGCTTTTTACAAGTGAATGAAATACATACACAAAGAAATACATACAAGCGCACACACACATGCACACACATTAAAGAAATTTTATATATACCTACATTAAAGTTATAATGCAATGCCTCACTATAATGGGGAAGTAACCCTGAGTCTTTGAAGACCATGCCAGCTAAGCAAGCACAAGCTCCACATGGTCCTACTAAACTGGAAAAGTTTAAAATATGGGCTAGACTGTGTCTGACATCCAAGAATCAGCCTAAATTCAGAGAGTCTTGTTATTAATATACTAGCCAGTAAATGGTGAATGTTTTTGTTCATAATCAACTTACAAAAACCTTCTGTTAAGACACAGAAGGGTTTTGAGCTGTTAGTTAAGGAAATACCCATACCAATGAAATCATGGATCTTTTCAGGTACTACCCTAACTATTTTTATGTATCAAATAGTGAGTTCCACAAGAATTTCAGAACACTAAAACCAAGACCTATTAGAAAAATAGTCTTGGACTCATAAAACAGATGGAGAAACAGAGAGGGGATGTTTAAAACTTGCCCAAGGTCACATGAGTAATTTGTAAAGCTAGAAGAAATTTAGTATTCTTGATACTGATGATTTTGCTCTTATCAACAAAGAAATTTCATGCCTTTTCCTACTCATAAAATAGGCAGCAGTAAAGCCAACCAATTATATTTTCTGGGCTACTGAAGCAATGCTTTCACATATATGTGTACTGTCTTGTTCAAAGCTTATTTCAGAGTTTCAATTTTATTTTAAAGAATACCTCATCATGTTTAGGGGACCACCAAACACCATTATATGGTCTTAATTTAGAAGAAATTTAATATTCCATAATTTCTAAAGATATGAATCTAAGGAAATCATATCTACAGGTTCATTTATAATTTATGAAGTATATATATATATATATATATATCTATAGAGACATATATAGATGGATATATGTATATTACTAAGGTTTTCTCAATACAAGAATAAAACTATACCCATCTCCCTTTTTAGCTTACCTTTGAAACAAAAACCAAACTCATAATTTAACCAAACTCTAAATTTCCAGATTTCTTTTGAATCAGCAGAAAAGACAACTTAGCCACTTAGAGAAAAATTGCCCATGGCACTTTACATTTCAAAAAATTTCTTCAAATAAATCATTAAGCTTGAACTGACCATAAAGTTTTAAAAGTTATCAGAAGGTAAACAGCAATTTTCTTAAGCTATCTATCTTACCTGCTGAATCTTCCAAATCAATCAGTTTGGGCATTAAACTTTCAGGTAGTTTTTCAGGTAAGTCATAACCATTCTTCCTGGCAACTACCAGATGAAAAGCAGCACAAAATTCATCCAGTGTCAAAGCGCCATCTTTATCAAAGTCTGAGAGTTCCCTAAAAGATAAACTTCACTATAAATGATGATCAAATTCTTTCCCCGTCACTTTATTTCTCAATAAGGAAATTATCTTAGAGAAAATTTAACTATAAAAAATAATCAGCAATTAATGCTCTAAAAACAAATATATTCTCTTTCAATTAATGTTTATAGTCTGAAATTCAACAGACTTAAACTATGATTCATTTATATGTACTGGCTTTTATCTTCAAAATTTGGAATTTATAGTTGTACTGTTGTAATTTTACAATAATGTTCTACAATAAATTTCTTAGGAAAAATATAAGTAATGTTTCAAGAAAATGTTTTGTCATTTAATCTGACATACTCTACTTTGATTTTCATCATCTAGGTTTTTTTTTTTTTTTTCAAAAACAATTTGTTCTGAACAAGTCATCCAATGATTGTGTTTCAAATCACATAGCAGTCTATGTCTGTGATGGAAGGTGAGTATTGTGATTAAGCCCATGTCTTAGTATGGGACTTATCACAAACTTGTTCAGAGACAAGTGATCAACTCAACCATGCATGAGCAAACTGGCTTTAATTCCATGCATTTCAACAGCATCATGTTGGCAGTATGAAATAACTGGTATAGCTTTATGGATTCTAGACTTCTAGAAAGTATGAACTGATACTTTGGTACTATCTTTTATGGTTTTTATTGTAGAAAGAAAGATGTCAATGGTTGTGATGAGTTAGTATTGGGCATCACTAAATTTTTTTATGGTAGACAGTCTACTATGATGTTGTTTTTGGAAGACTACCAGTTGGAAATTCTTCTGAAACAAAATATATGGCCCAACTATGACATTCCACACTTACCAAATATGAGAAAGTTCAAGAATAGGTAGTTTTGATTTTGTAAAAAACTCTTTAGCTGCAGATCCTGAAATATTAAAACAGTGATGTTTAATGTTGATTGTAAATTTACAGATCTAAGGACAAAAATCTGAGGTATAAGAGGACATTTTGTTATTGGGAGAGATCTCTTTATAGTAAAATGCATAGGGTTTTCGTGGGTTGTTTTTGGTCCCAGTGAATATAAACCCTTTGTAAATAAATCATACCAAGTTAAGAATTACAAATTCTTTACAGATTGTCCAAATATGACAACTGAAAAGCCTCTGAAATAGTACCTGAAGTTATGAAACTGAGACTAGGGCCTGCCATGTCTATAATAATTTCTGTTTTTTAGCAACTCACCTGGAATAAATCCGTTTAGATCAGGTTGAATGGTTTTAAACTGATTTACATAATACTGTCTTTGTTCATCTGTTATTTTCCAGGGATCATCATAACTACTGGATTGCCTACGAATTTCATTGGCAGTTGTAGCTGATGCTACAGTTCGTACTGTTGTCTGGTCCTGTAATGAAACATTTTTTCCTCAGTATGTTATCTATCTATATGACCATATGGACCATCGTTTCTAGACTACTTGTCCTTGGAAGTAAAATAAACTTTTTGTAGACTTTTTTAACATCAAAAGCTTCAAACTCATCTGCAAGCCACATATTTATGACAATTAGGTTACCAGGAGTTTATTTGCAAAATGAAATAAATGGGTAGAAATGATGATAATTATGTACGCAACTCAAAGTTATGAGAAATATATGCTAAGAAAGCCAAGCAAAGATATTCCTACATATAGGAACCTTTTAAAAATTCTCTTTAAATTTTAGAAAATTTTTATTTTAAATGAAGCCAAAACCTTTAGTGAACATTCCAGTAAAACTAGACTGTTGCAGAAAAGGGTATAGAACAGATTACTGTTCTCTACAAAATAGTGAACTTCTACTAATGAAATCTGCAATAGCAAAGAATGAAAAAAAAAATGACTGCAGCAATAACTGAAATGAAGCAAATAAAATGCAATACCAATAAAATGTCACACCTGGACAGAAGCAGGATGCATGGCTAAAAGAGTACTGGTTGGTGGAGTATCTGCAAAACTGACCCAGTTTTCTTGAGGTGGAGGTGGAGAATGACCAGACCACATTGCATCACCAGTTGAAGAACCTGGAAGAAGAGAAATACATCTATAACAAATAAAAATATGCAAATCACAAAAGATTTCTTTAAATTTGGATGAAAAGAATTAGCCTCTTAGAATTGTTCTGTTCATTTAAAAAACTTATCCTATCTCCTAAATAGTTCGTTTTTTCATCCAACATTGTCATTCTAATATATAGATGAGAATCAACATTCTGGGAAAGCAGATACTAGTCCCCTTTTCTCCTTAGAATCTTACAAAAAACAGAGAATGCCTTTCAATATTTCAGTGTAAAAAAAATGCAATAAGGGTTCATCCATTTATAAATTTTCATAGTGATTTCAATTGCTGTATGTAGGCATTAAACTTTATAAACCAAAATTCTAAAATGTCTTAGAAGACTGACTTCCTTTTACCCAACTCCCTTAAACACTAGTCACCATTACTTCTAAATCACTTAATACCCTAAGAGTACACAAATCACAATAAAAATAAAACGTACTTGTTTGTGCTTCACTAAATGGTGACCAAAAAGGCCCAGGTCCAGTAAGAGGACGTTCATTATTCCCTCCACTGGGATGACGATTGTGCTTCCTCCATGAGTGTGGAGAAGTAGGAGGGGACTGTTGGGGTGAAACTACTGGAGATGTGGATTCCTAAGGAGAGAATAAAGGAATTGTAACAAATCACAAAAAAATTAACATTTCAGCTTTGCTTTTTCTTTACCTGTAAAATTTTCTTTCTCTTGTCTTATTGTCATAGTTAACATTTCCAGAACTATATATATCAAATAACAAGAACAACAATGGGTATCCTTAATATACCCCTATGTAGAATGAAAAAACTTAGTGCATCCTCACTGTACACTGATGTTTGCTTTTGGTTTTAGATATTTTAGAATATTCTTTTAAAAATACCAATTATACCTTTACAGGAATTTTAGCATCAATTTTAATAAGAAATTCAGCAAAGTTGCATGCTACAAAGTAACTTTTAAAAAGCCAACAGCATTTATATGTAACAACAACAAAAATTCAAGAGTCAACAATAAAGAAATCCCATTCAAAATAACTGCAAATAGAAAATATTTGGGAATCAATCTACCAAAAACAAAAAAAAAGCTACATAATACTTGTACAGATTCAGTTGCAAAGTACTTCTTAAATAAAGAATGCCTTCAATAGCTGAAGAAATGTTCACTGTTCATGGTTGGGCCATGCCAATATAATAAAAAATTTTTTTTAAATAGTACTTGAGTTCATTTACAGACCAAAGGGCTACTAGCTAGACAACATAATAAAAAAATTCATTTTCAGGAACAAAGGATCCAGTATATCAAGAGAAATGATGAAAAAAAGGTAGGCATTTCCAAACCTCACACTAACTACATTATAAAGCAGCAAATGTTAAAATTATTTGGTACGGTTAAAAATAGAAAAGTTTATCAATGGAAGACAAGAAAAACAGAAATAACGGAACTGTAATGGTAATTTAAATGGAAAGATCTTTCCCTTCCACTAATAGGCCCATAGATCACATGAAAGTCTGAGTCACATGGAGCCTGTGGAGGGAGGAGTTTGCTGAACAGGTGGAGGAGGAAGTGAATCAGGGTTGGGAAAGAGAAAGCAAGCAGCAACTAGTGTAAGTAGGACAGCTTGCTTGTGATTTTGTTTAAGGGAGCCCGTTTGTGATTTGTTTAAGGGAGCCAGTTACCCTAACCGAGGAAAGGCTTGGGGATAGTATGGTCCTCTGCATTGTTATTGTATATGGATTTCTTTGTTGCTGTGATGGATTTGGCTTTCTGGTGTTGGGATTCAGCCTTCTGGTGTCTGAATAAATGTTTTGGTTCTGTCTTCCACATGGAGAGTTTGTTATGTTTTGCAATTCAGAACTGTTCTGGCATACTCATAGCCACGGTAGGCACTATGAATATTACACTGGTACTACAGGAATATAGTCATTCAGTTTTTGACAAGAATATAAATTATGTAGGAAAGAAGTTCAATCGAAATTAGGGTTAAACCATCATCATATTTTACAATAAACTTACAATGCATATTACCTGAATATTAAAGACCATACCATAAAAAATTAGAAGCAGATCATATACTTTTCACTGCTATGAGCAGATAAATTTCTTACACCAAACAAGAGATAATCATAAAAGATAAAATAGATAATTTTGATTATGTGAAATTGAAAAGTTACTACACAAACAAAACTGAAGCATCCAGAATAAGAAGGGAAACAGAAAAAAAAAATCTTTGTATCAAACATTTTTGATAAAGGTTTTGCTGTCCAAAATATAAATATGTGGGCTGAAAACCATTCCCCAATAGCTAAGTTGTCAAAAGATATGAACACATAGTGCTCAAAAGAAGAATTGCAAACTTAACAGCCACATGAAAGAAGACTCCAATCACTAACCAGTAAGATAAATACATAAGAAAAGAGCCATAAGATCTCATTTCATATCCTGCAAACTGTCAAAGATTATCAAAGATGGGAATAATCATTGTTAGAGGGAGATGTACAAAGACTGGCACACCACACATTACTGATGGAATTGTGTGTCAGTACTACTTTTGAAAGCAATTGGAATTATGCATGTAAAATGGTTAAAATGTCTCTATACCATCTGATCCAAAGTCTGTAGAGAATATCAAGCAAGCATTCCCTCCAAGGAGATTAACTAGCAAAAAAGAAAGATTCCAAGTACACCCACAAATTTATGGCAGCATTTTTTTTTTTTGTGGTAGCAAAGAGCTAGAAAACAAAGTAGATTGCCATCATCAGGGAATGGCTAAAGTATGACATTAAGAATGTAACTGAATATTACTGGCCATAAGAAATAACAAACATTGTGAATAAAAAGAAGCATGGAAATATATGAACTGAGCCAAATGAAAGCAAGAAGGAAGCAGACTCAAGAAAACTGTGTGTGTCTGTGCGTGTGTATTACAATAATATAACTGGAAAGAACAATCATCACCCCAAAGAGAGAGAGAAAAGATGCCTCTCCCCACTCCTACATAGAGGCAGGGAATTGTATTAGCTGTTTTCAATTTATTGATCATCTTCACAAGTTTTTTTTCCCTCCTTTAAATTATTTGTTATAACTAATGGTGTTCTGGGAGGGAAGAAAAGAGATCTAGGAAATATAAAGACAAAAAATATCAATAAAGATCTACTTTGAAAAATAAACATTTTAATTACTGTAGCACTTGCTGGCTCCATTTCTTTGCCATCCAATCTCTTAACCACCTGGAATTTAGTTTTCAATTCACCGAAACTGTTAAAGTTGTCAATATTCTATTATTTTCTTAACTCAATTACCTTTTCTCAGTTCTCATCTAGCTTAACCTTTGATATATTTTGGAAACGATTTTTAAAAAATTGTCATGGAGTATCTATATGAAAGGTGAAAAGTTCCTGGAATCATCTCACTGGAAGTTATTTTGTCAAAAGAATAAGCATTAATATAATTAATTAACATTTCCACCTCACATGTAGATGTTTTAGTGTTGTACTGATACCATCTTGAATTGAGGCAGGAAGTTAGAAACAGACTACAGAAAGAAGACTCTTTTTGTGAATTTCTTTGCTTTATTAAGCAATGTTAAATTAATTTCAGACTTGTATGGAAGTAAACTATAGCTGTTTAATAATTGAGAAGTCCATATTTTCCTATCCTGAAACACCAATTTCAGCTACACAAATATGAGGTATTTTTATAAAAATAGCTTCCTTTGTGGAAGATGAGTGGTGGGTTAGGGGAAGGTTAATGAGAAGACAATGTCTTATTTAAAAGCTTTAAAAGTTGAAACTATACAAAATATTAATCCTTGTCAGTATACCACGATCCCCTTTTAACTGCAACATAAAGGGGAAGACATAAATTCTTCTTTACAATTATGGTCAGCAAGTATCTACGTCAGACTCACTGAAAAATAACCTGCAAGACTGAAAATGGTGTTTTTTAGCTTAAATAAACTATGTACTGGAGATACTGTTTTAAAAACAAACAAACAAAAAACCCAGCAACCAAAATCACCTACCAAGAACAACCCCACAACTAAACAATAAAAAAACAAAAAACCTCAAAACTTACAAAGCAACTTTACAGGAAAAAATAAAGGGAACTCAAAGAATATTAAAAGTGTACCTATGTAACATCATTCCAAATTCTTTTCTGGTCTTTACCTCTTCTTTCCTCTACTCACAATTTCTTGGAGATATTAACTACTGTTACAGCTTTAGCTATGCTCTTTACTCAGAATATATATTTGCATCATACTTCTGAATTTATACTTCTCATCATGGTCTCTTATTCCAGGCTTACATTTTCAACAACCCATAATTCATCTGCACCTGAAAATTGATGCTAAACTAATTCACTGTCTGAAATAGTACCTTTTCCCAATTACTACTAATGGGAACCCCATTCAACTTGACTTGCCAAATCTTTAATTATTAATTTATTTTTCCTGCCCCATCTAATACCTGATCCTATGCCCTATCAGTCAACAATTACGACTCAACCTCCTCTATGGCTCTAATTTGATCCTCTCCTTCATTTGAACAGAGACTATTCTAGTCCAGGCTAACACTTACACTATATATTATTTTATTTTAGCAACTGAGTCTCCTTTATCTCACCTAGATGATAATGTACATGACAGGCTAAAAAAAAAAAATGGCAAAGCTTGTAATAGAGTGGAGGATATTACACATACATGAACTAGAAAGCAAAAACATGTAAGTAATAATAGCAACACATTACATGAGTGCTCCAACTTTATAAAGCAAAAGAATATCTGTGGACTTGGGTTCAAGAGGCTTCTTTTAAAATAGGGCTTAACTTTTATATGTTAGGGATCCCTTTATGAATCTGGTAAACCCTGTGGACTTCTTCCTAAAATAATGTTTTACATACATAAATAAGTACATAGGCTTGACAACAGCCAGAATTTATATGATTTAAGGTTTGGAAAATATTTTACATATCATTACTTAATTTGGTCTTTGCAACAACTCTATAAGGTAGATGCTATTATTATCCCCATTTTACAGATGATGACACTGAGGCTGAGAGAAATTAAGTAATTTGCCCCTGAGTCGCATAATTAATCATTGTTTAAGGCAAGATTTAAAATCAGGTCTTCCTGATGGCAGGTCTAGCTTCCTATTACAAAGGAATGACTGTGGATGAAACTAATTACAATGAAATATAGTAAACAAAGTATTTTTTAAAAAACAAGTTCATGGAGCCCAGGGAAAAGCTTAAACTATCCCATACTGGTCTCAATATAGTTTACCCCATACATAAAATGAGATTTCTTTGAAAGGAAAAAGACGCACATTGAAAAATAATGACAAAAAATTACTCTATCAAAAATATTTCCATGAAGACTTTTATACATTTCTTTCAATTCAAATAAAGATGTTTTATTGATGTTTACTGGCATCTATCTCCGTGTTACGTTCATTGTCATTCTCTTTATTTCAATTTATTAAAAGTCATACCTCTGGTTTTATGAAAGCCACACTTGGGTGCCCCAAAAGTCTTAGAGCAGTCTTAAGCTTCAATAGCTTGGAATTTTGAGATGCTGTATAGTAAGTTATTATTTTTGAATCTACTATAGCACCAATACACATAAGCAGATTCTCAAAAAATGCTTGCTGAATAGTATCTCAACTGATAATATTTATACAATACAGATAGATTACCTGCTGATCTGTAGATGGGCGTGACTGGACGGTATCATGGCTTACAGAGCCCTTTTTGACTTGTACCCTACCAGGTGGTGGAGGAATTACACCTGAATAGGAACCCTGATTCTCAGTATCTGAAGAGTATGAGGTTGTATGCCGAGATTCTTGTTCATTCTTTGAAGCTCCAAATCTGGGCAGGGGGAGATCCTTTACTGTTAAAGACATAATTATTAATAGTAATTTTTAATCAGTTTAAAATTAATAGAACAAGAGATATTTTCATCAGACACTCTGAATTTAATAAGTAGCTACAGCATAATTTATGTGTTTGCTGAACTGAAAAGAACTCAATACTAGAAAATAACTTAAATGGCTTAGGTAGGACCTTTTGTTGTTGCTGTTGAGTCATTTCAGTCATGGCTGACTCTCTGTGACCTTATTCGGGCTTTTTTGGCAAAGATAGTGAAGTGATTTGCCTTTTCTTTCTCCAGCTCATTTTACTGATTTAGAAACTGAGGCAGACAGGGTTAAGCACTTGCCCAGTTAAGTATCTGAGGCCACATTTGAACTCAGGAAGATGAGTCTTCCTAACTCCAGGTCTTGCACTCTATCTACTGCAGGACCTAGTTGCTCTGAAGTAGGGCCTTACTTAGAAACAATGGACTGTACTACCAAAGTATCTTCATTCTAATATACCAAGTTTCTAAGTAAAGCATGCTTAGCATAATGATTAATTTTTAAGTTTAACACACTAGTATTTACTCAAAATATTTTCTCTGTGATTACCTGGTACCTATTAGGGACAAGGTACCAATGGTGAATTGTGTAATACTATAATGAGGCATTAACTAATACTTATTTCCTGTAAACCAAAGAGTATGCCCAGACACCGTGATTCATCATAACCAAGTCCTGGGCTCAGGTCCCTTTTCCAATTTGACTAGTAGGTGGAATAATAACTACTGTAGTGGGGAAAAATAATTCACATAAGAAATGATTCAAGATAAGATCAAAACAGGTGTCTTATGGAATCAATCTCAGTACATGCCCATTTTTTTGGTTTTATTTTTGAAAATCTCATTTCATAAGGACCACTGAGATAAGAAGAAAAGGGTCCCAATGACAGAAGGAAAGACAGATAAAGAAATAAGCATTCAGACCCACATGCTCAACAAGGTTGGGAAAAGGTGAAGATATGGTGAGTTTTCAATTCTTGAGAGAACTGGAAATTGAGGGGATGCCCATCAATTGAGGAATGGCTGAAGAAGTTGTGGTATATGAATGCAATGGAATACTACTGTGCTAGAAGAAATGGTGAGCAAGCAGATTTCAGAAAAACCTGGAAAGACTTGCATGAACTGATGCTGGGTGAACAGAACCAGGAGAACACAGTACATAGTAACAGCAACAGTGCTCAATGACCAACTTTGTTAAACTTAGCAATGCAATGATCTAAGACAATTCTAAAAAAGACTCATGATGGAAAATGCTATCCACATTCAGAGAAAGAATTAAGTAGTCTGAATGCAGATTGAAGCATACTATTTTTCTTTTTGGGGTTTTTTTGTATTTTCTTTCTCATAGTTTTTTCCTTTGGTTCTGATTTTTTTCCACTACTAATGTGGAAATCTGTTTAATATGATCATATAGCCTGTATCAGACTGTATGCTGTCTTAGGGAGGAGATGGGGGGAGAATTTAGAACTCAAAATCTCATAAAAATTAATATAGAAAACTAAAAATTAACTTTTAAAAAGGGTAGAATATCAAAATTTGAAAATGTAAGGAAAGGACATTCTAGTTATAGGAAATAATATGCAGAGATAGAGTGTCAAAGACAACGTAAGTACTCTAGTTTGGATGAGGTATAAAGTACTTTTGAAATTTTTTTTTTTTTGCATTTCTAATACTATCAAAATGAGACAAAGAATAAATATTTGTTGATTAAAAAATAAAATAAAATGTAGTTCTAGAAATCATAAAGGAGCTATTTTCAGGCTGATTTTTAAAAACATCTATTCTTGATTCCAATATTTTTGTTAATCCTTTCTAGAACTGAAAACAGGATAGAACACACCTACTTGGGTCAAATATGGAGCTAGAAAATTTGTTCATGCTTAAAAATTCTGAGGTATAGAATTGGGTTAGATGGCTAGGCATAACATAACCTTGCCTCCAATAAGCCGTCATATTTGCCTTACACGGAATAAAAGAAGTTCTGAGATGGAAGGGATCTCAGTTGGATTCTAGTCTAACCACCCTTCATCAAGAATGTCCTCTACTGCATACCTGACAAGTGATCATTCAGCCTTTAAAGGAAGCTCCAATGAAAGGCAACCTACTTCCTCCTGAGGTAACCCATTCTATCTTTGGTTAGCTCTAATGGTTAGGAATTGTTTTTATGTTCTAATTCCCCAAAGGATCATTATCTCACTGACTTGTTTGTTAAAGCTAACACCCAAATTGCAACCCATCCAATACTGCTCATCTTGTGTGATGCTTCAACAAGTCTTTCGATTAAGTTAACCACAGGGGGTCCATCTAACATATTGGGAGCCTTCTTTCTTTTCTCTTGAAATAATGAGGATCCCAAAGTATCATGAGGAATGTCTATTGGTCATCTCTTACTACATGATTTCTTTTTTTTTTGAGAGGGTGTGGCTTTTAATTTACCACAGCATCCTCATACCACATACCTATCTTATAAGATGAGATAATAATTGTAAAGCTCCTAACACAGTATCTATTAGTTTGTCCATTCAACTGCATAAGCATAATATAGGCACTCTCAATTCATTTAGTTTTTCCTAAGTGGATTAGGCCAAACTCTCAATTTTAAAAGACTTTGGAACTCATTTAGGAAGCTGTGCAACATATTAGAACTTTCTGCAATATGCAAACCCACCAAAGAAGAAAGAGGATGTGGAAAACCTCACCATTCATAGTGAATCCCTCTTCAACATGGACTCTGTGTTGGATCAAGTTAATCAAGCTTTTATTTTCTTCCTTGCAACTTCTACCCAGTGTCCCTAGTTTTGCTTCTAGAGTCACATAGAAAAAATCTAATATCTTTTCTACATTATAACCCTTTAAATCTTCATGTGGCACTCCAGTTACCTCATCGTTCAGCTTAACCCAGGGTTAAAGTTTAAATTGAGTTCAACATTCTGATAGATATGCTCAAAATTATGCATCTAATCCTTCATATAATTCAAAATGAAATGTTACCCCATGTGGTCAAATAATGACATTTATAATTTGGTCCAAAACTACTTAAAAATTCTCACCCACCAAAAAGAACTGAAGACATTCTCTTCTTAAATGATCCCCTTGAAAATTTAACTGTTAAGTACAGCTCAAAAGTGTATGTATCCCCAATTCTGTGACTCCAAAGCTACTGACTGCATCAGAAAATTTTGTGGCTCATCTTACTCTCCACCTTATCCATTTAAAAAGTTCTAATTTTGAATTTGCAAAACAACTTTTGAATAAATTTTGAACATAATTTCTATCTTCTTTCCCTGGTCTAATTCCCAATTAACTATGACTTTAATCTGCCATTATAGATAATCAAGTGGCAGTTCAAATCAGTACAGAAGAACCTTCAAGGTCTGATTTGTACAGAAAAGGAAACACTGACAATGTGAAAATACAGAATGCCATTTACTTACTTACCTGGAAAGAAATACAAATACATATACACACAAAAAATACGCCCTTCATTACTGATTATATATTATTTGCTTCAATATAATTATTCACATAAGAGATTAAGTGAAGAGATTGGATTAAGTCCAATTTTCTGTGATACAAATCTATAAAATTTTAATTTTCTAGTTTTAACATCTGTGAATATAAATAAGGTAGAAAGAAATCCTTTTTCCCCAGTATCCACAAAAAGAACTGTACAAATATGGCATATCACACAGGATCATTAGCCATTAAAAATTATCCAATATATATTTACATGACTAGCATCACACTATAAAAGTAAGCAAGACTTGGGAATTCTCTATTAGCCATGTCATATGTCATTTTAAATGTTCATTAATTTCAGTTTCCAATTATAAATTCCATATTTACCCGTATTTATGCTTTCAACTCTTAATGGGAGACCAGACTGGGCCACAGCAACAAGTTTTAAAGCAATATAGAATTGACTTCTTCCAAAATAGCCAAGTCTTGTTGCACCACAAAGTTCCATAATCTGCAAAAGAACAAAATGTTAATGTAAGATTATATGCCCGCAAAATATTTTGCTTGAAAGAAAATGACTTTTTTTTACTAATTTCTTCAAAACAGAATGTACTATATTGATACTACTCTCTTTTTTAAATTGATTTTCAACTTTTTAACTTTTCAGGTTTGCAGATATAAAAATAGAATTGTAAGAAAGACTTTGAAAATAATTTTTAAAAATCTCTTTATCTAAAAATCTACCCTCTTTCATAATTTCAATCTGTTCCATATTTCCCCCATAGATTTCATTAATACAACTAATAATGAAACTCTATTTGCTGCCTTTCTTCATGACTAATTTAATAAAATGACATAGTGACTAGTATGGTAGATTCAGAAGGTATTTGGTATAAAGGGACAGATTAAGATAAAATGAGACTTTCTAAAACGGAAGAGGGGCTACAACTCATCTTTTTAAGCTAGAGCAAAAAGAGGAGCCAAGTAAAGATGCAAAAGAATTTTAAGATATGGAGAAAGGAAAGGTTGTGGGAGTGGGCATGGAGTAGGGCAGGCAACTTTCAAAGAAAAGAAAAGGTTTGGAATAAATGCTATAGGGAATCTCATAAACTGACTATCAAAGATGATTAAAAGAATTGCTGTGTAGCAATAAAGGCCCCAATGAACTTAAGAATTTGTAGTGGATTCAGTTAGTAGAATTTTATAATTTCCTTTAGCAGGGTTCAGTTCTGAAATAGGAGTGGGAAAGGTGGATGATAGAGGGAGGTGGAAGACAAGTTAAGTTTGAGAACTAGCAAGGCATGAACAATGCAAGGGTAGGTACAGAGTTGAAAAATTAAGAGGTGTAAGAAAATACATTTTTAACTGTTAAACTATACAGCTTCAATTGAAGAGAGGAAAAGTACAATTAGAACAGCCTTGGAGAACCAGAAATTATACAGGACCAGAAGTCATAGGAGGGATTAGGAGAACAGAAGAGAGATAGAAAGGACAACAGAATAATCAGATGAAAATTTTAGATTTCAAGATACTGGAGGCACAACAGTTTGGGGTCATAGTGAGATCCAAGATGCAACTATTCTTGTGAATGGTTATGCAAGGAAAAAATGAATATAAAAATGTATTCAATAAGTATTATACAATATACCAAATAATTATACTGAATCAAATAATTTATGATCAATCATTAATGAAGATGGACAAAATGATGCAAAGAAGAAAAGAGTATTAAAAAAATTTTTAATATATACATATATAAAATTTCCTGCCAAGATGGTTACCTGAAAAAAACCTCAAAATTTTGCACATAGCAGGTACTTAATAAATGCTTGCTGACTGACTAAAATTCGCATCAGACCAAATAATGATCAAGAAAGTCAACAAAACACTATAGTGCCTTTTTCTACCCTAAAAACTGCACCCCCAAAAAATCAGTCAGAAGCCCATGGGCAATAAATAGGAATAGGAACTTTTAAGTAAAATGAGTGCCAGTACCTCTAGAAACAGGTCACATGTAGCCTACATGGCTTTATGTCCAGAAGAAGCAAAAGAAGAAATCTCACTTTCAAAAGTCTCATGGTAGGGACCTTGGAAGCCTAGGTAAATAACAAAGGATAGGGGACCAGAGAGATGTTTAGGGTAAGAAAACCAGAACCAATGGCTCTGAAGTCCCTCACACTCAAAGCCCTAAAGATCCAGGGCACTGAATCTTGAGATCCAGGGGTAGCCTGACCAATGCCCAAGGGACCCAAGGAAAACCCAAACAGGGCCAATCATTTCACACAAAAGAGAAGGGGAGGGAGGGCACAAAGCCAATCTAAGAACTAATGCTGGAGAAATGAGTAAATCAAAGAAAATACCAACTAGCATTAAAAAAGATCATTACATATTGAACTTTCTAACAAATCTGGAAACTCAAAGGCAAAAAAATGGGATTGCCCAAAATGACTATAATAATACCCCAAGGAAACAAAGCAAGAAATTTTTTAAATGATATAAAGGCTCTGGAGAAAAAAAAAATGAAAGAATTAAGTAACTTAGAAAAGAAAGTAGTAAATCTTACTCAAAAATATGAAGGCTAAAACTAAATGGAAATCAATAATTCATGAGATATTAAGAAATATTAAAAAACAGTGAAAGATTTTTTTTAAAAAATAGAGGAAAATGTAAGCTATCTTGATTCAGAAACAAATATGGAAAACAGATCAAGGAGAAATAATTTCAAAATTATTAGATTTTCTGAACACCATAAAAAAAAAAGCCACAGCACTATATCTTAAGGAATCATAAATGAAAACGTCACAGACCTCTTAAAACCAAAAGGCGAAAGAACCTAATGAGCACTTCCTGAAAGGAATCTCAAAAGGTAAAGCCCCACTAACATTACAGCCAAAATACAGAGCTTCTATGTCAAAGAAAAACTATAACAATCAGAAAAAATGAAGCAGTTCAAGTGCCAAAGAACTAGTCAAGATCATACAAGAGCTGAAGGTTTTTACAAAAAAGATCTGAGAACTTGGAATACAATATTCCAAAAGGCAGAAAGTAGAAGGCTTGCAACCAAAAATATCTTACCCTGAAAACCGAGTATGATCCTCAAATGGGAAAACTGACCTTTAATAATACAATAAAAGACTTTCAAACAATCTTGATGAAAACATCAGAACTGAATAGGAACTTTGAAACACAAACTCAAGAATCCAGAGAAACCCAGAAAGAGCATTATTTGAGCAACTGGAAGGTTCTGTATGATGACATGTCTAGTGCTTACATTTTAATACGAGGAAGAACAAACAAGTGTCCTTTAAGAACTCTTACATCTTCAAAAGATATGGAGGAGTTAAATAACAAAAAACAGGTCCTAAGGAATGAATAGTCATAGACAAAATAAATGTGCTGATCTTGAAGAGTAGATTACAGGGAAAGGAGAGGGAAAGTACCTTAAATTATCTCGTAGACAACTGAAACAGCTGAATAAATTATGGCATATGAATGTAATGGAATACTAATAGGCTATAAGAATTACAGAAAAAAAGGCAATTTCAAGAATCCTGGATGTTATGAAATTGAGTGATGAGCAAAACAAAGTGAACAAATCCGGGAGAACAATGTACATAAGGAAAGCAATAAAGAAAAACAACTTTGAAATATTTAAGAAGTTTGTTCAAAGCAACGACCAACTATATCTCCAGAGGTACTTAAAGAAGTACAATAAAGAGATCATAGCAACTGAGGAGGCTGATAAACTGGGAGGCCAACATGTTTAAAAGTACATCAAGGCATATACCAAAATCACCAAGGATGGGCAGAGATTGTAGTAGAGAAGAAAAGAAAACTGTAAGCAAGGTAATGAGCTAAGGTAAGAAAAGTGAATTGGAGTTTAACAGATACAGTAACAAATATCTGGTCAAAGTGAAATAACAAGATACTGTATTCTCCAAAGGAGAAGTTACCAAGAGATAGATAGTAGCAGAGCAAAGTTCTTCAGGTTACAATGGTAATGATCAAGAAGTATACAGATTCCTCACGTGGCTGCGCTAAGTGTTCAGGAACAAAAAGATAAAAAGTAACCATGAGTGGAGAGTATGTTAAGGAAGGAGGTTTCTTCAGAACACCACATTTCTGTGAACACAAAAAGAAGGAAGGAGTTTACAGGCAATAAAGAATGACAGGGAATTTGTTAACAATATACTAGGAGTTTTTCAAAGAAAATAAAAGGAAAGTCCTGGAAGGCACAGAAAATTAAAAATGAGACAGCACAGAACTGGATAGGGATGAGAACAGCAGGGGGGGAAAGTCTTCAAGTAGAACTGTTTTGAATCACAGGGATTAAAAGAACGGGAATAGTCCTATCCTGTCCGCTAGATGATAAGACAGAGTACCAAATATGAAAAAGCTTACAGATTAAACAGAGAATGTTGTCTCTGAAAATGCTACTTTTCATATGGAAATCTCTTAGGTGATTACAGTATCAGAAGGCAGAACCACAGCTTGTTTTTGGTGGCCAGCAGAATCCTGATGTGAAGGAGGTTTCTGATTTTTTTCCTCAGGTATTTTTATATTGACTAATTAATTTATACTGTCTGTCCCTGGAATTCTATAATCATCTACTCTCTTCTACCCTGAAATGATATATCATATATTCAGTAGTTTCATAAGAATAGTGATGTAAAATAAAATTTGACATCAAATGGCATCTGTCTAGAACTATAAAAATGCAAGTGTCAATATCAAGCCAGGCGCTGAAAAGAAAAAGTCCTCCAGTAGAAGTCATTTACAAGAGGAAAGTAGCTGTGAATACTTCATTCTTAAAGAAAATTTGCTGAGGGACAGAAGTTCCTGTTTCTGCCTCTAAAGGGAGAAAAGGCAACTAAAGAAAAGTTAGGAAACAAGAATTTTTTTAAAAAGAGGTAATGGAACATTAAATTCAGGGGTAAAGGGAAGGAAGAGGGTGACATAAGAATAATTTAATGACTAAAGATGGGACATAAAATTAAGCTATTATGTTTTTATGATGATTGTCTTCCTTATTCACAAATTCTTCCTGACAGCCTGACACTGTTGAGGTGTACATGTTCCTAGATATGTTCCATTCAAAAAGTGAAAATAGTTCTATGTCATATATCCTGCTATTTCTATCTAATTGTATCAAGCTGGCTCCATTCATACTCTATAGATGAATCTAACTGGTATGATAAATATTTAATTTTCTAGTACACCTTAAAACTAAACAGAAATTCTTTGGCTGATTGTATTAATATAAAATGCATTGCTTTATCTATGTCCCTACCTTGGTGTGTTATTTACATTGTATTTACATCTATATTTGAAGAAATGAACATAAAATGATGGAATGATAGGAAGTAAATAGATATTTTGGAGTATTCCATCACTTAACATATAAGGTCACTCCTGGAAAACACCATGGCTGTACAATAAAAACTAGTGAGGGAAGCTGCTTTGAAGCCCTCCCCCACTAGGAGTTCATTAAGTTGCTAGGAGTCCAAGGCCCTAGAGAATGTTCCCAGTGTTTCCCAGGCTACATGACTGCTTAGCCAGGCCACCTCATACCATAGCAACTTCTTGGTGGAGTGAGAGACCCGTGGGTGGCAATTGTTATAACCCTCTCCCCACCCCCATATGACTGGGCCCGGTATTTCCTAAAGTATCACAGATGCAGAGTTGTAATAAACCGAGAAATTTATTTCACTAGGCAGGACTGACCTTGGCCATGTTATCCCAAAATCATTTACTGAATGGGTGTTACAGACTACAGGCTCCTTTCTGAAACTTTGAAACCACAAACTCTCCTCCCTGCAAAAGGACAAAGTTATCCTATCCAGTTTCTAAAACACAGAGAATCTAGTAAGAAAGAAATACAACTGATATCCACAATACAAAGCATTTTCCAGCTTTTTTTTTCTTAAAATGAAAACTCTCATTTACCATTATATTCTTAATAAATCTGGCCAAAAGTTCCTCGAAAGATATTATTTAGAATAATTACAGAATCAAGTCAGATCTAAGGTAGTTGTTGAAAAATATAGTTAGTTGTATCTCAGAAACACTCATTTACATTTACTAAGTGATGAGGTGAAAAAGAAATTTTATCTTTTTTTAAAATCAAATTATTATGCTATTCATTATGAACTCTCAGAGAAAGAATTTTATTTTCTTATTAGTCTAGAAAATCAGTAGGACACATTTTTGTTTTAATAGCTCACACAAAATAACAATTATTTGCTAGGACACTGATTATAATCTGCCTAACAAAGAGGAAAAAAAAATGCATGCTGCCGAAACAAAACAAAAAATCCTCTCTAGTTTCTCTCCAATATCCAAAGCAACTTTATTATCTTAAAATATAATTGGTTAGACTAACTCATTTGTATCCATAACTACTGAATCAAATTCAAAAATGTAATTAAGAGGCATCCGTGGTATAATGAAATAAACTCTAATTCTGTAGTGAGAATTATTTTGAATTCTGGCTCTCCTACTTACTTCCTGTGTGACCTTCAGCAAGTCATTTAACCCCTTTGGGCCTGTTTCATCACATATAAAATGAGATTGTTGGATAAGATTACTTCTAAATTCCCTGTTTATCTCTAAATCTATGATCCTACTAAAAATCTGCCATGTTGAAAAAGGAAGCTAGATACCATAAATTGTTTCCTTGGATTTTGCAAACTTTCAGCTTAGCAACATAATTATGACCAGAAAACTGTCCATAATTTTTTATTAAGAAAGATATCTTTTTACTCAGGTTTTTTCCCCAAGTGTTGTTTTAATTAAATAAAACTTTAGATTTTATGACTATTGACAATGATGATTCAAAAAATTTAAAGTTAGACATGATCTAAAAATTTCTCCCAAATACTGCATCAAGAACTTAATTTACAGTAAAATCAAAAGTTACTTCAAGTTTCCATAGAATTAGCAGTTCTGTTATTAACCACCAAAACAAAGGACTATGTAAGTGAACTTCTGGCTCATCAAAGAACTGCATAACAAGTTTCACTTAAACCTGAACTTCAGATGTCTACAGCTGTCTGCATACATCAAGCCACTCAAACCAAACCAGAACAAATGATTAAAAGGTTGTTAGACATTTAAAGACTTAGAAACAAGAAGAAATCTCATTGGAGATCAACAATAACCCATGTAAAGTGGCCCTGACCAATGTTATTTTACAGTGCCTCAGAGAGGTAGGGATCACTGCTGACATATGCTTCCCACATTGTCATTTCCTGGACTGGGAGAGTAAGACTTCATGAAGTCTTAGTGCCTGTGAAGGATCGAGATTGGAAACTTCTTCACCCTAAAGTTTGTTATTACTACTAATAAAGATTTAACTACTGTCAAAATATTTGAAAAAATATCCCCACTACAGCTCTTCATAACTACCAAATACCCAGATGTTAGGCCTACCAGGGCCCTGTGAGGACTTCAAACACCAGGCTTTTTAACCATCAAGTACAACAAAGAGCTGAGAATACATTCCAGATATCTGGAATGTCTCTTCAGCGTGCACCATCAATGTTTGAATGAAGCAAAGGAAATAGTGGACAATATAAATACAGTTAAGCTCCAGGACAACTAGTCATTCACTACCCAGGTCATCCATCTGTGAATACTCTCCATTTTATCAATGTTCTTAAACCGCTGCACCCAGAACTGCTCACAAATAGTCTAGAAGTGGTCTGACTTGGATAGAAAATAACAGGATTATCAGTTTCCTATTTCTGCACTCTTATTAAGAATGCCCTAAAATCCCCAAATTTTACGTAACTTCTGTCTAGCAATGTTTGTTTTTCTTTTTACTTTCTACATCATACAACTATGACACTGACTTTTTGTATTCAAGTTTAAGACTTTAAATTGATTCCTACTGAATTTTATCTTATTAGATTCAATGTTCTAGCCTGTCAAGGTTCTTTTAGATCCTATCATCTAATGTGTTAACTATCCCAGAGTTTTACGTCATTGTGAAAATATGATCTATGCTTTTTATTCATGTCATGGATAAAAATGTTTAACTGCAGATGGACAAGGACAGATCTCTTAAGAACTCCACTGCGTACCTCCTTTTTAGATTAATCTTTGAGTCCCACATTCAATCAGTTTTGAATCCATGCACAACTGCCCAATCCATACTTCTTCATCTTCTCCGTAAGAATATCAAAAAGCTTTGCTAAAATCCAGATAAAATTATATCCACAACACTTCCTTCCATCTATTAGTTTAGTAATCCTGTCCAAAAACTATACTCTCTCTGACACAGGATGTTCTTGTCATATTTCCAAAACTCTGGCCCAGTAGGAACACACGTACTCTTTGCTCCTCCTTGACAAACTCAGATCTTTTCTTTGCCATCATCCCTCAACAACCTCTCTTCCTTTGAGGTTTACTACATCTCTGTCAACAAAATTTAATCTACAGTTTCTATCTATATAACCTATAATCTCTACATCAACAGATCTTTGTTGCTATAATGTAGGGAAGAATATAAGGATAGCTGTAGTGAGAATAGTAGCCTCCTCTTAGCAAGAGTAAGTGTGACTTTTTCTTTCCAGCAGTGATCAGCAGCATTATAAAAAGAAGAAAAAGAAGGTGGTATTATCTGTCTTTGAGGTTTGGCAAGAGATCAGTGGTGACAGGATAAGGGATTCAAGAGTACATGAGAATATATAATTGCACTGGAAGGAGAAAAGTGAAGCCAGAGCAGGTGCGATAAAGGACTTGTAGAATAGGGAGGTATAGAGGGACTAACAGTTGAAGTGATGAGGAAACAACTGGTTTAGAAAGAAAGAAGGACAACTGGAATGATAGGATCAGAAAGGGAAATTTCAGAATCATGTTAGTGGCAAAATTATGAGTAGTGTGAAGATCTAAAGTAAGACCCATACCTGTGGGTGCCTGGTGAAGTAAAGAGGTGAAATCTATAAAATGGAAACTAGGATATTTGAGGAGACAAAATGGGTTGATAGGTGGATCTTAACTTTTTTTTTCAAGGAATGCAGTTTGTAAAGCAGTCTCATGTGAAAAACAAAATAGATTAATGTTTTCAGACTGAGCTAGACATGGAAATGCCTCACCTTTCTGAGACTCAGTTTTCTAAACTGTAAACTGAAGGGTTTGGCCTAGATGACCTAAGGTCCAGCTCTCGTTGTTAAGGTTCTCTCTCTCCTCAAATTATCTTGTAATATATTTATGTACATGCTGTATCCTTCTCCAAAAAAATGTAAGCTGCTTACAGGCAAGTTTGTGTCTTCATATCTATGATGTCTTCAACTAGTAGTTACACATCTTATTTGTTGTTGTTAAATTAACATCACTAACACATTATAACCAAGCACCACTATAAATGCAACAAAACCCTCTGAGAGTGCAGTAGGATCTATGTTTGTTCTTATAAAATCAACTACTCCTTACCAAGTCCTAACATTGATTAGACAGGTCAATAGCAATTATGTGTATTGTAAGATTTGCTTGCCATCATCCAGAAACAGTTAAGGAATAATTTCAACTAATCCTGCCTACACTAAAGACAAAAAAGTACAAAATTAGTACTAAGTTCTCTGCCCTCTATATTAATGACTAGAAACTTGATCAAAGACTGTAAATGAGTATTGATGTCCCTCTCATGAATCTACCCCAAAACATTAAGAGCTTTTTTTGGTAGTCTCTTGAAATTGCATGGATTGAACATGAGCTGTTCATCAGTTGTCTCATGCTCTTACTACAAGACTGGCTCATCAATTCCCCCTAGTAATACGTTTCCCTGATGACAGAGTGAACACTTTTAATGCACAATTCCTTGTTTGTAATGTTTTGCAGCCCACTCATTGCACACTTTGTATCTTGCTATTGTTATATGCATGAGCTTTAACCTCAGTTCTTCAGAGGTTGTAGTATTCTACCACTTGAAACCATACACTGTATCTTTTTGTCTCAATAATCAGAGTCAAACTGCTGAAATATATATGTATTATACATATGGGAGATACCTTATTGGGAAAAAGCCTTAAGTTATAATTTTTCTCTAACAAATCAATTTTTAAAAATATAGCAATTTTAAAAAGATAGCAATTGATGAGTGGAATTTTGTCATCAGTACACTGTGCAGTCAATTGTAAGACAGTAGAGATATGAAATACTGTTTGCAAAAGTCTGCTTGTTCCCTTCTATTAATCTCACTAAGATGACTGATTTATGTGTATTCTCAGAAAAATGTATATAACCATGAAAATATGAATATGGGTCAGTAGTTACTGATTCAAAATATTATGGGATTTTAAAATATTAGATTTTTTTCAAAGCCTTTAGCTTCTCTCCTTCTTCTACCTTCTCTCAGAATCATTCCCTCAAAACTGTATATCCTCCAGCACAGTTAGCAGCTCCCTTCCCCATGTACATTTGAACCAATCTTCATGCCTCTCTGTTCCCCCACCTCCTTTCAGTAGCACACCAAGAAATATAACACAAAAAGGGTGTTAGTTCTATTCACCCTTCATGGTAAAAACAAAAACAAAATTGTGTCACAAAAAAATCTTATAAATCTTTTCCTTTTTTCATTTCTTTCTTCATTTTCATCTTTAAATGTACTTGGAATGATTTTACTTAGTTGTATCTACATAATTTTAAAATTTTAAATAAAACTACAGGGACAGGAAAGGGAACATTAAGTGTCTACTATGAAGCAGATACTGTACTAACTGCTTTACAAATATCTCATTTGATCCTCACCACCATGTATTATAATTTTAATTATTTCACAGTTGAGGAAACTGAGGCAGATGGTAGTAAAGTGAGATGATCAAGGCGTCACATATCTAGTAAGTGTCCATTAGAAGATGAGAGAAGTACATTTAATACTGAGGCATATTTACCCTTGGATCAGATAAATAATTACAATCCTTGATTATTCAGTATGAACAGAAATGCAAATAGTTAATGAAAACAGATTTTGAGGCAGTCCAAGTACATCAGAAAAAGGAAGCCTTCAGGGGAAAGGACCACATTCCCAAATATTCATGATCAGGTAGAAGCCTTCCCTTTCTTGAAGGGAAGCCTTCAAGAAAAAAGGTGGCCAGATAAGGCAATATCACTGTTCTGTCTTGCATATTTATCTGATGGTTACTCATTTCTACAAAGGTAGGAAGGGAAAGTTAGATCAGTTCTAAAAGAGCTATAAAACTCTGCATAACCTTTGATCCAGTACTGCCACTGTTAGATTTGAACCCCAAAGAGTTTTTTAAAAAAAGGAAAAGGACCTATATATACAAAAATATTTATAGTCTATATATACAAAAATATTGTGGTAGCAAAAAATTGAAAATTAAAAGGATACAGATCAATTGGGGAATGGCTAAACAAGCTGAGGTATATATGACTGTTAGGGAAGACTAATGTGCTACAAGAAATAATGAGCAGAACGCTTTCAGAAAAACCTGGGAAAAGCATACATGAACTGATACAAAGTAAGCAGAACCAGGAGAACAGTATGTACAGTAACAGCAATATTGTACAATGATCAACTTTGAATGATTTGGTTATTCTCAGCAATGAAATCCAAGACAATTGGAATGAATCCAAGACAATTCCAAAAGACTTACGAAGAAAAATGCTATCCACCTCCAGAGAAAGAACTAATAGTCTGAATGCTGATAAAAAGCATACTTTTACTTATCTTTATTTTTTTAGTTGTTTTTTTCTTTTTGGTCAGTGTTTTCTTTCACATGACTAATATGGAAATATATTTTGCATGAGTGTACATATATAACCTATATATGCTTGGCTTCTCAATGAAAGGGAGGGAAAGGAAAGAACATGGAACTCAAAGTTTAAAAAATGACTAAAAATTGTTTTTATATGTAATTGGAAAAAAATATTTTTTTAAAAAGGAATGAATGATCCCTCATTGATAATAACAGTTCACATTTATGTTTTGATAAGGTCTACAAATTGCATTACCTATATTATCTCTTTTGGTCTTCAAAGCACCCCTATGAGTACAGTTCTTTAAGTACTATTTACCTCAATTTTGCAAATGAGGAAGCTTAAGTGTGAAAGGGTAAGGGACTTGCTCCCGGTCACATAGCTAGTCAATTCTAGGATTCAAACCCAAATTTTCCTGACTCCAAGTCCATGCAAGACTAACTTTATCTCCTTTAAAAAAAAGAAAGTAAAGTGTTTACCAGACTAATCTATCAGGTAAATGCTACAGACAAGAGTATACCCAGACTTTAACAAAGAATTGGACAGTTTCACATGTTACCCTTATGGATAAGACAGAGATGAGGATGAGTAACAGTATAGTAAGGAGGGAACAGCCATGAAGGACCACATTCCCAAATATTCATGATCAGGTAGAAGCATCACTGCAGAGTGGATAGAGTAGTACTAAAGTTTGAGTCTGCCTCTGATATCTACTACCTCTGTGACCATAGGCAAGTGACTTCAACAGTCAGTGACCCAGATAACGTTACGTTATAAATTCCAGACTTCTAAGGTTATAAGTTACACACCAGATTCTTATCTGCACTGTTGGAGGGAATATCTATACTGAGAGTTCTCTATACAGATGAAATAAATGGTTTAAAAAAAAATTTCAAGTCAACTTGAAGGCAAGTCTCTAGTGGAAAATCCCAAGTATCTTGTACATGGTCTTATGAAGTTTAACATTTTTATTGGTAGATGTTAACAAGTATTTATTTAGCACCTGCTTTGTAAGAGATTCAGTGCTAGGCCCTGGGGAAACAAGTAAGTTGAATGAAATAATCCCTACTTACAATATGTTTTATTCTAATGGATGAGGAAACAAAGACATATATAAGGATATATGGAATAAATATAAATATAAATAAACATAAATAAAATAAATATATATAAGTACTTAGGGCACCAACAGTTGAGAGAATCAAGAAAGGCTTCATGTTGGTGTTTAAGATGAGTCTTGAAGGAAGAGAGGGAGTCTATGAAACAAATGTGAGAAAGGAGTGCATTCCAGGAATGAGGGCCAGCCAATCCAAAGGCATAGAGACAAAAGAGAGTGCCACTATAAGAAACGTTGCACATCCCAGAGTACTGTGATCTAGATAAACTTGTCTTTTCTCTGAAGGGTCAATAACGTTCTCTGAAGGGTCAATAACGTCCAACGAAGCTACATAGGTAAGGGGGGGGGAGGCGGCAGATTACAAAAGGCTTTGAAAACTAAATAGAAGAGATTATATTTGATCCTAGAAAGGGTAAGGAACCACTGGAGTTTAGGAAGAGGAATGTGACATGGTTAAATCCACACTTAAGGAAAATTTACTTTAGTGCTTCGGAAGATGGACTGAAATTGAGAGAGACTGGAAGCTAATCATTTAGAAGGCCACTGCAATAAATAAGGTGGGGATGAAAGTCTGTACTAATGGGGTAGATATATGGGTGGAGAGGAGTTACAATGCAAAATAGGATGGTAGAAATGGTAATATTTGACAACTGAATGGATATATGGGGTAAGAGAGAGTGAGGAGATGAAGATAACACTGGTTATAAACCTAAAAAAAGGTTTGCCTTTCATGTTAGACTTTTTGGGTCCTCTTAATTATACAAGCTACTAAAACCTCAAAATATTCTTCACTCATCTTTAGCTTTGCCTTTTCTACCTTACACTTGTATTAAAAAAATGATTGTTTTGACACAACAGTTTCAATCTTGTACTTGTGAAGTTAATATCTTCAGTGTAAGCCTTGATATTTACCTATTAAATTTCATATTACTTGATTTGGCTCATTGTTCTAGACTGTCAAGTTACTTTTATATCATTCTAGCTTCATGTTACTTGCAAATTTCATAATTATGCCCTCCATGTTCACTGCAAAGTTACCAATTATTTCTTGTTAAAAAAAAAAAAATTTGAGGGGGCTGAGCCAAGGCAGCAAAGTAGAAAGACAAAAGAATGCAGGCTTTCCCCACACAGCCCATAAAACACCTGTAGAGAGGGACTCTCAACAAATTTTGGAGCAGCAGAAGCGGAGAATAACAGAGTGGAGATTTCCAGCCCAGGTGACCTGAAAGGCCCACAGGAAACAGCGGTTGCGGAGGGAGCTCAGAGCCTAGCCCAGCCTTGGCCCCACTGTGCTGCTTGTAAACAGCCATCGGGGAAGAATTTCCAGTCTCTGAATCTCTAGTCACAGCACAGGATTCTCAGATCCCTCAACTCACAGGCACCAAGGGTCAGTGATGGGGTTTCTTCAGCTAGCCAGGAAGGAAGAAAGGCCTTCCCATGGCTCTGGCCTCAGGCAGCAGCCCACAGAGGTCACATGGGGCAGGTGGCAGCAGATCCCACGGCAGCCCCTACAGCAGCCCCAGACCATTGCTGGATTGTAAAAACCCCTGGGGGCACTGAGGGAGCTGGTCTTTGTCTCACATTGCATGGCAGCCCTGCCCCCACAGCTTGACTGAATCCCACCCCCCAGTGCTAGCTTGGCAGAACTGGAGGTCAGGTGGAGAGGAAATTCTGCTAAGATTCTGGGCACAAAAATCCCTCTCTGCATCCAGACCAGTACACGCTTGATCATGCCACCCTGGAGGAACTCAGATCTCACAGATTCCCAGAGTATACCCTACTCTTGACAAAGGATCCAAAAGTCAAGTGACTGGTTGGGAAAATGCCCAAAAAAGGGGGAAAAAAATAAGACCACAGAAGGTTAGTTTCTTGGTGAACAGATATCTCCTCCCATCCTTTTGGGTGAGGAAGAACAATGCTTACCATCAGGGAAAAACATAAAAGTCAAGGCTTCTGTACCCCAAACATCCAAAATAAATATTCAATGGTCTCAGGCCATTGAAGAGCTCAAAAAGGATTTTGAAAATCAAGTTAGACAGGTGGAGGAAAAACTGGGAAGAGAAATGAGAGAGATGCAAGAAAAGCATGTCAACACCTTGCTAAAGGAGACCCAAAAATATGCTGAAGAAAATAACACCTTAAAAAATAGGCTCACTCAATTGGAAAAAGAGATTCAAAAAGCCAATGAGGAGAAGAATGCTTTCAAAAGCAGAATTAGACAAATGGAAAAGGAGGTTCAAAAGCTCACTGAAGAAAATAGTTCTTTCAAAATTAGAATGCAACACATGGAGGCTAATGACTTTCTGGAAAACCAAGAAATCACAAAACAAAACCAAAAGAATGAAAAAATGGAAGATAATGTGAAATATCTCATTGGAAAAACAACTGACCTGGAAAACAGATCCAGGAGAGACAATTTAAAAATGATGGGACTACCTGAAAGTCATGATCAAAAAAAGAGCCTAGACATCATTCAGGAAATTATCAAGGAAAACTGCCCTGACATTCTACAACCAGAGGGCAAAATAAATATTGAAAGAATCCACAGATCACCGCGTGAAAGAGATCCAAAAAGAGAAACTCCTAGGAACATTGTGGCCAAATTCCAGAATTCCCAGGTCAAGGAGAAAATCTTGCAAGCAGCTAGAAAGAAACAATTCCAGTACTGTGGAAATACAATCAGGATGACTCAAGATCTAGCAGCTTCTATATTAAGGGTTCGAAGGGTGTGGAATAGGATATTCCAGAAGTCAAAGGAACTAGGACTCAAACCAAGAATCACATATCCAGGAAAACTGAGTATAATACTTCAGGGGAAAATATGGTCTTTCAATGAAACAGAGGACTTTCAAGCATTCTTGATGAAAAGACCAGAGCTGAAAAGAAAATCTGACTTTCAAACACAAGAATGAGAAGAAGCATGAAAAGGTAAACAGCAAAGAGAAGTCATAAGGGACTTACCATAAGTGAACTGCTTACATTCCTACATGGAAAGACAATATTTGTAACTCTTAAAATTTTTCAGTATCTGGGTAGTTGGTGGGATTATACACACACACATGCACGCACACACAGAGACAGAGAGCACAGAGTGAACTGAATAGGATGGGACCATATCTTAAAAGAAATTAAGGTAAATGATAAGAGAGAAATGTAGTGGGAGGAAAGAGGGTGAAATGGAATGGGGTAAATTATATCTCATTCAAGAGGCAAGCAGGAGACTTTTTAGTGGAGGGAAAAAGAGGAGAGCTGAGAAAAAACAAGAAGTTTACCCTCATCACATTTGACTAAAGGAAGGAATAAAGTGC
Organism: Bettongia penicillata ogilbyi; assembly: GCA_023548195.1. Classification (NCBI taxonomy): domain Eukaryota; kingdom Metazoa; phylum Chordata; class Mammalia; order Diprotodontia; family Potoroidae; genus Bettongia; species Bettongia penicillata. The sequence goes on from JAJHZJ010000147.1 coordinate 7,596,296, forward strand.
ACACTCATCTTGGTATGAAAACCTATCTTACAATACAGGAAAGTGGGGGAGGAGATAAGCAAGGTGGGGGGGTGATGGTAGGGAGGGCAATGGGAGGAGGGAGCAATTTGAAGTCAACACTCAGGGAGGGACAGGATCAAAAGACAGAATAGAAACAATGGGCAGGATAGGATGGAGGGAAATACAGTTAGTCTTACACAACACGACTATTATCGAAGTCATTTGCAAGACTACACAGATAGGGCCTATATTGAATTGCCTGCCTTCCCAAAGGGAATGGGTGGGGAGGGAGGGATGGGGAGAATTTGGAACTCAAAGTTTTAGGAATAACTGTTGAGTATTGTTCTTGCTACTAGGAAATAAGAAATACAGTTAATGGGGAATAGAAAGTCATCTGGCCCTACAGGACAAAAGAGAAGATGGGGACAAGAGAAGGGAGGGATGATAGAAGAGAGGGCAGATTGGTGATAGGGAAAATTAGAATGCTCGGTGTATTGGGGTGGGGGAGGGGATAAAAGGGGAGAAAATTTGTAACCCAAAATTTTGTGAAAATGAATGTAAAAAGTTAAATAAATTTATATTTAAAAAAAAGAAAATGCGCTCTGTAGTCAATAACAATCTGTGGAGTAAAACTTGAATTTGATGTCTTATGCTATTGTTCTTTCTTCTTGGCTGCAAAAGAAAAATAAAGTTTTTTTTTTTCCTGGAAAAAAAAAAGGAAGTCAACACTCTTGGGGAGGGATAGGATCAAAAGAGAGAATAGAATAAATGGGGGGCAGGACAGGATGGAGAGAAATATAATTAATCTTATACAACAGGACTATTATGGAAGCCATTTGCAAAACTTCACAGATATGGCCTATATTGAATTGCCTGCATTCCCAATGGGGATGGGTGGGGAGGGAGAGAGGAAGAGAAGTTGGAACTCAAAATTTTGGGAACAACTGTTGAGTATTGTTCTTGCATACAACTAGGAAATGAGAAATACAGGTAATGGGGTATGGAAAGTTATCTTGCCCTACAGGACAAAAGAGAAGATGGGGATAAGGGAAGGGAAGAGAAAGAAGGGATGTTAGAAGTGAGGGAAGATTGGTGATGGGGTAATTAGAATGCTTGGTGTTTTGTGGTGGGGGGAGGGAAGAGATGGGGAGAAAATTTGGAACCCCAAATTTTGTGGAAATGAAGGTTGAAAATTTAAATAAATAAATTTAAAAAGAAAAAAAAAAACAAAACAACAATGCAATGGCACATTTCCATGACATTCTGAAAAAAACCTCAAAAACAAGTGTTGTGGGTAGATTCCTATCAGTGAGTCAAAATATGAAAGAGATTCTAAAAAACGAAAAATAAGTGAAGGTATTAGTGTTTGTCTTACTTTTAAATGGAAATAACGTAAGAGAGAACACTCCCAACCCTGAAATTCCCGATGTTCTTATAGGACATTCTCGTTCCAAGAATTAACCCTTTCTTCTCCTTCTTGTCTCCCTCTCACCAGCCATGACTCTTCTCAAAGGCAAATCGCAGGTTAATTTATTTTCAGGTTATATTGTGTACTAATCATTGCTATTGTATGTACTTCAGGTACATCAGGGACAAAAAACTTACATAAAATAATAAAAAATTATTTTTATGTGCATATTTTGGGGGATGTGGTACCGAGCATCTGACTCTACATTACTTCCTATTGGAAAATCCACCTTGCAATACAAACAAATCCCATGAAGAACATTATCTTGGAATGAATTAATTTCGTAAACAGAGGTTCTACTGCATAAAACATGGTAGAAGAATCAAAATTACTAAGAACCCAAAGGGCAATGTTAAGGTTAAAATGGGTGTTAGCTATAGCATGCTACAATTATAACTTGCATGTGAGGAATGTATATAAAAGATATCACTGAAGACATGTATGACAAGAAAAGGATATACGCCATGCACATAATAAGACTCAGAGGCAAAGAGTTAGTGGCCTAAAAGCTACAATGTTACCCACGAAATATTAAAAGAATTGAAGAAAGGCCTTGAAGTGAATCTGATCAGTAATGTATGAGGGATTAATAGGAGACATGGATTAAGATGAAATGACATGAGAAGCTGGATCTGCATGGGAAAAATTACCCATACATATGAAAAAATGGATCCAGAGCATCATAGCAATTATTTGTATAGGCCTATTTACATCATTTTAGGGCCTGTATGTTTTCTCTCTATCCTAACTCTCATGGAATTCAAACATTTTCATAAGATATTGTAGAGGATACAAAAGTAACATAAGACATGGTCCATGACTTTGAGAAACTCAAACTCCTCAGGAAGAATATACACAAAACAAAGACTAAACTGCATGGTACTGTTAAATAAACAGTTCAAAGGAAAGATAAGGATTTACATCAAGAACATTAAAAATTATATAGTCTAAATTCCTCACATTAAAGTGAAGAAACTGAGACTAAAAGAGAATAAGTAGTCTGCTCAAGTCATGCAATAAAAGCTAGGATTTACTTTGGTGTGAACTAAATCTATATCTCCAAAATAGTTTAAAATGGAAAATGAAATATAGAAATGATCAACAAAACTAAAAGCTGATATTTTGAAAATACTAACCAAAGAAATTAAATCTTTCAGTCAACCTGATCAGATGAAAATCTAATTACTAAAATAAAAAAAAAGAAATAGAAATTTTATAAGACAAAGCAAAGAAAGTAATTATTGGAATCTACTATATACAATTATATAATAGCAGACCAAGACCTTTAAGGAAATGGTTGATTACCAACAAAAGTATAAAATACTCATTTCAAAAAAACAGAAAGAGATCTTACATGATCCAATCACAAGAAATGAAAACTGAAAAAATCATCAAGAAGTACCAAAGGGGGGGGGCTGGGGGGGGTTGGGGCCAAGATGGTGGAGTAGTAAGACGCACATTCTCTAGCTCTTCTCCCACAGCCCATAAAATACCTGTAAAAAATTACTCTCAACAAATTCTAGAGCAGCAGAAGTCACAGAATGACAGAGTGAAAGAGATTTACAGCCAAAGGTAACCTGAAAGGCCAATAGGAAAGTTATATCCCACGGGATGCAGAGCAGAGCCCACCCTTGGCTGCACAGCACTGGGAGGAACAGGACCAGAACAAGCCTTGGGGCAGAATCCCCAGCAGCAGTCAAGGGTCTCAGATCCCTCAACCCACAAGCACCAAAGAAAGCTTCAAAGGTCAGTGAGAGGGATTTCACAACTGGGTGACAGGGGAGCAGGGTCCCACCCTAGCACCAGCCCCAGGTGGTGGCGGTGGTAGCCGTGGTGGCGGCAGCAGTAGTGGCGTCAGCTTCAGTATCCATTTGTGAAGCCCTCCACCTAAAGCCCCTGGGGGAATTGAGCAGCTGATCTGCATCTCAGCCCTGAGCACAGTCTTGGGGTGAGGAGGAACACTAGGAACCTCCTCTTGACAAAGGATTCAGAAGTCAAGTAACTGGCTGGGAAAATACCCCAAAAAAGGAAAAAAAAAATAAGACCATAGAAAGTTACTTTCTTGGTGAACAGGTATTGCCTTCCATTCTTTCGAATGAGAAAGAACAAGGCATACTGTCATAGGAAGTCAAGGCTTCTGCATTCAGTACCTCCAAAATGAATATGAAATGGTCTCAGGCCACAGAAGGGCTTGAAAAGCAAGTCAACAACTTGGTAAAGGAGATCCAAAAAAATGCTGAAGAAAATAACACCTTTAAATATAGGCTAACTCAATTGGAAAAAGAGGTCCAAAAAGCCAATGAGAAGAAGGCTTTAAAAAGCAGAATTGACCAAACAGAAAAGGAGATTCAAAAGCTCACTGAAGAAAACAGTTCTTTAAAAATGAGAGTGGAGGAGATGGAAGCTAAGACTTTATGAGAAACCATGAAATTACAAAACAAAACCAAAAGAATGAAAAATCTGAAGATAATGTGAAATATCTCACTGGAAAAATAACTTACCTGGAAAACAGATCCAGGAGAGACAATTTAAAAATTATGGGACTACCTGAAAGCCATGATCAAAAAAAGAGCCTAGACATCATCTTTCATGAAATTATCAAGGAAAACTGCCCTGATATTCTAGAACCAGAGGGAAAAATAAGTATTGAAGGAATCCATCGATAACCACCTGAAAGAGATCCAAAAAGAGAAACTCCTAGGAACATTGTGGCCAAATTCCAGAGTTCCCAGGTCAAGGAGAAAATATTGCAAGCAGCTAGAAAGAAACAATTCCAGTATTGTGGAAATACAATCAGGATAACACAAGATCTTGCAGCTTCTACATTAAGGGATAAAGGGCTTGGAAGAGCATATTCCATAAGTCAAAGGAACTGGGATTAAAACCAAGAATCACCTACCCAGCAAAACTGAGTATAATACTTCAAAGGAAAAACATGGTCATTCAATGATATAGAGGATTTTCAAGTATTCTTGATGAAAAGTCCAGAACTGAAGAGAAAATCTGACTTTCAAACACAAGAATCAAGAGAAGTGTGAAAAGGTAAACAGGAAAGAGAAATCACAAATAAATTTCTAAAGTTTAATTGTTTACATTCTTACATGGAAAGATAATATTTGTAACTCTTGAGACTTTCTTCAGTATCTAGGTAGGTGGAGGGATTACACACACACATAAACACATAGCACAGGTTGAGTTGAATAAGAAGGGATGATATCTATGAAAAATAAAATTAAGGGGTGAGAGAGGAATATATTGGGAGGAGAAAGGGAGAAATGGAATGGAATAAATTATCACTCATAAAAGAGATAAGAAAAATCTTTTTCAATGGAGGAGAAAAAGGAGGAGGTAAGAGGGGAAAAGTGAAGCTTACACTCTTCACATATGGTTTAAGGAGGGAATAACATGCTCACTCAATTTGGTATGAAAATCTATCTTACACTATAGGAAAGTAAGGGAGAAGGGGTCAAATGGGGTGAGAGGGATGATAGAAGGGAGGGCACATGGGAGAAGGGAGTAATTAGAAGTAAACACTTCTGGGAATGGACAAGGTCAAATGAGAGAATAGAATAAATGAGGGACAGGGTAGGATGGAGGGAAATATAGTTAGTCTTATCCAACATGACTATTATGGAAGTCTTTTGCAAAACGACACATATATAGCCTGTATTGAATTGCTTGCCTTCTCAGTGGGGATGGGTGGGGAGGGAGGGAGGGTGAGAAGTTGGAATTCAAAGTATTAGAAACAAATGTTGAGAATTGTTACTGCATATTAATGGGAAATAAGAAATGCAGGAAATGGGGTATAGAAATCTATCTTGCCCTACAAGAAAAGAGAGAAGGTGGGGGTAAGGGAAGGGTGGGGTGTGACAGAAGGGAGAGTACACTGAGGAAAGGGTAATCAGAATGCAAGATATTATGAGGTGGGGGGAGGGGAGAGATGGGGAGAAAAACTGGAACTCAAAATTCTGTGGAAATGAATGTTGAAATCTAAAAATAAATAAGCATTTAAAAAAAAAAAGAATTACCAAAGAAAAGAAACCCCAAATGTACATGGATTTACCACCAGATGTTTGAAGGGCAACCTCCAAAACATATTGGATGTAGGCAAGTTACTTTAGGAAACTCTCTAAGACTCTAAGTTGTGATGATGATGTTTATATACATCAGAAGAGGATATTTATTCATCTAGGAGTTCCCTTCACCAAGTGAAATTGTAGGTCTAGTTCCTATCCCTATCACTTAAAGGCATTAATACCTATGCTGCACAAATTATCTTTAGTAATTCATAAATTCTCTCCCAAATTCTTTTTATGAGACAAATGAGTCCTATTACCTCAACTAAGGAGAGATAAAGCAAAAATTAAGAACTATAGTCAAATATTGCAAATGGCTAGTGGTATCCTTTCAAGGAGACTACAGATATATACTCCCATACTGCCTCAAAGAAAAGTCATTTACAGAGACAAAGTTGAATTTATACTAGTGAGGCAAAGATGGTCAACATCAGGAAAACAACTAACGTAATGAGTCACATTAAAAACCATATCAAACAAAATAAAGGGTTCTGATGAAATACAATGAAGAACTCTTAAAAACACAGGCAAAGTTTTACTACTTAATAGGATAATGTACATGTTCCATCTGCAATGGAGAAATACTGAAAGATTTCCCAATAATTATAAGGTTTTACAACAGAGGTGTCCCTTTCCCCTTTGTTACCTGACATAGAAATATTGCTAACTTAAGAGAAGGACATTAAAGACAAACATAAGGAAAAAAAAAAATTAAATTATCTTATTTGCAGAAAATAAGATTGTTTACTTATAAAACCCAGGAGAAACAGCAAAGAAACTGAGATAATAACTTCAGTGAAGTATCAGAATAAGGAGCAAATACATTAAAAACATTAATATTTCTATATAATAATAAAAACCAGAAGGATATAAGAAATCCCAAATAACTACATAATGCATACATATCTAAGAGACAATGCCAGGACATAATTAAGACATATAAAAATGATTTTAAAATAGTATCTAAGAAAGAGAACAAATAAAAATATATTCATTGTTCATGGCTAGACTGTGTCAATATGATAAAAACACTATCTAAATTAAGTTACAGATTTCATGCTACAACCATCATATTACCAAGGGGAAAACTAGACAAAAAGGAAAATACATTTGTAAGAACAAAAGGCAAACAATTTCAAGGGAAATAAAGAGAATATATAAAAAGAAGGATTAGATATGACCAGACTTTTAACAAGACTATATAGCGCTTTCAATTCAAGAACTACTGGGAAAACTGTGGTTTGGAAAAAAATAAATTTAGACCACCATATTATGCTGCTTACCTCAAGTTTCAAATAGATACGCAACCTAAATACAAGAGACTCCTTTTTTAAAAGCTGGAGGAAAATGGACAGAGGTACCTTTCATAAAGACTAGAGAAAGAACACTTACATAAATGCTAGAGATCACAGAAGAAAAATAGTTTCAGTCACATGAAAGTGAAAAGCTTTTGCACAAATAAAGGCAATGTTGCCAGGATAAGAAAGGGAACTTGACAGAGAAAAATCTTTGCGTTAATTATCTCAGATAAACATCTGATATCCAAATATGAAGGGAATTAATATACACATAGTATGTCCCCCCAAATTTTAAGTGTAGTTTCAAGTTTTAATAACGTCTTAAGTGCTACAAACTTACCCAAAAAAATCATTTGAAAGCTTATTTAAATTATTTTATTTAAAAATATTCTAAAAATTTTGGATAAATTTTTCATTTTAAGATATGGAATTCTATCATTATGCACTGTGCACAACTGTTTCTGGATAATAGTTTTTCAGACCAAATTGGTAAAGAAGGTCCTCTAACTTGGTCACTTTTATCACTTGATCTAGATACCTCTATAAGACTATTACTTTTGGAGTCACATCAAAACTGTTTTACACATCATCAAAACCTCATTTTTTGGGTGATCTTAATGTGATTACAAAAACAATCTTTTCGTCACCAATCAGCAACTGATCAAAATTTTTATAAAATTCAAAAACTGACAAGAGCAGTGTATGGCACAAGATAGTAGTTATAGTGAATTTTAATAAGAAATATATCAAATTTAAAAAAAAAACTTAGATAATTAACTTTTCAATTGTAGCATCTATACTTCTGAACACCAAGAACCATTCCTGATTAGATAGCTCGACAAAGAAAGTGAACAGACATTTCCCAAAATAAGAACTGTAAACTATCAACAGCTATATGAAAGTGCTCCAAATCACTAATAACAAAATAAATACAAATCAAAACAATCCTGAGGTTTCAACTTAAAACCAGCTAAGATGGGGCGGGGGGGAGGCAGGGGGGAAATAAATGGCAGATGTTGGAGGAGCTCCAAGAAAATGAGCTTATTAATAACAGTGTTGTGGAACTGTGAATTTTATAAAACCATTTGAAATTATACAAGGGAAGTGACTGAAATACCCATAAAATTTGACCAAATGTATAAATGAAAATATATGTATTAAGTTCTTATTATATGCAAGGCACTGTACTAAATGTTTGGAATGCAAATACATAAGATGGTCCTTGCTCCCTGCTTGAGCTCTTCCCATCCACCCTGCAAATACTTACAAAAAAAAAAAATAACTAAACAAATTCTAGAGCTGCAGAACCCACAAACTGACAGAGTGAAACAAATCTCCAGCCCAGGACGGCCTGGAAGGTTGACAATAGATTCTTTTGCACTAGACGGGGGACTGAGCAGAATGCCATCTGGCCTGCCAGTCACAGATGGGACAGGAGCAGGCCTCATGGGAATGGATGACTGACTACTGTGGCAGTTTCCAGACTCCTCAACCCACAAATTCAAAAGACAGCATAGAAGGTTAGTGGGAAAATTCTACTGGACCTAAGTAAAGGAGGGGCATGCAGCTTCCAGAGTTCTGGGCCAAAAGATGGTGGAGTACTGAGCAACTGAAGATGGTGGCGTACTGAGCAACTGATACAAAAACCCTGAAGCCTGTGACAGTATATCCACCTCCATAGCCACTGGAAGCAGAATCCTACCCTGACAAAGAGTTAAAAAGTCAAGTGTTTGGCTGGGAAGATGAGCAAACAGGAAAAAAAGTCAGATTATAGAATCTTACTTTGGTGACAAAGAAGATCAAAACATACAAACAGAAGACAATAAAGTCAAAGTTCCAAAGCTTCCAAGAAAAATATGAATTGGTCTCAGGCCATGGAAGAGCTCAAAGAGAATTTTGAAAATCAAGTAGAGAAGTAGCAGAAAAACTGGGAAGACAAATGAAAGTGATGCAAGAAAATCATGAAAAACAAGTCAACAGTTTGCTAAAGGATACTCTCCCCCGCCCCAAAATGAAGAAAATAACACTTTAAAAAACAGACTAGCCCAAATGATAAAAGAGATTCAAAAAGCCAATGAAGAGAAGAATGCCTTAAAAAAACAGAACTGGTCAAATGGAAAAGGAGGTCCAAAAGTTCACTGAAGAAAATAATTCCTTCAAAATCAGAATTGAGCAAATGGAAGCTGACTTTATGAGAAATCAAGAAATTATAAAATAAAACCAAAAACATAAAAAAAAAAAAAAGAAGATAATGTGAAATATCCCATTGGAAAAACCACTGTCCTAGAAAACAGATCCAGGAGAGTTAATTTAAAACTTATTGGACTGACAAAGTCATGATCAAAAAAAAAGAGCTTAAACATCATCTTTCAAGAAATTATCAAGGAAAACTACCCTGATATTCTAGAACCAGAGGGTAAAAAAGAAAGTGAAAGAATCCAATGATCACCTCCTGAAAGAGATTCCCCCCAAAAAAACTCCTGGGAATATTCCAGAGTTCCCATATCAAAAAACAAGCAGTTGGAGGGAAACAATTCAAGTACTGTGGAAATACAGTCAGGATAACACAAGATCTAGCAGTTTCTACAATAAGGATTGAAGGGCTTAGAAATGATATTTCAGAGGTCAGAAGAGCTAGGGTCAAAATCAAGAATCACTTACCCAGCAAAACTGAGTATCATACTCCAGGGGAAAAAATTCAATTTCAATGAAATAAAGAACTTTCAAGCATTCTTGATGAAAAGACCAGAGCTGAATAGAAAATTTGACTTTCAAGTACAAGAATCAAGAGAAGCATGAAAAGGTAAACAGGAAAGAGAAATCATAAGAGAGTTATTAAAGTTGAACTGTTTACATTCCTACATGAAAAGATATTTGTAACTCATGAGACCTTTCTCAGTATTAGGGTAGTTGGAGGAAATAGAGAGAAAGAGAGAGAGAGAGACAGACAGACAGATTGATAGACAGAGGGCACAGGGTAAACTGAATATGAAGGGATGATATCTAAAAAAATAAAATTAAGGGGTGAGAAAGGAATATATTGGGAGAAAGAGAAAGGGAAAGACAGAATGGGGTAAATTATCTCACACAAAAGAGGCAAGAATAAGCTTTCGCAATGGAGGGGCAGAGGGGGAAGGTGAGAGAGAATGAGTGAACCTTACTTTCATCAGATTTGGCTTGAGGAAGGTATAACATACACACTCAATGTGGGTATCTTACCCTACAGGAAAGTAAGAGGGAAGGGAATAAGGGAAGGGGGGATGATAGAAGGGAGGGTAGATTGGGGAAGGGGGTACTCAAAATCAAACACTTTTGAAAAGGGACAGGATCAAAGTTGAAAACAGAATTAGGAGGGAGTAGAATAGAATGGAGGGACATATAGTTAGTCTTTAACAACATGACTAAAATGGAAGTGTTTTGTATAACTACACATGTATAATCTATATTGAATTGCTTGAAGGCAAGTAGAGAGGGAAGAAGGAAGCGAATTTGGAACTCAAAATTTTAAAATAAAAAGTTAAAAATTGTTTTTACATTCAACTGGGAAATAAGATATATAGACAATGGGGTATAGAAATCTATCTAGCCCTGCAAGAGAAGGGGAAGGGATGAGAGGGGAGAGATAAAAGGGAGGGCAGACTCATGGAAGGGGTAATCAGAATGCATGCCATATTGGGATTGGGGGGAGGGGAGAGATGGAGAGAAAGTCTGTAACTCAAAATCTTATGTAAATGAATATTTAAAACTAAAAATAAATTAATTAATTAAAAAAAGATGATCCTTGATCTCAAGGAACTAATATTCTAAAGGAGGAGTTATCAAAAATGTAGGTTATAGTAGCAGGTCAATAAACCAGTACCCTAAGGTTAAGCCCTAGGAATATAAAAGCTCCTGGTCTCAAGGATCTCACAATCTAATAGTGGAGATGACATGTTTAAAATAATTATGTACACACTCTTAGTGGTGGCCAAAAACTGGAAACCAAGGGGATGCCCATCAATTAGGGAATGGCTGAATAAATTATGGTATATGAATGTAATGGAATACTATTGTGCTATAAAAAATGATAAACAGGAAGACTTCAGAGAGGCCTGGAAAGATTTATATGATCTGATGCTGAGTGAAAGGAGCAGAACCAGAAGAACTTTGTGCACAGCAACAAACCACAGTGTGTGAGAGGTTTTCTTTCTAGACTTGGAACTTGGCACTTCACTGCAATGCAAGGACTGAAAAAAATTCCCAATGGTCTTTTAAGGCAAAATGACTTCCACATCCAGAGAAAGAACTATGGAATTCAATGACAGAATGTAGCAGATCATTTTCTTTTGTATTATGTTTTGGTTTGTTGTATGATTTCTCCTATTCATTTTAATTCTTCTACACAGTATGACTATAGTGAAAATGTATATAACAGAAATGTACATTACCTATATAAAATTGTATGCCATCTCATGGAGGAAGAGGAAAAAAAAACTAAGTTATATGGTAGTGATTGTAAAACACCGAAAATAAATAAAATGTAAAAAATTATGTACAAATAGGCTATATAAACTAAATTGGAAATAGTCAACAGAGGGAATGCACTAGCATTAAGGGGACTGGGAAAGGTCTCTATAGAATATGGAATTTTAGCTGGGAACTAAAGGAAGCCAAGGAAAAGAGATCAGGAGGAAGAGAATTCTAAGCATGGAGGATAGTCAATGAAAATGCCCAGTCAAGGGATTTTGTTCAAGGAATTACAAGGAGGTCAGGGTCACCAATTATGGGAACAGAGGGTGTAAGAAGATTGGAAAGGTAGGAGAGGGCCAGATGACAAAGGGCTTTGAATGCCAAATGATTTTATATTTGATTGTGGAAGTGGATAGGGAACCACTGGAGTTTAGTGAGTGACATGGTAGGCACATCAACCAGCAAACCATTTCAACAGCCTAGGAGTTAGGTAATGAGGGCATGTATTAAGATGGCGGCAACATCAGAGAGGCAAAGAGAGCGCATGGAAGAGGTATTACAAAATTAAAATTAACAGGCCTAAAATTAACAGGATATGGAGGATATAGATATGGGGGACTGGGAGGATGGAATGCCTTTAACAGTAAAGAGGAATTTGGGGGGGTGTTGAGGAATTTTTGGGGGGGAGGCATTAAGGGTCAAAGACAAATTCAGTTTGGGACATGCTGGATTTCAGATGTCAATGGAATCTTAAGATGCATATGTTTTAGTGTCATTTCTGAAACTGTTACTAGTGTCAAGTCTACAAGCATTTAATAAGTACTATGTGCCAGGCACTATACTAAGTACTGGGGATTAAAAAACAAAACACAAAAAAATTGTCCCTGCTCTTAATGAGATTGGGCTAATTGGGCTAACAACATAAAAACAATTATGAACATGATACTGAACCAATTTGACAACATCAAGACTTTAGTAACTGGTGTCTTTTCTTCATATTCGGTGGTTATGATTGCTGGGGCATGTGAGAGGGAGTAAAAGAAAGAGGGAGGATTATAGCTGGTGCAGAATCCTGCAGATCAAATCTCCCTGTTCACCTGCACAATGTCAGCTAAGGTCCAGAGGAGGACTTCCAAGAGTTCTGGAGCTTACTTGCCATTTGGCGGCATGTGCTCAGTTGTTGGTGATGGTAGTAGCAGGGAATGATCATCTCCAATGATACTACAGCATATACAAAAAGAAAAAGTTCCATATATAATAAAATATTCACAGTAGCACTTTTTATGGTAGCAAAGAACTAGAAACAAAGTGGGTATCCATCAGTTGATGATTAAACAAATAAAAGTATGTAAGTGGAAAGGAATATTAAGATAAATATGAGAAATTCAGAGAAACTAAGACTTTTATGAATTGATAGAATGAAGTAAGCAGTAAGGAGAATGAAAAAATTACATACAGTCACTATAACAATGTTAACAGAAAAAATACTATGAAATAATGTTGTGCAATTTTAAGGATAAAACCTAATCCCAAGAAAAAGACAAGAAAATACGCCATCCTTTCAGTGAACTACAAGCAAAGAATGACATATTTGCAGTACTGTCAGTTGAGTTTGCAGAACTTTGGTTTGTTTTTTCTTTGTTTTTATCTTTGTTATAAAAGAAATTTATATAGATAGGAAGAAACAATATTTGGAAATATGTGATATAAAAACCAGAAAGCACTGGTAAAACTTTTTTTTTTTTAATCTCTAAAACAAAAACTTCATACTCCTTGTTAAGATTTCTTTCATTCATTCAAATATTTACTGAATGCCCATATGTTAAGCACTACGGAAAATACAAAGATGTATGAGATAAAACCCATCCCCTTTGGGAGTTTATCATCTAATAGGGGAAGTAAATACATAAAGCAATATGGAGAAGCAAAGCATGGCACAGGGCAGAGGGCCAACCTTGAAGTCTACTCTTGCTTCTCACTTATAGGAGCTGTGTGACCCAGGCAATTCTCTCTATGAATATAGTTTCAGAACACCTGCTAATATGCTAGAATCTACAGGAGGAATTCTCATTACCAATGATAATTCAGGTCTACTCTGAACACAGAATGAAACAACAGAACACTAACAGTAGTTTTTAAAATGGGAAGGCCTTTGTTTCATGGAGAAGTGTGGGAATCATTAAAAAAAAATTGCAACCCTCCATACCAAATCCACTCCACTTGCCTCCTTGTATTCAGTTCCAGGCTTAGCTTACTGTTCATCTTCTATATCTTTCTTAGATACATGTATTAATGGACAGGTTCAATCCAATAAAACAGTGTATCATAGTCCAGACATTAGGTACTCTTCACATAACTGGTTATTCCTATATGCACTGTAACGGCAAACTTTTGAATGTTTATGGGACTCATTTTGAAGACTCTCAAAAGTTCCAGGGCTGGACAAGCACAATAGTAAGCAAGTAGGTACATCTGAAGGAGGATTCCTTATCTGTAAGGAATCCCCCTACAAAAAGAACAGTGGGAGCTTATGGTCTCTACACCTTTCAATCAATTATTTGATTGTCAATATGTGGTTGACTGAAGTATTCACTTAGAAAAAGCCTTCCAAGCCTTCCTTCTAGTACATTACTTCAGCGAGGATGTCCTCAAGTCACATGTGGATTATTCTCTCTCTCTCTGTCTCTGTCTCTCTCTCTCTCTCATATATATATATATATACATACACACACACATACATACACACACACACACACACACATACACACCTATAGAGATAGGAAAATAAACATATGAGTTGTTAGCTAAGTCTCTTGTTCACTTTTTTTGTTGGGAAGGGAGTGAGTGGAAGGAAGGGAGGTAATAAACCCTGAGTTTTGGTTTTTTTGTAGGCCTTTAGTATCTTTTTTTTTTTTCAATAACCTGGAGACTCTCATCCACCAATGCCTTCAAAATTATGTCACCTCCAACACAGAATTCTTCTATGTTACATCAGCACAGTTCATCTGTTTTTCTCATCATTTTTCCAGTATTGTTTGCACTTTCTCAAGTAACACATCTAAAACTGTAATATTAGAATCAAAACATGGTGGTTTCAGAGTCCTTGATGGTATAAAGAATTATACAAATTTTAAAAACCTTTCCCATTTGTTACTGTTCTTCCAGTTTCATTCTTAAATGCCTTTAATTTCCTTTACACATTTTTCAGCTGCTTCTCAATGTTTTAAGAGATGATACTGCTCATAATCTTACAGCATTATTCCCCATAAGAGAAGTTTACCAAGAGTTTATATATAAGTTATCATCTCTGCTTGACAAAGAGATACTAGCTGAGAAAGTTTCTTTTGTTTCCTCATCATTGGAAATATTTTAATTGGTTAAATTTCAGTATAAAATTGTTATAACCAGTACAGAAATTCTTTCAAATCCATCCGTTTTCTATTTTCAACATAACCTGTTAAGATAAGGTTCTAATCACATGCATTATCGTTTTTCTAGTTTTGTATTAGTTTTGATTTTTGCTATAAAGACTACAGTCTGAATGCAAGCAAAGATGACAGAAATAACAATATAAAGTAAGCTATAATCTTGATAATTTTGACATTTACAAAACCAAACAGAAAAATGATGGTTTTTATGGAGATTAGGGAAAGGAACAGACAAAAAATAAAAATGTGCCCAACACTATGCAATGACAAATGGCACCACTATAAAAGCTTAAGATCAGGACATGGAAGGAAGCAGGGGTAAAGTATAGGAGAGCTGATTAACAACAGGGTACACTGGAAGAGAATAACAGAGAGAGTTATTACTGATGCAATGATACTGTTAAGAGTTAAGCTGCATACTGTACATTAAAAAAAACCTAAAAGAAAGATATGCACCTTGGTGAAGGAGGCAGAGGGACATGGGAAAGCTGAGTAGATTAGGTTTGATTATTGAAGGCATTTATAGATCTGGTTCCATATGGAATGCTGATGAGAATGCCCCATCTTGACCTCAAAATCCATGAAACCTAAAACTGAGCTTGATTTACTTGATCTTCTCTCTCAAGTCAACTCTTTTCCTCAGCTTCTTCACTTAATGTCATCATCATTCTTCTAGACACTAAATCTTGAAACCTTCAACTCTGCTGATTCATGCTATTCCTACATTCCCTGACACAGCCATACTAAATCTTTCAGCCCCCATACTAGTCCAAGCCTTCCTTAACTAGTGAGTTATACTCTCCTAACCTGGTCTTCCAGACACACTCTCTCTGCTCTAATCTCTTCTATATAACAATGCCAAATTAACCTTTCTAAAATACTGCTCTTAACATTTACTTTTTTGTACTCAAGAACAACAAAGTTTTCTTTATGTCTATCACATCAACTATCCTAATCTTGCCCTATCCAACTAATTTCTCACTCCTTCCCCAGAGGTATGTTCTGCTCTAATTAAGCCAACTTACTTATCATTCCTGTTTTTACTCATTGTCCTCTCTATTATCTCCTCTCTGCCACCCCATCATAGCTGAGCTCAAGTACTAGTTCTTGAATGTCTTCTTTAACTGCACCAGTGTATACTGATTCCTTCCCTCTTTGAACTTTTATTGCATTTTCAGTATACACTTGCTGCCTTATATTAGTTTCATTGTGCTAGTCTTGTCTCTTCAACTTACCCAGAAGAAACTGAGGCATAAAGAGAGGTTAAGTGAAGTGCCAAAGATCACACATCTATTTAACAGCAGAATTAGAACTAGATCTTAGCCCAGCGTTCTCTCTCTACATCACACAGGTATATGCCTCTCCGTGCCACAGTGCTCAATAATAACTGCCAACAAGCCATAAGATGGACCTTAATATATTATTAACTGAAAGTATTTGGACAAAAAACATGAAAAGCTAGAAAGTAAGGTTTAGGTACACAGTAGCTTTTCCAATGTGCTTTTGACTTGGAATAATAGTATTCCTCCAAATCTGAAATTCCCTCTGCCTTTCCTCCAATGAACAATGTTCATTTAAACTATATATCATGCTGTCCCATGTGCTATGAATTATCTCAATTTTTTAGTAAGCTCCCTCCAAGTCATTCGGCTTGCTATTTAGTATTATAGAAGTACTGCTTCAGGGAGTTTCCACACTGTTGCCAACCCTGACTGCTTTTGTTATTTATTTATTTTTACACTTCACTCAAGGCAATAGAAATAGGTCGACTATTTCTAAACACTGCCATAGTTCAACTGAGCAAGTCCAAGACACCAGGAAACAAAAAGTTCCTACCAGCATTTAATACTTTCTACCACAATGTTCTTGGGCATAGTCTCTCTTCCCCAGATTGTTGTGCTCTCTCCTGATTTTCTTCCCATCTGTCTGACCCTTTCTTCTTAGTCTCCTTTACTGAGGTAATCCCATCCACATCTCCTATGTGTGGGCATACCCCAGAGCTCTATCCTGATCTCTCTTCTTTTTCTATCCTCTCTACTTTGGTAATCTCAACAGCTGCCATCGGTTCAATGACTCTATTCAGAAAGATAACTGCAAAATGAACGTATCTGGACCATCTTTTTTCTGAGCTCTGGTTATGAAACACCTACTGGACATTTCCATTAGGATGTCTCAAGGCATCTCAAAGACAACATTTCTAAAACTGAGTTCAACTCCACTTCACCTCCCCACCCCCAATGCCTTCTCTTATCTTTCTATTTCCATAGAGGGCTCTTACTATTCTTTCCACCACTCTTTTTCCAATCAGTTACCAAGTACTGTCAATTCAACCCATGCAAAACATCTCTCCAAACTGTCTCTCCTTTCATGTACCAGTCACTATCTAATCTTTTCTTCTGGACAACTGCAATGGCCTCCTAACTGGTCACCTGCATGAGTTTCTCCTTTCTCCAGTCCATAGTCCCTCACAAAGCTGACAAATTTATCTTCTTAAGGAACAGATCTGACCACATCACTCATTTGCTCAAGGAGCAGTGTTAGTTTTTCAGTTGTGTCTGACTTCATGACCCCACTTGGAGTTTTCTTGGCAAAGATACTGGTGTGGTTTGCCATTTCATTCTCCAGCTCATTTTATGGATGAGGAAAATAAGGCAAGGGAGGCAAACAGTTATGTTACTAGTCCAGAGTCAATGAAGCTAATTAAGTGTATTAAGTCACATTTGAACTATGGAAGAGAGTCTTGATTCTAGGTCCATTCTATCTGTTTTGCCACCTGTGCCACCTAGCTGTTCATGAGAGGCCTTAGTAGCTCTCTACTATTTCTAGGATAAAATATAAGCTTCTCAGTTTGTCATTTAAGGTCCCTCACAATCTGGCTTGAAGACAAGCCATCAGGATTGATTTCACTTTATTCTCCATGCACTCTATATTCTGGCCAAACTGGGACAGTTTCCTAACTTAGCATTCCATCTCCCACCTCCAGATTTTTGCACAGGCTGAATCTCCCCATATTACAAACATTTCCACTCTGACTCTTGGAATCCCTAGTGTCCTTCAAATCTCAATTCAATGATATTCAATGAATTCATTTTTCTTTGTATTTCCACAGTCTAACACAAAGTAGGGCAATCGAATTAGATATGTTTCTTAATAGTGAAATTTTAAAATAATATGTGTAGATCTAACAAATTTTAAGAAAAAGGAGTAATTAATTCATTGTACCTATCAACATATCCTAAATCTGAGAACCCAGATTGTCCCTGAGTCTCCTCAGACTAGAAATTTATCATCAGTTTTCCTTCCCAATAAAGTCTAAAACGAGAATATTCTTAACGTGAGGAATAACATTTTTCGAGATTTTGATAATTATTTCAATATAATTGGATTCCTTTGTAATTCTATGTACTTTTAACTGTACTTTGATATAATTCATTTCCTTTGCAATTCTACGAACTTTATTTTATGAATCTAAAATTAAAATCACTCTTTTAAAAGGGCCCAAAGGCCTTAATGATTTAAAAAAAAAAAGTTTTTTTAAGTTAAGAATTTCTACCCTAGTTTTAGTTCCCAAATGGTACAAAGAATTCACTAAAATAATATGTTAATTTCTACAAAAAGAAGCATACCTTTAATGAACATGCTCAGACATGATCACGGTTCAGTATTATACTTTTAACAAAACAGTAAGGCAACTTTATCTACTAAGAGAAGCCTGTAATTTCTGGCGGTCGTCCAAATCTGATACATAGGACACTAAACTTTTTGCTTCAAGGTTAAATGAAGCAATTTAACATATACAAGATAAACAGATAGTACTCATTCCAGAGAGATATAGCTTACAGAAGATATGAGCTGTTATACCTCCAGAGATGCTACAATTTCCTATGTTTCTGTATATTTTCATAGATTAAAAGAATTTTGAAGATGGGAATGTCTAATCTACTTAAATTCCCATTTTACAACTTAAGAAATCAAAACTCAAAGAGATTAACTGAAGAAGTGATGGAACTGAAAGCCACAGTTTCACGTTCCTAGGCCAGTACACTTGCTCCTTCACTATAGGAGTGTATGCATTGATCTAAGTCTTGGTGATTCAAATAAAAGATTTAAACCAGTATGTTAAAAGTGAAAAGACCTATTAAAGATATCCTGTTTAGGCAAGATCTTTCTAGTAGTTAGTCATGCTACTTCTTAAATAGATATTATATTAAACACTAAAACACATTACAAACAGAATACTTATTTTTCTTAAAGGCTAGGAGATAAAAAGACCAGCTTTTAAAATCAGTGTCTATTTTTTAACTATTTTAGGATGAGTCAAATGTCCATAGTCTAGAAAGGAGAAAATACTTTTTAAAATCTGAGGGGTTCAAATGCTACCCTACTTTATAGGGTCCATTCAGGAGCAAAATCCCATAAATAATAAATAAATAAAATAATTGCATATTTGTATGCAAAATATAGACTGATTTAGTTTCATTTCAGTTCTCCAAGGGCCTTTTACCAGGAAAAGAATGGGATGGAAGAGGGGCAAGAGTAGAATTTTAAGTTTCTACCTTTACAGAGAACTTTAATTCTCTGTTCTCCCAGCTATCCAACATCCTGTATCCAAAATTATAACTATACAAAGTCTTTCTACTGAAATTCTTTCACGGCACAACACAGGGTACACAGAAAGTTATAAATCAATTTGACTCAAGTATTTGAGCACATAGTAGGTACTAGGCACTCACTGGGTTTGACGTAGGTGGTACCACGACAAAAATCAAGGCGTCCCTGTCTACAGGAAGCTAAATAGGGGCAAAATATGTACACAGATAATACCCAAGTGGATACTATTACTTGAAAACTTCAAAGTTTTATAAGACTATTCTGCTGCTCCTCAGCTATTCCTATGAAACTAACCTTTACCTCTTCCTTTTGCTCACTTAGAAGCCTGACACCACCCACAGGCACCTGCTGCCCCCTTCCCCGGCTGGGAGCTGGAAAAATTCAATGTGCCGATGCCCAGCCCTTCCGTCGATACCGTGTCGTCTTCCTCTTGCCTGTGGCAGGCAGGTAGGGGAGCCGGCGCTCCAGGAGGGCAGGGGCCTGCCCGGTCACCCACCCGGGCCTGGCGGATGCGAAGCCGGGAGGATCACTTGGGGGAAGGGAGAGGGCGCACTTACCTGTAAGACCACCTCGTTGGGGAGCTGCGCGGCCCGGAACAGCTCCACCACCCTCCCGTTGGACGCTACCTTCTTGGTGCTCTCGATGTCGCAGTAGGAGAAGAGGTCGGAGTAGTATTTCTGCTCCGCATCGCTCAGCGTTAATCCCTCCATCTTCTTCCCCACCCCACCCCCTCCCTCGCTCCGCGCCGCCGCCCCGCCCCGCGACCCCTGGGCGGCGGGGCCTCGGCCCGGCTTCCCCCCGGAGCCCCTCGAACTCAGTCGCGGGGAGACGGAGCGTGGGCCGCGCGCCAGGCAGCGCCCCTAGCCCGCCGCCCTAGCCGGCTCGCAGGCACGCACGCACAGCGGGTCCGCTCCGGCCGGAGCCCCGGTCTCCCCTCCCCTCTCCCCGCCGCCGGCGGCCGGGACGCAAGCAACAGGGCTGGGAAGAGCCGGAGAAGCGCAGGAGGCTCCGCGCGCCGCCGCCGGCGCTCGCACCTTCCGAAGGAGAGGCTCCCGCTCGCCCGCTCCGGAGGCGCAAGGCCCAGGCTCGGGCTCCGGCACCCACCGCGGCGCCGCCAGCGAAGGAGACCTCTCCCAGCCTACGCCTTCGCCGCGGGTTCGAGCCGCCCCCTCTGCTACCCTCCCCCTGCTCCCCACTCCACTTCCCGCCTAGCTTCCTCTTCCGCCCACCCTTTCGGGGTCAACCCCCGCGAAGAGCGGCTGCGCCCCGGAGAAAGTTGTGGGGCTTTTAAGCTAAAGTTTCAGGGGCGCCTGGCTGAGCGCGGCTGCCGCTCCGCCTCCCTCCGCCGCCATTTACTGCGCTCCGGCCCCACCACGGACGTGCCCGCACTAACACTGACAGCGGCCGCAGCGGCGGCGGCAGCGCCAGACCCGGATGTGAGGCCGAAGGCGAGCGAGCGCGAGGGGGTGGGGGCGGGGGGAGAGGGAGAGAGAGACAGAGAGAGAGGAGAGACGGAGAGAAACCCCCAGCAGAGGCTCGTGCCTTTCCCGAGAGAGGAAGGCGGAAACAGCGCCCTCTGCTGGTGGGCGCCCCCACGGCCGGAGAGGAGCCCAACCCGGCGGCGTCCCGCCCCTAGGCGCAGCCCAGCCCTCGGAAACTGTCAAAAAAAGATTTTGTTCCAACGGAGGGGGCCCCCAGGCCTGGAATGCTCTCCCTCCTCCACTCCCACTACTGACCCCCTTGGTTTCCTTTAAGTCCCAGCCAAAATCGCACCTCCTACAGGAAGGCCTCCTTCACTTCTCTTAATTCCAGTGCCTTCCCGGTTAATTATTTCCTAGTTATAGTATGTATAGCATGCTTTGTTTATATTTGTTTGCACGTGGTTTTCCCCATTCCACTGAAAGTTCCCGAAGGTAGGGATTGTCTTTTGCCTCATTTTATGCCCATAGTACTTAGTGCAGATAAATAGTAAAATGGTTAATGTTTAATGCATTCAACTGCTGGCAGGTGTGAGGGCATCTGTGTTATTATTATTATTTATTGCTATTGTTGTTTTTGTTAACTTGCATTGCCCAAGGGGTTACTGTTTATTACTTATTCTACAATAAGTATAATTTATTTTTTTAATAACCAAGCTTGACATTGATCGGTGTAACACTTTTAGTTTTTCAAAACATTCGCATGAAGGACTACACAGATGCCTTTTTACTCTCCCAGTCTCCCTGAGAGGTAGGTAAGTTCTTTTATTCTTATCCTTTCCTTTTTCGTAATGAAGAGAACTGAATACCCAGGGATCCCATTTCCATCACTCCAGACCTCCAGCTTTGGACAAGTCAGGTCACTTCTCTGGACCTCAGTTTCCTCATTTGTCTGTAAAAGTTGAGTTACCTACTCAACCCTACTCAAACTGTGTTAAGATGTCCCAATATCTTAAAGATAAAGAATTGCTTCATCTCCCAAGATATCCCGGTATCTTAAGGAGATGAAGCAATTCTCTATCTTTCAATTTTAGTAATTGGTTTTAGACTAAATGTGATGTCTTTGGAACTAGAATGACAGTACCCAGAAATCCTATTTAGTTTGCTTAAAGTAACCTGATAACACTATAGGGGTTCTCTAGGAAGTTATCAAGCTAGTACAGATGAGAAGATTAGAACAAGTGTGACATTCCAGTAAAACCCTTGAGAAGGGACCTGGGGAGAGGAAGGAAGGAGAAGCCTCAGCTTTCACCTCTACCTAGATCCCCATTTTGGCCAAGGGAGGACCTTGTAAGCTTCCCAGGGTCCATAATATTTTTGTACTTCTCATTCATATCCTAACACTATCTTGTGGGATATTAGTAACAAGGTGTAATTTAGGGAGGGCATTTTCACTGTTCCACCAGGAACTTGGCAAAGAAGTGACACAATGCTTAAGGAGAACTTCTTAAGTACCCTAGAATGGAAGAAAAGTTCTTCAAGTAACTAGGAGTTATGAGTTACCTCTTTGCCACGTGTACTTTCTGCATCTGAGTCCATTTTCCCTTGAACTCAGTATGTACTGGTGGGAGAGTATGTCATTGAATGACTTTCTACCAACTGTGGTTAACTAAATTACCCTTTCTGAAAGCTAATTGATGATTATTGACTAAATGATCATTGATATCATGCTGGGAAGTATGAACACCAGAATGGGGGATTGAGCTAAGAGTGCTAAAAAGACATTCCCTTCCCCATTACCTTCAGGTAACACATAGATCCCTGAAGGCATCATGATAACCACTTAAGGGATCTGACTCCTCAGTGTAACTGTGAGTTGGGGTAGATAGCATGGGCTACTGTAAAATGAAGGAGGTTGGACTAAACAGATGGTCTCGAAGGTCTCTTTCAGGGCTAGATCTATCTATAATCTTATGATCCTAATCATCAATAGAGTTATGTCTTCCCTGACATTTAAATTCAGGATCGAGGCTAAGGAGTCTAGTGAAATGGAAAGAAGTTGGATTTGAAATCAAAAGACCTGGTCAAATCCTAGTTCTGTTATTCTGTGTCACAATTACTCTGTGTTTCAGCATTCTTATCTCAAAAATAAGGAGATTGGATGAGATGAAATTTGAATTTCTTTCCAATCCTAAATCTGTGACCCTAAAGCGGACAACAGAGTAACCTACTACCAGAGGGACCATGAGTTGACTGGAGGCTACATCATATCTTTCTATCCCATCTGGGGAAAGTTTCTGCATACCTTGCCAGGCAAATAACTGATTTTTTTTTTTAGCATAAATTGACCCCCATTCCCAGATTTAGATTCCATAATAACATTTGCCCTATTGCAGGTTAGGCTGGAAGGATGAAATATACTTATTCATTATGATCTTATGCTATATATACATATTATTCCCAAGTATTTAGGAATAAGGAATTAATAAATATTTCCAAGATAATTACTGTTTTATGGTGTTTCTTGTATGACTCCATATTGAATTCACGTCCCAATTTCCTTTAAGCTTACACTTGATACTCCTGTCTCAATCCTCTGATGTGTTCATTACTGCCATCCCTTTGATGTCAGATATCACTGAAGATAAACTCAAATTCCTCCTCCCAGAGCTTGTTTCTGGAGCCTCACAAATACTTGAACACTTCAACATCAACAGTAACTGTTTATCTGAGAAGCAATAATTTGCTGAGTAGAGGAAAGGTGAAAGTAATTTGGTACATATAAATATTTATCTAACACAAAGTATGCTATTTCTTCTGTCCTGTGTCTTAATCTGAAAACAATCTCTTTTTCTGGAAACCTGCAGAATGTAAGGTACGTGCTATTTGATCTTACATTTCTGTTTATATAGAAGTCTATAATTTGTAAAACACTTTTCCCTTAATGACTTTGTAAGACTGGTAAGGATTATTATTATCATTTATTTCTGGTGAGAAAATAAGGCTGAACAGAATTATTGTTTGTCCACAGTCAGACCACTAGTCCGTTGCTCAGTCCAGGATACCATATCATCTTCATTACATCTCATTTAAAATAACCGACATTTAGATGATGTTTTAAATTAATCATCACAGGAACTGTGTAATTTGAGTGCTATTATTATCCCCATTTTACAGGTGAATGTTGTTGTTCATGCTTTGTTTTCAGAGAGGACCAATGACATCATGGGGTACGTAAATTGCATTTAAGTGAGTCAGTTGCACAAAATGGTCAGCCCTACTCTCTCTTCTAGAGTCACTGAAGTAACAGTGGAAAGACAAAAGTCAAGAAGACTGATGATGGCCTGGGATGTAGTAGATAACCTTGGTGTATTTGATGTCTGACCAAGCTCTGTGTGCTCCGCAGTGCCTGCATGATTCTTAGAACAAATTGTTGTCATCTGCCCATTCCACCAAAAAAACTTCATGTGCTTGAGGTAGATATCCCCCAACTCACTGAAGAGTTTCTGACAGCCCATCTGGCCAGACAGATGTGACCACTGCATATGCTACAGCTTCTTAGAACCACAAGTGAGTGGAAACTGAGACTGAGAGGTTAAAGTGACCCAGAGCCTTCAACTAGTAACCGTGAGGTGGGATTTAAACTCATGTCTTCCTAACTCCCAGGCCAGGACTCAGTCCAGTGTGCCATCTACACTTTGCATATTGATATTTTAAATAACATATGAGTTGGAACTTTTCCAAGTCTAAAGACTTGACCACACCAAAATTTGTAGAGGGAGGAATAGTCTAATCAAAAAATCTCTTTGCTCTCTAATCTGACTGACCAGATAGGTGTCAGCAGCCTTTGCACTCTCCTATTGATTTAATTCAGATCAACTTCACAACTGTTTATTTTTCAAGTAACCAGTTACAAAGCATTTATTAAATACCTCCTGTTTGCCAGGCACTGTGCTGAGCACTGAGGACACAGCAAAAATGATCTAGTTCCTACATACAAAGAGTGTACATTCTCATAGGGGAGACAGCACATTCATATATAAGTATACACAGAATATATACAAGGTAATTTTGGGAGAGAAGGCACTAGTAGCTGGGGACAAGCACCTACTTTACATAAAGCACTTTGCTAGGTGCTGAGGGAAATTCAATGTTTAAATAAACCGTAGTCCTTGACTTCATGGCGGTTAATTAATTAGTTAATGAATTAATAGGAGACATTATTGCCATGTTTCTGACTTACTAGTAAGTACCTACCTCAAAGGGTTGTTGTGAGGAATAAGACAAGCTAGGTAAAGTTTTTAGCAGCTCTGCAAAAATTAGCTACTCTTGCATATCATAATTAGAAGAACATGGAACATATTACCTATCAGATTTATGGATAGAAGAACTTATGAATAAATGAGAGAGAGCATTTTGAGATGTTAATTGGATGGTTTTGATTGCATTAAAAAGGTTTTGCACAAACAAAACTAGTGCAGCCAAGATTAGAAAGCAGAAAATTAGGGGAAATTTTTATAGACAGTTCCTCAGAAAAAGGTCTCATATCTCAAATATACAAAGAACTTAGTCAAATTTATAAGAATATGAGTCATTCCCTAATTACTAAGTGGTCAAAGGATATGAATAGACAGTTTGGGGATGAGGAAAGCAAAACTATTTATAGTCATGTGAAAATTGCTCTAAATCATTATTGATTAGAGAAATGTAAATTAAAATAACTGAGATATCATCTCATAACTATCAAATTAGCTAAAATAACAGAAGGAGAAAATGACAAATATTGGAAATATATGGAAAAATTGGGACACTAATACACTTGGTAGAACTTTGATATGATTCAACCATTTTGGAAAGCAATTGGAAATTATGCCTAAAGAGTTATAAAACTATGTATACCTTTTGACTCAGCAATACCACTATTAGGTCTGTTTCCCAAGGTGAGCAGGGAAAAAGGAAAAGAACCTATATGTTCTAAAAAATATTTATAGCAGTTCTCTTTTGTGATAGCAAAGAACTGGAAATTGAAGGGATGCCCATCAATTGGGGAATGGCTAAATAAATTGTGGTATATGATTGTGAATGAAATACTACTATAATGTAAGAAATGATGAGCAAGCTGATTTTAGAAAAACATGGAAAGACGCTCGAAATAATGAGTGAAATGAACAGAAAGAAAACTATATACAATCAACAGCAGGATTGTTCAAAGAGTAACTGTGAGGTAGAGCATCCTAAAGAGAAAGTCCAGGTTTCCAGGCACACCAAAGGAGTGTAAAAGAACCATATTGGGGATAAAGAGGAATTTGTTAATAATAGAATAGGGATTTCAGAGGGTATGATAGAAGGAGAAAGCAAAGGAAATCATAGGACTGAGCTTACGGAGATGACAGGGGAGACAGGTTTTCACTTTGGTAGACAGTCTGGATTATAGAGGTTGAGGAAGCAAGAGGTAGAAATGTGTTAGCCATGAGGCTAGGGAAGGCAAAGTATCAAGTATGGAAAAGCTCAACAGTGACAGTCCCATGGTGAAAAAGGACCTCAACAATTGCCATTTCCTCAGTTACTATCTCTAGATGTAACCCCCTTAATCACATAGAGCAAGTGACAAGAAGGCTGATGGTATCAGATGATGGGAAGATCTATGTCTATCTACTTCCATAACAATGACTTATTTCCAGTTCTGTCCTTGCTAACCACCCTATAATGCAACTGCTTACATATAGTGACTCAAATTCAGCCTTATAAAGTGTTCTGATATCAAATTATCTGATGTATTATATCAGTATAATAATAAGGATTCCTTTTTGTCTCTTATTAATAGCTGTACATTTAATTTATTTTCCAAAAATACAAGGGTATTTTCTGTGGTTTGGGAATGCTAAAGGTTGATAGGGAAGCATGAATTTGTGGCTTGACCTTAACTACTGTGATGCTTTCTATGATATCTGGTCTTTATAGGTCTAGATCCTTTTCTTAGGTGTATGAGATCAGACTTCCAACACATCCTGGCTGCATCACCCTGGGCAAGTCACTTAACCTCTATTTGCTTCAGTCTCCTCATCTGTAAAAATGGGGATGATAATAACACCTACTTTATAGGGTTGTTGTGAGGATCAGATGAGGTAATGGTTGTAAAATGTGTGACACACAGTAAGTGCTATATAAATGCTAGCATTAGGATGATGATGATTTATTTTTGTGTCTTAAAATTTTGTGGCCACACAAACTTTCCTTTCTCATTTTGAAGAATAAAAATTAACCAGCTTTGCTTATTATAAAATGTATACATGCAAACATATATTTATATGTAGATATATTTTTTAAAAAGGCCTTTTCCTTCTTGTTACATGCTTGGTTATTGGGAGTTTATTCTCTATTATTCCCTTATGGAATCTGTTAGGATTCCTTTTTAGAATCTCAAGAGGTTAAAAAAAAAGCCATAAATACCTTGCATCACTTGAGAGAATAATCAAAATCATTCTTCTGGCACATAACAGATAATAGGCATGTATCCTGAAAGTATTGTCTCTTGCTTTCTGCTTTCTCCCCTAAGTACAACTGAGAAGGACTCTCTATTCTAGCTATAGTCACTTCATAATAAAAGTGTTCTTCTGAGTCTAGACAACTCCATATTTCTAGTATTACAGTCCCACTTGTTAGCAAGTCTTGAATAAATCAGAAACCATTTCAGTCCCATTGTCTTATCCCCCTCAACTAATTACTGTACTCAAAGATCCCAAAACTTAGATCTGGACGCCAAGAGGGCAGATTACTCATCATTTTCCACTAATGATTATCCTGGAACTACGGAAAAAGAAAGCACCTCTAACGCACATTGCCAATGACTTTTTCCTATACAAAAAGGGAAAACTGCCACACCACCCTAATCTAAAGAGTTGCCACACTATATCACCACTCATGATGTAGACTGGAAGCCTGCAGCACCTTACTCCCTCCTTCAGCATGTGTAAAGATCATCTTTTAGTAAATCTCTTTTGGACACATAAGTCGTGGGAGGGGAATGCCAAAATTTTTTTCCTTGAAAGATTTCTGAGGGACTTCCTGCCACCCCTTCTTCTGTGGCAGCTGGTTTGACTTCCATTTCACCTCAATTTTGTTGCCAATAAAGCAAAGAGCCCTTGCAGCAATGGTCCTCCAAACCGTCCGTGGGGAGGAATTATACAGTGATTAGAGTGCTGAACTGGCAGCAATGTGGATGCACCAACCAGTATTACGTCAAGGTAAGCAATGGGCTGCAGTGGCCTGCCCTTTGCCACTGCACAGTGTTCACTCTTCTGCAGCTGTTTCTGGGGACCTAGCCACTGTCCACTGCCTTCCACTGTGGAAGCCTGTGTCTCAGCCCCTTGACAGGATCTGTTCCCCATTGCCTGCTTTGCCAGAGTCAACTGCTACCCTCTGTGCCATTTCTGTGTAACTATAACTTTGAAGACCTAAGCTCTTCTGTCCTATTCTGGGGGAAGAACTGTAGGCCTGAACATCATTATCTTGCAACTGCTGGGGCCTGACCACCGCATTATGGCATTCCAGGGCCATCCAGCTTTAGTGAATAGTGTTACTCCAGGGCTCTGACCATACCCCACTTTGCTCAGGAAAAGATATAAAGCAATACAAAAATCAGCAGAGCCAAGGACTATTCTTGGCTGGAATGCATGTATTCTATTCTCCATGTACAAATAGCTATTTCTTCTCATGTTAGGGAAATGCTCATGGAGCCTAGGTTCTATGCTTTTCTAGCACCCCTCAATTGAATTGCCGGAGAGAATTATAGTTCACAGTTCAGTGTGAAAGGGAAAACTAGTTAAACTGATGTAGCAGCCCTACCTATCTTCCCCTAATAAAATGGGGTGTCTTTGGCACATTTGTTCATATATCTAGTTCTAAAAATGTCTCTAGGATCCTGCAGAGACTTTAGCATTATTATTTCAAGTACCTCCCCCAATGACTTGCATCAAAGAATTACAGCAAAATCCATGTAGCAAAACTGCACTTGGTCTCTTCAAATTCCAAATTAAAAAGCAAACAAAACTCAGTTTATTCATCACAGTTGTCAGACAATCATAAAATTCTACCTTGGTTTGTATTCTTTCACTGTTAGGGGCCTTCCTGACATCCCTTGATGATTCACAATATCATATATATTTACAGGACTGAAAAGTGCTAATTCAGCTGCATTGTCATTTCCAAAAAGTCGCTCAAAACCAATCCGTTTATACAAAATACAATACCCTTAAACCGTAAGAGGGGCTTTTTTCAGGAGGTCTGCCCAAGCAGCAATTGGGTGATAATGACTACTAGTGATTAAAAAAAAAAAACATTGAGGCTTAGCAAAGGAAGAACACAACTGGTTCTTCCACATTTATCCTTTTCTAATGAGAGAGCAATCTTTCCATCTCCAAAAACTCATTCCCCTCCAGACTTCTTTGAGGCTAAACTGAGTTCTGAAAAAGATTCCCTAGTAGATGTTTGAGGAGACTTAAATTATAGGTTAGAAATCCCAACAAAGCTGGAGGGCCTAAAACACAGTTGACCACAATTATCTTCCAGATGAAGTTTTAGGACACAGAACATACATTGTTCACTTCTTGCTGAAAAGCCACAAGCAGTTTAACCTTCTAATCTCCCAGGAGTCGGAGGTGTCTCACAGTAAGAACCCACCATTTCTAGAGACATCACTAAGCTAATCTAAACTCATCTTCCTCTGCACTGACCCTCCTCCCATTTCAAGGAGATCATTATGTTCCAATCCTTCAATATTAAGCCAATTGTCCTTGGCTGGGCCTGACTCAGGCAAGTTCCCTGGCAGTGTAAGTTCAATACTGGGAACAAAATAAGATTCTCCTAAGTCATTCGATATTTAACAAAATGAGATTTACTTAGCCATAGCAGGAGGACAAGACTAGGCATAGAGGATTGATTCAGCCAAGGGAAACTCCATTGCCTAAGTACTCCATTGTGATCCATCAGTCAAGCCCTCGGAGGGTCTCCAGAGCTCTTCTTGGATATGGGTATTCAGGTGACAAAGAGATGGTGCCCAAAGTCTGAACCTTTAGTCTCCTGAGTCAACCAATTCCTTGGGGAATATTTCAGTACCTATTAAATAAAAAAAATCTATCATTTGGGGAGGGGGGCAAGGTAGGTTAGAATATTATCTCTACCACAAAGGGATAATACCCCTTGACTTTTTAATATTTCACCATACTAATTCATACTAATACAATGTCAGAAATAAGTAAACAGGAAAAATGAGACAATCTGTTCAATTAACCTCAGAATGTTTTAGATACCCATTTTCTAGTTTTCTAACTCAGCCTCACATTTTGAACCATTTAGAGTGATGGTCCATAACTCTTCTCAATAACTTAACACAAGGTCTTTTTTGAGGCACAAGCAGCATCCTTTCCTATATATTCCCAGGCATATCTATTTCAAAACTGATGTCTTGAGACATCTATTTTTAAAGGTATGTCCTACAAAGTGGGATTGCAGATTTGAAGGTGTAGGAACTCATGTGAAAGTAGCAGCAAATAACAGTTTATTAATGTCAGGTACAGAGTCACAGCTAGGAAAGGACACACAATGATATGCCTCAGAATAGTGAGTTTAGTGGGTACTGAAAGAACTTGGAGTCCTCCAGAAGCTGTGACTGGCAAGTGTAGTCAGTTAAAATAGGAACCTACCAGAGGGCAGGTTCTTTTTGTGTCTCCCTTTGCCCCTCCCCACTCCTGGGACCAACTGAGGGGATGCTTGCTGCCAATCACTACAGACACAGTTTGTGGTACTTGTCTTGGCATAAAAATTGCTAGTTATGGCTCTGGTTAAATGTGTATCAACTTTAAAAGGATATATATTTACTTACACAGTAGCTGTCTTCAGACACATTCTTAAATCACTCTAACTCAAATATTAGACATACTATATTATAATATTTCTTTTTATGCCATTAGATCAAAGCTAGACTGGCTACTGCTCCCCTCAGGTTCTAGGGTAGTAACTTCGCAGGCCTATCTTTCTCATATTGTTCATTATGAACGTATCTTTAATGAACACACATTATCCAGTGTGTTCACCATAATATCAATTGCCAGTTAACATCTACCCAGTCTCAATGTGACCAGTTGATCTTTCCTTAAATTAATTTAACCAATTAATATCATTTAACTAATTCCTTTTTATAAAGAAATATTTACTGAGAAAATGTAATAAGGACAGAAGTGTAAAACTCTCCAGAACTAAAAGCAAACTTGTTTTACCACCTCAGTTCCTCAGGAAAGTGGGCTCAAAGTTATTGCTGCTGAACTAAAATTGTCTTCTGCCCCCACTAAGGTCATTTCTGGAGGTGGCATAATCGATGGATGTCACTCTTGCTTTCAGGGCATAGTGCTTCAGTAATTGCCCAACCTCTATTGACTCTTCTGACCTGTCAAAGCTTAAAATTTTCTAATTTATGTTCCATCTCTGATGTTCATTCACCTAACATCAGAGAAGAACACACACAACAGAGACAGAAACAGAGGAGGCACCGTGTTTTCATAGCCACATAGTGATACGATAGGGAAAATAGGCAGCTACTAGCAGCAGATCACTGCCATCATCGTTACTATCTCTTCTTTCACAAGTTTCTCTGCAAATTTCTTACATCTCTTCACTCAAAACCTGCCAGGGAAGAGAGAGCATTATGAGGTAGCCATCAATTAGATCCTTTTGTATACCCATTCAGTTCTGGGTCAGTAATCAAATAAAAGGCTTTTATCACCACTCAGTAAGCTTCCAGGAAACAGTTGGATTATCTGTTCAGGAAGGGGAAAGGCCCCTCCATAATAAAATTTTAGAAGCAGGTTCAATAAATCTCTACATAGATATGCAAAAGACAAAGTATATGACACAGGGACCTTCATTGTCCAGTCCCTCCATTGCATAAAAAAGTCATTTGAGGATGTATTCTTCTTGACATATCACATTTACTTGATTTTGTTAAAAGTAACCACACATAAAAAATCAGCAAAGATTTTAAAAGACCCAACATGGAAACAATGGCAAAATCAAACTTATCTATAAATCACTCCTTTATATCCTTAAAAAATATAAAATGCTGAACATGGAAGCCATTGGTTACTAAGAATAAATGTGATATCTCTGTGTAACTAATATAAAATGTATTTGTATAATAACATGTTGAATCCAATATTCTTAATACTTATTTTATTTTAGAAGCAAATTTGGAAGCTGCAATAATACAGACTATACTTAGTTGTTGGTGACAATGCGGTAACTAGACAGAACTCCTAACCTAACTTACATTAATAAACTAGTTCAGTCTCCTAGGAATCTCCAGGCCTAAGGTAACTTAAGAATAGCCTGCATCTGCTGGAGTTGGATTTGCTGTTTCATAACAGACTTGAAATCCCTGGAACATTTGCTGAAAATAATTCTGTTGCAAGAAAAATCATTACAGTTTGTCCAAGTTACCTAATATACAGTTGAGATACTGAGTCTGATTATATCTGAATATCAGACAAAGCTTAGTTGACTCACTCCTTAGGATAGCAGAGATATTGAGAAAAAAGAGTGCTGCTGTTGTAATGGGGAAGGTGGTTTCTGAAGAGGCTGTGCAGGTAAGATAAGCAGCTTCACCTTTGCCAAATTCAATTGCTGAAGACATCTTGAAATGTGGGAACCACATGTAAATGAATCACTAAGTAAGCCCATGGGCAAACAAGTCGATTTGGATCATCTACCATGTAAAATTCATAGGACTCTAAGTAGCAAGGAAGTATAGTGGATAGTTAAGCATTTGAAATTAGGAAGACTAGAGTTCAAATCCAGGGAACCTGGGCAAGTCCCTCAACCTCTTTCAATATGTTGTCTCATTTGTAAAATGAGAATATCAGCATTTACCTCAAAAGGTTATTGTGAGATTTAAATAATAACATATGAAAAGCATTTTGCAAACCTTATATATAATTTCCATGTGTTTATATAGAAATTAATGTAGATTATATAATATGCACATTATATAATGTTAGCTCATGTGTTATATAATATACATATTATCATGTACATCATATAATATATGTAAGTTAATATATGTAAATTAAGTATACATAATTTTATATAGCAATATATAAAGGCTAGCTATTAGGAAAAGATACTGAGACTGAATCTTGAAGTATCTTAAGAAGAGTACAAACAAAGCCTTAAGGTACCTCTGCAATAGACAGAAGTAATAGAAGTTTGTAAAACTGTGACTGGACTTTATTTTTAACCAGAGAGCCTGTAAGATAATTTTTTTTAGAGAATGAGATCAATGCATTAAAACCTTTAAGCTTTTTAGGATGCTTGCAGTCATTGCCTACAAATGTATAATTGATATATAAGGTGAAATTAATATACATATAATATATAAATTGATCATTATTCAATGTTTCTTTAGCATAGCTATCTATATCTATATCTATTTATCTATCTATCTATATATATATATAGCATACAATGTGTGATCTTTTTTCTGACTACCATTTTTATGAATCTTTAAGTCCACCAACATGATGTAAAAAAACTACAAATGCTTTACATTTCTTGTCCCCTAAAGAGTGAGATACATATACAAAACTGCTTAGAAGATGTCATGAACTACTCCATGGCTAAGCCTCTTCTCAAGTCAATCAGCATTTAGTAAGTGCTTATTGCTGTCAGAGTTAAGTGCTGGGGATAGAGAGAAATGCAAAAATATGGCCCCTGCCTTCAAGGAGTTCACAGTCTAATGAGGGAGACAACATGTAAATAAATAGGTACATATATATACATACAGATACATCTACACATATATATGTATATATACACACATACACACACATACATATATATTTACAGAATAGAATGAACAGTAATAGATGAAAGGTAATCTCAAAGAGGAAGGCAGCAGCATCTGAGGGGAGAGGAGGAACCAGGAAAGGCCTTCTGTAGAAGTTGGGACCTGAGCTACTCATTAAGTCAGGTATGGGGGACCCTCTAGGTCCTCAAGTGTGGCCCACCCCTGCTTTAAAGAAACCAGGCCGACTAAGGGCAAGAGGTGAGGGCAGTGACATTCAAGATATGAGTGATAGCCAATGCAAAGGAAGGGACAAAGGAGATAAAATATTATCTCCATTTTTCCTTCAACCCTCCAGCTGGCAGCCCCTTCCTACATGTAGTATATGTATGTGTACATATATATATATATATATATATACATACATACACACACATATATGTGTGTGTATTTGTATTGTGTATATGTATATATGTGTGTATGTATATATAAACACATATACGCACACATATACATATATACATGCATATACATATACACAATATTGTGGTAAAATGGAGTGCATGTCTGTAGAATGCAAATTCATGGCAGTTCAAACATGGCAGTTACAAACTCATGGCTGTAAGAGCCACTTAGGCCACTTATATTAAGTTGTAAGTAGTGAGAGTTCTTATGCTTTCCTCAAGTAAATAGAGTTTGACAGTTGGGGAAAAAAGGTTTAAATTATTTTCCTTGATGTTAAGCAGAATCCTTATACAGGAATTGACATGTTCCCTGTTTGCTATGCAACTGCATGTAAGATTGTGAGATAGAAAAACCTTTGAGCTTCTACTAACAGAGATTCTCCATACACTTAATTTTACCTTTTTTATTAGCTATCTTCCTCTAAGACTGTACTAGAGTCAAAGCATGACTCAAATATGTGCCAAGTCATATATTTTGAGATAGATATCTGAATTTACAACTGACTCAGTATCTGTATTTAATGGTATGTATACACGCATCCATATACACATGATTATTATAGATATGGATATAATAAAACCATCACTTTTAAGGTTGTAAGGTACTTTACATATGTTATCTCATTTAATCCTCAGAACAACTCTGTGAAGTAGATATTATTATCTCCATTTTACAGATATGGCAACTGAGTCTGAGAGAGGTTAAATGACTCACCTAGGGTCACATAGTAAGCATCTGGAGCAAGATTTGAACTCAAGTTTTCCTAAGTCCAAAGCCAACATTCTATCCACTATGCCACCTAGATGCTTCAGATATTTGTTGTTAGCACATTATACTCACACATGTTTAAAACAATATTTAACATCATTGAATTCTGGACACCATGATTTAAGATGGACATTGAAAAGCTAGAAAGTGTCCAGAGAAGCGCAACCAGGATGATGAAGGGACCATGTAATACAAGGATTAGTTGAAGGAACTAGGCATGCTCAGTCTGAAGAAGGAAATGATTGCCGGGGAAAGATAGCTTTCTTCAAGTACTGAATAGACTGCCAAGTAAAAATAGGATTAGAAAGTGCAGAACAAGAAGCAGTGGGTGAGGGACAGTAAGATAGCTCACTAGATAGAGCCCCAGTCCTGGGGTCATGAGGGACAGTAAGATAGC
Organism: Bettongia penicillata ogilbyi; assembly: GCA_023548195.1. Lineage (NCBI taxonomy): Eukaryota > Metazoa > Chordata > Mammalia > Diprotodontia > Potoroidae > Bettongia > Bettongia penicillata. The sequence goes on from JAJHZJ010000147.1 coordinate 7,631,506, forward strand.
TCACTAGATAGAGCCCCAGTCCTGGGGTCATGAGGGACAGTAAGATAGCTCACTAGATAGAGCCCCAGTCCTGGGGTCATGAGGGACAGTAAGATAGCTCACTAGATAGAGCCCCAGTCCTGGGGTCATGAGGGACAGTAAGATAGCTCACTAGATAGAGCCCCAGTCCTGGGGTCATGAGGGACAGTAAGATAGCTCACTAGATAGAGCCCCAGTCTTGGGGTCATGAGCACCTGAGTTTGAATTCAGATACTTACTACTGTGTGACCCTGGGCAAGTCACTTAGCCCCATTGACTCCAAAGCAAAAAAAAAAGAGAGAGAAACAAAAGAGAAACAAAGTTGCAGATAGGCTGATTTCAATTTCACACCAGGAAAAACTAAGAATATAAAAGCTATCAACAAGTTGTCTTAAGAGGTACATGGAGCAACCCTCATTGGGGGCCTTCCATCAGAGGTTGGAAAATCATTCCTTTTGATAAATATTTACTGTGTGCCAGGCACTGTGTCTAAGTGCTGGGAATACATATGTAATAATAAAAAAAAAAAGACACTCCCTGCCCTCAAGGACTTTATATCCTAATGGGGGAAGACAACACCGAAAAGGGGGTTGAGATGGGGAATGAATGAAATGCTTGACTAGAGTGTGGTAGAAAACTCCAGAATACAGTCTGGTGAGAAATGAAGATGTGGTTGGCCTGGCTGCTCTCCTTGAAAGGAGGTTCTAGGAGGAGCCATCAAATCAGAAGTGACTTCAAGGGCAGAGGGTATTTCAAGGTGAGAACTCCAGGGCTGGAGTGATCTACAATGAAGAGGTTTCTGGGGCTTCACAGAGAAGTCCAGAGTGAAGCCTGGTGAGAAATGAAAAATAGTACTATGTTGAAAGTGGGGACCCCTTTCATTTATGGATTTGCCTTTTCAATTTCAAATTCTGTGATTCTTTGATTCTGTTATTGGAATCAAGTCTTGTAAACTTTAAATACCATATAAATTTTATCATCGTTATATAATTATTTTAAATGTATTTTAAAGTGATGAATAAAGTAATATAGTTATATTGTGACAAGTTTAAATGCTGGCACAATGTTTAATAGCATATTCACACATATAAACTGAGAAATTTTTGCCTGCCTGTCACATTTCTGAAATTTCTGAGTGGCTTCACTGTCAATCCTCCCACTCCAGAGATTCGTATAAATATGGATAAATGACTAACTTCAAGGTCATGTATGATAAGCCTGTGAAGGGGACCACTAATTCTTTTTTAGCCCGTTCAACCAACAGTAATATCCAAAGAACACACACCTCAGTCTGGAAATAGAGGCAAAAGATAACATGTTGTCTTCTTACTAATTTAAATAATAGCCCAAATTTGAAATGGAGAAACAGGAAACTGGAGATAAAAACTCAAGATATAGAATTCCTACAAGTACAGAAACAGAGATTGAGTTATGTGGAACAGTGATTACCGCCTTGTAGACATCTTACAGATGTTGGGTCTTGATTTTGGATATAAGCAGTCAACACAGGATGCTTCGTAGGCCTAAAAGGAATGAATGTGTTTTCTTCTGGAAGACCGAAGTAGCACCTATCAAGGGTCATTAGGTAGCCAAGTTCCTCTACCCTTAAGTAATCTGAGCACCCAGGTGGCCATACCACATTGAATGAAGTTTATCACATTAAATGAGTTGTATTTAGCATACTATGCTTCTTCCTTTGTCCAGGAAGCAGTTAGTAACATAGGAACAGAGCTTCCGAGAGAGATAAGGGCTGGAATTTGCATCAGAATTATTCATCTTCAAAGAAATAAATGATCCCATTGAAGTTAATGAGATCATCAAGGCAGGGGATATAGAGTGAGAGAACAGTCTAGTTCAGAGCCTTGAGGAACCATCTCCTACTCTGTGACCACAGGTCTACCACATGGCAATCAAAATAATGGAGAGTAGGGCCACATATTAGGAAACTTCAGCATATAAATTGATATAGCCAATTCTTCAACTGATTCATTTCCATGATTTACTCTTCTATCCAACCACAGCTCAAGACTGAGGTGGTGATAACCTTGATCTTGCCATCACTCACAGTTGTTCCACATTGAACTGTTCGAGCACTCCTAGATTCTTTTATCTGAACATTATCTATTGTCATTCCACCTCTATCTCTTCCTTGTAACTCTAGACTTGGTATTTCACCAAAAACGATTGAGGCCATTTACAGAAAGCATCTTGTCCCCTTTTGAATGCAGCTCAGATGTCTTCTGCCACGATTTCCTTCTTCATGCCTTGTTTCACATGAAGACATGTACCAAGTGATCCATTCCCTACCCTCACCCCTTTTCTTTCTAATTTTCCTATTATTTTTTTTCTATCTAACTTCCCTATTAATATTGAGGGTACTACTCTCCTCCTAGTCACTTCTCCTCTCAACTTAAGTGTCATCCTTAATTCTTCACTCTGTGCCCCCCACCCCATATCTAATCAGACAGCCAGTCCAGTCATTTTTATCTTCATCTCATCTTTTCTTCTCTCTTCCGACACTACCACCACCATAGGCCAGACCCTCATCACCTCATGCCTAGACTATTGCATAGGCTACTTGTTAATCTGCTTGCCACAAGTTTCTCCTGACTCTAGTCTCTCCTCCCCTCAACTATCAGAGTGATCTTCCTAAAGCACAGGTCTGACCATATCACCTTCCTGTTCAATTAACTCCATTAGCTCCCTATTACCTCCATTATTAAAGATATAATCCTCTGGCCCCTTCCTAGCTTCCCAGTCTTCTTACAGCTTTCTCCCGTTCATCTACTCTGTGATCCAGTGATACTGGTCTCCTTGCTGTTCCTTGAACTCTGAGCATTTCTTAGTTTCCTTGGCTACCTTCAAGTCTCAGCTAAAATTCCACCATCTACAGGAATCCTTTCCCACTGCTTTTTAATCTTGTTGCTTTCTCTCTGAGATCACCTCCAATTTATCCTCTATGTATTTTGTTTGTACGTAGTTGTGTGCATGTTGTCTCCACCACTAGAGAGTGAACTACCAAGAGAGAACAAGGACTATTTTTGTTTTCCTCTGTATTCCCATCACCTAGCACAGTGCCTGGCACATAATAAGCACCTAATAATTGGCTGACTGATGACTAATCACATCTCTGACCTTAGGTTACTAGCCCTTGACTCATTACATCTAACCATCACCCCTTCTCCACTCCTCATCATTCAAAGCTTACATTATCCATTTGTACTACTCCCTCCAAATCATTGCTGCAAATGAGGATCTATTTTTTGTTTTGAAGAAAATATCAATAGTTACCTCACCTTCTTTCCATTTCAGTATGTCCCTCATTATCATTCTTTGTGACATTAACATACCTGGATTCTTTGATGTCTATCTCCATTCCTCCTACCAGCATGGTCACACCCAGGCCCTCAGCAACCCAAGGTGAGGCCTCATCTCAGGAATCTTGAATAGACAGAGGGCTCTTCATCCCCAACCACAATCTCCTACCTTCCATCTTATCTACTTCCCTAGATCAGCAGAAACTGATCTCACTCAAGCCGGATCTTCCAGTTAACCAACCCCTCTCTTTTTTAACTAGTTTTTTTAATTCCCCCTGGCTACACCAGACTCCAGTTCATCCCATTGATATCCTTATTTACCATAGCAATAAACTTTCATACCTTATGACCTTTGAGCTTGTAAGTTGTGTCAATTCCCACTAGCACCAGCAACCATCTTTTTTCTTTGCTCCCTCTTTTTGAACCGCTTTTGTTTGTTTGTTGTTCAGTTGTTTTTAGTCATGTCTGAGCCTTTGTCACCCCAGTTGGGTTTTCTTGGCAAAGTGGTTTTCTTTCTACAACTCATTTTATGTATAAGGAAACTGAGGCAAACAGGGTTAAGCAGTCACATAGCTAGTAAGTGTCTCAGACTAGATTTGAACTCAGCAAGATGAGACTTTCTGATTCCAGTCTGGCATATTATCCACTGTGCCACCTAACTGCCTTTTAGACGGCAGAGTATAGGTATTGGAAAATGTTCAGTTATTAACAAGGTCACATGTTCAATGCTCCCAGCTACTAAGCATCTTTTCTAAAGATTATTTGATAGAATTCACAGGGGCAGCCTAGGCTGGACTTAATAGTAACTTTCATTGTCTCCTCTCATTTTGCTGTATAATATGTATAGATTTTGCAGGAGCATAAGGTAAAATCCCAGAATGGAACAGTTACCCTTAGTACCGCCCACTCAGCAAAGGCCCAGGACCAAATACATGAGCCCAAGAGCCTGGAAGAAGGCATGACTCCTAGACTTCCAGTCCTGTGACTAGCTCTGGCCCTTGTAATCATCATGGAAGGAAACTATCCTTATGAAGGAGTCCAACAATCTATTCATCACCAACACCCACCACTTACTGACCAATGACCAACTATCAACAGCCCTGCCAAGAGGCCCTGGGAACACCTACACCCATCAGATTAGTCCTACTTTTTGCTTTGCCCTTACAGCAATAGTCTAGGGAATCAACCCTTGTGGAGATGTGACCTGGCAACTTCTTCTGCAGGTGCTGCACCCTCTACTTTATCAACATCCATGACTACTGATAATCCTGAAAAGGAAGTTCTCCCCACCAAAGACCTTGGCATTGTCAAATGAGTCAATATCAAGAATGGATACGGTTTTATTCCCATAAGTTACACTAAAGATGCATTACCGATGGGGTGAAGGGACCTGGACCCCTAAAAGGAAAAGACCGTGTCTTGGAAAGCAACCCAGCCCCTGAATTTTCCCACATATTTCAGCAGCCCAGATCACTGGCCTCTCACCCAAGACATCTGGCCTACTCCAGCCCAACTAGATACTTGACAATCCTTTCACAGTTGCTCTTGATCTGCCCCAGACTACTTTAATACACCTTTCACTATTGCGCCTGGCCCACCCCAGACTATTTACCACTCCATAATCCCATCCAGATCTTTTCACTGTCCCTTTTTTGTATATAAGTTGCATATTCATTAGGAATCTAGCCTGCTCCACTGGCATTACAGTAGATCTTGCCACTTTAACTAGAAGAAGGTTTGAATTTGTGAATTCTTTCCAGGTAGATGCTGCCCTGTACTCTGACATTTCAGAGTTCCCAGCAACCCCAAACGGAATAATTTTCATCTGCTTTGTTGTGTTGCTCCCTAAGGATCAAGGAACATTTTGATCTGACTTGTACCTGAAACTTCTTATATGTGTTGTCTCCCTCTATTAGAATGGGAACTTGAGAAGAGAGACAGTTTTACTTTTCTATTTGTGTTTCTAAGGAGGCAGCCAGGTGGCAAAGTGGATAGAATGCTGGGCCTGGAGTCAAGAAGACTCATCTTCTTGAGTTCAAATCTGACCTCAGACACTTATTAGCTTTATGACCCTGGGTAAGTCATTTAACCCTGTTGGCCTCAGTTTCCTTAACTTTAAAATGAGCTGGAGAAGGAAATAGCAAATCACTCCAAGATCTGTCAAGAAAATCTCAAATGGGTCATTAAGAGCTGAAAATGACTGAAATGAACTTTGTACATAGTAAGTTCTTAATAATTTGTTTTTCATTAATTTTTTCCTTCATTCTTTCTAGCCATGCTGATCCACAAGACTCCTCTTTTCTGTATTCACCTTCATAGTACACTTTTTCATAACTGTGCAAGGGTACTTTGAACTTATACCATTTCCCTCTCTGCTATTTGACACTACCTAACTGTCCTAACAGAAATGTCATACAATTAGATTCCACTAGTCAGCATGTGCCCACTGCTCCCTGCCCCAGATATCAATTCTATTCTCTTCTGCCTATGTGAAACTTCATTTCCCCAAAGTTTTTCCATCTGTGTCAGAAACTAGAATTTAAAGATCTTATCCACCATGGTTTTTCCCCTCTCCCCACCTCACTCTACATTGTAAGATCTTTTGAACTGTCTTCAGGATATAAACAATGCTCCTCAACTCTAATCAATCTCTGGACCTCATTCTGGTGCTTTATAGCACCTCATCTCAAGAGACTCAGGGACTGGGCTCATGATGGTATGATGAAATTATGAAAGAGAATGCAGATCCATCTCTGAGTCCCCTCTAAGCAGGGTTCTCCCATCAATGCAAAAGAACTTCTCCTTGTACCATCAGGTCAAAATATAGATCTGACTGGGTCCATCCCTTGGTAGTATACATTCCAGGGATGTACACATTGACAATGAGGTTGATGCCCACATTGCCAGAGCTAGCTTAGTGTTTGGGAGGCTCCGAAGAAAAGTTTGTGACAGAAGAGGTATTAGACTGACTACCAAACTGAAGGTCTACAGAGCCATTGTGATGTCCTCATTGTTTACACGCTTGTGAAACATGGACAGTCTACCAGTGCCATGCCAGGAAACTGAATCACTTCCATTTGAACTGTTTTAGGAAGATACAGAGGATCATCTGGCAAGATAAGATACCAGACACTGAAGTCCTTGCTCAAGTTGAACTGCCAAGCATTCAAACTATGCTTCAAAGAGTGCAACTCTGATGGACTGGCCATGTTGTTTGAATGCAAAATATATGCTTGCCAAAAAGGCTATTTTTATGGAGAACTCACATGAGGCAGATAATCACATGGTGACCAAAAGAAGCGATTCAAGGACACTCTCAAGGTCTCTCTCAAGAACTTTGGATTTGACTGTGCAACATGGGAGACACTGGCACAGGACTGCTCAGCATGGTGTGCCCACATTAGAAAGGGTACTGTGCTCTTTGAGCAAAGCAGAATTGAGACAACACAAAGTAAACACAGGATACACAAATTTAGAGTATCCACCCCAAATATTCACATGGACTGCCTGTGACCAACCTGTGGCAAAGCATTCTGAGCTCATATTGGTCTGATCAGCCACAATTGGACACACTGAAACTTCACTTCATCATGGTGATATCATTTTGGTCCTATCTGAAGACAAAGGACAACGACCAATTTTGGAGAAGTAAAATCTAAGTCTTTTTTCATACTGTATGGGATAAAAAGACCCTTACTCAAAATTTTAAATAAATGAAGAGGCTTCTCAATAAGAACAGAAAAATGATGTATTACAATTCTTGTGAGAAAGGGATGTCCCTCCACCAGGTCAGGGACTCTGGGGGACTTACAGAAACTGAAGCACAATTTTTATACCCTAACACAGAAAATCCCTCTTCCCCTCTCCATTGACCTCTCCATTTCGCCTCTCCATTGACCAGGAGGTGGGCTCACAATCTAAGCGTGGAAAAACTAGACAAACCCTGGGAAATCTTCACCTATCCCAACACAATTACCTCATTTAATACCTAACTTAACTGCTGATGTGGCTTTAGAAAAGAGGGGAGGGGTTGAAGGGGGAACTGGTAATGTTGATGTGGCAACAGTACAACAAACAAAGGGGAGATTTGAGTAACTTCCAAGTTTCGGTTACAGCCCACAGCACTTTCACAAAGAAAGCTGGTAGGTGGTAAGGTTGGGGAGGCAACTGACCATCCACAGGCCCTGGATACCTGAAACTCAGGTATCCAGGGAGAGAGACCTTATGGAAAAGAAAGGACATTTTATTTAGAAAATTCAATATTCCCCATATTTTTATAATGAAAAGTCTTCACAATCTCCTCATCTCACTCATCTCATCTCACACAGTCCTTCCCAAATGTTCCTTATTCCTATTTGTGTTCTTTCTTCTCTGGCAGCTATTTTTCTTCCAGTATGTGACAATGTGTCTTCCATCTCTCTGTTCCAGAGACTTTAAAAACTCCTTAGTCACAACTGCTTCCAAAGTGGGTGTTGCTTGTGGTCTTATTTATTATCTGCTTCCTAATCTTGACATCTTTGATAACTTCCCATATTACTCTTACTTCTGGGTAGAGAAGTTTTTTGCTACAAGCCTGAAATACTGCTTCTGTGTATCAGGGAAGGGGGCTATTGCTGTCTTGTCATCCATGTATCACTAAGATTGTAACTATTAGTATTCCACCGAGGCTCACTCCTCTAGTCCTCTTTTCCATTCACATGGACTCACTATCAATTCTAAATCCCATATTGATCCAGCCGGGCCTTTTACCTAAGCTCCTATTACATGTCCTCCAGGGACCTCCAGCTACCACCAGTACATGCAAGCACAGAAGCATCTCAAAGTTATCATGTTCAAAAGGAAAGCTACCTTTCCCCTACAAATAAAATTCCCTCCCAACTTCTCTTTCTCTCTCAGTGACATTACCCTTCCTTTAGTCACTCATCTTTGATTTATCTTTCCTTAATAATAATTCACATTGATATATCACTTTAAGGTCTGCAAAACATTTTCCTTACTAAATCACATACAAAAAACTAAGGCTAAGCATTGTTATCCCCATTTTGCAGATGAGGAAACTAAATCACTGGGGGTGGGAGGGGGCAGATTAAACATCTCATCTACATTCGCATAGCTGTTAATGTGTTTGAGGTAGTAGACAAAATTAGGTCTCTTGACTCTTAAGTCCAGAGCTTTTTTTTCATGTCATGTTGCCTTGTGTCTTATTCCCTATAGTCAGCCAATCACCATGTCCTTTCAATTTTTTCTCTGACATGTTTCTTGGATGTGTCTCTTCCTCCCTATTGCTGTTGCTCAACACTGTTCATGTATAACCCAGATGTCAAGTCATTGATATTTGGATGACTGCAACATCCTTTTATTTGGCTTCCTCACCCCATTCTCTCACCCTTCAAAACCATCCTGCACAACATACCCCCAAAACACTGTTTACATTATTTTATCTCTGATCTTAGATATCTATAATAATTTCTTATAACCCTTTACATCAAACTTGAATTCTCTATTTGACTTTCTCTTTTAAAAATATGTTGTGCTGATGCCTTGTTTTTATATCACAATCATTTGTAGATATGCTCCACCACCGTTATACTTCTACTGTAATAAAGAAAACAATTAAGTAAAATCAATCAACTATACCAGGGGTGGGGAACCTGTGGCCTTGAGGCCACATGTGGCCCTTTAGGTCCTCAGGTATGGCCTTTTGAATACAAACATCACAGGACAAAAACATGTTGCCTCAAGGCTGCAGGTGTGCCACCCCTGAACTACACCATATTGCTGTGATTTCATTACATAGTGACCAGAGTAAATGAAATACTCTCTACCCATACATGATTCCCAACTTCTCTAGCAAAAAGAGGTTCTAGGTATCTTTCAAGAACCTGTATGATTGGATCCAACTTTATTCCTAACTACTTTTAGGCATGAATCCCCTATTTCAATTAGACTCTCCCTGCCTCATAAATAAACCATAGTTTTTCTCATTTGTATGCCTTTATTAATTTTGTCCTCTTTGTCTATCCTTTATCTCCCTCCCCATCTAAATCTCATTCATTCTTCAGGGTTCACTTTAATTTATTCCACTTCCATGATGCCTTTCTTGATTATGCAAGCCTTCAATGATCTCCCACTTTGCTCTTACAGCACCTAACTCCCACAGTCACTAGCAAGTTGGTTTCCTAGTGGGTGGCTGACTACTTCTCCCCTTAGGGTTTCACAGGGTAACTCTAAGAGGCTGGGGATGGTTTTCTAGTACTGATGCTCATGAGCCAAAATTTGGTATGTTGTTGGTTTCCAGACAGAATTAATTGGGTTTTTTAAAGGAACGAACTAAAATGGTTTAGTAAGAACAGTTGGTATAAATACATCACCCCTAAAACCTAGGATATATTCTCTCACAAGGACATAAAAAGTCCAGAGAAAGTGAGCTTGAACCTACTGTATTTTAGAATTGAGGATATGGAACATAAAATATAGTATAAAAATGAAAACGTAAAAATACTCAATATGTTTTAAAAAAAACAATAAATTCCTTATTGTGGTTAATTTTTGAGAGAGACTAAGGGGTCAGAGAAAGAGAAATACTGGAGAAAAAAGGAAAAGAAGTGCTTTGGGGACACATAGAGCATTCCCAGAGCTTTTTGGTCTAATTTTAGCCAACCACATGTTCTAGCTCACTTTAAACATTTTGAGTATGATAACAAAATCCTCTTGTTGGATACTGAGCAGGAATATCTGATGACTCAATTGACTTTTAAAAGAGATTGATCTACACTTAACTGACCCTTTATCTTCTCTGTTAACTTCTCACCAGAAGGTGGATTTGGAGATTTTCTACTCTTTTTCATCTTAGCCATATAATGTATGTGAGAAGGGGAAGGACTCAATGAGGTTTACCTGAACTGGGTCTCTGGCTGCCTTTTTCATTCTTCTATTTATTTGTCTGCTTGTTCATTCATTTATTCCTTTTTAACGTTCATTCATTCGTTTGTTTATTTATTTAGTTATACCTTTTACAATGAAATATTTCCCAAGAAGGTAGAGCCAACCATTATACTCTCTCTCTTTACCGTCTTGTTCCCTGGGAAAGTGGGCTCAGCCTTTAAGAAGTTGCTACAATTGTTCACCCCACGAACTTCACTTCCAAATGTGGAATATTAGATGGATCAGTTATTGTCACTGCCTTGCATATACCTTCCATCCACTTCTATGCTATGTTGAACAGGTCTTTAGGGATTTTGTTCCTTAACAAATTTGGCTTAGAATTAACTTCATCTTCTGTACCTCTAGGGGCTCACTACTCAGACCTTTCAAAGTTTAGAAGGTCCCAGACTAATATAATACTCTTAAGAGCAGGAAGAACACATACAGAGGGAGAAAAAAGAAACTTGTGTTCATAGCCTTGTGGGACTATGACGGGTTATTAAGACCTGAGACCTCTCTCCTCACCCAGAAACTTATGAAACATCTTCCCTTTATCACAACCAGGGAGGAAAGAGATTTCATTACCTTTTCTGTTTTGCCTCAGCATAGGTAATCAATAGTATTCCTAAGATAGACATACTTGGTTTTGGAGACAAACTCATAAATTCAAAAAGTTGGGAATCCTGGGTCCATGGGGGAGAGCTATCTGGATCAGACAAGGAAACTGAAATGCTCTTCTTGCTAGACTTTGGCTAGGTTGTGAGAAATGGGAAATGAAACATTATCTGATCTCTACCCTGGCTCTCATCCCTACTACATGCTTTGTCTATTTTCTTATATTTGTCCAACTGACAGTTATAGAGGAAAGACAAAAAGTATAGAGGAAGAGAAAGATAACAAGAGGACAGCAAAAGAGAAATGGGAAAAGACAATACTCTTAGGAAGGGGGCACATTCACAGTGACAAAAACAGATAGGTACACACAGACATACGAGGGTGGGGAGTTTGAGGAGAGAGAGAAGGGAGAGATCAGAAGAAAGGGAACATAAAGAACAAGAAGGAAGAGAAAAACCAAAACTGAGTAAGGGGAAAAGGTCAAATGTCACCCTCTTACAATAGTCCTAACCTATATCATAGGATGGATGCCACCTGGCTTAATTCTTAACATTTTTTTTAATGAATGTCACATACCCCTTTATTTGAAATCTATGGGCCTTTTTGAAAAATAATGTTTTTAAATTTAAAAAAAGGATTACAAAAGAAACCAATTATATTGAGTTAGTAAATATATATAAACATATTAAATATGTAATGTATGTGTGTGTGTGTGTACGTGTGTGCGTGTGTGTGTAACTGAGGTAGCTAAGTGGTTCAGTGGATAGAATGCTTGGACTGGAGTCAGGAAGATCTGAATTCAAATCTGGTCTCACTACTAGCTGTGTGACCCTGTGCAGTCACTTAAACTTTGTTATCCTTAATCCATTGAAGAAGGAAATGGCAAACCATTCCAATATCTTTGCCAAGAAAGTCCCATGGACAGTATTGGTGTGCTATGATTCATGGAGTCACAAAGAGTTGGACAGAACTAAACAACCCAAACATGCATGCACACCACACACACACATGCACACACACACACACACACAATTTAAGAGAAAACAGTAGAGATACTTTTTAGGTGTTCTTAACTTAGGGTCAATGAACTTAAATATGCGTATATGTTTCATTTTTTTTCCTCTCTTAAATTAGATTAATGCAATAGCTCAATGTAATCTTTTTCTTATAACCAGGGCCTAAAAATATAGCTTTTTTTTTCCCTTTCAAGAGGCACTAAGGTGAATGCCGTAGTCTAAAGTGAATAGCTTTTGTCATGTTTTACAATTCACCTGGGCTGTGGGCAATAAAGTAAGTCATCTCATTTGAAATTCTGATGAGCTCTCCAGCCCTACACTGGGAAATAACTTGTCAACTTCAAAATTAGTTTTTTAAATAAAGATTTATTTAGCCTTGAAAACTTATGGTTTTTCCTGTACATAAAGAAATAACCTAAGTTTTAGAAATTGATTTTGAAACCTTCTAGATGTCAACAAATTTATTAGTCATGTCTAAAAAGTCTCTTTGATATGCAAAGCGCATCTGCTTGTATGGTCTTTGTTTGTTGTTTTTTGAGATATTAGAATTATATCAACCAATATGCCTGAGAGATTATATTAGAAATAAAATTATTTTTCCACACAAGATTAGGACTAAAGGGATCAGTCAATTTTCATAGCCTTCAGAAGAAAGCAGTATGCTATAAGGAAAAGGGGCTGACTGGAATCAATAGATTTCAGTTCAAATCTCATCTCTGTACTTGCCTCCTGTGTCAGGGGAAAAATGTCAAAAAACTAGTGTCAGTCACTCTCAAATACTGCCAACAAATTAATATGTAATTGGAAATTTTAAATAAAAACATAAAAATACACTAGAACACAAATAAGGTTAAATATATGGTTTTCTAAGTCAATGTGCTGCCTTCAGTCTGCATTGGTGGAGGAGCATTTTCTCTTGGGAAGTTCCTATCCCTGCACTCACAGGTCTTAACTGTTTATGTGTAGGCATATGTGTACGTGTGTATGTATATGTATGCATATTTGTCTAATAATATGCATAGGGACTGGACATGTGAGTTAACTCTTATAAGGAAGTTCCAGGTAAAGAAATTCCTCCTATCTATACAGACTGAAACTATTTTGTAATATATAGTTTTAGAGAGTTACTTAGAGCACTGAGTGCTCATTTGTGTATAAATGTGATTTTGTCTATGGTGACTTCAAACAATTTTTACTGTTGCTTTACCTGATTTGGAGGACTCAGCTAAAGCATCACACATTTTGTTCCCTCTCTTTAACATTGCTTGCTGTAATATTTCTTTCTCTGATGGTACTCATTCTTGGATTTTGTTGTTTAATCTATTCTGCAATTCTTTTCTGTTTATTGACAAGTTTAGTCCATTCAAGTCAAATCAATGAGCATCTATTAAGCACCTTCTATGTGCCAGCCACTGTATTTAAGGTTATAATTATTCCTTGTTTTACCTTCCACCAAATTCCATTATAATACTTTTATATACAGTACCAGGTACTTGTAACTTGTTTTACTTGAAATAATACACTGTTGCACTAGAAAACCTCTCCTTTTACTGCTCAGTTCATATCTAGATTCTTATAAAAAATAAAAAATCCCCGAATGTTTACCTTAAAAAATCCAGTTCTTCTATATATCACCAATAAAACCCTGCAAGAAGAGATAGTAAGAGATACCACATTTAAAATAACTGTAGACAATATAAAATACCTGGGAGTATACCTACCAAAACAAACCCAGAAACTACATGAACATAATTATAAAACACTTTTTATGCAAAGTAAGATTTAAATAATTGGAGAAATATTAATTGTCCATGGATAGGCAGAGCTAATCTAACAAAAATGATAATTTTACCTAAACTTTTTCTTCAATGACATCCCAGTTAAATGACCAAAAAAGTATTTTACTGAGTTAGAAAAAATAATAACAAAATTCAATTGGAAGAGCAAAAGGTCAAGAATATCAAAGGTATTAATGAAAAAAAAATAAAGAGACTTCGCAGCACCAGATCCTAAATAATATTATATGGCAGTAATTATCAAAACAAGCTGGTACTGGCTAAGAAATAGAAAGGTAGATCAGTGAAACAGAGGAGAGTAGCAAATGATTATAGTAATCTTGTGTTTGACAAATGTAAAGTGTTAAGCTTTTGGGATAAGAATTCATTATTTGGTAAAAAAAAAAATTTATTGGGAAAGCTGGAAAGCAGTCTGGCAGAAAATAGGCATAGACCAATATCTTACACCATTTACCAAGATAAGGTCAAAATGAATACATTACCTAGATATAAAGGGAGATACCACAAGAAAATTAGAAGAACATTGAACATATTACGTATTAGACTTACGAATAGAGAATAATTTATGAATAAATAAGAGATAGCATTGTAAGATATAAAATGGATAATTTTGATTACATTAAAATAAAAAGATTTTGTGTAAATAAATCCAATGTAGCCAAGATTAGAAGGAAAACAGAAAAATGGGGGAAATTTTTTGTAGACAGTTTCTCAGATAAAGATCTCATATCTCATATACATAAAGAATTCTGTCAAATTTATAAAAATATGAGTCACTCCCCAATTGATAAATGGTCAAGGGATATGAAGATAGTTTTTTGATGAAGAAACCAAAACTACATATAGTCACATTAAAGTGCTCTTGATTAGAGAAATTGATTGGAGAAATTGTTTAGAGAAATGGTAAATTAAAACAAGTTTGGGATATCATCTTCTACCTATCAGACTGGTTAAAACAATAGAATGAGAAAGTGATAAATGTTTCAGGGATGTGGAAAAATTGGGATACTAATTTACTGTTGGGGGAACTGCAAACTGATCCAACCATTTTGGAGAATAGTCTGGTATTATGCCCAAAGAGTTATAAAGCTGTGTATATACCCTTTGACCATTAACAATAGTATTACCACTATTAAATCTGTTTTCCCAGATGATTAGGGAAAAAGGAAAAGAACTTATATGTTCTAAAATATTTGTAGCAGTTCTTTTTGTGATGGAAAAACTAGAAATTTAAATTGGGGAATGGCTAAACAAATTGTGGTATATGATTGTAATGGAAAACTACTGTGCTTAAGAAATGATTAGCTTGTTGATCTTAGAAAAAGATGTAAAGACGTATGAAATCATGAAGAGTGAAATTAGCAAAAACCAAGAGAATGTTGTATGCAGTAACAGTAATATTGTTCTAAGAACTACTTTGAATGACTAAGTCATTTTGAACATCATAAATACTCAGATCAACAAAAGGAAGATGCTATCCACATCCAGAGGGAAAAAAAAAAAAACTGATAAGCTGTTATGCATGTTATGGTTTTACATATATACACACTTTTCTGTCTAATGGTAGCCTTCTCTGTGGCAGAATGGGGAGGGAGGGAGAAAAAAGAAATAAAGAGTGCACAGCAGAGAACTAAAGAAAACTTTGAAGGAAGCACAGAAAAGCAGAGGAACTTTGAAAATGTTACATAATATTTATTACATAGAGTTGTTTTTTTTTTTAAAGCAAACTGTGAAATGGAAATTCATGACTTTCTGTTGAATCTTCTTTTTATGTTTGTACTGTGTACATGGGAAAAAATTTTTTTGTCTTTTTGCATTTAAGTTTGAAATGAATAATTTTTATAAAATCCAACCTAGTTCTCTCTCTCTCCCTCCCTCTCTCCCTCTATCTCCCTCCCTCCCTCTCCCCCCTCTCTCCCTCCCTCCCCTCTCCCCCCTCTCTCACCTCCCTCCCTCCCTCCTCTCTCTCTCCCTCCCTACCTCCCTCCATTTCTCTCCCTCCCTCCCTCCCTCCCTCCTCTCTCCCTTCTCCTCTCTCTCCTCTCTCCTTCTCTCTCTCTCTCTCTCTCTCTCTCTCTCTCTCTCTCTCTCTCTCTCTCTCTCTCTCTCTCTCTCTCTCTCTCTCCCTCTCTCAAACTGGAGAAAAATAGTCACAGTCACGGTCACACAAGTACAATGCTGCTACCAATGCAGCCCAAATCCACAACATTTGATTCTATATTTACTAATAAGATTTTTAAGCACTTCTTATTTCTGTTTTAGAAATACTATATATACTGTGTCATAGTAGTAAACTACATACCATATTATATGAAGAGCATATAGTTCAGGATCCAGATTCTTTCTCTATCCTCAGCTCTTTTCTTTTTTTTAAAATAGCTTATATCTTTGGTGCTTTTATTCCAAGAAATATTAATTCACTATTTCTCATTTTCTTCCTCCTTTCTCTTGGCAGCTTCTATCTAATATGGATTTATAGGGATAGCTCATCGATATTCTCTCTTTGTTCCCCCAGTGACCCTCAGATAAAGTGAAATTTGTAAGAGACAACAGTTTTGTTTCCTCATTGAAAAAATATAGAAACTGAATATCACTTAGCATCTATTGAACATATTATTTAGATGCCAGTTTGCATTGGTGAAGAGAGTTTCTTCACTGAAAGTTACATATACCAATGAAATTATAAGTGTAAATCCTCACTTCCTCCCACCTAGAGACTTATTTACCTTTTATAAGTTTCTTTTTCTTCTTTAATTCACATTTTAAAAAACAAGACATTTTTTATTTTTCCCTACAAGAATAATTGAAAATTAGTGAGTTTCTTGAAGTGTCATCTTTTTTAGTAGAGAAGCATACTCAGCTTTACAGGATGTCATTTTTTTTTGGCTACAAACTAATTTTCCTTACTTTAGAGTATATAATATTCCAGGCTTTTTTCATTTATAGTCCAATATAGTCATTGATGTGTGATACACAGGATTTTTTTGTGTGTGACTTGCATAGAGTCACAGAACTAGTAAGCGTCCAAGACTGGATTTGAATTGGAATCTTCCCAACTCCAGGTCTTACACTCTATTCATTGTGCCACATACTTAGTTACTCATTATATTAATGAATAAATAAATAACACATTTTCTGTTTGTCTTAGTCTTTCCTTTGGCATTTATGTGAAGTTTTTCTTGTGATGACCTCCTGGCTTTCCTTTATTCTCTTTATTTTGCCCCTTTTCTTTTATATTATTTGGCCCATTTATTGCTGTTTTGAGGGGATGAAGGTCTAAAACATGATACTAGGTGGTACAACGGATAAAGCACTGGCCCTAGAGTCAGGAGGACCTGAGTTTGAATCCATCCTCAGATACTTACTAGCTGGGTGATCCTGGGCAAGTCATTTAACCCCAATTGCCTTAAAAAACAACAACAAAGTCATGGTCAGTCACTACATCAACTTGTTGAAGTCCCTCCTCACTTTGAATTTTTTTCCCTTTTCTCTCTGAATTAAATGAGATAATATTGTCAAAGAACTCAGTACAGTGCCAGGCATATAGTAGGTACTTAATAAGTAATTGTTCACTCCCTTCTCCCCATTTCATAGTCCTAGAATTTTCAAGGAACCCCAGAATTTCGCCTGGACTTCAGAGATCATTTTATCCAAATCTCAAATTTAATAGATGATGCAAACTATTTTCTCATGTCTTAGTACCTCCTGTCAGGAAGAAATGAAAAGCTTATTAGTCTCTAAAACCTTAATGTAAAATAAAATTATCACCCTTCTGAGGGGTATTTGTATTTTTAAAAGGAACAGCAAGAACACTTTGTAACAATTCCTAGTCATAGACTTTTTAAATACTTTGGTACCTATGACATTTTTTTTTTGGACAGCAGTTTTCCTAGAAGCCCTCAAGTTCTACCTCATGCTTAAACATCTAGTTCATCTACTTCCAAGGACTGCGCTGGTTATAGTAAATAAATGCCTAAGGACATAAAACATGTGGGGAGGAATTAAGAACTGAGGTTGCCGCTATAGTAGCATTTCCTTATGTTTTAATTCCACATTTACTAAGCAATAAATAATAATTAATTAGTTAATAATTAAGCAATATAATAACATTAGATGTAACATATATGAATGTACAATATTAACAGTCATTATTTAAGCAATAATTAAGTAATGAATAATTATATTACTAGATGCTAGGGATACAATTATTAAATGAAACCCCCTGTCTTCAAGGGTCTTATATTCTCCTGGGAAGGAAGAAGGGAGAAATGTAACAGGTATACAGTAAAGCATTAAAAAATGCATAAAAGAGAAGTCTGACAAACTTTCCTAGGAATGTTAAAGGAGAGACAATACAAAGCTGGAAGAACTCAAGCAAGAGTACATGAGAGATGTGGTCCCTGAGCTGACTATTACATCAGGCTGCGTGAAATTGAGTCTGAATCTGAGCAGTTTTTTGATGACTTTTCCCACGCATCCATCCAAAACTATCTGAAGACACTGAACTCTCATCTATAGACTAAATTCTGCCACAGGATGTGAAGTCAGGAGGGCTGGGTTCAAATTCTACCTCACATACTAGTTGTATGATCCTGGGCAAGTTACTTAACCTCTCTCAGTCTCAGTTTTGTCATTTATAAAGAGAGCTTCTAAGATCTTTTCCACTTCCAAATCTATGATCTATTAATCAGACCTATGAGAAGAAATGGCTATTACTTGGATTATACAATTGACTCCAAGACTAAGAACTCATGAGAAATTATCTGAATGTTTGACACTCTCAGAGAACAGTTTTTCTCTGCATCATGTATACTAACTCCCACTGTGGGACTCTGGGGAGAGAGTTAAATGGGTATACATGATAGGTTTCAAGGGACACAAGCAAATGAGAAGCAATGAGACAAAAGGTAGGATTGAGCCCCTTGAATTTGAGAGTTACATATCATTTAATAACTAGAGAGGTATTTATTGGTCTTTGTTGGGTTGTACCAACACGATAAAAACAACATCACCTAATTTAATGTACACATTTGGCAAGCAACTACTTTGTTGAACCAGACAAAATAATAACACAATTCATTGGAGAAATAAAAAGGAAAGAATATCAATAGAAATAAGAAATTGCAAACAAAAGTGGTTTAGCATTTCTAGAATTCAAACTATATTATAAATCACTAGTTATTGAAATGATTTGGTACTAATTTAAAAAATAGAAGTTATTGAATATAGTAGTATAATGTTTGATAAACACAAGAATATAAATTATTGGGGAAAAGCCTCCCTTTTAAATAGAAACTCCTAGAGATAATGTGAAGCTGTTTGGTAAAAATGAAATTTAGACTAACATCTCATACCATATACTTCAGTAAACTCAAAATCAATAAGCAATCTAAATATAAAAGTTAACATTATAAAAAAAAATTGTAAGAGAATGAGAGAACATACTTTTCAAAGCTATAGCTAAGAGGAGACTTCTAAACCAAATGGGAGACTGAAGAAATAAAAAGAAACAAAATAGATAATTTCTATCACATAAAACTTAAAAGCTTTTTGCACAAATAAAATCAAGTAGGAGAGAGTAAGAAGAGAAAGTGTACAATGGGAAAGATGATAAAAATCTTACATTCAGGTTGTATAAGAAGGTACAAGACATAGTGGCTAGAGAACTGGACTTGCCTCTGACACTAAAGACAGAAAATGCTATCTATATCCAGAGAAAAAACTATGGAGTCTGAATGCAGATTGAAGCATACTATTCTTTCTCTCTCTCTCTTTCTCTCTCTCTCTCCCCCCCCCCTCTCTCTTTCTCTCTTCCTCTCTCCTCTTCTTTCTCATGGTTTTTCTTTTGTTTCTGATTTTTCTTTATGATATGACTAATGTGGAAATATGCTTAATATGATTGTGCATGTATAGCCTATATCAGATTGTATGCCATCTTGGGGAACAGGGAGGGTAGAAAGGGGGAAAGTTTAGAACTCAAAATCTTATAAAAGTGAATGTTGAAAACTAAAAATTAATTAATTTTAAAAATAAGTAAAAGGCCCTTTCTTGGATTCTTTAAAAAAATTGTGTAATTACTGAAAGACAATTTGGCCCATTTTCCTCCTTTTCAATTCTGGACCCAGTTCATCATCTATCTGAATTATATCTAAGACATATGTTGTATATTAATATTATATTTAATTAAATATTATTAATTATTATTATTAATTACATAATAAAATATATATTAATGAATAAGCCCGATGGATTGTTCAATTAACTGCATATTATGATTTGGACAATAAGCATTCTTCACCCATTTTTTTTTCTTATGTAGATTTTTGGCAGCTAGTTAGTATGATGGATAAAGTATTAAACCAAAAGTCAGGATGACCACTTTTCTGAACTTCATTATCATCTCCAGAAACTCATCAGTCTGCAAGATGAAATTAACATTTCCCACCTTGCTACATATCTTCCTCATATATACCTCATTAGACTGTGAGCTCCTTGAGGGCAGGGACTGTCATACCTTTCTTTGCATCCCTGACATTACCACAGTGCTTGACACATAGGAGGCATTTAATAAATGTTTTTTGTCTCTGTCTATGAAGATACCAATCCAAATTTGGCCTCAGATATGTACAGCTGTGCAATCTTATTCAAGTTATTTAATCTCTGTCTTCCTCAGCTTCTTCATCTACAAAATGAGGATAATACCTACTTTTCAGAATTATAAAGACAAAAATGAGATATTTGTAAAGTTCTTTGGAAATCTTTAAGAGCTATGTAAAAACAAGCTATCATCATCATCATTATCCTTATTGTAACTTTTAAATGGATATAATTTCACACTCTGATCTAGGATTTGATGTAATTAATACAATGTTATACAAAAAACAGAAGTATCTGAGGGACTTTCTACCTTTAAGGGATATCATTTTGATTTGGACTCTGTACTGTGCAATTAATTTCCTTGACAGTGGCAAATGCATTTGGTGAGTATACATCTATTTTCATCTTGCACATTAGTAATGAGATGTGATTGAACAAACTTATCTATGTTGTCCTTTCTCTTAAGGAATCTTGAGTGATTTTTGACATATGCTTGGGAGACATCTTGTTGAAGATTACAACGTGGCATTTTGCTCTATTGAATCAAGTGCTTTTTATAGTTAATAAACAGTAAATACAGTGGGATTTTGTATTCTCCACACCTTTCACTCAGTTGTGTGACTGTAAAGATGTGAAGATGTGATCTGCTGTTGGCCAACACAACACAAACTTAAATAGAACTATTTAATTCACCAAGGGATCTAATTAACTCCTTGAAAAAGAAGATAATGAGATTCTTTCAGCAATAAAGCATATTCATAGTTACTGAGGAATCAATGAAGTGATGAGCACTGCCCCAGAGCAAACTCTGTATTTATTACAAAAAATATAGTATATATGCATATAAGTCTTCTCACTATTTGTTCAGTGTCATATGGTTTACCGAATTTGGAACACCTGAACAGTATCTTTGTTTGATGCCACTGATGTGGCAAAAGCTATGATGTTATTGGTGACTTTTTAGCACAGTTTTGTCATTTATGCCCTTTTATTACATAAGAGAACAACTATACTAATGCTATTTGAGAGTTCCTACCCTGAAGAATGGCATTTTAAATGCATTTATGAACATTAAACATCAATACATAGTTCTGCTATATTGAAATAGAATGTCCCTCTGGAAAAAAAGCAATACAGTTAAGTCAAGAATCATTATTTAATATTAGACAGCTAAAAGACAGCTGTTTATAAAGAATTATGGACATAACATTTAAAATTCATACCATGTTTTAAAGTAAATTATGACATTAATAATGTCCCTGTCATTGTTATTACCTGACAAATGTATTTTCATTAAGCTAGTATTCAACTCATTTTTCTAGATTTCACCAGATAAAATACTGAGACAAATTTTAGGCTTCAAAGAAACTGGCCATTAATCCTCTCTGAATGGGAGAGAGTTCTGGAAACCTGGGGTGATTCAGCCAAGAAATGTCAATTGATTTTTTAAGTCAATATTTTAAGGATCTGTGATTTATTTAGTGTGGGCCCTTCCTTCACTGACACAGATCATTACACCTTAATGACTTGGTAAACATTTTACACCACCAGATAAACCAGGTTCTTTTTTTTTCTTTTTTGGAGAAGAACTTCTCACTTAGTTGGTACTTGCATGATAAACATATAATCCAATACTGAGTTTATACCTGAAGCCTATGAATGTTGATAGGACCTATGAGAACTTATATTCTCTTGGCATAGCCTTGAAAAATCCATCATCAAGTGCAAGTCATGATAAGGCATTGAGAGAGGACTGCAATGGAGATGACTGGCTGTATACTCTCTCAAAAAACATTCACAGCCCTCCAAAAGCCTAGACAAAAATTATAATAATCTGTAGAATCAAACTCAAGTTTAAATTGCAGTAAAATATAAAGTCAAATAAAATACAAATAGGGGCTTCTCAGCTGCTTTTTCACTGAAAGAGGACCATTGCTGTAGTATCTCCAGAGAGATGCCTTTCTTTGAGAGCTATAGATTCCATCAGAGAAGAAAGTGAAGTTTGTGACCTTGCCTACTCCTCCCTCACTCAAATTAAAGTCAAGTGCAGGAGATGTTATCATCTCCCTGATGTCATGGTCCTCTTTGAGAATGAAGGACATACACAACAACACAATAGATTCTGTCACCTGCTTCCCTTGACTCCACTGACTTTTTGCACCAATGACACAATCTAAATAAAATTTGAGTCATCTGAAAAGATGTCCAAACACTGTTAAATGGAGCTAAAAAACACTAGCACATCAAATGTGATGTCTAGGGAAATATCTGTAGACAGGTGACCACCTGTGATTGTCTTTCCACTGTGTTCAAGAAGGGCTATGGACAAAAAAATTAGTAGGACGTTTTTGGGTCTATTCACTAACATCCATTGGATCAACCCTGTAGGATTCTGTCTAGCCCTCTTCGATTCTTGGAATATACAGTGTATTCCATTCCTACCTTCTACAGAATTACACCACTACAAAATTAAACAAAAAGCTGTATAACAACCTAAGCCCTTGATAATCACACAGGTGTCAAAGTCTAAGAAAGTTTACACTCGTGTCAATTGCCTGACTGATTAGGAGAATTATTTCTCCAAGAAATGTGGCAATAAGCAAGTCCAGGATCTATATCACCAGAATTCTAAGAGAGCTGGACCTTGTACACCCTTGCAAGGGGACCCAGGAAGAGGAGAATGATATCCAGCTCCTCACTGTAAGGGCTTTTGCCTAGATTTAGAGAATAATAAAGAAAGAGGAAGACCTGTATTCTAAGTTCCCAGTCTATTCTGATCCCTTTCTGGACTTTCCATTGTGGCAAGAGATGGTGCTACTTCCAAAGGATATTACAAGTGAAGGTACCTAACCAGAGACAAATAGGTGTTCTTTAAAATCAGCCAGGTAGACTAGGCAGGGCAGAGTTAAATTGGTAGTCCTGAGTACTTTTTCTTAAAAGGCAACAGGAGCCCAACAGAACTGATGGAACAAGTATTATCATGGACCTCCTCTGATTGGCATAGCAACATTGGCTACAGAGATCTCTGCTGCATTAACCCATTAATCCTTCTGATGTTATTCTATAGATTTCTCAGGACTATCAAGACTTTGGGTCTAAGGACTACCTCCATTTATTTACCATACTACTTGACTGCCCAGTGATAAACACAGTCTACAGACTGGATAGTCAATCTTCTAGAAAGCTTTTAAGTCTTAGAGGCTTAAATGTCTCTAAGAGAATGTTCTTTCTCTTACAGTTGATAAAATATAATGTTATTGTTATAATATGTACAAAGCATTTTTCTACTGTAAACTTGTAGTAATGGTAAGAGTAAGTAGGGTTGGAAACCAAGCTAAGGATGATAGAGTTACTCATTAGTCTCAGAGCACAGCCATCATCTCTACTTTGCAAACAACCTAATGTCCAAAGACCCCAACTTACACAGGAAACAGGAACATTATGGTGGAAGAGGGGCACAAACTTTGAAAGACATGGAAGTTTTTTTGGACATATCTGACATGAGAGAAAGAGTTTCCAGGAATGATGGCTCCTACCATTGAGGTCACATGGCTTCTAGTGATAATGATTTGAAGGTGTCACATCTATTGACTTCTGCTTGCTATCCCTGATAGGGGATTATTTATACAGTTGTGTCTTTACATGAGATCGGGCCAGGAAGTTCATGTTGGATCTCTTCTGCTATAGGACCTTGTCCCTTCCAGTATCTGGTAAATAACTAATTGTTCAGCCATTCTAGTTCTGTCTGATTCTTCATGCCCCCATTTGGGTTTTTCTTGGCAGAGATATTGGAGAGGTTTGCCATTTCCTTCTCTAGCTTATTTTACAGATGAAGAATCCAAGACTGACAAGGTTAAGAGAATTGAACAGGGTCACACAACTAGTATGTGAGGTGAGATTTGACCTTGAAAAGATGAGTCTCCCTGACTTCAGGCTTGGCACTCTGTCCGCTGGGTCACCTAGTTGTCTGTCTGGTGGCTGGCCCCTTCCTTCTCTGAAACAGCGTCCTTGGGGTAAGGGATTGAATGAAAGATGATTTCTACTATTCATGTGCTTAGCACAGTGCCTAGCACATATTAGGTGCCTAATAAAAGTTTATTTATTGATTTGTGTCATTGGTAGGATTCACAAATCTCTGTATGTATAACTTGGTGGACAGGAGGGAGAGGGGAAGAATGGGAAGGAAAAATTTGTAAGTAGATGTGAAGTTGGTCAAGCTACCCATCGATAAGAATTAGCCTCCAAAGAATTTGGATAGATTAAAATATGAGTTATGCGGAGGCCCCATCAACATCTAGCAGTAGAGGGAGCTATTGGAAAATAGAAGAATGATGATGCTATTTCACATTTTTGTCATACTTTAAGGATTAGGAAATATTTTCTTCACAACAACCCATTTAGATGGGTAGTGCAAACCTTACTGTCCCTTTTTACAAATGAAAAAACTAAGGTTCATAGAGGTAAATTGATTTGCTTTTAGTCACATAGCCATTAAGAGTCTTATGACTTCCAGTAGGTCATGTAGCCTGTCAGTACCCTGACAACTAGTAGGCCTACTGGACCTAGAATCTAGATGGTAGCCAAGAATAATAGATGATGAATATAAGCTTCTCTACAGGATAAAGCATTTCTCCCTGCTCTCCTCTGCACCAAAGGGTATGGTTGTGGAATTAGAGGAGGAATTAATGATGACTGACAGGTTATAACTCAGCTGTAAGCAATATACTTCAGGAACTTTCTTGTAATCAAAGATGTATTGAAATGAGGTTTTCTGTGAGGGACAATGTTGTGATAACTTTTAACACTGTGATTACTTATTTCTGATTTCCTAGGGTTTTCCTTCGCATTGCTTAACCCTTCCTGACACTACTACCTCACTGGCTTTGGGAGGAAATATCTTTAGACACCTATAGTGTAATGCACAATCTGAAAGCAAGTTATTATTGTTTCTATATAATAATTATAACCATGATAATAATGATTATATAGCATTTATATAGTCACTTTAAAGTTTGCAAAGTCCTTTACATATTTTACTTCATTTGATCCTTATAACAATTCAGTAAAATAGGTACTATTATTACAGATGAGAAAACTGAGGCTCTGAGAGGTGATGATTTGCCTGATACAAAATCAGGCCTTTTGGATTCCAACTGGCTCTAATACTCCACTTATTGTATCACTTAGCTGCATATTATTACTATGTTCCACACTAGTGACCTTGAAACTGTGTAACCCACTGCCTGACACCAGTGGCAGATGCTTGACCCACGACTGATAAGATGACAGTGTAACCTCATTCTTATTTGAAATTGGAACAAAATCTTAGGATTAGGAAAGAAGACTAGAAACCAAAATAAATAAACCACAAAGGATTTGGGTGAGGGAAGGGTCAAGTAACCACTTGTCCTAGATTGACTGAGACAGTCCCAGCTTTTGCCTTCTTGCCAAATATATTTGGGACAGGAAGTCCTGTTGAAAGAATAGGAGATTGAAAACAGAGGTGGGGGCAGATGGATTGCAAGGAAGAAACTGTGCAATCTTGTTAGGATTTTTCACACATTTACATAACACCGTCTGGTAAATCACCATTTGTGTTATGCAGAGAGTAATTATTCAATATTGGTGATATTTTTCTTTAAAGAGAGAACAAAGCCCAAAGCAGGGTATGGTGGCATAAGCACTGAATTTCAAATCAGAAAAGCAGGCATGAGATCTTGACTCTGCCATTTTTAAGTTGTATGCCCATCATCTGTAACATGTGGGCAATGGGTTAGCTGATTAGGAAAGCAGGATGGAGTAGCAGAAAAGTCATATAGGGGCCTGATGTCAGAGAATCTGGTTTGGAATCTTGACTCTGCCATTGTGTGATTTTGGGTAAGTCACTGAACCTCTCTTGGTCTTGCTTTTTCTCTTCTACAAAATAAAGGAGTTGGATGAGATCAGCAATCCTCAAACTATGGTCTGGGAAAACTGAGGCTTCTCAAGATCCTTTCAAGCAGGTCTGTGAGGTCAAAACTATTTTCACAATAATACTGTTTTTAATTTCTAATATGGTGAAGATGAACAGATATAACCCATATAAACAAAAGCTCTTGCATGGAGTCCTCAGTGATTTTTATGAGTATAGGAAGGTCTTGAGGTCAAAAGATTTGAGAACCACTAGACTAAATAATCACTAAGATTCCATCCAGCTTTATATTCTTTGAGACTGTGATGGTGGTTTATTTGTGTAGCATAAAGCGATTTTGTTTTTTTTCTTCTTGTGTAGTTTATGACAATTATAATGACACATTGAAGTTATTTTTTCTGTGATATATGCAGACCAAATTATTAATACATTGTCATCAAACATCAACAAAATATCAATAAATTATACACATATACATCATCTAGGAAGCCTCCTTTTCTAATAAATTTGAACATAATGGCTGTTTTACACAAACACTATTATGTATTGTCATTTTGAAAGTTGTACCAGCCTCATTATTTGTCACTTCAAAAGAGTTTAGTCTAATAATCCATACAGAAAAAAAGAATAAAAATGTCTATTATCACCTTCTGGCCAAGATGGCTACCTGCGTTGAGGCTGCTACATACCTACTCCATGAAAAACCTGAATTTCATACCTGACTGAATAATGATCAAGATATCTAATGAGAAACCATAGTGACTTTGTTCACCCCAGCAAAAGTCTGTCTATAGCCCATAAGCAATAGGAGAGGGGCCCACTGGTAAAGTCAGTGCTAGTCAACACATGCAAACAAGTCAGAAACAATCAGAAGGAGTTGTACAGTGATGCAGGTGTTAACATTCTATTACAGAGCGAAAAGCAAGTGTCTTTTCAGACCTCAGTGTCATCAAAATAAGGAAAACAGAGGTTCTGAGTTGGATTCTATCCTGAGGATTTGAAGAGGAGAAAAAGAAAGAAGGACAAAATATACTAGTGTAAGAAGAAGAGGGAAACTTTCTATTTTACATACCTTCAGTGTATGAGAAGAATCTACAAAGATGGAGGAAGGGGTGGGATTGAAGGGAGGAGAGGCCAATCAATGAAGCTTGTCCTTTATGAAATGGACAAAGGAAAGCTGAACACAACCAGAGTTATAAGAGGTAGAAAGAACAGCAGAAAGCATGAAAAAATTCCTGATCCTGAGGATGGGTATTGAAAGAGAAAAAGAAAAGCAAAGAACTAGAATCTGAGAGGTTCTCATATGCTGTAGAATGGTTGAACAAATTATGATATATGAGTAATGGAATATTTTTGAACTGAAGAAATTATAAAAGAAACCATTTCAGAGCATTTTGGGTAATATAAATGGATACA
Organism: Bettongia penicillata ogilbyi; assembly: GCA_023548195.1. Classification (NCBI taxonomy): domain Eukaryota; kingdom Metazoa; phylum Chordata; class Mammalia; order Diprotodontia; family Potoroidae; genus Bettongia; species Bettongia penicillata. The sequence continues at coordinate 7,659,116 of JAJHZJ010000147.1, forward strand.
AAATGAAGTGAGTTTAATCAGGAGAACCATTTATACTAATTTAACAACATTGTAAAGAAACACAACTTTGAAAGACTTATAAACTCAGATCAATGACAAACCATGTTTCCAGAGAAGCTCTGATTAAGCATGTTACCTTTTTCTTGATAGGGAGTGATAGAATCAAGGTGGAGAAAAAAGTACACATTTTTGGACATGACCATTGTATGGATTCATTTTGCTTGATGATTTTTACTGTTTTTTTCTTTCCTTTTAGTTCGCTGAAGATAAACCTTAGGGAAGGATAGCTGATAAGATGCCAAAAAAAAGACAATTGAAACATTTTTTTAAATGCCTAGAAAGGAAAAGAAGGAATTTTCGCAGGATAGTTTTGAAAGTAACATGTGAGGGGGTGAAGTCAAGATGGCAGAGTAACAGCACGCACTTTCTAGAGCTCTGCTCCCAAGCCCAGCCAAATACCTGTAAAAAATGGTTCTAAATTCTGGAGCTGGAGAACACACACAATGATGGAATGAAGCAAATCTCCAGCCCAAGACAGCTTGGAAGGTCATTGGGAAATGCGTATCATGCCATGCTGGGGGTAGGGCGCAGTCCAGTGTGGGCCCTACCTGCACAGACAAGACCTGAGCAGACACTGGGGAGACTGAATCCCTCACATCTCTGGCAGTTTCAGACTTCAGGACCCCAAAACACTGAGGACAAATTGGAAGGTCAGTAGAAAAAACCTGTGGGACCAATGTGGAAGAGTGGAGTGGTCCAGCCTCAGCCCCAGGGTGGCAGAGGGGAAAGGGGGTGGAGGAACCCGTGGCAGCCACAGGAGCAGCAGGCACAGAGACAGCAACTGTTTCTGGAGCACTAGGTTCCACAGATTGTGGGAGGATCAAGCAGCTGAGAGTACACTCCCCACCCCTACTGGAAGCAGAGAACTACCTTGACAAAGAGCTTGAAAGTCAAGTAAATGACTGGGGAAATGACCAAAAACCAGAAAAAGAATCAGACTATAGAATCTCACTTTGGTGACAAGGAGGACAAAGCAGGCAAACAGAAGAAAACAAAGTTAAAGCACCTCCATCAAAAGCCTCCAAGAAAAATATGAATTGCTCTTAGGCCATGGAAGAGCTCAAAAAGAATTTTGAAAATCAAATAAGAGAAGTAGAGCAAAAATTGGGAAGAGAAATGAGAGTGATGCACGAAAATCATGATAAGCAAGTCAACAACTTGCTAAAGGAGACTCAAAAAAATGCTGAAGAAAATAGCACTTTAAAGAATAGACTAACCCAAATGGCAAAAGAGATCTAAAAAGTCAATGAGAAAAAGAATGCCCTAAAAAGCAGAATTTGCCAGATGGAAAAGGAGATCCAAAAGCTCACTGAAGAAAATAATTCCTTAAAGATAAGAATGGAGTAGATAGAAGTTAATGACTTTATGAAAAATCAAGAAATTTAAAACAAAACCAAAGGAATGAAAAAAATAGCAGACAATATGAAATATCTCATTAGAAAAACAAGTGAACTGATCCAGGAGAGACAATTTAAAAATTATGGGACTATCTGAAAACCATGATAAAAAAAAAAAAAGAGCCTAGATATCATCTTTCATCAAATTATCAAGGAAAACTGCCCTGATATTCCAGAACCAGAGGGTAAAATAAATATTGAAAGAAGGCACCAAACACCTCCTGAAAGAGATCCAAAAAGAAAAACTCCTAGGAATATTATAGCCAAATTCCAGAGTTCCCAAAACAAGGAGAAAATATTGCAAGCCACCAGAAAGAAACAATTCAAGTATTGTGGAAATACAACCAGGATAACACAAGATCTAGCAGCTTCTATATTAAGGGATTGAAGTGCTTGAAATATGATATTCCAGAAGTCAAAGGAACTAGGACTAAAACCAAGAATCATCTACCCAGCAAAACTGAGTATAATACTTCAGGGGAAAAATGGTCATTCAATGAAATAGAGGACTTTCAAGCATTCTTGATGAAAAGACCAGAGCTGAATAGAAAATTTGACTTTCAAACAAAAGAATCAAGAGAAGCATGAAAAGGTAAACAGGAAAGAGAAATAAGAAGGAACTTACTAAAGTTGAACTGTTTACATTCCTACATGGAAAGATAATATTTGTAACTCTTCAGATATTTCTCAGTGTTTGGGTAGTTGGAGGGATTATATACATATTGACAGAGGGCACAGGGTGAGTTGAATAAGAAGGGATGATATCTAAAAAAATAAAATTCAGGGGTGAGAGAGGAATATGTTGGGAGGAGAAAGGGAGAAATGGAATGGGGCAAATTATTTCTCATAAAAGAGGCAAGAAAAAGCTTTTTCAATGGAGGGGAAAAGGGGGAAGGTGAGAAGGAAAAAGTGAAGCTTACTCTCATCACATTTGACTTAAGGAGGGAATAACATGCACAGTCAATTTGTTATGAAAATCTAACCTACACTACAGGAAAGTAGGGGAGAAAGGGATAAGTGGGGTGTGAGGGGGATGATAAAAGGGAGGGTAAATGGGAGGGAGACAATTAGAAGTAAATACTTTAGAGGAAGGATAGAGTCAAAAGACAGAATAGAATAAGTGGGGGGGCAGGATAGGATGGAGGGAAATACAGTTAGTCTTTCACAACATGACTTTTATGGAAGTTTTGCATAACTACACATGTATAACCTATATTGAATTGCTTGCCTTCTCAGTGGGGATGGGAGGGAAGGGAAGGAGGAAGAGAAGCTGGAATTCAAAGTTTTAAAAAAGAATATTGAAAATTGTTTTTACATGCATCTGGGAAATAAGAAATACAGATAATGGGGTATAGAAATCTATCTTGCCCTACAAGAAAATAGAGGAGATGGGGATCAGGGAAGGGAGGGGTGTGATAGAAGGGAGGGAAGATTGGGGGAAGGGGTACTCAGAATGCATGATGTCTTGGGGTGAGGGGAGGGAATAGATGGGGAGAAAATTTGGAACTCAAAATCTTGCAGAAACTAAAAATAAATAAATAAATAAAACATTGAAAAATAAATAAAATAAAAAAGAATGTAATATGTGAATTATATATCTTTTTCTTCAAAGCAAGTGATTTAAAATGGAGATTTACTGTTTTGTCTACAATCTTATTTCTGTGTTCTGCTAGATATGTAGAAATTCTATTTTTTATGGTATGTAAGCTCAGAATTAGAAAAAAGGAAGTTACCTATTAACAAAACTCTGCCATACTCTTGGATGTGACTGCCCATTGAGTTAATCCATCTGTTAGAATATGTATCTAGGACAGGCACTTCAGATAGATAATGCACTGGGCCAAGACTTGAATAGAAGTTAGAGAATTCTGGATCTCAGAAAAATAAAAATGTGGTTTAAAATGGGCAAAAGTAAATTGCAATATATTTCTAATATGTGTGTAAGAAATGGTGAAAGGGATTTCATTTGGGAAATGTATAATCATAAAATGAGATGGACTCCTCAAGTAGTGACAATTGGGGGAGTGTCTGAGGGCTGCTCTAGAATCATAGATTTGGAGCTAGAAGGGACATTGGAGGCCCTGAAGGTCTATGTCTTCTCAGAGATAGTGAGCAATCAATAAATGCCTCTGCATGCATTCCTTCATTCAAGAAGGTCAGAGAGCAATAGTTATCATGATGATGTTAAGGATAACAGCTAGCATTTATATAGCCCTTTAAGACTTGCAAAACACTTTACCAACATTGTCTCATTTTATCCTTACAACAACCCAGGAAGTAGGTTCTTTTAACACCCCCATCTACAGGTGAGGAAACTGAGGCAAACAGAAACTAAATGATTCGCCGAGGGTCATGCAGCTAGGATCTAAGACAACTTTTGAACTCAGCTTTTCCTAACTCCTTGTTTAGCATTCTATCCATTGTACCACTTAGTGGCCTATAATAGTGAGTGCAGTGAAATAGGGTGCCTGTAAATGGTGGGTCAAGTTGTGCTTGTCCTTCATTCTCGAAGATGACTGTGACATTGGGGAGATGATGACATGACTTACAATTGACTTTCATTTGAATGAGGGAGGACTGTGCAAGGCCACCAGCCTCACTTTCCCCTCCTGAGCCAGCTGGATCCAGTGACCAGATATTCGTCAGGATGGCTGGAGATGGCCCAGGATGCACTGGGAGACCCTGGCCCTTTTAGGCTAAGGCCTAAGGTTCTAACTTTGAGTGGGTCAAGTTAGGCAGTCACCAGTAAGGACAGCAGGGCCCCAAAATGAAAATTCTGGAGATGAAAGAGTCACAATTTCCAAGGCAGACAGTCTCTGCGAGGAAGCTGGTTGAGTTCTTGAGAAGATTAGAGAGTGATATGAAACATAGGTGGGGCCTGCTATAATGAGCCATGTTGTTACCAATTTGGTTAGTGGAATCCCAGGGTGGAATTTTTGGAGATGAAAGGCCTAAAATATGCAGGGAATAGTTTCTGACCTGGGTGGCAAGGCAGTTGGCCAAGTTGATAAAAGATGGCTGAAAGCATGTAAAATCTTACACTTGAGTCTAAAAAAAAGCAGTCTCATAAGTATGATCAGGTAAACAGAGCTGGATAACCATTTGTCTGAAAGAGAAAGATCTGGTGGTTTTAGTGGACTACATACCTTGAAGGATAAGCAATTGCTTCTTCTCTAGAACGTATAGCTTCCTTCTCTTCAAGAAGAGGCCCAAAGTTGTGTTTTAGGCTCCAAGTATATTGTTGTTCAGTTGCTTCAGCTGAGTCTGACTCTTCATGATCCCATTTGGGATTTTCTTGGCAAAGACATTGGAATGCTATTTCCTTCTCCAGCTCATTTTACAGGTGATAAAACTGAGGCAAACAGCATTAAGTGACTCGCCTAGGGTCACATAGCTAGTAAGTGGCTGAGGTCAGATTTGAACTCAGGAAGATGAGTCTTTCTGAATCCAGGACATGAGCTCTATCCAAGGTACCACCTGACTGCCCCAGGCTCCAAGTATACAGTAGTCTTTTATCCCTTACTCATCTTTGTGACACTTTTCCACTATCCAAGTGGAAGTGGAGTTTTAGCTCTGCCACTTCAGGTACTTAAAAAAAATGAATCCTCAAAGTCTTGCTTCTAGCTTTTGTTTTCATTTTTTAAAGGAATGTCTACTTGTCTATTATAACCCAATATGTGCAGGGTCCCTTCACCTTCTCTTGTGGATGGGAGACCAGCCTGCACTTGGAACATAGCTAGTAATATCCCACATTCAAGTTTTTACTTAACCCTGCTTCCTATGTTAAGTTAGGTCTTCAGCCTAACAACTAGTGGGTATTTATATCTCACCTCTTAACCACCAGAGAAAGACCTTGAAAGCCTCTTGACAATTAAAATCATACCCCACTTCCTTTGTCTTCTCTAGCTAACCTCGTTTGTTTGTTATTTTAAACTTACAATTTACTTTATCAGCTTATTTATCCTACTTTTCTCCCTCAGCCTTTCTTTTCAGATTCATTTTCCTCAGTCTCTTTCCTCTTCTAGATCCTTCTGCTCCAAAAGCTCCTCTTCAACATGTCCTCAAATTCTCTAAAATTTCTCCAAGTTTCTCCTCCTCTGATTCACTTTCTTATTTTGTTCACAGGTCCAAAGTATTAAGTATTCATAAATACTCGTTGGTTGACTAATTGGACTTTTTAGATTTATTTACCAATATTTTTTTTCTCTAATACCAGTTCCTCTGAAATCACAAGAAATGATGCCGATGTTAAGAACTTTATGATTACGGTCTAATCACAATTTCCTATTCTTCTACTATTCCCACTTCCCATTCTTCCTGGATATGTTGTTTTTGCCTCACTGTGGCTTTCAATCTCTCAATCAACTCCTCCATATCATTGTAGTGTTTACTAACCTTTCTCTGGTTTCTCCTATCTCACTACCTAGAATGGATTCATATTCAGCCATTCATATTAATGAAGTTCAGACCAACCACCTTAGAATCCATCTACTCTTGATTTTTTGTTGCTTCTGCCCTGGTAATAGCTAATCCTGGCTACCCTAAACATCTGTTACTTCATTCTTGCTTTTGGGAGCCACATGCTAATGGGGAAAGTCATGAAAGTTAATTTAAACTATATAACCTTTGTAATCCAATGACTCTGGCTTCCTTGTTGTTCCTCAAACAAGACACGTTTAGTGCACTGTGTATTTTATATTGGCTGTCTCTCACACTTAGAATTCTCACCTTTCTCGTTTTCACCTCCTGGTTTCCTTCAATTTCCACCTAAAATCCTACCTTCTCTAAAAAGTCTTTTCTAATCCTCCTTAATGCTAGTTCCTTCCCTCTATGATTATCTCCAGTTTGTTCCATGTATGATTTATTTGTATATAGTTGTTTATGTGTTGTTTTCTCCATTAGACTGTTAGGTCCTTAAGAAAGGGGAATGTTTTTTGCTTTTCTTTGTATCCCCAGTGGGTAGCATAGTGCCTGGCACATAGTAGGTACTTAATAATTGGTTGTTGACTAACTTGGCTCAGTAGCGTTCCCCATGCTCTCACATCAACATGTTTCTACTACAAATTTGTTCCCTGTTGTATTTTCCACAGCACCTATCCCAAACCTTCTGCTCTCTCCTTAAACCTCCTATTCCATCAGTGCCACTCCTTCCTCTACCTCCATCCACATACTTCTCACCTTGCCTCCTTCTCTATGGAGAAAATTGTGAGTTCCATCCATTTTCTTCCTTCTTGTCTCAAAACCTGTCTTCATTTTCATTTCATTTTCACCTTCCTTCCTTCCTGCCTATAAAGATTAGTTTTATTCCCTTCACATAGGCTCTTGTTCCTACTTCCATATCCTCCATGACCTTCCTCCATTAATCATTCCTTCCCCTCTGTGCCTTCACTCTCCTTCTATAGTGGTTTCTTTCAAACATATTCAGATCACCCCATCCTCAAACAAAGAAACAAACAAAGAACAAAACCCTCTTCCCTCAATATTGCCATCCTCTCTAGCTATTACCTCATCTCTAGCCAATTAGAACCTTGCATCTCAGCAATACATGCCACCTCCTATAGAAAGCTTTTCTGAAATCTAACAGTTTTCTTCCCCCCCAACTCTCCCCATTAAATTATCTTGTATTTCCTTAAGTACGCTCCTTTAGGGAGAGACAATTTTTCTTTTCTGTCTTGTTTTTATCCCTAGTACCTAAACACATAGTAGGTCATGAGTAAATGTGTGTTGAATTGAATTTCACTGCAAAATCACTTGAACAAGTAGTCCACTCTTGTGGCCTCCATTTCTCTCTGCTAACTCATTCTTATCCCTTGTAATTTGACCTCTAGCCTTAAAATCAGGCTAAAACTATTCCCCGAAAGGGCACCTCCTAATCACCAAATCCAAGAGATTTTCTCAAACTTTGTTCTTCTTAGCCTCACAGAAGTATTTGACACTGCTGACTGCCTCCTTCTCTTTTCTTTTGCTTCCAATGATTCTCCCGTGTCCCAAACCATTCCTTCTCTATCTCTTTTGCTGGCTCTTCTTCATCCCCTTAAACCCTTAGCATAGGCTTTGCTCAAGGTTTTATCCTTACTTCTCTTTTCTCTGTCTGCACTTCCTCTCTTGTTTATCTTATCTACTCCTATGGTTTAAACTATCACTTTTATTTATTTATTTTAAACATTCTTTTCTTTTTATATTTTTCCAATTTCTCTCCCTCCCTCCCACTCTCTTCCCTACCCACTGACAAGTCAAGTAATATATCAGCGATTATTTTTAAATTGTTTATTTTTTTGACATTAACTATTACTTCTATACTGATGACTTCAAAAGTTACATTTCTAGTTTAACTAACCAACAGCTCCAGCTTCCTACAACTCTATCTAGACGTCTCATATCAGTTCAAACTTACCATGTCTGAAACAAGCTTATTATCTTACCCCCTAAACCAGGGGTTCTCAACCTGGAATCCACGAACTTTAAAAATATTTTAAACTATATTTCAATATAACTGGTTTCCTTTGTAATCCTATGTGTTTTATCTTATGTGTTTAAACACATTATTCTGAGAAGGAAGTCATAGGCTTCACTAGACTGCCATAGAGTTCTAAGACACACACAAAAAGGTTAAGGTAAGAACCCCTGCCCCTAAATCTTGCCCTTTTAAAAATTTTTTTACTATCTCTGTTAGTGAAACCATCATTAAGTGAGCCTCAGTTATCTATTCCACAATCTTAATCTTGGGATTATTTCATTCCTTCCTACCCTTTCTTCCATATATCCAGTCAACAACTTAGTCCTGCTGAGTTTATTTTTCCAGTATCTCTAGCATTTGTTCCCTCCTTATCATTTCTATTACTACCCCAAGATATGCCCTTATTATCTCTCACCTGGATTCTGGCATTAGCTTTCTCTTTGGCTTCCTCAGTACCAATTTCTCTTCCCTTTAATATATGCTGTACACTGTTGCTAGACTATTGTTTCAGAAAACATAGTTCTTATGCCCAAAAGGGCAATCAAACTGTGCATACTCTTTGATTCAGCAATACCACTACTAGGTCTGTATCCCAAAGAGATCATAAAAAAGGAAAAAAAGGACCTACAGTACAAAAATATTTATAGCAATATATACAAATATAGCAATACATACAAAAATATTTATTTTTGTGGTAACAAAGAACTGAAATTGGGGGGACACCCATCAGTTTAGGAATGACTGAACAAACTGTGGTACATGAATGTAATAGAATGATGATGAGCAGATGGATTTCAGAAAAACTTGTACGATCTGATGCAAAATGAAATAAGCAGAACCAGGAGAACACTGTATACAGTAACAGCAACATTGTGTGATGATCAACTATGAATGACTTAAGTCATTTTACATTTCACATTTTTGCATTTTGCACAATATAACCCATATTAAATTGCTTACCATTTCAGGAAGAGGGGAGGGGATGGAGAGGAGAAAAAATTGGAACTCATTTCATAAAAATGAATGTTAAAAATTGTCTCTACCTATAATTGGAAAAAAATAAAATACTATTTAAAAAATTTGTTCTGGTTAGATTTCTCTCTGGTTTCAAGACTCTTGATGATTTTCTATTTCCTTCTGAATTAAATGCTAATTCCTTAGCTTGATACTTAATGCCCTCAATGCCATGGTCCCAATATGCCTTTCCAGGATTATTTCAATATGACTTCTACTTATGTATCATATTTTCCAGTCAAATTAGGCCGCTGACCATCCTTAGTATTCACTCCATACTTTCCTACCTCTGTGCTTTTGCTCTTGGTATTCTTTATGTCTGAGAAAAAGCATTTATTAGGTACTTACTATATGCTGTGCTAAGACCTTTACAAATACTATCTCATTTGACCTTCACAACAAGCCTGGAAGGTCATTGCTATTGTTATCCTTATTTCACAGTTGAGGAAACTGAGGCAGACAGAGGTTAAATAACTTGCTCAGAATCACACAGCTAGTAAGTATCTTAAGGTTAGATTTGAATTCAAGTCTTCTTACCTCTAGGCCTAGAACTCTATTCATTGTGCCAGCTATTCTGTATTCTGGGGCAGCTGGGTGGTGCGGTGGATAGAGCACCAGAGCAGAAGTCAGAAGGACCTGAGTTCCAATCTCACCTCAGACACTTGACACTCACTAGCTGTGTGACCTTGGGCAAGTCACTTAACCCCAATTGCCTCATTCTGGGTCATCTCCAGTCATCCTGATGAATATCTGGTCACTGGATTCAGATGGCTCTGGAAGAGAAGTGAGGCTGGTGACCTGCACAGCCCTCCCTCATTCAAAACAAAGTCAAGTGCAAGTTATATCATTATTTCTCTGATGGCATGGTCTTCTTCAGTAATAAAGTATGACTGAACACACACACACACTGTATTCTATATCAAGGTGCATGCAAAATTATTATTTCTACAATGTTAGCAGCTATCAAAACTAATACTTTGAAGTACCTATAGTCAGCAGCAAATATGTTCTCCCAACTGAATATTGCAATGTCTTCTTTTTTTTGTATTTTTATTTTTTATAATTTTATAATTATACTTTATTTGTTTTAACATTTAAATTTTTTTTTAATTCTGAGGATTTCAAAATGACTCCTATGATGATCCTATTTAAGGACTTAAAACCTGGTTTTGGAAATGATACTGATCTCATGTGTTTCTTACTTTAAAAAGTGTTAACCACAAAAGCCTGCAAATATTTCTTTAAATAGTTTTTTAAAAACAAAGTTTAAAAAAAACCTCTGAGTTTCAAAATGGATCAAAACACATTATAATCCTCTCCCTCTGCTACCCCTTTAGAAGGCAATCAGTTGATTGCCTTCAGGAACAGTCGATATGGTGTTTGTTGCCTGACAACTCCAGTAGAAATGCCAGGAGCACAACAGATATCTGTACACAAAGTTTGTAGATTTGACCCTGTTAGTCATGAAGGCTTATGGAAAATTATGTCAAAATTTGGTTGCCCGGAGAAGTTCATAAATATTGTACGTCAATTTCATGATGGCATATTTGCCCAGGTTCTGGATAATGGACAATGCTCTCGTGCCTTCCCAGTTGCCAATGGAGTGAAACAGGGCTGTGTGCTTGCTCCCATACTTTTTAGCATAATGTTTTCAGTCATATTGACAAATGATTTCACTGAGGATGAACATGGCATCAAGGTCAACTACCATACTGATGGTAAGTTCTTCATTTTGAAAAGGCTACAGGCCAAGACCAAAGTGGAGGGAGTACTGGTGCACGAATTTCTGTTTGCAGATGATTGTGCACTCAATGCAGCCTCTGAAGGTGAGATACAACAAAGTATGGATCAATTCTCTGCTGCCTATACTAATTTTGGCCTGATAATTAACACTAAGAAAACACAGGTGCTCCATCAGACACTACCACACCATCCATACATGGTACAAAAAATGGAGAAGTTATGAATGTTGTGGATAAGTTCACTTACCTTGATAGTGTACTTTCCAGGGATGTACATATTGACAATATGGCTGATGCACGCATTGACAGAGCTAGCTCAGTATTTGGGAGTTTCCGAAGAAAAGTTTGGGACAGAAGTGGTATTAGACTGACTACCAAACTGAAGGTCTACCAAGCTGTTGTGCTGACCTCATTGTTACATGCTTGTGAAACATGGAGAGTCTACCAGTGCCATGCCAGGAAACTGAATCACTTCCATTTGAACTGTCTTAGGAAGATTCTGAAGATCATCTAGCAAGATAAGATGTCAGACACTGAAGTCCTTGCTCAAGTTGAACTGCCAAGCAAACTATGCTTCAGAGAGCACAACTCCGATGGACTGGCCATGTTGTTTGAATGCAAAATATATGCTTGTCAAAAAAACTATTTTTATGGAGAACTCACATGGGGCAGGCAATCACATGGTGACCAGAAGAAGCGATGCAAGGACACTCTCAAGGTCTCTCTCAAGAACTTTGGATTTGACTGTGCAACATGGGAGACACTGTCACAGGACTGCTCAGCATGGTGTGCTATGCTCTTTGAGCAAAGCAAAATTGAGACAACACAAAGTAAACGCAGGATATGCAGATTTGGAGTATCTACCCCAAATATTCACATGGACTATTTGTGCCCAATCTGTGGCAGAGCATTCTGAGCTCGTTTTGGTCTGATCAGCCACAGTTGGATACACTGAAATTTCACTTTATCATGGTGATGTCAGTTTGGTACTCTTTGAAAACGAAGGACAACAACCAACCAACCGGAAGGCATGCAATATAATATCAATTATACATGAGTCTCATTTCTTCTTTATCATATAAGAACTGTTTTCTAAAATGATTATAATTAATTATAAAGTGGATACAGGATTATTTCCCAAGACATATTTACTTTAAAATTTTCTTACCCTGCAGACATTTTAACATTGGCTACAGAATGGGATACTTACAGTTAAATATGATTTACATAAAAGTCTAGAAACTTACAGTTGTTCTTGTAGAGCACAGAAAGCAGCTAAGCCCTGAGCTTAGCACAACAAGCCTTTGCATTCTGGATGATCGCACTCTCTGGCAAAGTATATTGCTTTGACCAGCTCTGTGTTCACTAAGGGACATATGATTTTCACATTAATCAATAACTGTTTAGATTTGTTGGAGCTCCCCCTATTTCTCAGGGGTCTGAGAGTCAATATGCCTAATGCCATCCATCACATCTCTTGACATCCTCACAATCCCTGTTTCTTCTAACAGCCAAGTGAATTGAACCAGGTACTGCACTTCTCTTTCTGCTATGCTAACTCTGGTTCTCTACCCCACTGAATAATCACAAAGCTCAATGACCTTTAAGAGTTAAGACAATCAACTTAAGAACTGCTCCCACAGGATCCAGGAACACCTGCATTGTCCACAGAAGCCTGCCATGGGAATTGTGAAGAATGTTTGTTGTGGTCCAGGCTACTTGTGGTTTTTCATGTGTATAAAACTTGTCTTTGCCCTAGAATGTTAAGCCTTTCTTCTCAGGAGGTGGGTTTCCATTTGCAAGTGTTTTCCTTACTATGAAATTAATAAAACTTGTTTAATCCCTGACACATGTGTCTCTAGTCTGCTCTGTTTGGCGCCAGTCATTCCTGGTTCTATTCCACTTGACATTCTTATGTAAAAAGAAAAAAGACTAGTTATCTTATTAATTCTTTACATACTTTTCCTTTCTTCTGTCTCCAATCTGTTCTCCTCTAGTTCTCAGGTAGGGGGAGGGTGTTCAGGGAGGACTAACTAGTACCTTTGATGTGAGGGCTCACTGGGCCATTTCAGGGCTACTCATCTACTTTTGGTGTCCACATATCACCCAACTCTTACCTGTGACTCCAAGAAGCAGTAGCATGGGCAATGGCCACACCCTGGTTGAGGGCAACTGACAGGCCTCAAACCTGTTGTTGTGTTAGGGGATGTCTACCTCAAGCATGTGAAGACTTTTCCTGGTAAAATGGGCAGATGGGAACAATTTGTTCCAACAGCCATGGAGGTGGCTGAAACAGGCACTGGGAAGTGCTTAGAGTTTAGTTAGACACTGAAGATGCCAAGGTCATCCACTGAATTCCAGGCCATCAGGCGTCATTTTGACTTTTGTCCTGCTACTGGACTTTCAACGACTCTGGAAGAGAGAGTAAGGCTGATGACTTTACACAGCTGTCTCATTTAGCTGAGTTGATATCTACATTAGGGTAGTGTTACAGAAGAGGAGGCATATAAGAGGTGTTATGAATGTAGAAATGACAGGATGTGACCACTAATTGAATATGTATGTGACAGAGGGAGAGAGAGAGAAAGAGAGAGAGAGAGAGAGAGAGAGAGAGAGAGAGAGAGAGAGAGAGAGAGAGAGAGAGAGAGAGATTGAGAAAGAGAAAATGAAGAGTGGAAGATGATACCTAGGTTATGAACCTGAATGACTGGGAGGATAATTGTACCCTAAGTAATAATAAAGAAATTTGGAGGAGGGGAGGACTTGGAGAAGAATTTATGAGTTCAGATCTGGACATGTTAATTTTAAGATATTTATGGGACATCCAGTTTGACATGCCCATCAGGCAGTTGGAGATGCGAGACTTGAGGTTAACAGCGAGGTTAGGGCTAGACAAGTAGATCTGACAGTCAATTGCATAGAGATGATAACTGAAACCATGGGAGCTCATGAAAACACCAGGTGAAATGGTATAAGAGAAAAGGACCCAGGATAGACTTTTGGGGGACTCCTTGGTTTGGTAGGAGTGACCTTGCTGAAAATCTGGCAAGGAGACAGAGAAGAAATGGTTAGAGACCAATTGCAAGAGAACCGGGAGAGGGGTAGTGTCATGAAACCCTTGGGAGAAGAGGATATTGAAGACAGAAGATGGTGATCGACAGTGCCAAAAACTGCCAAAGAAGATGAATGGGTTAGTAAACTAGATTTTTTTTTTTTAAATGAGTGACTAAGTGGAAAAAACACACTGTATTTGGAATCCGAAGACCCGGGTTTGAATTCAGACACCCTTCAGTTGATTTTTTCCTCCTGAGCTTCAGAACGTATGTCATGGGATAATGAATACAGAGCTAGCCTCTCAGTCATAATGATCTGAATTCAAGTTCCTCCGTTATATTGTCTTATAAGTGTGCTAATTCTCTGTGATTTGCACTGGCAGAAAGGGTTTCCTCATTCGGGAATTCCATCTAATGAATTTACAGGTTCAATCCTGATCCCAGAGCGTCAATCCCAGTTGTCCCTTTACACATTTTCTTGCTTAGACATTAAGTTTTTTCCCAGAGGGGATGGCTGTTGAGTATTACTGACCCTGAATGTTGCCTGGCAGGCATTAACACTTCAGTGAGTTATGCAGAGAAGACAAAAATTAATTTTTCTATCGAAGGAAGGAAGTTGCAGAAGTTAAAGCGCGCACTCACGGTTAATACTAGCTTTAATCCAAGCGTGGGTCCCTCTCTCTCAGACTAGGGACTGGCCCTCCCCTTTTTCCTCTCCTCCCCTTGAACCCTTCCTTATAGGGTGGGAGTGTGGGCGGCCCCTTTCCTAGGCACTTTTACTCATACTTGTTCCCCACCCTCTTCCCCCTCAGACGCCTTTCTCTCTGTTTCTCAAGCTTCCTTCCTTGCCGCTCTTCCTGCCGGCGTCTGGCAGAAGACAACCGGGTCCGTGCGTCACCGAAATCCTTTTTCATTGAAAAAAAAGAAAGAAAACCCCAGCCACCCAAACGAGTGCCTGAGGACTGGGAGGTGAGTGAGCGCCGCGGGAAGATCCCTCCAGCCTGGCTGAGTACAGGGGCTGAAGTCCCGGGGAGCAGGAGAGTGTGCCTGGGGAGCCGTGAGGGAGTGGGGCGCCCAGGGACCGCGAAATGAGCCGGGAGTTGGCTCGGACACTGCGGGAGGAGGGCGCGTGGGATTCCCCTCCACAAAGGCGGGGGAGGGAAATTTCTGATCACCCCGACTTTACCGGTGGCACTTCCGCACCGGGGCCCACGTGACATTGGAGCGAACCGGGTGGGGGTGTAAGTGGGGGTGGGTGGGGTGCGGTAGGGAAGCCATGCCGGGGTGGCCCCTTTGATCTATGTTTGGAAGTCTGGTGGGCTCAGATCTCGACCCGCACCCCCACCCCCACTGAGGAAGGGGTGATAAACCTGTTCCTGGGAGGCTGCTCTTAAGTGCCAGCCAAGGGAAGGAGATCTCGGAGTGCCAATCTCGGGGTGCGGCTGGGGATTTCTCCGCCTCAGCCAGCGGCTGGGATGCGAGGTAGAGGAGCTGGGGGTCTGGGGGCTACGGCTGCCCCTCCTCACGGCCCTGCTTTTGTCCGGGTCGGGCTCCCAGCTGGTTTTCCACGCTGCCCTCCCCTGCGCCTCCTCGCCAGCTGCTGCGCGTGGGCTGCTCCCGTCCGCCTGCCTGCGGATTCTGAGACAATGGCTTTTGTGATCAAAGGCCCTTTATTCCTAGAGATCTGGATGGCTGAATCCAGAAGAGGGTTAGGAATTGAGGAGTGCGGTGAGGGAGAGCGGACAGTGTCCCGAAGTCTCCCCCTCGCCCCGTGTTGTCAGCACCCTGGCTACGGGTGAATGAAGGACCTCCTCCCGTCCGCCCTGCGCACTCAGAGGCCAGGGTAACCAAATGAGGTGGGCAGAACACGATCTGGTAGGAAGTTAGGAGCGTGGGCATCCTTGTACTGCCATTCGCTGACTGCTGAGATGACTTGAAACCGTTTTTCTTAACTAGCACCTTGTTTAAACACAAAAGGTTTATAATTCTTGGTCTTTGAATTTACTCCTAGATTTCGCACACCGTCATGCCTTGGGGTATCTGATAGATCCCTGAGAGACAATAAATAGGAAACTTTCCCCCTTTATTAAATAATAGATGTTGGTTCTTCAAATACACCCCTTGGTGTTATTTTTCTGTTGGTCAGCAATCTGAGCATGTTTCCAGCCCCACTAAGAATTCAACTCTTCTCTTGGGTTTCCTAATTATTGAAGGCCTAATTAATACCTGTCCACATTTTTGGTCCTAATTAGTATATTTTTTAACGAATTCTTATATTTGTTTTTTTCTTTGGTAGCTCATCTCTGTATTAAATGTCCTTTAACCTTTTGGTTCCGTTTTTGCTCCATTCTGCCCATGCCAGTCTCCTCATTCAGTTTTCACGTTGCATAGTCTGGTCTCAGCCTTCTCTTTATTCTTCCTCTTCCCTGTAGTTTAGCAATTTAGTGTGTTGTGCTTTTTTTTTTTTTTTTAACAAACTGTCTTTATCTTCTGCTGAAAAATGAAGTAGAACAAAACTCTGTCCTATGAAGCTTTCACACAGTTGTTTCTAAATGCCGTTAGGTGTTTTACCTGATAGGGTCTCCTCTAGGACCATTCTCTGTGCTGTTACCTCTAACACATTGGAAGGGTCTCCCATTGCATCCTGGGCCATCTCCAGTCATCCTGATGAATATCAAGCCACTGGACCCAGATAACTCAGGAGAAGAAAGTGAAGTTGCACAGCCCTCCCTCACTCAAATGAAAGTCAGCTGCAAGTGATGTCATCATCTTGATGTCATGGCCTTCTTTGAGAATGAAAAACAAGCATGACAACCTCTACCGTGTTGCAGTGGTTGATTTCTGAAACTGGAATCAGGAAGCCTGAAGTTCAAAATCCTACCTCATGTATTTGCAAGTTGCATTATCCTAGGAAAGTTGTCAACCTCTTTCAGCTTGTTTCTTCTGCAAAATGAGGATAATAGTCAATATTACAGGGTTGTTGTGAAGACCAAATGAGACAACAAATGTACTTTCAGTTGTGTCCAACCTTATGGGACCCCATTTGGGGTTTTCTTGGCAAAGATACTTCAGTGGTTTGCCATTTCCTTCTCTAGCTCATTTTACAGAGGAAAAACTGAGGCCAAGTGACATAGCTAGTTAAGTATCTGAGGCCAGATCTGAACTCATGAAGATGAGTCTTCCTGATTTGAGGCCCAGTTCTCCATCTGCTGCACCATCTAGCTGCCAACAAATGTGCAGTACTTTTGAAACTTCAAAACATTTACATAAATGCCATTATTATTATTAGGTGAAAGGTAGGCAGGTTACAAAGGACATTATATACCATACAGGATTTTATATTTGATTCTTGAGGTAATAGGGAGTCACTGGAGTTTATTGAATGGAGGACAATATGGTTAGGCCTGTGTTTTAGGAGATCACTTTGATAGTTGAGTAGTGGATGGACTGGAGGGGAAGAGACTTATGGCAGGGAAACCATCCAGAAAGCTATTGCAATAGACTAGGCAGGAAGTGATGAAGGCCTGCACTAGAGAAGTGGTAGTTATCAAAAGAAAGAAGGGTATATATTCAATAGACATTACAAGTATAGAAATGACAAGACTTGATCACCGATTAGATATGAAGTACAGGGGAAGATTGGGAGAGTAACGTGTTGAAGATGACACCTAGATTTCAAACCTAGGTGACTGGGAGAATGATGGTACCCTCAACAGTAAAAGGAAAGTTAGGAAGAAAAAAGTTTGGGGTGGGGGAAAGATAATGAGTTCACTTTTTGAGTTGTTGAGTTTCAGGTGTCTATAAGCATTGAGTCTGAGATATCTTAAAAGGCAGTTGGAGATGTGAGACTGGAGCTCAGCAGAAAGGTTAGGACTAGACAATGGGAATTATTTGCATAGGGATGATAATTGAATCCATGGGAGCCGATGATATTACCAAGTGAAACATTATAGACATAAATGAGAAGAGAGTCCAGAACATCTGTGAAGGATGCCTCATATTTAGTTGACATGACATGGATGAAGATCCATTAAAGGAGACTGGGAACAATTAGGAAGAGAACCAGGAGAGCAATGAAATGAAAACCTAGGGAGAAGACAGCATCTAAGAGAACAGAATAATTGCTAGTTTAAAAGGATATAGAGAAATCAAGAAGGATGAGGACTGAGAAAAAGCCATTATATTTGGCAATTAAGAGATCATGAATAACTTTGGAGAAAGTAGTTTTGGTTGAGTGATGAGGTTGTAAGCTAGACTACAAAGAGTTAAGAGAGTAAGAGGAAGCACTTATTGCAGATGACCTTCTGAAGGAGTTTACTTGAAAAGAGAGGAGAGATATAGAACGATAGCTAGTGCGGACAGATCAAATGAAGGTTTTTTTGAGGATAGAGGGGTAGGCCCTAGGGAAGAAGCCAGTTAGAAGGGGAGAGATTACAGATAAGTGAGACAGTCTGCTGGAGGTGACAGGATAGAATGGGATCACCTGTGTAGGTAGAGGGTTTATCCTTGGCAAGGAGGACTATCTCTTCTTGTGAGATGGGGTAAAGGAGGAGATAGTGGCAGAAAGCATCTGCTTAAATACCTCCATATTAAGAACTCAACTTACAACCAGATTTTAATTAGTATCTCTTAGCTTTCTGTTCCTCAGAAAATGAAGTTATTCAGATTGTAAGTAATGTTATGGCCATCCTTTATATGCGAAGTAGCAGAGAACAAGGAACCTGTCATTTTAAACCTTCTCTTTGCTCTCTTTTTTAGGTAACTAAGACTATAAGTTGCAGAGGGGTTCTTCACCTTGACAATTACCCACAGTGCTGAAATCACAGGTTGTACAAATATGTACATATATGTGAATATGATATTACATGTACACCTACATACACTGATGGACATAACTCTAGAGTCTGTTGAAACGTATGTTGTCACATTCTAGATGAAATCTATTTTTCATCTACTTGGATTTTTCTATATGGATGTTTAGGACAGATTCTTTTGAGTGGTTATGGACTTCTTCCAGAAGGCTCTATAGTGTTCTAGGACTTGATGCCATCCACATATTATCCGTAACCAAGAGTATCTGGAAAACTTGTCATCCAAAAGAAATCCAAATGAACTCTTCTCTGTATTTCTTCCATTACAATGTGGAACACTTTTGGAGAGTATGGATAGCTCTGTAATATGCATCCCAGCAATATTACTGATCACAGGGTCATCAAACAGGATTGTCTCTTGTACCTTTCAAGGAATCTTGCACAGTTTTGAGATATGCATGTTAGACACCTTGTTGAAAGATAACCTTTAGAACACAATTTATTCAAATTAAGAAATTTTTTTTAATGTTCAACAAGGAAAAAGTTCAGTGATACCATGTATTCATCTCATCTTTCAGTTAAGATGTCAATCTACTATGGAATTTTTCTTGTCATTCAGTCATTTTTCAATTGTATCCAACTCCTTGTGACTCCTTTTGGGGTTTTCTTTGCAAAGATGCTGGAGTGGTTTTCGTTTTCTTCTCCATTATGGAATACCAGTTATGCAAATCTACTTGTTTCCTACTATTTATCTTGTCAAGAATGCCCTGGATTCATAGATATATGATTTTCACAGAAGTTTTATGTAAATGGGAAAGTATTTATATAGTTGGGTAATTGTTGATATTTCTCTCTGTTGTCTTTTTCTTTTCCCAATTTAGATACCTTGTAAATTGAAAACTTAACACCCTCACAATTATATCTCCTCTAACATGGACTTAACTCTATGTACACTGTCTAATACAGTTCCTTTTTGATTCTTTGTTCAATTTTGTGCCATTTCTACTTTCTCTAGAAGCACGTTTAGTACTGTGATAGAGTCAGTTATGCTCTAATTTGACATATGCTTCCCCTAAAAGTGCTGTGTTCCGCCAAATCGAGCAATAAAAACCGCAGGACTTGCGGGGAAAATGAGGTTGGGGCACAACCCTCAAAAACTTTATTTCTGACACTTAAAAAAAAGGTAGCAACCTAAAAATATGTTAGCACAGTTTTATACATGCTAGATGGTTAAGAAATACATAAATAGAAGTCTCAGCTGTCAGTAGCCTCAGGCTGACCTGACTTCTCATGGGAGTAGGCTAGCAAAGTCTCCCATGTGTTAGCCTGGCCACAACTCCAAGCCCCAAGGCTAGAGACTCTAACAGAATGTATAAGGCATGGGGGATGAGGCCCACCAGCTCTTCTACCCCAACCATAACTCTTACTGCACCATAAGATATACAATAAATATGATACTTCATCTTGAAAAAGACCTGAAATTTGCTTCTGGAAGTAGGTACCTAAAAGGTTACAACTTGTGAGTTATTGTGAAAATGGTGCAGTTTTCTGCATTTTTTTATGTTTCTTAGATAAGAAGTCACAAATAAGTTAACCCAAAATTTAAATTATGCTAAAAAACATTCCAGATGATAGGAAAAACCCAAAAAGGAAGGAGAGAAGCATGTCATGGAGTGGTGAACACAGAGCTGGCCTATAGCTCAGAAAGATCTGAATTCAAGTTCCTCTGTCACATTGTCTTGTAATTGGGGAAGTCGCTTAATATTTCAGTGTTCTAATTCTTTATGAGATTCAGAGAAGATGCTGCCTTGCACTGGAAGAAAGGGTTTCCTCATTTGGGAATTTCATCTAAGGAAATCACAGATTCAATCCTGATCCCAAAGCCTCAGTACCAGTTGTCACTTTATATCTTTTCTTGCTCTTAGATGTTATATCAGCCAGGCTGCTTGCAGTATTTTTTTTTTCTTCTGACATAGAAACTCTGGATTTTTACCCTAAAATATCTTGAAGTTTTCATTTTGTGATTTCTTTCAGGAGGTGACTGTTGGCTTTGTTTTTGCTGTTTTCAAGTTGCCTTCTTGTTCTAAGAGAGCTGAGTTTTCTTTTAAGATTTCTTGAAATATGATATGTAAGCTCTTTTTTTAATCATATCTTTCAGGTAGTACAGTGGATCTTAAATTATTTCTCCACATTTTTTCCAGGTCACTTGTGTTTCTATTAAATTTTCTTCTATTTTTCCAGTCTTTTGACTTTGTTTTAATATTTCTTTTGGTCTCATGAAGTCATTGACTTCTATTTGGTCAATTCAAATTTTTCAGGGATTTTGTTGTTTGAGCAAGGTGTTGTAACTCTTACAAAAAGCTGATAATTTTATTTCCAGTATTTCCTTCCAGAGCTCTCATTTCTTTTCTGATTTTCTTCATGTAGCACTTTTTTTTTCATTTATAAGACACTTTTTAAAAAAAATCTTACTTCATCTCTTTTAGGAATTCATTTGAACTCAGACCTGAGTTGTATTTTTCTTTGAGGCTTTGCTTGATGGTGTTTTAGAGTCATTCTCTTCTGCTCTTGTGTCACCATAATAGGTATTTAGGGCAGGTTTACTTTTTGTTTCCTTATTCTTTGAGTCTTCTTCTTGACTTTGGACTTGTATTTGGAGGGAATATCTAGGCTGGACTTGTATGCTCTTGAGTCCTACTAATGCTTTCTTGTAGAAGGGTGGTGATGGTGGTAATTGACTATTATGTTATTCCAGTATTCCAATATCCAAATCTGGGACTTCCTAGCTTTCAGTGCTCTCAGAGTGTTTGATGCAGGACAAACTGTGATCATATCCCTCCTGGCATGAGCTCTACAGTTTCCTGATCTGAGTTTGCATCTGGGCAACACATTTGTGAGTTTGTCTCTCATTAGAGGGGCAATAGATTTCTGCTAGGTTCAACTACTATTAATTAGCCGAAAAGCTTTGCAGGCTCAGTGATAGAACTGCAGATTCTCCTTTGGTCTAGATTTTCTGCTCTGTTTATTCCACTGCAGACTTCAAACCGAAGTAAGATTCTCCACTAAACTTTGCTCTCAGGTTCAGAGTCATATACTTACTGCTTGCTTCTGAACTTTGTCCTTGTTCTGTACACACCCAAGGGCTCCTTACCCCACATGCCAGCCCTAAGTACAGCTCTCCTCCTTAGTCTGTTCTGGATCTGTGACAGAGCTGAAAGTGAATGACAGAGCTTCTGGTTAGCACCCATTCCTCCATCCTACACAAGGTCCTCTCTGTAATGGATCTGGGACTTCCTCTTACCCCTCATTCATTATCTTGACTCTCAGCCCCTGGGCTAGAATCCTCATTGCTCTTGCTGGATAGACCCTGTCACTAATGTTCACATTTCTTTCTGTGTCTTCCTATGCTGACCAGGGTTGGAAAAATGAGATTTTCTTATATTTTCCAATTACATATTAGTCTGTTGTGTTTTCTAGGTCTTGGTGGAGAAGTTGTAGGGGAGAATTCAACTGTACTTCCTCCTACGACTCTTCCATCTTGACTTTTTCTACACAGACATTCTGATTCAGGAATGATTCTCAAAAGGAAATGTTGTGATTTTTAGGAGGGAGGATTCTGTATAGTATTCTATTTTGTATCATATAGGGGCAGCTAGGTGGCATGATAGATAGAGCTTGGGACGTAGAGTCAGGAAAAACTGAGTTTTAACCTTTCTGTGTTTTAGTTTCCTTATCTGTGAAGTGGAGGTAAAAATAGCATCTAATTCAAAGGCTTTTTTAAAAAATTAATCAATTTTTAGTTTTCAGCATTCACTTCCATAAGATTTTGGGTTCTAAATTTTCTCCCCCATCTTCCCCTTCCATCTTCTCAAGATGGTATAGTCTGGTACCCATATCATTTACATTTACATTCTACTTTTACATTTACCTCTACATTTACATTCATATTAAATATATTTTCACATTAGTCATGTTGTAAAGAAGAATTAGAACCGATGGGAGGAACCATGAGAAAGAAGAAACACCAAAAAAAAAAAAGAGAGCAAGTAGTATACTTCAGTCTGCATTCAAACTCCATAGTTCTTTTTTCTGGATGTGGATAACATTTTCCATCATGAATCTCCGAGGGTTTTTTTTGAGGAGCAAATGAGATATTTTATATAAAGTGCTTGCAAAACTTAAAGCACTGTATAAATGCTAGCTATTATTAAATGCTCACTATTATCCAACTCTGATGTCCTTTTCACATACTTTTCTTGGCCTCTGTAGCATTTGATTTTGTTGGCCAATTTCTCCTCTTGTACACATCCTCTCTCGATTTTTGACACTACTTTCTCTTGGTTCTTCTAAATGTCCTACTCGGTCTTTCTTGCTGTTTCATCATTCATAATTTCTCCCCTGTGGGTGAAATTTTTTAAAAAATAATTATGGAATAAAATAAGCATGTACATAACATAATACAATAAAAAGATGATTACATATGAAACTGCAAATCTACTATGCACAACTTGCTATTCCTTTCAAATATACAACAGAATTATTGTGTAAATGTTTTTTATTTTCTCTACCACCCCCCATTGTAGAGATGACCACCATCAGACATAAACAAGTACATATGTGTAAAATCATTCTATATATACTTCTGTTAGTTCTTTCTCTGGATATAGAGAGTATCTTTCTTCTTTTGTTCTTTAGAGTTAATTTGGGTATTTATATTAGTCAAAATAACTTATTCACTCAAAATCATTGTTAAAACAATATGGCTGTTACTGTATACAGTGTGTTCTTGCTTCTGCTCATTTTGCTCTTCATTACTTTGTGCAAGTCTTTTCATGTTTTTCAAAAATCATTGAACTCATTAGTTCTTATAGCACAGTAGTATTCCATCATAATGATATACAACAACTTGTTTATCCCTGTAATTTTCAGTTCTTTACCAACACAAAGAGAGCTGCTATAAACATTTTAGAACATATAGATTCTTTTCTTTTTCCCTAATGATCTTTGGAAATACATCAAGTAGCAATATTGCAATCAGTAATTTAATAACTCTTTAGGCATAATTCCAGATGGTTTTCCAAAAAAGTTGCATCAGTTTATAAATCTGGCAACAATGAATTAGTGTCCCAATTTTTCTACACCCCCTCCAAAATGTACTACTCTCCCATTCTATCATTTTACCCAATCAAGATTGCTTTAATTTGTATTTCTCTAATCAATAATGATTTAAAGCATTTTTTCTTTTGACTATAAATTGGTTTGATTTCTTCATTCTTCATTTTCATTTTTTCTTTCATGGGGTATGACATTCTTATAGATTTGACAAAGTTTTTTATATATTTTAGATATGAGCTCTTTATCTGAGAAACTGTCAAAAAATGTTTTTCCCCAATTTTTTTGCTTTCCTTCTGATCTTGGTTACCTTTGTTTTATTTTAATTTAATGTTACCAGAATAATGATGTTGCTTCATTATCTATGGTACCTTTCATCAAAATGTACTCTGTTTATCTCTTTTAATTTAATCTATTTTAGCCATAATTTTGTCTGAGATCATAATTGCTACCCATGCCTTTGTTTTTTCTACTGCAACTTTCTATTTTGATTCTGTGTGTATCTTTAATTCTTAAATGTCTTTCTTGTAAACAACATATTATTGGATTCTTACTTTTAATCCATTCTGTTTTCCCTTTCTGTTTTATGGGTGAATTTATCCCATTCACATTCAAAGTTATAATTACTATTTGGGAATTTCCCTCCATCTTATTTTTACTCCTTTTTCTTTCAAGCCTCTCTTTTTACCCTATCCATGTAAACTTATCTTTTATCCTCTTATTCCTTCTTTTAATCACCCCTCTAAAATTCTTTCCCTTATCTTCTCTCCCTGTCCTCCTAATCTTATTCTATAAACCCTTTTAAAAGTCCCTTCCCCCAGTTTTCTCATCTTTCTAGAAGTTCAGAAAACTTCTAAATCTCTTGAGATGTATAGTTTTTCCCTTTTCAATCCAGATAAGAGTGAGATGTTTTTGTTTTTTTAAAATTATATTCTGATACTTCTTCTCTTCTACACCTTTTCTCACTAAGTGACCTCATCAACTCCCAGGGGTTTATTAATCGAATCTATGCAGATATCTCTCAAAATCTATATTTCAGCCTTAGTGTCTATTCTGATGTCCAGTTGATTATCTCCAAAACAAAACTGAATGAATGAAAAAGCATTTGTTAATATTACACTATTCTAGGAACTGTGCTAAGCACCATGGATACAAAAACAAATAAGCAAGACAGTTCCTACCTTCAGAGAATTTACATTCAAGTAGAAGAAGACAATACCTGGAAAGAAGCAAGAGTTGAAGAGTGGGGGAAAGAGAGGTTGGATGGAGCATGGTACCATGGCTCGGACACCGCTGGGAAATGGTTTGGTAGGACCAGACCCAGATAAATAAGGTGAAAGCTCATCAAACAAAGCCCAGGGTCTGAGATCTTATTTTTCCCTCCAAAGTCATCCCTCTTCCAAATTTCCCTAGATCTGTCAAGGACACCACCATCCTTCCTAGGTTTTCAATGTTGGGTTTTTCTTGACTTCTCACTCTACTTCAATCTTCACTCTCCTCATATCCTTAAATTAATTGGCAAAACTCATCTGTACCTAAACAGCATCTCTTGCATATGTCCCTTCCTTATTACTCGCCGCCACCACCCTCGTTCAAACCTTCACCTCTCCTGGAGTATTGCAGTGGGCTCCTAACTGGTCTCAGCCTCAGGCCTCTTCTCACTCAAGTCTAAGCTCTACACTTCTGCTAAAGTGATTTTCCTAAAGTTTGGATCTAACTATGATATTCCCCTTCTCAATAAATTCTAACGACTCCCTATTGCCTCTATCATCAAATAAAAGCTACTCTGGCTCATCTTTCACAACCTGGTAATGATAATTGATATGATATGTTACATTAATGTAATGATATGATGATAATAATAAGTAACTTTTTTGTTTGAATACTAAAAATGACATTCCCCTATGTTGGGTCAAATTTGGTCTTAACATGTGGTTATAATAGGCATGTAGAATGATTTTGAAGGGTATGAGAAAAGCTTTCCTGCGCAAAGATCTAGCCTTCATTGACCTATCCTGTTGCCAAAAAAACTACTATTTGAAATTTGTTTGAGGGGTTGATGTGGCCTACTTAAAAATATTAGTGCCCTAAGGAATGGTAACTTATACTTTTGAATTAATTGATTTAACCCGTTGGTCAGTAAGTCATCTAAGCTATTATTTATTAAATACCTATCCATATTGAAGAGATGTAACTGGCTAGGTTTGGAAGTGGAGAGATTCAGATTTATTGTACTCTGGCTCTAACTACCTTCCCAGCTTTATTTCACACTATTTCTTAATTCCCTCAGGCCATAATAGAAATAATAACAGTAATCCTTTATATAGCACTTTAAGATGTGCAAAGTACCTTATGTGTTACCTTGTTTGATCCTTACAAAAGATCTGTGAGGTAAGTGCTACTATTATCCCCTGTCTAACAGATAAGAAAGGCAGAGAGAGGCTAAGTAACTTACCCAGGGTCACACAGCTGACCCTGACAGCTAGTCAGTATCTGAGGCCAGACTTGAACACAGATCACAAGTTCCATGCTTTACCCATTGTGCTACCCAAGTTCTCACTAATGTCCTTCCACCATACCTCCGATTCCCGAACTCTTTTTTTTAAGACCTGACTCACATGTCACCTTCTGTATGAAATTTTCCCTGATTCCCCAAGCTGAAATTAACATGACACAAGGTAAAATGTGATAAGGAGAAATCCAAAGTATTTTAAGAATATCTGAGGAAATAAAGAACACTTAATTTCTCATCACAGTTTTTAAAAATGTAATATTCACTTGTGTAAATTCCACATTCCCCTGTAAAAAATTATGGTTTTTAATTTTGTGCCTTCCCATTACCTAGCTCAGGAGGTGTTTAATAAGTGTAGGTTGCGTTGAATTTTGAAGCAGTTCTAGCCTCTGAGAGGTCAAATTTGAAGGAAATTTGTGTGTGTGTGTGTGTGTATGCATAGGGGATGGGGAGAACGGAGTGAGGGCTCTGGGCAGCCAGAAGCATTAGGGAGGAGCGGGGAGGAAGAAAGGAGGGGACAACTATAGGTGTGAGCGGCGTACAAGAGGGAAAGGATGGAGTCTACCAGAGACAAACTTTGCCAACTTTACCTTCTCTCTAGAAGTGAAATACCTTGGAGGAAAACTAAGCCCTAGGAACTGCGTATTAAAAGACTTCTTTCTTTTCAGGAGTATTGCCTTAATACCACTATCTAATGTTAATGCCAGCTCATGACACAGAGGTGCTCACACAGCAGAGTATTGTCAGTCCTCCGGGATGCATATACATGTGGAGTTGGTGGGATGATGCTATAGCTTATACTTAGAGAATCCATTCGAAAGTGTTGCTTTAAGACTCCACCAAATTCTATGAATGGGGTTCTTATGTCAGGATCACAGATCTGGAGCTAGCAAGGACCTTGGAGCCCATCTATTATAACCCCCTTTTTTTAAGGAAACTGAGGCCCAGGAAAGGATCTGCCCCAGATCATACAGGTTGTATTGAACTAAGGACCTCTGATTCCACAAGTATCAGTTGCTTTTTCTACTTACTCTATAGTATCCATTCCCTAGTGCCATGGTTTCCAAAGTGGGATTTATACACCACAGATATGTGGTCCATTGGGTTAAGGGAAGAATATATTTCAACTTATATTTTTTTTCCAAAAAAAAAAGAAGAAAGAAATTAGGCTTTAGTAATACGAAATATATTGATTAGTCATGTGACACATATAGCACATCTAGGGGGTGTGTATGAGTTCCACAATACATTGGAATTAGCAGTTGCACCCTTACTCATTTACTAAATTTTAATATATTTTGACATACTGCAGCTTATATGTACCAGTTAAATGGATTTACAAATTGTGCTAGTTACTTAAAAAATAATTAATTAATTTTCTGTTTTTGACATTCACTTACATAAGCTTTTTAGTTTTAAATTTTCCCCCTTTTTCCTTCCCCTCTCCCCTCTCCAAGATGGCATTGTAATCTGATATAGGCTCTACATATAAGTTCTTGTTAACATCTTTTCAAATGAGTCTTGTGTTCTTCAATTTCAATTAAATTATCCCTGATAAAGTGGACAAGTAACTTTTAAAGATTCTTAAAAAGAAAACAAAGATTGAAAATGAATCAGTCAATAAAGACTTATTAAGCACTTACTACTGCCAGGCACAAGATAATACTAATAAGGTGAACATAAGAAAATGACTGAGCTGACGCTTCTTTTAGTATGAGCTTTTTGTCAGCCATATTACAAGGTGAAAACAATGGCAAGTTCAAGATTACAATTTCAAAATTACCAAGAATATTATTTGAAATATGGATTTATGTTTACTATTGGTAAGAATAAACCTTACCCCAAGTGTATGTATTACCTTGGGATATTAGCAAACCAACAAAGCTTTTGTTGCCAAAAATGATCAAAATGGGTTACCCATAAAAATTCTCAGATCTACATACTTAAAAATCTTAGCGCCAGAATTTTCTAACCTCTTTAAGAACCTTCCAAATAAAAACTTTCAGTAGATTTTAACCCATTTGTTAAAAATATTAAAATGCATCACCTTCTGGTTAGTTGGTAAGAACAAATGATTGACATCAAGAAAGATGGAAATTTACTAGCTGAACAAACACTTTTTCATTTTGGTGGATGAAATTGAAAAATGAGTATCATGATTTAGTAAGTATAGTCAGCATTGCACATACATCTTCCGTTTGAATGGACATATGTTTGTGAGGTATCTTTCAGTTATGAGTCTTTAAAGTCAAATATTGAAATAAATTGAACTTGTAGGAGTCAGACCATAGAACTGCTTTATTAAAAAGTGTTAAATGAAAAATTTAAAAAGAACAAAGCATATTCAGTCACTTTGCTTTCATTAAAAAGTTAATGATATTTTTTGTGTGAACAAAAGAAGTTTGAGATTGGTGATAAGATTAAAAAGTAAAATTGTTTATTTATCTTTATCTTGTCCTTTAAAATTTATTTTTTACATCTTTCATTACTTATTTAATATATATGTATATTTCTACATATATATACATGTACAGGAAATATGCTTGGAAGTTTTTATGCCATCAAAAAAGTTTGAAAATCACTGTTCTAATCAGTAAATTCTATTAAAATATAACAATATTGAGGTGCTATATATACAAAGGGATAACTTTAGTTAAAAAAATGAAAATAGATCCCCAATTTATAAAGAATACAAGTAATGGTTGGTTTTTACTATGACATTTAAAAAGTTGTTTGAGAAGGTTTTGGGCTTGACCTATGATTGTTGTCAGTGTAGAGAACTTCAGATTTGGAAACTCCCTCTATTATGAAGATCAGAAATTTATCTGTAATTTATAATCTTTCTGTGACTCTCTTGAGAGCCTTTGTTAATGTATATTAGAGACAACTTAAGTCAGAAGAACTGAATTCAAATCCTATTTGTGATAAATATTAACAATGAGAACCATGGTACTTTATTAGCTGAAATAACTCTGATACTAGCTATGTTTATTGTGGGCAAGACATTTCATTTTTCCAAGGCTCAGTTTTTTCATCTGTAAAATGGGGATAATAACACTCGCACTACTTACTTCATAGGCTTGTTGTGAGGAAAACTGCAAATGTAATAATGCTGTGTATAAATCTGAGTTGATGTTCTAATTTCATATAAGTCCTTTTCATAGATTAATTGAATTTTTAATACATGCTGTTAAAGTTTTGCATTGTATTGAATGTGAAACTCTAAAGTGGCAGCTTTTACATAAGTGTTATGGGAAATGGTAATTATTCAGTTCATCATTTTATATAAAATATGGTCATAGGACAGTAGATTTAGACATAAAAAGGACCTCAGAGGTCATCTAGTCTAACTTCTTCATTTTATAGATGAAGAAACTGAGGCCAAAATTGTAACTCAATTATCATCATTCAAATAAACTTAACTTCCTGTTCTATGCCACGTGAAGAGATTGTAGTCTTAGAGATGTGATATGGGAATAAAGCAGTTGTTTGTTGAAGGTGAGTTTTCATGTTAAGTCATGCCACATAAATAATTATTCTGTTTTTGAGTAATAAAGATCTACTTCTTTTGCCCATCTGTCACTAGTTGATAGGTAAGTCATGCTACCTATGTGATTATTCTGTTGAGTAATAGAGATTTAAATGCTATTAATGCTTAATTATCACCAGTTAAATTCCTTTGATAAAAATTTTGTGTATCACTTTTTGTTTTTGGTTACCATAACTCCTTTTTCTAGATTTTTCAGGTCCGTTTTGTTTCACAGATAATGTCACAGCTCGTACCTAAAAGATTATAAGCATCCCTGAGGTTAGGGAACTGATCTTATCTACACCTTGTATTGATCACTCTCAGAGTCTAGTAGAGGGCTATATACTCTGTAGGTCCTTAATTCTTGGATATTGAATTGAATTCCTTCAATATTTTCCTTATCTACTAGTTTTCTTCTCTTACTAGTCTATTAATAAAGGGAAAGTATGTTTATTTTTTAAAATCAAAGAACTAATTCTGCTGTATCTGAAAGAACTTGTTGTCTTTAAATTGTAAAAAAGGAAAAACAAAAAGCATTCTTAAACACAACAGCAATAACAAAAATTAACCGGTCTATTCCCATTTCATTATTGCCTTTTGATTTATATTATAAAAGGTGATTGGTAGTTGAGCCCTACTCACAAGAGCCTCTAGGTCTAGGTACTTCTCCTTGATAAATTTGACATAATAAACACCTGACTAATTCTTTCCTTTTGTTTATATGACCGTTAATTATTCTGGTTCTCCTGTCCAGAAGTCTTCTGTATCACTCCAAGCCCAACTCAAGTCCCACTTGCCCCATGAAGCCTCCTTGCAGTTCCTGAAGTGCACATTGATATCTCCTTTCCTTAAATTTCTATAGTATTTAATAACTATAATGCAATGTGCATCAATACATTAAAGAATTAAAAAACAAAGAGGGAGAAGAAATCAGTTCTGCCAAACTAACCAACACATTAACCAAAGCTGATAGGAAATGTTATGTTCCATATCCAAAGGACTTAACCTTTTCAAAGAAAGGAGGGAGGTACATTCTCCCATCCCTGTGACCAAGTTTGGTCTTTATAATTGCATAGCATTTAACTTTGATTTTTATTCTTTCTATTTACATTGTTGTAGTCATTGTATATATTGTTCTATTGGTTCTGCTTTCTTCATTTTGCATCAGTCCATATAACTCTTTCCATGGTTCCCTGAATTCTTCACGTTCATTATTTCTTATGATATAATAATATTACATTACGTTCATGCACCACAATCTATTTAGCCATTCACCAGCTGGTTAGCATCTATTTTGTTTCCAGTTCTTTGCTGCTACAGAAAAAAAACTGCTATGAATATTTTGATGTACGTAAGACTTCTCTATTTTAGACCTCATGCATAGCACTGGATTATGAATATTTTCTTTTTAAAAGTGTAATTCAAGATGCTTTCTAGAATAATGAATAATTCACAATTACCAATTCATAATTACCAATTACCATCATTCACAATTCATAATTACCAGTTGTGTATTATTGTGCCTTGATGTCTTTGCACAGAACTTCTAAGGTTAATTTTTTCCTTCTTTTGTCATCTTTGCCAGTTTACAAGAGTTCAAGGTGAAACTTTAGAGTTGTTTTGATTACTGTTTCCCTTATTAGTAGTAATTTGAAGAGGTCTTTCCTATGATTGTTAATAATTTAAAATTCTTTTGAAAACTCTTTGTTTATATTCTTTGGCTACTTATCCATTGAGGAGTGGCTCTTGATCTTAGGTGTTTATAAGTTTGTTATTTCTGTATCTTAGATATCAGGCTCTTAGAGTTTTTTTATTCAAAGATTTTTTTTTCCCAGTTAACGCTTTTCCTTCCTCGTTTCATGAATTCACAGCGTAATACCTAGCACATAGTAAGCACTTTAATAGAGGGTTGTTGACTGATTAGCTTTCTTTATACCTTTTTTAGGCACTTACTATATTCAACATTATATTTATTTGTGCATATATCTTAATTCCTTGTCTATAGGAATTGGAGGTGAGGACTCTATCTGTTTATCTTTGGGTCCTGCTTAGGCCCTATCATACTGCTTGTTATTTATTAGAGGCTTAACAAATGTTTGTTGAATAAATGAATGAAACCACAGTTAAGGGTTTGAGCTCTACGTGGCTTTATGAGGTTTGATTTGCTCCATGACCATGATGTCCTAGCAACCATCCTGATACTGCTGGTATTGATTCTGAAGGGACTTGAACAACAGAGTGTGGATGACTCAGTTTCCTCTATCATCCTTTAATTTCCAACAGTGTTAGTATGATCACATTCACAGATATAAAATATGGCCACAGAGATTGTATATTATTTATTTTAGTATTTTCCCCAATACTTTGCACAGTGCATTACACATCATGGGTCCTTAATAAATGTTAATTAATTGAAGGAATGAATGAATGGACAGATAGTAGGCCATAGAAATTATTAGTTTCTTTTTATTCTTCATTCTTTTCATCAGCATCAAAGTCTGATTTTGCTCTTAATGATTTTTATGTAAGATTGTGTCCAAAAGAGAATTCTAAATTTCTTGAGTTTTAAGGCTTCTAAAAATGATGACTGTGCACATCTGGGCTGTCCTGGGGAGCTAAGATGCACTGTTCCTTCTTGTTCAAATTCTAAAGGATGACTTTGACCCTTGCACAATGCAAGGAATAGATTGTAATGAACAAGTCATTTGCATGACAAAAACTGCTCTCTTTGAAAGTATGTACAATCAAACAGCTGCAGGTTTTCTTCTTATCCTTGTAAGTCAGTACATATACCATATGTCCACAGTGAAAGGATCTTTCCATGCGAAAGCATTTTGAAAGTTAAAAAAGTATTCTACACATGTTAGGCATCCCACCTTATGTTAGCAGTTATGCAAATGAAAGGGCCTGTGGAGCTATCATTAGACATTACTCTAATGCAGTAGAATCCCATTAGATTCTGGTGTTTCAGATGGAGAGAAGATAGCACCCACTTACTAGGCTTTTCCTAGTGTAGTGAGAGAGGTGCACTAAATATTGATATGTACCTGGAGGCCATGATTAGATGGGTCTTTTTTTTTTTTTGGTCTTATCTGTACTTGTGATTTTATTAGCATAGGTAATTCCTCATGTGAAAATTCTCTCCACTGATGCACACTGAGCTACCTGGGGGCCAGTAGGTCTTGACCCCACCATCCTGTCATATGTCAGTGCCCTCCTCTCCTTATGCTCTCTGCCTGACTCTCCACCTATAATAGCAAACAACACAGAACAAAATGTTGACATGCCCTGTACCCCAAAATGCAAAAACCTGAGTTCAGTGGACAAACAAATATGATTTAAGATCTGCCTCAGAGCCCTAGGAACAGCTCTATTACCAGTCAGCACTAGACACCCATCCCTGCTCTTTTTCATCACCCAAACCCAAATAAGCACCTCTCTCTCCCCAAAAGGTATGACCACCGGAGCAGGAGAGCCATCCTTGCTGGTGAACTCAATAAAACCTACAATGATTCAAATTTTTGGTCTGGTCACCTGGTTATTCCCATTATCCTAAGTTCAGAAATATGATCCCAGAAGTCTCATACATTTTGCCTACTCAGACTCTCTGCTGCAGTAGGAATTTGGTGAGTGGTTTCTTTCCTTCAGGTTGACTGAGGGTTTTGGGTCTTCTGGAAGCTCGTTTCCTTGATAGTAACTGAACCAACCCCAGAGATCATTGTAACTGCTTTGTCAGTGAACAATTATGCCTATTTTGTGTATGTTTGTGATCTGTATTGGTATTTTGGAACTATAAGTCATATCCCTGGACAGGGACATCTGTAGCCCCGAGGTGGCCTACCTGAGTCCTTGTTTCTGCTAACAGGCTTCTTTGAGGATGAATTAGATCCATGAATTGACTACCTGGCACTGGCACTAAAATTTGTGGCAGCCAAACTCTCTTGAGGCTGGTACTATGAAAGTAGCACTGAGAGCAAGGGCCACATTTTTACGTGTTTTGAGCTGTCAGGAGGAATTTCCTTGGGGAGATTTCTCCCATAGTTTATGAGTAGCCAAACAAGACTGGGAGGTCTGTTGTATCCTGCCTTCTGTGTCCCAACTACAGGTGTACTGACATAGCAGACCTGTTTATGGTTGTTTTTCCTCAAAATGGGTTTCAGTACTTCAAAACCCACTTTGGCCATGCCTGCAGATAAAATGTTTAAGCTTCATGATCTCAGAGCCACC
Organism: Bettongia penicillata ogilbyi; assembly: GCA_023548195.1. Lineage (NCBI taxonomy): Eukaryota > Metazoa > Chordata > Mammalia > Diprotodontia > Potoroidae > Bettongia > Bettongia penicillata. Next base: position 7,693,030 of record JAJHZJ010000147.1, read on the forward strand.
AAATATCTACGTAAATGACATTTTTATATGTGGGACAATTCGATATTTCAATTTGTTTTGGAAGGCCCATTCAACCTAGCCAAATTAGTTACCCTCTGTGGGGCTATTGAAACTGAACACCCATGTCAGATGGACTCTCCCTTTTTATGGTAGGAGGTTGCTAAAAAGAACATTGATTCCATTGTTAGTTCCCAGGATGAGAATGAAAAGAAATTAAAGGAGTACATTAAGACCTTCCATGTCCCTTATATCCACCAATCCCTCAGTTATCAAAGGAACTGCTCCTTCCTATCCCTGAGGGCCTCCTGGATTTGTGGTTGTTCTCTCCACCTTCTCTATCTTCTCCCCCCCCAAAAAATGCCCTGATCTCAGGTTCTATCACAGATGCACTCTCCCTTTGCTGGGAGGTTGCTGAGCACATGTCTACCAAAATCACCATGAAGTACTAGGCAGAGGCTAAAACTGAGGGAGAAGTTCCTGATTCTCTCCTGCTCCTCCAGGAATTTCCCCAGTCCAGCGGCCCTCCCCAACTTGCCCACATCCCCTGGTCTCTCACTGAATTTCATACTTGGCAATCTAATTTCCCCAAATTAGAAGAAAAGTCTGGGGAATTTACTGAGAAACTGAAAGTTTTATTTGAGGCCTGCAGACTAACATGGACAGATACCAAACAGTTAATGGAGGTCCTAATCGGCAAGAATATCTGGACACAGATCCAAGAAAAGTAAACCTGGCCTAAAGAACCCCCTTGGGACCTGAATAACATGGGGTGGGCACACAAGAATGTCCTATAAGGGTTGAAGGAAATTTTCTAATTAGCTAGATTGAAGTGAAGTTAGTTGTGTCCAGCAAAAGAATGAACGTCCTAGAAACTACTTCGCCCTGCTAACAATACTGCTTTTACAACTTTGGGGCCTCCAAGATCCGGAGGAGGCAAAAAAGTTTAAAGGCCCATTTTTGTAAATGGTCTCAGGGAGCTCTTGTATTGCAGCTGCCAGAAATGTTAGCCTAGCCTCACCGAAGCCACTTGGAAAGAAGTCCTCAACATGTCTTCCATTGTATTTGAACAAAAGAAGTCTAAAAAAGAGAAAAGAGCAGAAGTTAGTCATGTTACAGATTCAGTCTCCAGAGGGTAGGAGGAACAGCGTCCTCTTAGGCTCACAGCACATAAAAATGTGGCCCTTGGTTTCTTAGCACCAGCCTCAAGGGAGTTTGGCTGCCACCAGTCTTAGTGTGAGAGTCAGGTAGTCAATATATTGATCTAGTCCATCCCCAAAGAAGCTTGTTAGCAGGAACAAGGGCTCAGGTAGGCTACCCAGCGGCCACAGCGAAGGCTTACAGTTGAACTTTTGATGTAGAGAAGCTTATTATAATATCATTACCATATATTAATACACTCTCCCCCGTGGGCTTTTCTGTGTGCATTCTGGGTAACCACAAGCACAGCTCCAAGGTGAGGACCACTTCTATATTTTAATATTCATATATTCTGCAATGCATCTTCATATATTCTGTTATATAATTTCATCATTTGTTCTTTAAATCCCTTTCTTGGTTTGCTTGTTGCCAACTCCTAGAGCCTAGCCAACTGGGAGAGCATAATCCTCAATAAATGCCTTTGCTTGGGTTGGAGATGGTCTGGGTTGGAATGCTTTCTAGATGACCCTGCATCATATCTTGTCGCCACAACAGAACCAGGACATAAAAACCAGACTTGCTAAAGTGTGTGAACAGACCCGACTGTCCTGGGTCACTGCTCTCCTCATTGTCCTAATGCTAATTGACAACCTTCTGCATCAAAGTATAGGCCTTTCACCGCTCGAGTTCTTGTTGGCAATGCCTCTGGTCAGGCCTACTTTGTCTAGTCCAATCTCACCCTGGTAAATGACTCACTCCTTGCCCACTGTCTAATACAGTGAACTGAAAAGCCACCTCCATTGCCCCAAACCCTATTATATAATCCCTACTCCCTTCCCAAAAGGTGTGATTCTACTCAAGCGTGAGAGCTACCCTCACTGACAAACTCAATAAACTCTTTACTGGTTCAAGTTTTTGGTCTAGTTACCCGGTTATCTCCATCATCTACAGACTCTAAGAGACCCATGGTCCCCCACCATTAAAATCCAGGTTTTCCTAACTCCAATCTACCCAATAATGAGGTGCTTCGTTCAATATTCTGTGTAAAATAAGTCAGCTTTTGGTGTACTTTATAATGGTATCTTATTCTGTCTCATATATAAGCTTTTAGTTGGAAGCCAACCCAACCTTGGTGTTAATAGACCCCTATGGCAGTCTGGTGAAGCAAGTGGACTTCTCAGAATAAATGCATAATGGTAAAGGACATCAGATTAAAAAAGGGAACAAATTATAATGTAATACAGCTAAGCTATTTTTTAAAAAAAGTTCATGAACTCTAGTTTAAGAACCCATGATCTAAAAAAATTCACAATATGAGGAGGGATAGAGTACAGGTCTTTCTGGCTATATAGCTGCCTAAAATTCCTAGCCCTTTGTAAAATTAAGTAGATGATTTTTCCTCATTTCCTTTTCATTCCCTTTTTAAAAAGTTTGTTGAATAAACATTTGAGGTTTTTTGTATTTTTTTAATTTAATTTTTTAAAAATAACTAATCCACTAAACAATAGCAAAGTGGGAGGAAACGAATGTCAAAGATACTGTGGAGTTAGAATCTATAAGATTTGGCAAAGAATAGACTGAGAGGTGAGCGAGGAGGAAGAGCGGAAGGTAACAAACAGGCTTCTGAATGTGGGAGTTGCTCACTGCTGGCTGAAATAGTGAAGTCCGAAGGAGGAACAGGCTTAGAGGGATGATAATGAGCTCGTTTTGGAATAGAACAATAACAGCCGTAGCGGCTAATATTTATAAAGTACTTTAAGGTTTGCAAAGTAGTTTTCAGATATTTTCTCATTTTATCCTCATAACTTTATGTAACAGCAAGGACCCTGGCGTACACAGGAGGAATTGCTGTGCAGATTCTTAGATCTGCTTTTCTAAAAGGAAAGCAACTTTTGAGAGGTCAACAATCACTTTTACCAGCATGTATGTCATTCACTTAGTTCAGGGGAAAAAGTACCCTGAACTTCAGAGAAAATACAAGCAGAGAAATAAAAATGACAGGGTTTCCAGCTACCTGACCATAAGCAGTACATACACCACAGATCACAGACAGATCCAACTGCCTGAAAATTACATGGATACATAGTTACCAGAGAGAGAAGCACCAATATCTGGGTTTTCAAAGCTGGGAGGTTGGGGGGTGGTGGTGGTGGAATGTCCTTAGCAGCTGCCCAGAGTCTCCTGGCCAAACACTTCCAATGAGTAACCCCCAAAGTAAAACCTCACCTCAGAGTATGAATACACTTTTCAAAACTGGAGGACAGGACTCTCTGACCCTGTGCCTCAGCATAAATTAGCAAAAGGTATTGAGGTCTATTAATGGGCGGGGAAGATCTTTAACTCTTCCCCCCACTCACTATTAACCTTAAATTACCATTACACTTTGGGAAGTAGGTGTTATTATAACCAGTATTTTATAGATGAGGCAGAAGTTGAATGACTTGCCCAGGATCACAGTCATTAAATGTCTGAGTCTAGATATGAACTCAGGTCTTCCTGACTTCAGGTCTACAGCTTTAACAAATACTGTTCAACCTAACATATGTTTGAGGCTCCTGTGAGACAGATAGGTAAAGGGGACCTGAATATAGTTGGAAATTCATGTCTGAAACTCAGAAGAGAGGTCACATCTCTCTGCTACATAAACATGTCTTTAGGTACCCTGGATCCTTATGCTGCCTTTGGGTCATTCCCATCTCATAATGGCCCACCTGGACCTACCCAAATAAGTAGCATCATCGTCTTGATCTTTCCCCTTCCCTTCTGTCCTATCAAAACTTAACCATCTTCTGTCATCTTCTCTGGTTGCTGCTAAGTGACTGCTTAGCTAATCTGGTAAATTAATTTCTGAAGATGGTATTGATTAGTCATACACTAACCTTTCCCAGGTAATGTATTCAAACAGTGACCTTGTGGAGAAAGAAAGCCTTAATTCAAACAAAGTGATTTATACCAGTCATATCACACTCAGAATGTCAGTAATGGATGCTGAAAATTTCAAGAACTTTGACTGTATAATATCAATCAATCAATATTTATTAAGTTCCTACTATATGTTAGGTAGGCACTGTGCTAAGCTAGTAGGACAGAGGACAAAGAAAAAGCCTGGATTTTTCCTCCCACGTACACCCCATCCCTTCCCAGCTCTCTATGACTCAAAATGTTATACTGTTTTTTTGTTATATATTTTAAACCCGTATATTTGTGACATACCTATTTATACATATTACTAAGTTATCTATTGCTGTTTCAGCCTCTCCATGACAGTGAATAGTTCTTACCAAGAGCTGTCAAAGCAAGCAAGGTCTTAGATCAGTTGGTCAGATGACTCATGAGGCAGAGGCAGGAGAGGGAGAGAAGCAGAATGTTTAAGTACTCTGAAAAGTCCTGCCACCTTAGATCAGAGTTTGGAGTTGCAGGGCATCATACACAACCAGCTTCCTTACTTTATTTTCACAGTTGAAATTCAGTATTTAGACAGGAAATAGGAGGTGTGATTCGAAATTATGAAGCTAAATTGTATGTGATAAACCTTTTTATCCTTTGATTTAAAGGATAAAACATGTTATGATAATATCGGAATGATAGGATTTAGAACTGGAAGGTGCATTAGAGAGTGTCTTGTTCAACCCTCTTATTTTATTTTCCTTTAAAAATGAATGGATGTCTTTTATTTTTACATCAGTATTACTTCCCTAAAATATCCCACCCCCACCAGAGACCTCCTCTCTTGTAACAAAGAAAAACAGTTAAACAAAACTGATAGATATGTCCCTGACAGCATATGCAACAATGCATTTTTACCTAGAGAAAGGAAGAGTGTTTTATTTGCCCTCCCAATCCCCTTATTTTCAATGTAAGGAAAACTAGACCTGTGAAAGGTTAATTGATTTGTAATTCAATCCAATCTAACAAGCATTTATGAGGTGCCCATTCTGTACCAGGCACTGTGTTATGGATTCAAAGATAAAATGTAAAATCTTTGCCTTTAGAGAGCTTATATTTGACAGAGGGGATGCATAATACAAACTGATAAAGCCCATACATGATAGATAGATAATCAAAGAAAGTGGTAGATAGCACTACTAACCAGGGGAATCAGGAAAGGCTTTCCTTAGGATAAAGTGGCTGAGCCAAGTCTTGAAGAAAGCCAGAGATTTTGAGGAAGAAATGCATTCCAGACAGGGGGAAACACATGGCAATCAGAATTTGAACCTAATTTTTTTCAATATGTTTTCGTTTATTTCATTACTTATTACTCGATTACATGTAAAAATATTAACATTCATTTTTACAAATTTTGAGTTCCAAATTCCCTCCCACTCTCCCCACCCCCTTCCTTGAGAAGGCAAGCAATTTAATATCAATTATACATGTGAAGTCATGCAAAACATTTCCATATTAGCCATGTTGCAAAAGAAAACAGACAATAAAAGGAGAAAAATAAAGTTAAAAAAGAATATGCTTCAATCTGCATTTAGAGTTCATCAGTTCTTTCTCTGGAAATGAACAGCATTTTTCATTATGAGTTTTTTGAAATTGTTTTGCATCATTATCTTTATCAGAGTAGCTGTGCTTTCATATTTGATCATCCTTCATATTTCTGTTACTGTGTACAATGTTCTCCTGGTTCTGTTCACTTCTGTTTGCATGAGTTCATTTAAGTCTTCCCAGAATCTGAATTTTTTTTTACTCTAAATTCATCTTTCCAGGATAAATTAGTTCCATTTCATGCACCTCTTATTTAGATTATTTTCATTGTTTTATTTTTAGAGCTTAGTATTTTGACAAAGGATATCTGTAGGGAAGAAAATCTTCAGTCTGAGAATAGATTTAAGGACATTTTAAGAAAAACCACAAAACTACTGTTGGTATTCACATAATTTCCATCTACTCTTTATATATCTTGCACATATCTATTTATGTAAAATGTATTTTGTCTTCCTCATTAGAATGTAAGCTTCTCTCAAAGCAAAAGTATCCATATGTATACAAATATAGCAGCTTTTTTTTGGTGATGGTAAAGAGTTGGAAAGTTGAGGGGGATGCCTGTCCACTGGGGAACGGCTAAATAAGTTATGGCATATAAATGTGATGGAATACTAGTGTTCTATAAGAAATAAGAAGGGGATGGTTTCAGAAAAATCTGGGAAGACTTATATGAACTTATATAAAGTAAAGTAAGTGGAACTAGAACAGTCTACACAGTAACAGCATTATTGTAAAGATAATCAACTATGAAAACTGCATCTGAATGATACAAAAACATACCACAGCTCCAAATGACTAATGATGTAAAATGCTATCTACCTTTAGCTAGGGAACTGATGATCTCAGAATGCAGATGGAAGCATATTTTCTTCCTCTTTATTTTTCTTCCCACCCCATTCACTCCCACCCCACAAACATGGCTGATGCTTAAATATATTTTGTGTCATTTCATGTATATAATGGATATCATGTTTCTTGCCTTCTCTGTGGTTGGGAGAGGAAGGAAAGGGGGTTAAGGGAGGGAGAGAATTTGGAACTGAAAATAAAAATAAAATAAAAATTAAGAATGTAAGTAAGCTTCTTGAGGGCAGGGATTGATTTTGCTTTTGCTTTGCATCTCTAACAGTTAGAACAGTGCCTATCACATAGTAAACAATAAATGCCTGTTGATTGGCTGATTCATGTCTTTTACTGATGCCAAGGGTTATCCATGGGTATGAGTGAGACTGGAAAGAACAGCTAGTCCTTCCCATTCATTGTAAAGTTGAATATCTCTTCAGTTTGACATTCAACATCCTTTCTAACCTGGTCCCCTCCTTCCTTTCCTCCTTAAACCTTACCTTTTCCCCAACCCCCAATCACATTTTACTCTGCAGTCAATTGACAATGGCCTTTTTACTATTCCTTGAGCAAGACGATCCATTTCCCAACATGGCTGGAAAGCTCTCCCTCTTCATCTCTGCCTCCTGGATTTCTTGAAGTCCCTGATAAAATGCTACTACTACAGGAAAACTTCCCACTCCCCCTCAATGCTAGTTCCTTTCCTTGGAGATAATCTCCAATTTATTCTGTTTATATTTTGTTTGTACTTGTTTATGTCTTCATTGTATCTGTTTATATCTTGTCTTGTTTTCTCCCTTATAGGATTTCATGAGAGCTGTTCTCAAAGGCTTTGCTGAAATATGATTAATTTTATCTATAGCATCCCACTAATGGTTAAGTCTGGTTGCCCTGTTAAAAAAGGAAATGAGTTCAACATATTCTTTTGGAACACCTGTATTTGAATGTTGGTCCTGTATTATTTACCACCTGTATTACCTTGGACCTTCTCTGGGCCTCAATGGCTACATGACATCCAAAATCACTTTCCAGTTCTAGATCCTATGATCTATTTCCCTTCCTAAATGTTTACAAATCATCATTTTATGAGTAAATTCTTGAATTTTGTTAGGAATTCAAGTCAAACTCAGTAGCCTATAGAGTGAAGAATATACCTTCTTTACCTTTTTTTTTTTTAAAATTGGTACATTTTCCTTTTTCCATGTATATAGTACCTCTTCTCCATGATTTTTACTAAGACCATAGCTAACGATTCAGCCTGAACCATTATGGTGTCTCTGAGTAGAGGAAAGGAGATACTTAGGAGAATTGTTAATGGGAGCATGAGATTCGGCAACTAATTATAGAAAAGGAGTAAGTTAGAATGAAGACTTGATTTTGATGCCAACCTTACAAACTATGGTGACTTAGGGATATTGTTAGCCTCAAGAAGCTTATTGTCCACTCAGAAAATAACATTTCCACTAAAAAGTAAGTATGACAAATAGACAAATTAGGTTATTGAGGTAGATATAGGGCCAATAATTTCACTTCATCTTCTCTCAGTGTATCTTGACACTTTCTCTGCTATTTAGAGTCTTGCAGAGTTGCCTAGAATACTGAGAGGTTAAGGGACTTGCTTGCCAAGGGTCACGTGGTCGAGATGTATTAAATTGAACCAAGGTCTTCTTGGCCTTTCTGGCCCCAAGTCCTGGTCCTAAGTTCTCTAACTCCTGTGACATAGTACCTATCTAAACAAGTAAACATACAAATTAAATACTCAACAAGCATTTATGAAGTAGTTACTATGTGCCTGGCATTGTGCCAGGGATACAAAGAAAGGTAAAAGAAACTGTCCCTGCTTTTAGGAAGCCCACAGACTAAAGGCAACTGTGTACAAACAACATGGAGACACAGAGTAAGCTGAAGGTCATCTCAGAGGGAAAGCACCAGCATCAGTTGATTTCAGAGTCCAAGCTGGGGGTGAGAGAGTACAATCACATTGTAATTTTTAAAAGAAGTCATCAGGAAATGGGATTGGTAAGGATAAGCTTCCTGTAGGAGGCAGCTTTAAAGGAAGCTAGGGATTCTTTGAGATAGGTAAGAAGAAAGTGAATTCCAGGCATGTGCGACAGCCTGAGATGAGATGGAATGCCATGTATGGGGAGTAGCAAGTAGGCCAATTTAACTAGAATATAGTGTGCAAAGAGGACTGATGTACAGGAAAATTGGAAAGGTGGTCTGGGTATGACCATGAAGGACTTTAAAAATTAGAGTAGCTAGATGGCTCAGTGAACAGAATTCAAGACCTGGAGTCAGGTAGATCTGAGTTCAAGTCTAGTCTCAGATACTTATTAGCTCTGTGATCTTAGGCAAGTTACTTAGCCTTTGTTTGCCTTGATCCACTTGAGAAGGAAATGGCAATTTTTAGGGCATTTAAGTGGTGCAGTGGATAGAGTACTGGGTCTGAAGTCACAAAAACTCATCTTTCTGAGTTCAAATCTGACTTTGGACACTAGCTATGTGACCCTGAGCAAATTACTTAACTCTGTTTGCTTCATTTTCCTTATCTGTAAAATGAGCTGAAGAAGCAAATGGCAAACTACTCCGATATCTTTACCAAAAAAACGCCAAATGGGTTCACAAAGAATTGGAAATGACTGAACAACAAAAAGTTTGTATTTTAGTGCAGAGGCAAGAGGAAGCCGCCAGAACTTCTTGAGAATGGAAGTGGCATTGTCAGAAGTGTGTCTGAGGAAGATCAGTTTGGCAAGTGCATGAAAAACTGATCAGAGAGAGAAGAGATTGGCAGGAGAGACATCAACGAGAAGACTATACAACAATTTTGGAAAGAGTGATGGGAGTCTGAACTAGGGTGATAACTGATTAAGGGGGAGGACAAGATGGATAAAAAAGATGTTTCGGATGTAGAATCAACAAGTTTTGGCAACCTGCTTATTATGCAAGTTGAGCAAAAAGTGACAAGGAGGACTGATGTGAGCCTCAGTGACTTTAAGAAATGTGGTACCCCCAACAGAAATGGTAAATTTAGGAAGATGAGAGAATTTTGGGGGAAAGATAATGAATGCTGTTTGGGATATGATGAGTTTGAGCTGCCAGGTGGAGATGTTGATGATTCAGAACTGGAAATCAGGAAAGTGAGTAGGGATGGATATATAGATAAATATAGATCTGAGAGACTTCTACATAGAGTGTATTTGAACCTTTGGGAATTCGTGAGATCACCAATAGAAAATGTGTAGAGATAAAAGTAAGAGAACCCAAGACAAAGTCTTACAAAGTTATCTATGCCAAAAAGTTATGAGGAGGAGGAGGAACAAAACAGGTAGGAGGAGAACTGGGAAAAGAGGAAGAAATATCTCTAATGGTCAGCAGTATCAAAATGCTGGAGAGGGGTCACTGGTAACCTTGGAGAGAACAGTTTCTGAAACAGGTTTGCAAGGGGTTGAAAGAAATTAATAGAAAATTAGAGTAGAGGAAATGAGTATACAGTTTCGTTGCAAAGGATAGAAGACATACAGGTTGATAGCTTAAGTGGACGGAGGATCAAGCAAAGGGTTTTAAATGATGGGGAAGATCTGGGCATATTTGTTAGCAGAAGGGAAGTAATCACTGGATAAGGAGAGATTGAAAATTAGAATAAGGAATGGGATGATTGAAGGGACAAGTTCCTGGAAGTGAAGGAAGAGACTGGATCAAAGTTAGTCATACAAGAGTTGGCATTAGCAAAGATGGGTCAGCTCTTCCTCTGAGACTAGATCAAAGGAGGCAAGAGGATAATGTGAAAGTGATTTGAAGTGTAGAATTCGGGATATGCATTCTACCACGTTTTCCGCTGCCCTTCATTTTCTCATTTGAGTATATCTTCTTGAAACACAACACTACTCTCTCAGTTCTTTCATCTGTTTTGTTTCCTTTGAATAAGATGCGATCTTACATCCTCACATTCCAGATATGTCATATCTGAGCAGGTCTTAGCAATATCTGTCAGGTCAAATTTATTTCCTTGCATTAAGTTTTTAAATTCACTTTGTATGTAGTTCATACTCTGCAATTGTGTATAAACGTCTGAGACTATGAGTCATTATCATTGTGTTTTTTCTTGGACATTGCCTTCATTAAATTGCTAGCCCTCTCCAGCGATAATATTACTTTGTCATATTTGTTACTCTTTGGTTACTGACTTGGGAGATACATGCTGGTCCTTCTTTCCCTCACCTACCTCCATTCAGTTTTCTATAGAGGTCTATCATATCTAACTTTTCTAAGGTTTAATTCACCCACTTAACTTCTTTCTTATTTATTTTGTGGCTAGATTTATCCAATTCTGAGAGGGAGCAGTTGGGGTTTCCCGGTGGTACAGTTTTGCTTTCTATTTCTTCCAGTAACTCCCTTAACTTCTTTTCTAAGAATTTGGATATTGTCCCACTTGGTCCCAACCCTCCCAGTGTGTTTTGTCTCTTTTTACTTTTCTGTTAAAGGGGCCATCCCCATGACTACTTTCAAAGAGGCCTGTTCACTGAATGGACATTACCTCACTTTAAGAATACCTAAAAAGGCCTTATCCTAAAAGGTCAAGGTCTCCCAGTGCATCCTGGGCCATCTCCAGTCATCCTGATGAATACCTGGTCACTGGATCCAAATGACTCAGGAGGAGAAAGTGAGGCTGGTGACCTTGCACAGCCCTCTCTCACTCTGAAACAAAGTACAGCGCAAGTCATATCATCATTTCTCTGATGTCATGGTCCTCTTCAAAAACAAAGAACGAACACAACAAGCAGCAAGGTGGTACAGTGCATAGGACAGTGGACACAAAGACAGGAAAGCCCAGGTTCACATACAGCTTCAGATCCTTACTGACTGGGCAGATCACTTAATCTCTATCAGTGTCAGTTTCCTCTCCTGCAAAATGAGGATAATTATAGTACCTACCTCCTAGAATTGTTGTTAAGATAAAATGAGACCATATTTGTAAAGCATTTTGCAAACCTTAAAGTTCTGTGTTAATGCTAGCTGTTATTTTCAGCTTGCATCCCTTTGGATCAAATCCATAAGATTTCAGGGTAGTAAATCTTTTCTTCAAAAAATGTTTTTAAACATTATTCTTTAAATGCACTTTATTTGTGGCCAAGAATCTATCATTGGTATGTCTTAATCTTTGGTCCAGAAATCCAGATCTATTGCTGAAGGCTGTCATGACTAAGCCAGTCATCTCCCATGTCCACCTTTGTTTTCTGAGATTCCTCCCTTCAGTTTGTAGCCATGATGAAAATGCTACCTGTGCTTTTCCAGTTGTGGATTGGAGTTGTCAATTTGAGAAGTCTCGGAGACATTGTGTCTTGTCTGAAAGGTAATTCTACCCCCCTCCACCCCAAATATAGCATATTCCTCAGTTGTTCATGTTAGTTGGCCCATACCTTCCTCGGGACCCCTCATGTATCCCAAGGTAAGTAAGAGTTTTGAGACGGGAAGGAGAAGTCAAAATTGCCAAGTGTTGTATTTTTGGTTTGGTGAGGCACACTTTATATGAGATAGAAATTAATAATGGTAACAACCTTTCTTTTTCCCTTCTCTTTTAAGATCGCAATGAATGTGGAACATGAAATTAACCTCTTGGTTGAAGAAATGCAACGTCTGGGTACAACAGGTATAAAGTTATATTTCTTATTATCTGTCATAGCTCTCCAGTTGAGGAAAGGTCACTAGCAGGCATCCAGGAGCTGGAGACCAAGCTGGTGGTTTTGTAGCCAGCTTGTCCCTTCATCCTGCTTTTATCCTTCAGAATGCTCTCTGGAGCCATGTGATTCCATGTTATGACCTCTTTCTGATGACAGTGGTCAAAAGGTATTTCATCCTCTCAAGAGAGTAAGACCATGGACCTTCCTCATCCTGGCTTGACTGAAATCAAGGAAATTCTAGTCAGGCCCAAATCTTAGTCAGCTCTGGTGTTTGAATTTCTTTCTTGTCCTAAACTGAGCTGTTGTTTTACATATTTTAAAGGATGAGAGACCTAAATTGAAATTATACTAAATTGTCTTCATTTTCTCAGAATTCTTGAATTTTACATAACTGCATATTCATGTACATGGAATCAAAATAAGCTATTTTCCCCTCATATTCTTGTGTAGTTTATTTTTTTTAAATCTACATTTCCTTCAGCTACACACTCATCAGAAGATAATGACATGTAAAATTGGTAGCATTAGGACTTTTTTTCTTTAGTGACAATGAAAGCTACCATTATATGTGAAAATTCAGGTATTCAGTTGGTTCAGATTAGCTATACAAGAGACTGGAAAGCATTTTGAAAACACTAACAGCAATATAAATACTTAGCAACTAGGATAATGCAACCCAAAGTTTAAAAAAATGAGATAAACCCACAAATAGCATACATTAGCATCTTGGGAAAGTTGTTTTTGTTTTTGTAGCTTTATCTCTCCTTATTACCATTTTCTTTGCTTAAGAATGAGAATCTTTTGAAATGCCAGAATGCTCAAACTCATCACTAGCTAGTTTTTGCCAATTCTGCCTCCACAATTTCTTACACCTATCCACTTCTCTCTCCTCACATAACCATTACTCACATTAGCACTCACATTAACTCCTTACTTCACACCCTCATCACCTCTTACCCAAACTTTTGCCAGTAACCTCCCGTGTACATTTTCTCCTCTCTCCAGTCAATATTCCACCCAACTGCCAAAATAATCTTTCTAAAGCATATCACCCCATGAAACTCCTGCTCAAGAAACTTCAGTGGCTTCCTAAAATAAAATACAAACTTTGTTTGGCATTTAAAGGCTTTTGCAATCTGGCTGCAGCCTATCTTTCCAGGCTTATTGCACATTACTTTCCTTTGCACACTCTATATTTCAGTCATCCAGGCCTCCGTGCTTTTCCCGAGAACTTGGCCTTTCATCTCCTGCCTCTATGCTTTGGCATAGGCTGACTTCCATGCCTGGATTAAAATTCTTTCTTTTTTCTGCCTCTTAGACTCCTAGCTTCATTCAAGGTTTAGTTCATATGCCATCTTGTACTGGAAACCTTTCCTGATTCCTTAGTTGTTGGTGCTTGTTTCTTCCGTTTCAAATCATCATGTACATACTTATGTATTTTCCTGTTGTTATCACTATCTGCACTGCTACACCTCTCCACCACTCCCACTGCTATACCTGCTCCACCCCACCCCCCAATGACTGTAAGCGATGTAGACTTCTTGAGGTCAAGAGCTGTATTTTGCCTGTCTTTCATATTAGGCATTAACAAATGTTCACTGGAGTGGAATGGAATTGAATGTATTTGTTTGGATTAGAAATTCATTGTCCTTCATTATGTCTTCTCTGATCACCATGCTCCTTATTTATTTACCTTACTTACCCTTAATTCACAGATCCACCCTCCTCTCACCCTCATTGAGATAACCCTTTTAAAAAATAGACACTTTTTTTGACTAGTTTGTAAAAGTGTGACCAACCAGGTGAAAATGATGTCATTCAGCTAATCAACCAATAATCATTGACTACCTCCAGTGTACTCAAGAATACACTCATAGTCTAACTGGGGAAACAGATCGAACAACATGTAACAATCAAGAGAAAAATCAAGGGAGAAATTATATGCAACAGGAGTTCTGAGATGGGGGAATATTGATGGAAACTAGAGAAGTCAGGGAAAGCTTTATGAAGCAGATGGAACTTCAGCTGGGTCTTGAATTATGGGTAAAGTGTGCCGACAGGAGGTCCTATTATGTGAGCTGAATAGCATGAATCAATATTTGATAATGAGTCAATGAAGAAAAAGGCAAAGGAAGAGGGAGACAAAATATGGGAAAAAGTTTTTTTTGTCCCCAAACTAAGAATTTTATTGTAAAAAAAAATCAACCAACCTATTTGGTATTTAAAGTCTTATTTTCAGTCTCTCATTTTTGGCCCCCTCCCACATCCTCATTTTTTCCCAAGTTCTGTCAGGACACATTACTTTCCAAGTAAAAGAGAACCAAGTATATAACCTTTTTTAAGTAGCACTTTTTTGGGGCGGGATTTTGGACTCTGAGGTTGGAGACAACATGGTATAGGAGTGGAAAGGTCATAAGAAAAAGAAATCTGGAGATTTGGGTTTTAGTATTTCCTTTGGTGATAACTATTTGGGTGATTTGGGCAATTTATGCCTCAGTTTTCTTATCTGTAAAATAAGAGGGTTGGAGTAGGCTATCCCTAAGGTTCCTTCCAGCTGTAAACACTATGATCCATGATGGATAGATATAAAGATCTGCAGGCACCTTTGGTAATGTTTCTTGGCTTCATTCAATTGTGTTGAAAATCTGACTTTTTTATATCTATGTCATAGTATACTGCTTTTATGCTACATGAGAAAACTGGGCATGCACACTTATTTATTTTTGTTATCACCTGGCCTATTTGTAGGAATAGTTTGAAATAGCCATTGAAATATTTGAAGCATGAAATACCTTTTTACTGTTGAAAAGCTATTTAAATTGGAGCATTTCTTAAAATCCATGCTGTGCTTTACAAAGTTAGATCATCTGAAGATGATGGCGGGAGAGTTGACATTGATGGCAGGAGAGTTGACATTGCTAGAGACATTCTGGGACTTGAGAAGAGGGAACAAACTGAAGGCAAAAAGGCGAGCAGTCCTTCAGACAAATGATGGGCCAAGTTTAACAGGATTGCCTGCTCTAGCTAACAACATAGCTAAAATTTATATAGTGCTCTATTGGTTAGAAAGCATCATACATATGTTTTCTCATTAGATTCTCACAATAACCCTATGAAGTAACGATGAAGAAACAGGCTGAGAAGTTAAGTGACTTGTCCAGAGTTACATAGCTGGTTAGTGTCTAAAACAGGATTTGAACTCAGATCATCTGTTCAAGCAGGCCAACAAAGAACATTGCAGGGAGCACTGCAGAAGAGAAGGCAGTAATTTGTTGGGTTTAGAACACAGGGTAATTTGGATAGATGAACATTCTGATAAAGATGATATCTGAACTATATCAAAGGATCTTAACTCAAATCTTGAAGGTAAAAGTCTGTTTTACTGGCAAAACTTTATATATTTTATTTCCCTGTGGACATTATCATTTCATAGCTGACCTTAACATTTGAAAAAAAGGAGATATAAATGTGTCTCACTGGTTTTTGGCACATTCAGCGTCAGCCTGGCATTTGACAACATCTGTCAAGTATTGTCTTCATCACAGACTTTATTCTAATACTCGTTAGAAGATCATTGGCATTTCTGTGCCACACAAAAGAATAATTGATAATTGACTTTTGTTTTTTTGAAGAAACAAGATTCTGGACCTCAGAACTAATTTAAATAGACAGTCAATCCTGGACTATTGCAACTGTTCTGGTTGGCCTTCCTGCCTCAAGTATTTCCCACTCCAGTCCTTCCTCCACTTGGCTATCAAAATGATCATCTTAAAATGCAGGTGATCATGTCACTGCCTTATTTAATAAACTCCAGGGGCTTCTCATTGACTCCAGGATAAAATATAAAATCCTCTGATTTTTTAAAGCCCTTCTTCATAACCTGCCCCTTTCTTCTCTTTCCAGCCTTCTTACACCTTCCTTCCTTTCATGTATTCTACAATCCAGTGACTTTGGCCTCATTGTCATACAAGATACTCCCATCTCCTCATTTTGAGCCTTTTTACTGACTGTCATCCATGCCTGGAATTTTCTCCTTCCTCACCTCTATCTCCTACCTTTCCTCAGTTTTCAGATAAAATCACACATTTTGCAAGAAAAGTTTCCCAGATTATTTTAATATTAGAATCTTCCCTCTGAGATAATCTCCAGTGTGTTTTGTTTATGCCTTGTTTGCACGTATTTTGCATGTTGCCTTCCCCTGAGAACAGTAACTATTTTTGCCTTTCTTTGTAACCCTGGCACTTAGAATAGTGTCTGGCACATAGTAGGCTTGATTTTTTAATAATGTGTCAAATTGTGTTTAATGTTTGGTTCCATTCTTGAGTCAGATGGCATGAAAACAAATGGTGTGATTATAGGTAAGAACTTTTTACTTTATTACTTCAGTGTGTTACTTCTGCCAAATTGAAATATAATTATAGATAATAACCTTTTACTTTATTGCTTCAGTGTGAGTGTTACTTCTGCCAAATTGAAACCCCTTCTGTTTTTTCTTGGTTGACTTAACCAAGAAAATCATGGCCAAAAAAATCATCACCTGGTGGCCAGCCCCTCTAGGCATATGAGTTACCTGGGTTAACGAGGCTGATCCTTGGATGATAGAGGGGGTGTCTTTCCAGCTAAGGGAGGACCTGCTGATGCCCCATTGGCATAGATTTTGAATACCATGAGTTGTTGCCACACAGGTGGAGGCATCACAGCAGGACTTTTATGAATAAATTATAAAAATAACACAATAAAGTAACCATCATTTATTAAGTGCCTGCTGTGTATGAAGAATTGTGTTTCTTAAATACCTTTTTGGAAGGTATTCAGTAGTGATTATGCTGGTTGGTATATGGCAAGGATGAAGTTTGTGTTTGTTTTTTTTTTTCGTTTGAGGGGATGAGAGGAAAGTATATATATTCATTCTTCTTGAAGCTCATTTGGAAATTCATTAAACTTAGGAGACTGCATTAACTTCTGCATTATTACATGGACTAGCTTGTTAGAAGATGCTTGTTAAAGATTTTATCAACCCATCATAGATGGAGTCAAGAAACTCCTCGGTAACTTTCTCTTCTCCTGGTTAGGTGCTGATGGAAAACTAAGTGTGAAGTTTGGGGTGCTCTTCCAGGATGATAGATGTGCCAATCTCTTTGAAGCCCTGGTGGGAACCCTCAAGGCAGCCAAGCGTCGGAAGATTGTAACTTATGAAGGAGAACTGCTCTTACAAGGTGTCCATGATGATGTTGAGATTGTATTGCTTCAAAATTGATGTAATTTGTGTGTCATTCGAGCACTGTTGTTTTTGTTTCTGATAAACTAAGGATAGGATTCTGATTTGAAAGAAAAAATATCAAAGTGTTTAATGTATTTTTCTATAACTTTGTAATCAAAAGACTTGTATTTTGGAAGACAATCCTTTTTGTACTCCTTAGAACAGGTTGGTGTATTGCATTACAATATTAAAAAAATGATAACTGTTATTTTTCTCAGGAATACATTTTGAAAATGTAGGAAATATAATTTGTGTGTGTCTGTGTGTGGTGTTATGGGGGTTTTTTTGTTTTTGTTTTTGTTTTTTTTGGTGAGAGAGGATGTTTTGTTTTTGAAATCTATACTTAAAGTGAATTCAATATTGTTGCCATCATGTGAAAACAACAAATAATGGTGATTTACCTAATTTGATGACCAAAATCTCCAGTTAATATGTAATAAAGCCATTTATATGACTTTAGAGTTGCCTTCTTTGTGTTTAAATGTATTTATGCATTTCACAATGTAATTTACTCTATGAAAGTAAAGTCAGAGAAAAAATAGTCTTAAACCATAGGTTTTTAAATTTAATGGTTTAATTAAGGGTTTGGTAACAGCTGGAATATTCACTTTTGGGGGCCGAATTTCAGAAAGGGAACAGGGAGTATACAGAAGAGAGCAACCAAGAATGGTGACAAACTTTGGGGTCATGCCATGCAAAAATCAATTGGAAGAGTGAAGTGTGTTCACTTTGGAGAGAAAACTGAGGGGAAACAATAAATGTTTTCAAGTGTTTGAATGGCTAATCAAATAGAAGAAAGCTTAGACTTATGCTTCTTGGTCTTGGGAGTAATAGGTGGAAGATGGAAAAAGACAAGCAGTTTTGATGTAAAAAAAATTTTTAATAGATTGTTTTTGTATGTTTTGTTTTTAGGTTTTGTTTTTTATTTCATTTTTGAATGGATAGAGCACTAGATCTGGAGTCAGAAAGGTCTGAGTTCAAATTCAGCCTCAGACTCGTACTAGATGTGTAATGCTGGGCAAGTTATTTAGCTACTGACTGCCTCAGTTTCCTCTTTTGTAAAATGAGGATGATAATAGCATCTAAGTTCTAGGATTATTGTGAGAATAAAATGAGATAATATTTATAAAGCACTTTGTAAACCTTAAATCTTATATGTGCTAGCTGTTATTATTGCTACAATTATTATCAAAATTATCAAAAAATGAAGTGACCTGCCATAGAAGAAAATTAGTTCTCCTTCACTTGAGGTATTTACATGTCCAATATAGATTGACTTTAAGGATGAATGAGGTTCCTTCAAACTGAGGTTTCTGTTGACCAGTTGATGATTCTGTCAAATATTTTTATATTAGAATGCAAAAATATAAAACAAGGTCCCTGTCCCTGTGGATCTTGTAATTTAGCTAGAGAGAAAAGAATAGTTACACTGTTAAAAAGCAATACAAAATATTTAGATAAGAGCCAACATGTTGCAAAGGAAAAAATATCAGACTGAGTCAGAAAACCTGAATTTGTGTCATCCTGATACAGATGCATTGACACAAATTTTCAAGTTCAGTTACTCCCAGGTTCTAAGCCTTGTCTTGGCCTTAGCTCAGTCTTGCCCACTGCTCCTAACAGATACTCCCTTTTTTATATCTGCTATGGCTTGCTCTCATACTTCTCAAAATAGTCGCACTGTTCCATGGAAAGAAGCACAACAAGGTACAGTTGCACACTCTCTGCCTGTTAAGGTTTAAACTCTGCCCACCAAGGGCTGGTTTAGGCTCTGCTCACCCAGGGCATGATCTCAAAGAATTCAGTCAGACCACCTGTAATCCAGGTATAGGCATTTATTGAGATTGATGCCTCTCATGAAGTAGGCTGAGTTCTAAGAGGAATTAGCAACTTCAGATAAAGCAAGCTGGATTTTTGTAGGGTAAAGATGCTATTACATAACAGAAATCATGAATATTAAAAAGGCAGGAGGGGTTTGTTAAGGATTAGGTAATAGAGGAGGGGTCCCAGCCTCAGTGAAACTGCACATGTGATTACCCACAATGCATACAGAAAAACCCGTCTAGGGGTTATGTATATAATGATACTGTAAGTCTATGTCATGAGTTCTCTCTAGGTCAATTATTTACTATTACTGAGCAGGTGCTTACTTAGGGAAAGTCCCTTCTATTGTTTTGAGGTCCACATCCTACTTGGGCATCCTGGTGGTGCTGCTGCTTTCTGATTGGCTGAGTATTGTGGTCCTGTCTGGGCCTAGATGGATGTGGTTGTGATTGAGTACATGGCCACACCTGCTGTTTCTGTGAGAAATATGAGGAATGGATCTGGGGGCAGTGGCTAGCTAAAGGCAGTGGCTGAGATCCCATCACATGGACACGCCTGCTGTTTCTGTAAGAAACATGAGTTCATGGACACACTTATTGTTCTAGTGAGCAGTGAGGCTTATATGGAGAAGTCAGGATATTGAGTATGGGATGGGGGTGCGTGGCTAAGTAGGTGCAGTGGGCCTGCTATTCAGTGGGGCCTATAAGGAAGCTAGAACATTGAGATTGGGGGCAGCTTTCTTAGGATTTATCACCAAGACTGATCCTTCCCATACTCCCACAAATTCAGGCCAAGTGCTGGCTTTCATACTGGCCACACTCTGGAACTCTTCCTTGGAACTCAGGACTTCCTGACTCTAGGCCCAGCACCACCTAGTTCTCTCAACTAACTAAACATTACTTTTAACCAGTCATTCTCTTTCCCATCCTCAATCGCTCAAAGCCCAACACTAGTATCTACAACAACTTTATCAACACTGTTCTCTCTCTCTCTACTTCACATTTCACACTAACACCTAGTGGCTGGTTTCCAACTACACAAGCCCATTACCAACATGGGGGTATAATGAAGAGAAGAGATATCCTGATATTCTCATATGTGAAACCATAATGAGGGTGGAGGTAGCGGTAGTAATCCACAATTACAGGAATCTGTGAAGTCTTCTTTGCCTCAACCTACATCTGCCAGAGCTAGCTAGCTAGGTGACACAAGAAGACTCATCTTTCTGAATTCAATTCTGGCTTTAGACACTTAGCAGCTGTGTGACTCTGGACAAGTCACTTAACCCTGTGTACCTCAGTTTCCTCATCTATAAAGTGAGCTGGAATGGCAAACCACTCTAGCATCTTTGCCAAGAAAACCTCAAGTGGGTTCATGAAGAGTTGGAAGCAACCAAAATGACTGAACAAAAAATAACTGCCACCTCTTTAAAGTCAAGCATGTAGCTACTTACTGGAAATTCATAACTTCTATGAGCCTTATATTCCACAACTGTAAAATGGAGATAATAATACTTGTAGCCTTACAGGAGTTGATTCCAGAAAAGTGACTTATAAAATCATAAGGTACTATATAAATGTTAATAATTATGTTTCTCAAATGTTTTCTTGAAAACATTATTGAACATCAATACAATTACATAAACCTGTTTTATAATCATTTAAAATTTATCAATTTCCATGAATAAAATGCATACTGTTTTCTTTTTTCCTTTCTGTTACTACCTACTTTTCCCTGCTCCTCCTTCCTCCAGAGGTAAATAACAAGTATGTATGTATGTATGTGTGTATATTATATATATTTATATATACGTATCTATACATACACATATATTATTAAACAAAACAAATCAGATTGGTCGTGTTTAAGAATGTGTATCTGTTCTTGTACCTCTAATACATCTCCTGTCTACCATGGGGTATGTTATTTTTCATCCTTAGTCTTTTGAAGTCAGCATTCTGAGATCTATCAGGATTGTTTTCTTTCATAGTATTATGGTCATTTAGTAAATTCTCCGAGTTCTTACTACTTCACTATGCATCAGTTCAATACAACCTACTCCAAATGTCTCGGAATCTGTCATATTCCTTTCCTCATTTCCAATAGTGCAGTAACATTTCATTACACTCATACATCGTAGTTTGTTCATCTCTTCCCCAAATTAGGAATACCTATTTTGTTTCCAGTTTTTTGCTGTGTATCTGTCCTTCCACATCTCCAACAGCTGCTATTTTCTTGTATTATCCTTTTTTGCCAATTCTTTGGATATGAGGTGGAACCTTAGAAGATTTTAACTTCTGTTTGTCTTAACTTTTTTTTTGTGGTTGTTAATGTCACTCTTTTATTTGAGAACTATCTGTTCATAACCTTTGGCTATTTATCTGTTGGTATAATTAAGCTCTTTACCACGCGGTTTCATCTAGTGAGCTAGTCAAGAAGCAGCATTTATCGTGTTCCACGCACTGTGCTAAGCACCAGATACACAAAGAAAGGCAAAAAACAGCCTGGCCTTTGAGGAGCTCATGTTCTAATGAGAGAGATCAACAAAAATAACTAGGTGTGGGCAAAATAGACACAAAGTAGGTTGAAAACATTCTCAAGGGGAAGTCATTAGCAAGTGGGGGGACCAGGAAGGGCGAGCTGAAAGCTGAAGGAAGCCAAGCTCAAATGGAGGAGGGAGAGCGCTCCAGTAACGGTGACAACTAATGCAGAGGCTTTGAGATGAGAGATGGGGGAGATGAGGTTGAGATAGAAATAGAAGAGTCAAGGATTGATTCATGGGGAAGTAGGATGGGACTTAAACTAATGATAATAGCTTGCATTTATATAGTACTTTAAGGTTTGCAAAGCACTTTTACAAATATTTTGCTTTATCCTCACAACAACTTTGTGAACTAGGTGCTATTATTATCTCCATTTTACAAATAAGGAATCTGAAGCAGACAGATCAAGCGATTGCTCAAAGTCACACAGATAGTAGGGTCTGAGACTGGATTTGAACTTGTCTTCCAGACTTGAGGTCCAGTATTCTATCAGGGAGCATTAGAGAAGAGGATCACAACATGAGTGATGATTTCGGGGGGAGAGTTGGTGATCATGGAATGTTTTTGTGACTGCAAGAATACCAGCATGGATAGATAGCACTAGATTAGGAAGGACTTCGAAAATCAGCATAGGAGTTTGGATTAATGGTAGGGAGTAGGGCATCATTATATGTTCAAGAATAGGAGAGTATCATAAGTAGATAAAAGCAGATAGCAAGCATTCACTTTGTGTTAGGCAAAACAAAAAGGCAGCTTCCTGTCCTCAAGGTGCCTATGTTCTAATGGAGGAAGATGATACATTAAGGGAGCTGAAAGGTTGGGGTGGCTGGGAGAAGAAGATATCCACACAGGATCATGATAGCAAAATCTGTCGGGGCAGAAGCACAGTGTTGAGGGGAATGAAGGATGAATAGTGACCGAATGAATTCACCAATGGGATAAGGAGGCTGGAGCAGAAGAATGTTCTAGTGTGAAAAGTTCCAGGGTGGGAAGGTAGTTGAGGCATCATGGTGAAGTCTAGAGAGTCAGAAGCTTAGCCAGAAGGGTAATGAATTCTTTATGGAACGAGTGCTTTAGGAAGACTAGTCCGGGTTGTTTGATTGGTGTGAGAAAAATTCAAGTCAGGGAAGTGGCTTACTGTCACAGTTACACAGGCATATGAGGGAGGCCTTGGTTGACTTGGTGGCAATAAAACAGAAAGAGATGAATACAAGATATGATGAAGGAATAATTAACAGGATTTAATGACTGATGCAGCTGAAGGAAGGAGAATGGGAGTAAACTATAACTTCAAGATTGAGTCATGGTGATTGGGGGGAGTTATTCCATTGGGAGACTAGAGAATGAAGAATTGAAGGAGGAACTGGTTCAACGGAGAAGGTGATAAGGACTTGTGATCATCATTTTATTTCTCAGTTTCAATAAATTAATATTTTCATCAACAGAGAATACAAGAGCCTACCCTGACAAAGTTAGGCACCCAATTTTACATCAGTGAAAAACATTCAGGGAAAAGCAAATATGTCTGTTAAACATTTGTCCAGAAGCTGACAAAAGATTTAGGTCAGAGAGCTTTCCTAAGAAAAATTCGTTAATAACTTGGAAATTATGAAGCATGTGGTTGGTAGAAATGGATAAAAGTTATCCAAGCTTGATGGATTTATAATCTAATAAACATCTCCTTATATAGTGTGGCAGCTAGGTGACTCAGTGGATAGGGTTGGTGCTTGTCCTTCCTTCTTGAGGAGGATCTTGATATCATGGAGGTAATGCCATGACATGCAAGTGAATTGGATTTAAGTGAAGGTGGGCTGTGCAAAGTCACTAGCCTCACTTCATTCTGGCATGGTGGATAGACCTGTACTGAGGAAGACTCATCATCCTGAGTCCAAATTTGGACCTTAGACACTTGCTGGAGTGTGACCCCAGCAAGTCACTTAACCCTGCTTGCCTTAGTTCTTCCTTTGTAAAATGAAGTGAAAGAAATGGCAAATTACTCTTTGTCAAGAAAACATCAAATGGGGTCATGAAGAGTTGGATGTGACTGAAACCACTGAACAGCAGCAAATGTAGAATGTGTGCATACAGAATAATTTTGATGGTGTGGGTTTTTGTTGTTCACATTTGTGGTTTCAGCATGGTTGGGATATCCTGGTGTGGAAACTCCCTCCAGCAGTGTAGATCTACAACTCTTTTTTTTCTTTATTTGACAGTCTTAGAGTTTCTTGGGCATACTGAGAAAGTAAGTGATTTTCCTTTGGTCACATATCTGGTATATATCAGAAGCAATATTTTAATTCATCTTTTATTGACTCAAAGTCCATTCCTGTATTCACTATGCCGTGTTACCCTTTTGGGTGCATGTTGAAAAATTTCTTAGATCTGACATTTGTTCCTCTGGCTTCAAGACTTTATAAATTCTTTACTAGAAAATTTATGTCATATATAGTGTCAGAAATATCATGGTATATGGAATATACAATAATGGCTTTGGAATCAGAGAATCTGGGCTCATATCTTGCCTCAAAATAGCTTGTGGTACAGTGAAAAGGGCCTTGAATTTGGAATCCAGAGATCTAGATTTGAATCAAACCTCTGCCACTTAGGACCTGTGTGATGCTGAACAACTTCTATGAGCATCAGTTTATCATCTATAATATGAGGCAATTGGACTAGAGGACCTCTGAGGTCCCATTCCAACTATAGATTATGATCCCATATAGTATACACAAGCCATAAAATGAGATATGCCTTCACATAAAATGAGGGCTACCTTTATTGATAAATGTCATCACAGCAAAATTCCGCACATGGAGTTTATTCGAGACAAATGATAACTCTAGTTTATCATATCTACATGGCTGGTCTCCCTGGAAACTGATGAAAATTTTATTTCTGCATATTATTACCAACCCACATCCCAAGTTTCCCATTCCAGTTGCTGCAAATTCAGCCATCTTTTGGCAGTCTGGAGTCATAAATTTAAAAGCTGTAGATAAACGTCTGCTTCTTTGAATGGTTATTTATTTAGCGCTTAAGAATCAGATTTGTCTGATTTCTGAGTTAGTCCCTATACTTCTAGAAAAAGGGAAGAAAAGGATCTGTGCACAGAGTGGAGCCAAATCTGGAAATATAGTGGAAAGGGTGTTGGATTTGGTCTCAGTAGACCTCAGTTCAAATCCTGATGCATCTGCTTATAACCTGTGTGAAATTGGCAAATCATTTAATGACTGAAATGAAATGACCTGCCCTTGTGCTCTGAGATCTCAAGAAACAGAGCCTCACATCCAGCTGTTCTAACTACAGGGTTCATTGGTAGTACAAGGGATCATTGTTTTAGCTCATTTCCTGCATTCTGGGGTCCAGTTGTTTAGTTCTGGTCTTGGTAGAGATTACAGCACATGTCCAAGAGTGACCAGGCCTGCCCAGAACTACAGTCTGGATTGAGTGGCCAGAGTGGGGAAGATAGGTTTTTATAACTGAGGCAGACCAAGGAAAACTAACACTTTTAGCAAATGTAACAATCAAGGATTGAGCAACTGAAAATATACCAATTAACAGATTGGTCAGATAAAGTTAGTTACAGGGGTTAACAGAATTCTTCTGGGACTAAGGGCATCCATCCATGGATCCATCAGTCATTCGCACTATTTCTGTCTTTGTTTCCCATTTTGGAGAAGAGATATAGTCTAAACTAGATTGTATCAGAGGGATATGGAATAGATGCTCTTGAAAGTACCTTTCTAAATCTATGATCCATGATATAGATATGAAGTATAACTAAGAGAATGAGGCAGGTTTTTTGTGTTTGGTCAAATCAGTCATTTTGCTTTATAAATTTTGCTTTATTTTTTTGGTGTAAAGATAGAGGGAGGGACTCTAGGGGGTGGGGAATCTGTGGCCTTCTAGGTCCTCAAGTGCAGTCCTTTGATTGAATCCAAACTTCACAGAACAAATCCCTTTAATAAAAGAATTTGTTCTGTAAAACTTGGGTAGAGTCAAAAGGCTCCATTTAAGGACCTAGAAAGCCACATGTGGCCTCAAAGTCATAGGTTCCCCACCCCTGGTCTAGACCTGTGATTTTATTGTTATAGGAAATTCCTGGGAGAGGAAATTCCCACTCTCAATGCAGGTCAGCAAATTCTCTTCAATTTTTAGTCTTAGAGAGCAGCCTAGAACACTGAGAGGTGACTGGCCCAGGGTCACAGGTACTATATATCAGAGGCAAGACTTGAATCCAAGTCTCACTGACTTTGAGGCCAGTTCTTCATTGACTATGCCATTGTATAATGTACCACAAGGTAAAGAGGAATACCTGACTCTTTTCTTTGTCATAGCTAGCTCTTTGGGAATTTCCTCTCCTCTTTGAAACAGGAAATTACTCTCATGGAAAATGGAGAACTTCAATAAATCTTGCATGATCAAAGAATAATTATTCATTTTGGGGTGCTGAAAATTTGTTGGATTAACAAAGCTTGAAGAATCTATTCTAGAACAGTAACTTCTATGCTTCAGTCTATGGAGATAAGGGACTTGTTAGTATCTGTGAACTGCTTATCAGCATTTATTGGTGCTATTTAGATGTTTCTTTTAAAATGTAATTAAACCTAAACTAATTGGTCCTAATTCTACCCTCTGGAACCACATAAAATAAATTTAATCCCTTTTTCGCATGATAGCTCTTTATGTACTTGAAATACAATCAGGTGTCCCTGTCTTCTCTAGGTAAAACATTTCCAGTTCACTTAATTGATCTTCATATGACATAGTGGCACTCATTCATTCACTTAACAAATTTATTCAGCACATACTATGTGCAAAACACAGTGCTAGTCACCATGGGAGATTGTTGTTTGTCCTTCAGTTTCAAAGAGGACCAATGGCATCATGAGGTGATGTCTTAACTTGCTTGTGAATTGGATATAAGTGAGACAGTTTCATAAAGTTATCATCTCTCTTCCAGAGTCATCCAAGTCTAGTGGTAAGACAAAAGCCAGGATGATTGGTGAGGGCCCTGGATACAGTAGTTGTCTTTGATATCTTTGACGTCTGACCAGACTCTAAGTGCTCCACAGAGCCTGGTTCAGCTACTTTCGTGGCCAATGGAACAAATTATTCTCATCTGCCCATCACACTGAGGATGTCTTCACATGCTTGGGGGAGACATACCCCTAAATTGTGACAAGTTTGAGACCCATCAGTTACCCTCAATCTGGTTTAGCTCATTTTGCACATGACTTGTGACACAAGTAAGAGCTGAGTGAACAGACTTCATGGAGCTGACTGCCAGATCAAGGATGGTGATGAGGCAATGAATGAAGGTGAAGGGGAACACTGAGGGAGTGTATGTTCTTAGTTGTGATTTAAGAGGTCAAAGTTGTGATCTGAGAGGAAATTGAGGGTTTAATGAGTGAACAAAATCAAAGGCCTAGGAGGTGAGAGTAAAGGCATTTGTAGTATGGCTCAAAGTCTGAGATTAGAGGTCAGGGAAAATACCGTGAGGGTAGAAGTAATGTACTAGGAATTGGTGAAATTATCGCAGATGTCTCAGCTCAAGACAGCTCTCTCTTACAGTGCTGGCACGTAAGCTCTATCTCCTCACTCCACTGTGTCAATGATGGTTTGACAGTGAGGTTGATGCACGCATTGCCAGAGCTAGCTCAGTGTTTGGGAGGCTCCAAAAAAAGGTTTGGGAGAAAAGAGGTATTAGACAGACTACCAAACTGAAGGTCTACAGAGCTGTTGTGCTGACCTCATTGTTATATGCTTGCGAAACATGGACAGTCTACCAGTGCCATGCCAGGAAACTGAATCCCTTCCTCTTGAACTGTCTTAGGAAGATTCTGAGGATCACCTGGCAGGATAAGGTACCAGAGTCCTTGCTTGAGCTGAACTGCCAAGTATTCAAACTATGCTTCAGAGAGCTCAATTCAGATGGGCTGACCACATTGTTTGAATGCCAAATGTATGCTTGCCAAAAAGACTATTTTATGGAGAATTTGCATGGGGCAGGCAATCACATGGTAGCCAGAAGAAGCAATACAAGGACACCCTCAAAATCTCTCTTAAGAACTTTAGATTTGCCTGTGCAACATGGGAGACTCTGGCACAGGACCACTCAGCATGGTGTGGTCACATCAGAAAGGGTGCTGTGCTCTTTGAGCAAAACAGAATTGAGACAGCACAAAGAAAACATAGGATGAACAAATTTGGAATATCCATCCCAAATGTTCAAATGGACTATCTGTGCCCAACCTGTGGTAGAGCATTCCAAACTCGTATTGGTTTGATCAGTCACAGATGCACACACTGAAATTTCACTTTATAATGGTGATGTCATTTTGGTCCTCTTTGAAAATGAAGGGCAACAACTATCAATGATATGGTAACATTCAACAACATCCCTCTCGTAGATTGGAAATAAAGTCTCTTAAGGGCCTTAGAAGGCTAAATCTGTAAATTTGAATATGTATAGTGGCAACAAACCTTGCATCCATTTGATCACACAGAGCAATGATCAAATTTAGATATATAAATGTCTCACATGCACATATTGCTAGAGTTAAAGCAATACTTTAGAAGTTTTAACAAAAAAAAGAGTGAGCCTCAGAGCTTCCTGTATGAACCCACATACCATGCTTTCAGCTCAAGGGAAGTTGTGGGGAGTCAAGATTAGCACACTCCCTAGCACACCATTGTCAGACAGTGATACTAATTTTTTTCTCTCTTTACATGAAATAAATTGTCACTCTTTAGGGCCCCAACCTCCCTTTTTTATGGTGGTTTCCTGCTATTTCTTTATGTAGATTATTCTCCAAACTTTAAAGCTGTTGCCCTGGAGATCAACCTTCTCTCTTCTCTCAAATCTTCTACCCCTCCATTCCTAAACAAAGGATCTCACCTCATATTTTGCAGAGAAAGTAGAGATTCTTTTTGTGAGTTCTCTGGTTTTCTTTTCTCTAATGTCTTACAACCATTTGACATAGAGGATAATAAGGCACAGAAGACTGAAAGTTGGAGGGAGCAGCCAGACAAGGGGTCTTATATTTGATCTCAAAGGAAATAGGGAGCCACTGGAATTTATTGAGTAGGGAGAGGGATGACCTGATTGGTTCTGCCCTTTAGGAAAATCAATTTAGTGATTGAATAAAGGATAGATGAAATGGATAGAGACTTGAAGCACAACCAGTTTATTGCAATAGTACCAATGTGAGGTGATGAGTGCCTGTACCTGTGATGTAGAAGCATCAATGAAAAGAAGGTTGCATGCCCAAGAGATGTTGCAAAGGTAAAATCAACAGACCCTGGCAGTAGATTGAATATGGCGGGTAAGAGTGAGAATTCAAGGAGGATATCTTGTTTTTGAGACTGAGGGAATGGGAGGATGGTGTTGGTCTCAATAATGATAGAGAAATTAGGGAACAGTGGAGGGCAAAGGGGAAAGAAGGAATTCTGTTTTGGACACAATGAGTTTAAGATATCTACTGCTAGCTCAAGAGGTCTGAAAGGCAGTTGGAGCTCTGAACTGGAGGTTACTAGAATGGTTAGGACAGGATAGATAAATTTGAGAATAATCTGCATAGAGATGGGAGGAGCTGATTAGATTACCAAGTACAGAAAAAGTAATAGTATAGAAGAAGAGAAGAGGGCCCAGGACAAAACTCTGTGGGACATTTAACCTAGATGAAGATACAGCAAAGGAAGCTGAAAAAGAATGGTCAGATAGGAAGGGGACCAGGAGACAGTGGTGTTCCCAACACTTACAGAGAAGGTAATGTCAAGGAGAAGAGGGTGCTCAACTGTGGCAGAGGCTGTAGAGAGGTGAAAAAGAACA
The DNA here is from genome assembly GCA_023548195.1 of Bettongia penicillata ogilbyi. Taxonomy (NCBI): domain Eukaryota; kingdom Metazoa; phylum Chordata; class Mammalia; order Diprotodontia; family Potoroidae; genus Bettongia; species Bettongia penicillata. Next base: position 7,722,637 of record JAJHZJ010000147.1, read on the forward strand.
AAAGTGGAGAAGAGGTCATTAGAGTCAGAAATTAATAGATTTAATAATAATTTTGGAGAGAACAGTTTTGGTGGAATGGTAAGGCTGGAAGCCAGATTGTAATAGGTTGAGAAGAGAGTAGTTGGAGAGAAAATGGATGCATCTTTCTGAGGAGTTTAACTACAAAGGGCAGAAGAGATATAGGGAGATGAAGGATCAAGTGAGAGTTTTTTGAGGATGAGGGAGTAGGGAGTGAGCGAGTAGACGGGAAGATAAGTGATAGAATGGGGATGATGCAGTATTTAAACAACTTCCTAACTACACTCCCTACCTTCATTCTCTCAGTCCCCTTAGTATTTAATCTAAATACTATGTTAGATTAATCTTTCTAAAGCATAGATCTGGCACTTTCATCTCCTTTCTAAAACAAATAAACAAATTAAGGGCTCCCCATTATCTACTAAATAAAGTCTTTTTTTAAAGGCATGTTTTAAAATTATTTTGTTTTCAGTTTTCTACAAGCACTTCCATATAGCTTAGATTTTTCCCCTCCCTCCCCACTTCCTCCCCGAGACAGCGTGCAGACTTATATAGGTTCTACACATACATTCTTATTAAATACATTTTCATCTTAGTCATGTTGCATAGAAGAATTAAAAATGAATGGGAAAAACCATAAAACAAAGCAAAATCTAACACAAGAGAAAATGGTCTGCTTCATTCTGTGATCCAATTCTATAGTCCTTTCTCTGGATGTGGAAGGCGTTTTGCCCCAAGAGTTCATTGGGAATTTTTTAGGTCCTTGCATTGCTGTGAAGGGCTAAGTCTACCAGAAAAATTCTTCGCACACTTCTTGTTGCTGTGTACAAAGTTCTCCTGCTTCAGCTCCTGACTCAGCATCAGATCGTATAAGTCTTCCCAGGCCTCTCTGAAGTCTTTTCTGTTCATCATTTCTTATAGCACAATAGTATTCCATTACATTCATATACCACAACTTGTTCAGCCATTCCCCAATTGATGGGTATCCCCTTGATTTCTAGTTTTGGCCACCACAAAGAGAGTTGCTATAAATATTTTTGTACATGTGGGACCCTTTCCCATTTTTATCATCTCTTTGGGATACAGTCCTAGAAGTGATATTGCTGGGTCAAAGGGTATGCCCATTTTTGTAGCCCTTTGGGCATAGTTCCTAATTGCTCTCATGAATAGTTGGATCAGCTCACAGCTCTACCAACAATGAATTAGTGTGCCAACTCTCCCATATCTTCTCCAACATTTTTCATCTTCCTGTTTTGTCATGATAGTCTGATAGGTATGGTGTGGAACCTCAGAGCTGTTTTGATTTGCATCTCTCTAATCAATAGTGATTTAGAGCATTTTTTCATATGATTATAGATAACTTTAATTTCTTCCTCTGAAAACTGCCTTTTCATTTCTTTTGACCGTTTATCATTTGGGGAATGACTTGTATTCTTGTACATTTGACTCAGTTCTCTCTATATTTTAGTAATGAGGTCTTTATCACAGACACTAGTTGTAAATATTCTTTCCCAGTTTTCTGTTTCCCTCCTAATCTTGGTTGCATTGGGTTTGTTTTGTGCAGAAATTTTTGAATTTAATGCAACCAAAATTATCTGTTTTGCACTTCATAATATTTTCCCTTTCTTGTCTGGTCAAAAATTTTTCCATTCTCCATAAATCTGACAAATACTCTATTCATGGCTCCCTTAATTTGTTTATAGTGTCAGTCTTTATACTACATCGTGTATCTTTTTGGACTTTATTCTTGTATACAGTGTCAGGCTTTGGTCTATGCTCAGTTTCCACTACACTGTTACCCAATTTTCCCAGCATTTTTTGTCAAACAGTGAGTTCTTATCCCAGAAGCTGAGGTCCTTGGGTTTATCAAACAGTAGATTGCTATATTCATTGAATACTGTGTCTTGAGTACCTAACCTAGTTCCTACCCCTCTCTTTCTTAGCCAGTAGCATGTGTTTTTGATGATTGCTGCTTTATAACACAATTTGAGATATGGTAGGGCTAGGCCAACTTCAATAGCATTTCTTTTCATTACTTCCCTTAATATTCTGGACCTTTTGTTCTTCCAGATAATTTTGATATTATTTCTTCTAGCTCTAGAAAATAATTATCTGGTAGTTTGATGGGTATAGCACTGAATAAATAAATTGATTTAGATAGAATTGTCATTTTTATTACATTAGCTCAGCCCACCCATGAGCAACTGATGTTTTTCCACTTACTTAGATCTGAGTTTATTTGTGTGAAAAGTGTTTTGTAATTGTGTTCATATAGTCCCTGTGTTTGTTTTTGCAGATAGACTCCCAGATATTTTATAGTATCTACCGTAAATAAAGTCTTTTGTTCATAAAAAATTATGGATTTTAAAAGGACCTTTGAGGTTATCTAGAGGTCCCCAAATCTATTGGAACCATGAACTCCTTTCTATAATATTCCTTCTCCTGAAATTCAGAACTTTTTATGATTTGATTCCAATATACCTTTCCTACTACTCCTTCAAACTCAAAACAGATTACATAAATTGCTGTTTATCATTTTCCTGCTCCCATGCTTTTGCTCATATTCTTTCTTTTACAAAGAATGCTTTTCTCCAGAATGAACCATCAGGTGGCACTGGCAGTTATTCTCTCTAACCATTTGTGCCTTGCCTTTTGGGTGGAATGGCTGTTAAGGAGCTTATTCTTTATGATTTTCAGAGAGTCAGCAAATCTCTGCCTCTCTATGGGGGAGAATGAACTCATTGCCAAGGAGTGTTTAGATTTGTAGATCAACTCATTTAGGACTTTTCCTACTCTACTGGAAAATCCTGTCTCTTTTTTTTTTAAAATTGAGAACTTTCAGTAAGTTCAAAGCACGTGACCTTGGCTCAATGCTTTCCATAGAACTGGGTACATGTACTTAATACTGTAATTAGAGATACTGCCAGCATTTACCTTTAACAGAGAATCTATGAGCAAAACAATAACACGCAAGAATTAGAGCACAATGAAAAATAACAGAATAGAACATATACACTAAGTAGCCATGAGCCTGCTGCTCTCCTGAACCCTTGAAGTTTCTCACACATTGAACCTATTTTCAGCTGAGAGTAAGAACTCTTTCTTTTTATTAATTGTACCCCCAGAACTTAGCACAATGCCAGGAACATAGACACTAAAATAAATGTTTTTTTGAATTTATTGAATTAGAACTAAGAAATGCACATTTTAAGTTTATTTAGTTTCCCATAATTAGTCCCATTCAAACAGCCAAGAAGTGCCCACCTTGCTTGATGTATTAGAAGATAATGCTGAAATTCTGGAGGAACTCTGATCCTGGGACTCACAGAATGGACTTGGGATCTGGGTAGACTTGGCAGAAGACAAAAGCAGCTACTGTTATCAACCTCAGCTATCTTGTCTCCAGCAAAGACCTCTAACCTCCCCTGGCTATCTGTAATCCTTTACGGAGCAGGATGAGTACATTCAGAGCTGACCTTGGTAAGAGGAGATTAGATAGATATGTGTATATATGTATATATATACACACACACATTGTTTGTTTACATTTATGCATATATATGTGTGTATATGTATATACACATATATATTTGTATATTGTGTGTAGAGTGGATAGAGTGCCTGACCTTGAGTCAGGAAGACCTCAGTTCAAATGCAGTCTCAGACATTTATTAGCTATGTGAACCTGGGCAAGTCAATTAAACTGTGCTTGCCTCAGTTTCTTTATCTATGAAATGGAGATAATAATAGATAATAATAGCACCTACTTCCCAGGGTTGTTGTGAGAGTCAAATTAGATCACAACTGTAAAGTTCTTAAAACAGTGACTGGCATATCAGAAGTGCTGCAGAAATGTTAGCTATTATTAATATATGTGTATATAGAAATGTATATATGTATATATAGAAATGCTTCATTGACAAAATTGTTTCTTTTTTGTCACCTTCAATATCCCAATACCTCAAAATTCTCTTTCTCTCTCCCCACCATAAGAAGCAAAACAAATTTAACATTAGCCTTACCTAAAAGTGTATGCCTTACTTGGCACCTCTAGTCTATCACTTCTCTGCCAAGAGATGAAAAACATTCATCAACAGTCTTCTGGAGTCATGGTTGCTCATTGCATTGATCCTAGTTGTTGAGTCTTTCAAGGTTGTTTTTCTTTATAGTGTTGTAGTCAGTGTGTCAATTGACTTCCTGGCTCTGTTCATTTGATTCTCCCACCTCCATACCTTTGCACAGGCTGTCTTCCCTTGTCCGGAATACTGAAGACAATTAATAACTGTGCCACATGAACCCTTTCAGACTTTTTAGTGTAAATCACTGTCATGGAGCACTTGAAAGGATAATTTTTTAAACTAATTAATTAATTTTTAATTTTCCATGTTTGCTTTTATAAGATTTTGAGTTCTAAATTCCCATGCCCCCACTCCACTTCCCGCCCCCCCAAGGCAGCATGCAGTCTGATAGAGGCTATATATATGTATGATCATATGAAACATATTATATATATGATCACATGAAACATATATATATATATATATGATCATATTGAACATATTAAGGGCAATTGTTTTTCAAATTTAATTATTTCCTAATTACCAAGCATTTATTTTCTCTCCCTGACCCTCCCCCTGCATTGAACACTCAGGAAGAACATTCAGAACAAATATGCATAGTTAAACAAAACAGATACCCACATTGGCTGTGCACAGAAATGCATGTCTCATTCTGCATTTTAAGTCCATCAGTTCTCTGGCAGGTGGTGGGTAGCAGGCTTCATTTTCAACTTCCTGGAATTGTGATTTATCACTGCAATGATGAGAGTTCTAAATTCCTACTAGGCTGTTTTTCTTTATAATACTGTTGTCATTGTCTAAACAAACTGTTCTCCTATTTCTGCTTACTTCTCTAAAATTGTTTCATAAAGGTCTGTCCAGTTTCCTCTGAGATTGTATATTTTGTCATTTCTTAGGGTGCAATAACATTCCATTATTTCAAATACTGTAATTTATTTACCAATTCCCCAATAGCTGGGCACTCCCTTAGTTCTGATTTTTTTGCTATTATAGAAAGAGCTACTATAAATATTTTTGTGCATACTGGTTCTTGAAAGGAAAATTCTTGAGGCTCCTTGGTTCTCCAAGATTAAGGATATTGACAAACGTGCCAAATGGCATCCTGCTGATTTGTTCAAGACATTTGACTAGGGGGAGAATGTAGTAGAGGAGCTAGATTTGAGTGGGCATTGTGCAAAGCTGATCTTCCTGCTACTGGCCAGCTGTATTTTGGTACTTTGGGGATTACAAGTCTTTGCCTGCTTCTTCCTGTGTGTGAGTCAGCCCTGAGGGTGTTGTTTCAGTGCAGAAAAGAAAGCTTCTGGTTGTGTCTACTTTTCCTGTCCCCTTGTTTTATAAGTAGTTTTCTTTGTCACTAGTCTTCTGTGAAGGGAAGGAGAGTGGGTGGTTGTTCCCATATGGAGACTGTACTAGATGATATTGTACCTGGGCCCCTTTTCTGCTATGTATTTCCTTTACTAAGTAAGTGACTGAACATCCTTGAAACGGACATATTCAAAACTGAAGGTGACCTGGGAGTTTGGAAGACCCTGGGCCTATTAGATGGAGCTGACTAGGAGCAAGGCGAGACTCTTCATAAGAGAAAATGAGCATTTGCAGAAGACTTGGACCAGGAGATGACTGGACAATGCAACAGAGTGCTTTATGTTCTGATGCGTTTTAAGTATGTCTCCTGAGAGAGATTAGTAGTAGCTACAATTAGTAGTTAATAGTAGTTCAATTACTGAATCCTGTTAAAAGTCATTCTGTCAATGTGTGCTTGTGAATGTTTTGTGTCCCTTAGCGCTTCTTTTTTTGTGTAGGAAATAAATAACAGTCCTATATCTGATTCAAATTTTATATAATGCACTTCTGCTCCTAACTCTTGGAGAGACCCTAGACATAAGCCAAAATCTAACCTTTAAGAAATTCATCCCAGGGCACTGTAGTAGAGCTTCTATAAGCCAAGGAAAATGAAAGTTTAGACTTGCCTATGGAGGCCAGGATCCTCCAGGTCTGAAACTGATCTAAACTGCGTGTTTGGCTCAGTCCAGAGCATAGAATGCCCTTAGTGAAGAAGTAAATGAGCACACTGCCTTAGCCCCCTGGGGCCTGGGACTGGTTCTTTAATCATAGGCATGTATCATCAGTAGTTATATATGATTTCTGCTAAAGTATGTAAGCCCATAATAAAAGTTGTATCCATAGACATGTAAGCATATAAGACAGTAAGGGAGAGCAGTTGAAGTCTTGTCAGAATAAATATATCAAATTTACTCTCTTTCAGTGATATGCTTTCTTTGCACATTTCACATCACAGTAATACTATTTTTATTAGTTGTGTTTCCATTAAATGTAAGGTACAATATGAAAAGTTAATTCCCGATGACCATATACATCTAATGTATGATCATATCCTTAAATTCTATCTTCTCCCTTTTTCCTTTAAGATACATTATAAGATCTAAACCCTGCAGGTGATGACTATTTTAAAAATTATTAATCACCACATGTAACAAGAAGCCAAATGAGGACTAGATGTTGTTCAAAATTCAGTACCTATCTTAAAACATTCCCACAAAAATCTGATCATTATTGTCTATTTTAAGACCTGATTACATAATTTTGAATGATGAATACAAGGTGTTTCCCAAAGCCTGGGAAAGAAATGAATGATGCACATAATTATTAAAAGATCATCATTAATCCCAAATATGTGTTAAATACTTACATATGGATGCTATTGTTAGGGTCTTTACAATGTGAGTTAATCAGATATGCTAAATGCGCAGTAATGTTTTGCTACAAAAACAAATAGTAATGATGATAAAATTCCGAAAGTCACAAAACATACTGAGACTTGTGTGATGTGTTCATTAAAAAACCCTGCAGCTCCTACTTATCACTGGTTTCTGCAGAAATCTGGATTTTTCTAATGCCATAAAATGCATCAGCATTTACATTAAACACAATGGAACTGAATTTGTGCTTATTTCGTATTTAAAATTTGTATTAGTTACTTTGTTATTTCTGCTAGAAATTGCATGCACAGTTGTAGTACATTGGTCTTTAGAATTCCTCTTTCTCAAATGATTTTTCTCAGCACCACCCACATTCCTTCATTATTTAGAATAGAGTCTGGCACATAGTAAGTGCTTAATAAATGCTTATCTTCTTTTCCTTCCTTCCTTCCTTCCTTCCTTCCTTCCTTCCTTCCTTCCTTCCTTCCTTCCTTCCTTCCTTCCTTCCTCTCTTTCTCCCTCCCTTCCTCCTACCCTCTGTTTTGCTTTCCTGCCTTCCTTTCCATTGTTAGTGCTCTCCCTATACTGACACATAGAATTATTTGTGTCTACTTTGCATATTTCATACTAACTAATCTATGTGCCTATTTTTGTTTTTGTTTTCTGTCCAAGGGAATGTAAGCTCCCTGAGGGTAGGGACTTTTCTGGTTTGGGGTTTTTTGATTTTTTTGGTCTTTTTGTCCGGTGTAAGTAGAGTGCTCAGATGTAGTAGGGCTTTAAAAATGCTTGTTGGAAGAATGAGTGAGTAATGATTTTACTTTTGATAATCTTCACATTTTCTTACTTTATACCTGGAGCAATTTCTCCTAAACATTCATTCCTCTTTTAAAATTTAGATTACACTGCTAGCTTTTTTTATCACCTAGCTTGGGGTCTGGGTATGCATATAAACAAAAGTAAGATTTTGATGTAATTATTTATTTATTATTTACACATGGTCCTTCCCATTTACACAGGAAATTTCCCTGACAGGATCCTAAAGGAAGAGAGAATCCCAACAAAAAACTTCTACAGGTATTCCTCTCCACAAATACTAATCATAGAAAACTCTGGATAGGGTATGGTCAGTGAGATCTGTGATCATTAAGAAGAGATTAGTTTAGCAATCCATACTGGAAAAGAAATTAGATGAAAAATGCATATTTCTGAGATCATGGCATGATATGGACCAGATGATACCTTGAGTTGGTACAAAACTGTATAACTTAAACAGGCACTGAAGATTAATTGTGAGTAGACCTAGAACTGAATAGGAGGAAGAAAGTAGACTAGATTATATTGGGAAATTGTGCAACAATTTCAATGAGCCCAAGCTATCTCCAAGGGAGACCAAGCTCCCTGTCACAAAAAGAATTTAAGAAGTATTTAATTTTAAATAATTGCAATCATCTAGTTTCTACACTTCTATTCTTGGTGTGTTAAATATTTTTATGGTTGCTAATTGAGGCAAACAAAAAGCTAATAGATATAGAAAATAAGGTCTATCAAATCATACAACCCAAGTTTTAGCAAAATTTATTTCTTTTCTTGTTATTCTGTGCTTTATATACATAATCAAACATGAGTATTTCCATGTGCAAGGTCAGATAAAGAAGATTGTTTATAAAAGCACAAATCTCTATTACCAATCAATCAAAAAATATTTATTAAGCACCTACTAAGTGAAAGGCAAAATTGGTTACTGCCCCTAAGGAGCTCACATTCTAACAGGGGAAAGAACATTTAAGAATAACTAAATATAAACAAGCTATATTCAGAGTAGATGAGAAGTATTCTCAAAGGGGACACACTAACAGCTGGGATGGTGGGGATGGGGACTGAGAAAGGCCTCTGTTGGGAGATGGAATTTAAACTGAAACTGAAGGAAAACAGAGACACTAAGGCAATGTCAAAGAGGAATAAAATTGTAGGCATTGAGAGGGAAGATGCAGGGTTGTGTGCAGGAAAGAAAAAGCAGATAAGTATGCAGTGTACCTAGATTGTAGTATATGTAAAGTATAAGAATTCTGAAAAGGATGGAGAGTGCCGGGTTACAAAGATTTTAAAGTATCAAACAGAGGAAGTAGGGTAAAGATGGTTAATAGGACAAGATATCAGAGAGAAGGGCAGCAAGCTCCCCCCACAAACTCCTTCAAACAGATCTAGAAGATTCTCCTAGATCAAAAGCAAGTAGTTGCTGTGTAGCTTTAACCCCAGGAGAGTACTGGGGTTTCAATTTCAACTTTTAATGCAATCTGAAAGCCGAAGAGGAATAACCAGAACAGGAATCCCAACCTGAAGGGAAGCCTATAGTTCTGTCACTCTGAACCAGCAGAACTTTGCAGTTAGATGGCAGTGACTGAGTCCATCAGCAGTCTACTGGAACTGCAAGTGGACGAGCTCATAGACTTCTTGCAAAGAACTAAACCTAGATCAGGACGTGCAAGGTCAGAGCAGGGAGCTAATGATTAGCTTGCCATGGATCAGAACATTTTGAGAGTGCTGAAAGCTTGCATGTCCCCAGTCTGTTTCTGAGATCCTAGAATAACATGAGACTCAATACCCCAGGAAAACAGTAATAGTATTAGTCGAGACATTCCTTCTGAAAGTGAATTGAACCTGACCTTTGTCAGAAAGTAGGCTAGAAGAATGATGAAACAAACAACAAACAAAAGAATCTCATTATAAAAAGCTATTACAGTGGCAGGGACATTCAAGGTGAAAACCCAGAGGAAGAAAATGACTAAAAATATTTACGAACAAAACCTTAAAGGAAAATAGATCTTGGGCACAAATTCAACTAGAATTATAGCAAGAGATGAAGCAAGAGTTTTGTTTTTTTTTAAGAGAGTTTGTATGTTTTTACAAATGAAATGAGAGCAGTAAAGGAAACAATTAGAAAAGAAATGAGAACTATGAAAGAAAGAATTGGAAAGGGAAATGACATCTTAGCACAAAAGATACAAAGTCTGGCCAAAGTAACAAACTCTCTTAAAATTAGACTGGACTGAACGGAAGCTAATGACTTCATAAGATAACAAGAAATATTAAAACAAAGTCAAAGATCTGAAAAAATAGAAGCAAATTTAAAGTATTTCATAGTAAACAACAGCTGATCTGGAAAATAGACTGAGGAGAGAAAATTTAAGGATTATTGAACTATATGAAAGTCATGAACAAAAAAAAGAGCCTAGACATCACTATGTTTCAATGAATGAAAATTGTCCAGATAATTTAGAATCAGAGGTCAAAATGAAAATTAAAAGAATCCATTGGCCATCTCCTAAAAGAAATTCCAAACCAAAAACTCCCGGGAATATTAGGACTAATATCTAGAGCATCTAGTCAAATTTTAAAAAAAAGGAAGTAACCAGTCAAAGGAGGAAAGAAAATTGGGAAGATTTGTAGGAACTGAAGCCAAACAATATTGTAAAGTCAAACTGCTTTGAAAGAGTAAGGACTCTGACCAACTATGCTTCTAGAGGACTAAGGATAAAAATGCTACCCATCCCTTGATAGAGAGGTTAAAGTCTTAGAATACAAAAATGAGACTTTTTTTATTTTGGACATAGCCAGTGTGGAAATTTGTTTTTCTTTACCATATATGTTTGTAACTAGTGTTTTGTTTTTATTTCTTATTAAGGGATGGGAAGAAAGGAGGAAGGAGAGAAGGTAGATTTTTCTTGATTGAAAAGAATTAAAGAATTATAAAAAAGAGAATTTCGTATTTGATTGTGATCTAGTGACTAAAGAGTCATAAGCTAATTCAATAGGTTGATGACATGGTCAGACTGGTACTTTGGGAAAAATCATTTTGACATCTGAATAAAGGATAGATTGGTGTAGAGAGAAATCTAAGGCAAGAAGAGCAGTTAGGAAAGTGTGATAATAGATCTGGCTTTGTGAGTGGAAAGAAGGCATTGTATGCGAGAGATGGTGAGAAGGTGGAGATGACAACATCTGTCAATGGACTGGATAGATGAGGTGAGTGAGAACTGAGGATGACACTGAGGTTTTGAGTCTGGGTAACTGAGATGATGGCAATGCCCTTAGTAGTAATGGGTTAGTTAGGAAGAAGAGGAAAGCTAATAAGTTCTACATTGGACAGGTTCAGTGTGAGATGTTGCTAGTGCAATACTAGAGCTCAGGAGGGAGACTAGGACTGTATATATAAATCTGGGAATCCCATGTATACAGATGTTAAACAAACCCAGAGGAATTGATGAGATCACCAAGATAGAATTGAGGAAAAAGAGAAGAGGGTCTGGGACAGAACTTTAGGGGGACAACCACAGTTGGTGGGCTTGACATGGATGAAAATCAATAAAGGACATAAAAGTACTAGTCAAACAGGTAGGAGGAGAAATAGAAGAGAACAGTGTCACAAAAACCGGGAGAGGAAAGAATATCCAAAAACATAGGTGATGAAATGTTAAATATTAAATAGTGATATCAAGGAGGATTGGGATCGAAGAAGGACGTTAGCAGTTGAGAGGTCATTGGTAACTTTGAGAGAGCTGTTTCAGATGAATGATGAGGCTGAAAGTCAGATTACCAAGCATGTAGAAGAGAACGAGCATAACAGAAGTGGAGATATCTAGAGTATGGACTGATATCTTTCTCAAAGAGTTTGGCTCTTTTGGAGGCAGGCTGTAGTTATAGACAGCTGGGATGTTAGGATCAAGTAAGGGTTTAGGGATAATGTGCTTTTAGGCAGCAAAGGAGTCAGTAGGTGGGGGGAAACTGAAGATAATAGTGAGGATAATAATGAGGGCACAATGCTGGACAGGCCAGAAGATCAAGAGTGCATTTGGCAGGGGAAGGCTCGATAAAGAAAAAGGGCAACTTTTTTACTTAAGTCCACAAAGAAGGAAATCATGAGACAAGATATCTAAGTGCTATGAGAGACAGGGAGAATAGAACACTTTCAGTGAATGGCCTTAATTTTTTTTTTAATGAAAGTATGAGATAAAAATTTCAGTAGACAGGATTGTGGGGAGGGAGGGTTGTGCTATGAGAAGCGTGACTGAGGAAGAGATTTGCAGCAGGAAGGTGGAGAGTGGTTTAGGGAATGGACGAGGATTAAAATGACTGCCTTTTTATACCAGAGGCCCAGGTGAGATTAGATAGCATAAATTAAAAATTAATAACAATGATAGCTAGCATTTTAAGATCTGAAAAGTGCTTTACAAGTATTATCTGATAGCCATAACAAACCTGGGAGATAAGTATTGTTATTGTCTCCATTTTACAGATGAGGAAACTGAGAAAAGCAGGGTAAACTGAGGGTCACTCAGCTAGTAAGTTTCTGAAGTGGGATTTGAACTCAAGTCTCCTAAATCCCTCTTAAATCAGGTCATGATATCCACTGTGCCGCCTGGATGGCTATGCCTTCCTGAGGGCATGGTAGAGGGTTGGACAAATCTTGAATGGGACATTAGAGTTTGTTATGGTAGATAGGAGTGAGGAAGCAAGTAGTTGGGAATGTGGAACAGGGTTTTTACATTGGCAGATGGAGGTTCAGAATAACTGGGATGAAAAGTATCTAAGGGTTAAGGAGTATGCCAATCACTAAGGAATGAGTATCATAGTATCAGCTGTTGGAGAGTGACCTGTTCAGTGAGAGACGAGGGTTAAATTGTTCAAAACCCTTACTGGAAGATCAACCTTATAGCAAGCGGTAATGTTATATCCTGTGAGTTCCAGATTCACCTCATAGCAGGCAGGACCAGGAAGATATATGGAAGCCCAGTCAAGAGGCAGTACTGGTCTGGCTGCAGAAGTCCATTGAAGGTAGAAGTTAGAGGAATCTTTTCCAAGGATAGGGCTGGGACATCTCCAGTTGTCTTGATCTATACCTGACCACTGGACTCAGACGGCTCCAGAGGAGAAAGTGAGGCTGGTGACTTTGCAAAGCCCTCCCTCACTTAAATTAACTTGAAAGTCATGGGATCACCTTCCTGATGTCATGGTCCTCTTTGAGAATGAAGAACAAACCATAACAAGAATAGGACAGTACTTGAGAAGACCCTGGAGGCTATGGAATCTAAGAATCAAGTGGCTAAGTTTTGTCTGAAGTTGGTTACCTGAGCCTAGATCAGAGCAATGAGTTCTTTCTTTTTTTTTTTATGGGGTCAATTTTAAATAATTTTTATTCTCCAGGACAAGAATTGCATTTCCACTTGTTTACAGTACTGATAAAGGGCAATGTTGTTCATTTCTCTCCCTTTGCACACATTCAAGTATTCAGAATTCAGATTTACACAGTAGTTTAAATGTTGCTTTTAAACGGCTTCTGCTTTGGTCACAAATTTTTAGTCCTTCAATTTTTGGAAAGCTGTGTGGAATGCTCTTTCTTCTGTTGTTTAGTCTATCTCTTCAATGGTGGTCCAGAAGAAGCACCTCCAGATGAGGCTACTCCACCCCCTGGGAACCCACCAGGCATGCTCCCTGCACTACAGCTTAGTAACGATGAGGTTGTAGACCTTCTCCAACTCTTTCTGCTGATGCTCACATTCTTCCTTCTCAGCAGTCTGGTTCTCATCCAGCCGGTTGATTATTTCATTACATTTGTCAAGGATCTTCTGTTTTTCATCACCAATTTTGCCTTGTAGTTTTTCATCGTTCATGGTAGCCTTCATGTCGAAAGCATAAGATTCAAGAGAATTCTTGGAAGACACCTTGCCTCTCTGCTTCTCATCCTCAGCCTCCTGGACCATACGCTCAAAGTCTTCCTTGCTCAGACATCCTTTGTCGTTGGTGATGGTGATCTTGTTCTCCTTGCCTGTGCTCATATCCACAGCAGAAACATTGAGGATGCCATTTGCATCAATGTCAAATGTTAATTCAATCTGAGGAACATCTTTGGGTGCTGGGGGTGGGGCTTCCTATGAGCTCAAATTTGCCAAGCGGGTTGTTATCCTTTGTCATTGCTCTTTCACCTTCATAAATCTGAATAAGCACACCAGGCTGGTTGTCAGAATAGATGGTAAAGGGCTGTGTCTGCTTGGTGGGGATGGTGGTATTATGTTTGATCTGAACAGTCGTAACTCCACCAGCAGTTTCAATTCTAAGGCAAAGAGGAGTGACATCCAAAGGCAACAAGTCCTGCACATTCTCAGATTTATCTCCAGACAAAATGGAAGCCTGGGCAGCTGCATCAGAAGCAACAACCTCATCAAGATTGATACTCTTAATGAGCTCCTTGCCACTGAAGAAGTCTTGTAGAAACTTCTGGATTTTGGGAATTTGAGTGGAACCACCCACAAGGACAATGTCATGAAACTGTGATTTGTCTGACTTGGCATCTCTTAAGGCCTTTTCCACAGGGTTCAGTGTGCCACGAAAGAGGTCAGCATTCAACTCTTTGAAATATGCTCGAGTGATTGATGTATAAAAGTTGATACTTTCATAGAGGGAGTCAATCTCAGTACTGGTCTGGGTACTAGAAGAGAGGGTGCGTCTTGCATGTTCATAAGCGGTGTGAAGATGGCAAACAGACCTCTTTTTCTCATTGATGTCCTTCTGTGCTTCTGCTTGAACTTGGCAATGAAATGATTGACCATTTGGTTGTCAAAGTCCTCCCCACCCAAGTGGGTGTCCCCAGCCATGGACTTGTTCTCAAAGATGCCATGTTCAATGGTACGAATGGAGACATCAAAAGTACCACCTCCAAGGTCAAAGAGCAACACATTTCTCTTGGCACCAACCTTTTTGTCCAAGCCATAAGCAGTAACAGCAACAGTTGGTTCTGATGATTCAGAGCACATTGAGACCAGCAATGGTTCCAGAATCTTTAGTGGCCTGATGTTGGGAATTGTTGAAATAGGCTGGTACTATGACTATGGCACCTGTGACAGTCTTCCCAAGGTAAGCTTCAGCAATTTCTTTCATCTTGGTCAAGACCATAGAAGATATTTCTTCTTGATAGAAACTTTTGGTCTCCCCTTTGTATTCTGGCTTGGACCTTAGGCTTGCCTGCATCATTCACCACCATAAAAGGCCAGTGCTTCATGTCTGACTGTACAACTGCATCATCAAATCTGTGATCAATCAGATGTTTGGCATCAAAAACTGTGTTGGTGGGGTTCATTGCAACTTGATTCTTTGCAGCATCACCAATTAAATGTTCTGTGTCGGTGAAGGCAGTGTAGCTGGAGGTGATCTTGTTTCCTTGGTCATTAGCAATGATCTTCACCTTCCCATATTGGAAGATTCCCACAGAGGAGTAAGTGGTGCCAAGATCAGTGCCAACTGCAGGTCCCTTTGACATGGTTGCTAGGGAGTTGGGGGTCATAAGTGACTGCTTTGGAAAAATAAGGGCTGCTGCTGCCCTGAGTAGCAGAGCAATGAGTTCTTGTCCCAGGGTAGGTCAGGTGCTCTTCTTCCTTACCCACATATTCTTGCTCCCCACACTCCCAATGAAAAAGGTCCTGGGGAAGGACTAGCTGAGGAAAGAAGTCAAGATGCTGGTGGAGTTTGGTGGGGTTGAGTACAGTATAAATTATTTAGAGAATGTAATAAATTCAACACATTAGTTTCAAAGCTATCTTGCTTGTCTGTTTCCTTCTTTTCTGTTCTCATCTATGCATTAAAAAAATTACAATGAGCTACAAGGACCTTCTTTTCTTCTGTTTTTTTATCTGTTAGTCCTCCTATCCCTCTCAAATTCCCACCTCCAATAGGGAAGAAAAGCAATAACCCTCCCTTATAACAAATAAGAATAAACCAGAAAATATATCAGACAATGATCATGTATGAAAATATACATCTCGATTTGCCCTTCAAATCCCTCACCTCTCTTTCAAGTGATGAGTGACATGCTAATGTGCTTTATCATTGATGGTTTGCTGGAATAATGGTTGGTCATTGTATTGATCTGGGTTCCAAGTTTTTTAATTTTTGTTTTCTCTCCAATGTAGCTACTAGATAAGTGAAAAGGATGAAAAAGAATGATCCTACTTTTAAATAGGGCCTCCTCCATCTTAGATATTTCCTTTCAATACAAGGAATTCTGATAAGACTAACCACTGAGAAATGCATTTCCCACAGAGATCAACTTGACCTTTAGCAACTCCTGTGCTCCAAGATTTTCATTTTTCCATTTTCTATTCTGTTAGGGAATCTCACTTGTTGACAAAATTCCAATCTGTGTCCTAAGAAGCTGAAACTACTCCTAAGAAGCAGTTTCCTTAGTACACTAATAAATTTCTTTTTCTTTCAATTTAGCTGTTTACTTTTTGATTCTCATTCTTGTAGACTTCGTGTACAGATTGTCTTTGGGTTCTTTGGAACCCAGGATAGGGAACTCCCTCAGAAATACATATGGATCCTCTCTCTTTTTCTTTGGTCTTTTTGGGGCATATGATAACACAGTAATGTCACTGGGTCAAAGGGTACGTACACTTCAGTGATTTTTTGAGTATCATTCCAAATCGTTTTCCAGAATATTTGGTTGGACCAAATAATAATTCCATCAATAGTAGATTAGTGTACCTGCCCTCCCACAGTTTCTCCAACTATCATTTTTCTCTCTTAAATTTTTTTTCCAAAGTTTTCATTGTTGTCTTCTGTTTTTTCAACCAACATAGTTTCCTCCAGCATTTCTCCTCTTCCCCTTCCCTGAGAGCTATCTCATACAGCAAATAGGATTTTTAAAGACAAAAAAGAAAAAAAAATCAGCATAGAAAACATCTGAAAATATGTGCAATGTGCAACACTTGTGAACCCTTCACCTAGGCAAAAAGGTGTAGTAGGGATGTTTTTCCAGATCTCTTCTTCTAGTGATGCTTGTTCTTTATAATATTACAACATTCAGTTTTTGATATGTTTGTACTTGTGTGTGTGTGTGCAAATGTGTTTATTCTTTCTACTTACATTGTTGTAGTCATTATGTATATTGTTTTCCTGGCTCCCCTTATTACCCTCAGCATTTAAGAGATCTTTCCATCCTTCTGTATTCATCACATTTATCATTTCTTACAGCACATTAATATTCCATTATATGCATGCACCTCAATTTGCTTAGCCATTCTCCAGTTGATGGTTGTATACTTTGTTTCCATTTCTTTGCTATCGTAATAAGTATCCGTATAAATATTTTAGTATGCAGACTTTCTTTTTAACACTGACTCTCTTGAAGTAAAAAGCCAAGAAAGGAAACTCTGTCAAAAGTAATAGACATTTAGTCACTTCATTTGCATAATTAAAATTGCTTTATTAAACAATTGTACCAATTCATAGCTGCACCAACAATGCACCAGTGTGCCTATCTTCTCATAACCCTGACTTCATATCTTTTTTCATCTTTGTCAGTTTGCAGGATGTGAGGTGAAAACTCAAGTTTGTTTTTCTCTTATTTCTCTTATTAGTGAGTTCATACTTTCATGTGGATTGTTAATAGCTTGTAATTCATTTTTAAGAGGTATTTGTTCATATTTATTTATCTATTTAGGAATGGCTTTTGGTCATACATGTGTGTCTGTTTGTGTGTGTATTTTTGCTAATTATATGTACATCTTGGATACCAAATCCTTATCAGAGAAAATTTGATACATAGATTCTTCCCCCTGCTGCCATTTGACCTCCTCCTTTCTTGTCCTTTCTGCAGTAATATGTCTATGCAGAAACTTTTCAATTTTATTCAGTAAAATATATCTACTTTATCTTTTGTAGCTGCCTCTGTTCCTTGTTTGGTTAAGAATACATCTCCTCCCCATAGTTGTGAGAGGTATATGATCTACTTCTCTTCTATTTCTTAAAAATTGTATGATCTTTAATATTAAGGTCATATATTTATTTAGGCTACATTTCAGAAATAGTAGAAGGTGTTGAGTCTAAGCCTAATTTCTGCCAGATTACTTTCCTGTCTTCCCAACAGTTTCTATCAGATATAGATCTCTTTTCTAAGCAGTTTCTGTTTTCTAGCTTCTTGAATGCTGGATTATTGAGTTCCATTGTTTCTAATTCTCCTTTGAGAAATGTATTCCATTCCTCTATACTAGATACTTTTGATGACTTTTGCTTTGTAATATAGCTTAAAGCCTGCAAGTATTATTATCCTTTTGTTCCATTCTTTTTATCATTTCCTTTGACATTCTAGATATTTTTTCCTTTTTGTCCCCCAAATGAATTTTGTTACTATTTTATCAAGTTCTTTCTTTGATAGCTTGATTGATATAATATTAAAAGTATAAATTAACTTTGATAGTATTGTCACTTTTATTATATTGGCCCAGCCCAGCCATGAGCACTGAATATTCCTCCAGCTATTTAAGATCTTTATTTGTTGAAAAAACACTTTGTAATTGAGTATATACTGGACAGAGATTCCCAAAGCAGGCAATACTGCCCCTAGGGGCACTAGAATGATCATGGTGGGAGGGTGTTGTCATAGTCTTGGGTGCAATTGGAGGGTATTGAATAAAAATAAGGGGGAGCTGGAAGAATAAGGAAAGAAGAGAGGATAAGAAAGTTTTATCTGTTGTGTAACAGAGTTAAAGTTGCAGTGATTGCATTATTTTCTAAATAATCATACAAAATGCAAGTTATAACCCAGACCTGCACAACTTGTAAGCTTCTTTGGGGCACAGATAAAGTAGACCAGAAACAGACTGACAATGACTGGCTGCCTTGAGTCACATAACAAAGAGAAGAATGCACAGTGGCAACCCTACATTTTTCTCTGGCTGCCCAAAATCCTGTGGTGGGCCACAAACTGTATGTTCTGCAGGCCTGTTATAATTGATCTGTGGTCAAGTCTGTTGACAGGTCTTAACAAGTAAGTGTTGGCAGGCGAGTGTGTAGCACATTGTCTGGAAGTCCAATAGACATCAGCAGGAATATGTGCATGTAATGACTTGCTTATAGTATGATACTTTATGATACAATATTACATCATCAAAATTTCAGTGCAAGAAAAACACCACAAATTTGTAATAAATTATTAAATTTAAGATGCAACACATTAAAATATTTAAAAGTTTTTGAAATGATGCAAATTTCAAAAAAAAGTTAAAGGGTTAAAGATTTTCAGGGAGCACTGAGTAATTTTTTTTAAATAGGGGGTGGAAGATCAAATAAATTTGGGAACCTCTATTAGGTTTTTGTGTGCTTTGGCAGGTTGATCCCCAGATACTTTACGTGTTTCACAGTGGTTTGAGATATGAGTTTGTCATTTTCCTCTTTTGTCATTTTTTCCAGTCTGGTCAGTGTAACTTGCTCGGATCTGTTTTGATTTGAATTTCTCTTATTGCTAGTGATCTGGAGCATTGTTTAATGTAGTTATTGATGACTTAGATGTCTTCTGAGAACCGCTGTTCATTGTCTGTGATCATTTCTCTACAGATGAATGTCTCTTGTTATGTATATTTCAATCAGTTCCTTGTCTTGGATATCAGAACTTTTTCATAGAAGTATGCTGCAAAGAATTTTTCCCAGTTAACTATTTCCCCTCTAATTTTAAGTGCATTGATTTTTATTTGTGCACAATTCATTCTTTTTTTAAATCCAAAATTAAATATTTAATTAGAACTTTGATTTTGCTTTCAAGATAGGTGGCACTGCATAGGCTATATTACACTCTTTATATATATGTGTGTTTATATATATATATATATATATATTCCTTATTTTTCTTATTTTTTTTTGCCAAAAAGATATTTTTCATTTAACAGGCCACTTGAATATTAATATATGTACTAGGATTGAAATTGTAAATCAGCTAGAGATGGCACATTTTACATTACACAATTCAATCTTAACTGACATAGCAATGATCTTACTTTTTGAGGCAATAGAAACTATGTACTTGTGCAGTGTTGGGAGCCTGATCTGCAAATAATCAGTAAATACTAAAGGCAACTTTGAAATTGATTTTGGAATTGATCCCAGTCTGGGATCTGGGGAGTTCATCACCCAGCAAAAGGTTCCGTAAACTCTGGGCTTTAGTCTTTCTTAAGACATAATTGAAGCCTCTGGCTTTGAACAGCCCATTTTTATATTCTGACTGACTCATTCTAACTCATTATGCTTAATACCACTATTTGCAGTGGGGATTGTTGATATGCTCTGGAGACTCAGATATCTAGGTTTCTAGTTCCTCTCTAGCCTGAGGTCAAAGAAGTATCTGCAAGTTATTACCGATTAGTGATGTTCAGTGACACATCCTAATGAAAATATTGTAAGGTTCCCAGACAGTTTCATGATTAGTGCCATTTTATCCATACAGTACTCCTGATGGCATTTATTAACATAATATATTTGTATGTGTGCTTGTGGATTTAAATTTTGGAATCTTTTGTGCTGGGTTCCACCTGACTTGGTTCACTTTGATATGCAACATCTGCTAAGCACTTGTGTACATAGTTTGTACTCTACTAATTTGTACTCCTTTTAGCCAGAGGCTGGCATGCCCCCCTGGGACTACATGGTGAATTCAAAAACATCCAGTATACTTGATTACTATTTAATTTGCCTTATGTAATGTATTACCACCGAATTAGGGAAGGTTCACAAACATCCTTATGTGGTGTGACTTTATGGGCAATTGGAACCCCTTTTGATCCCCCACATAAAACAATCCTCCTCCTTCCAGCTCAGTGCTTCTTGAAATTCTACAGATAGAGCTTCATTCCTTTCATTTAAGGTCCTTTGATTTAAGGGAGTAAGGAACACTGTTTCTCACTAAGAAGTGTATTACCGTGAATGAGATAACACATTAGATCCTGGTCTTATTTACACTTTAGTTTAGACAAATATGTTAAATCTTTGGCTGGGATCAATATCTGGCAAGCAGGAAGGTTACAAAAAGTTGAGGACAGTCTGTACTAGCTGACAGAAAGTCACCTGCCACTTAGAACAGGCATCTCCAAAATGAGAGCCACAGCCCCTAGAGGAGATATGTAACCTGACCCCAAGGGAGTCATGACCAGACTTCCAAAAGGTGTTTGATCAACGAATTGAAAAATGAATTGCATCGATCCTGACCAGCACATCCAGTTGTGGGCTCATCTCCAACACAACTATACCAGATGTCCCATCTATTGTAAGTCAACACCTCCTCATTTTATCCCCTCACAATTGTTGACCTCCTTCTGGGTATTTGCCCCTAAGTGTGGTTAAAACCTCTATCCCCACACAGCACTAGTTCCCTTTCCACCTCTCCCCTTCTCCCTCAGTTATCTTGAGGCTGTCACAGGCCTTATGCCTTAGTCAGAGTCCACTTTTCAGTGGAAAAGAATGAGAAATCACAGGATGAACAAGTATGAGTAAGTTTTAATTTACATTGCTGATCTCATTACATTATCTTCTTCCAAATTTTCCTGTTTCCATGGATAGAACCATATCCTTTTGGTCTTACAGCTTCTCACCCTTCTCTTAACTTCAAGCTGCTTTATTCAAAATTACTGATAGGTTCTTGGGTGCATGTGCTTGGACCCCAATTCTAAAATCACACTTCTCTCTAAAAACTACATTTCTCCCTAGCCTTAAAACACTATCCCAGGTAGTTTCCTTCCAGCTCAAGAACAGCTTGCCCCAGCAAAAACCGTAGCCAGCTGCACCTATAGAATTTATTAGTCTGGACCATCTGTGTACTGACTGAATTGGCTGTATGTCATAACAACATTTACTACTGACTGACCAATCATATGTATCCAACTTAGAGATGTGTATACTCCCTTTACATTTATTTTGTCTAACAAGGCATTGATGAGAGCAGCCTAGTATTACTTAGTCACTCCTGACTATTAGTTGACTTAGTGACATTTCAAACCTAAACCACACCTCCATGTATCCTGCCCTGCCCCCATCCCCTACCTTGCCCTCTTTCCCAATGAATTCTGGGTAAAATACCTACATAGTAGATACCAAAAGTGCATGTTCCTTTAAGAACTAATTACCCTTTAACCACTCCCTAATGCTGCCCTGAATCATCCAGTCAGCATACTTGGCACATATCATACTATACAATATCCTATATAAACTTTAACTGTACCCCTCTAGGATTACAGGTTCCCTAAGAACTCTTGCCCTCTGAAAAGAGTAATAAATCTTTATTACCTTGACCTCAAGAATGCTTGAGTCCACAAATTCTTTTCCAGATGGTCCACACAGGGAACTCCAAGCTTGGGGTTCTTCTATCATTTCTCTATCTTTCCTGAGCCCCCATCATTACCAATGATCCCTTTAAAATTACCAGTAATTTAATCGCTAAATTACTATTTATCCACGGCCATTTTTTTAAGTTCCATGTTTAGATATAATATAGCTCATTAGTGGCAGTAGCAAAACTAGAAATTTCTCTTTTTTCCTTACATTTTCCCGTTCAACTCCTCTCCTATTTTCTAAGCAGCAGTCTCCAACCTGCTTTCATTAAGCACTCATAACATTGAAGAAAAAATGTGAGCTCAAAGTTCAATATCTGTATATTTACTTTTTAAAAAATTATACACATATACTACTGTACTAATGGTTATATGTATCATAACACATACAAAAAGTAGATATTTTAAAAGGATAAAGAAGAAATAATGTTTTATTTATGGTACAAAACCTTTCTTGCTTCCACCCAAATATTTGTTAATAATTATATTTTTAGTGAGAGTAATGTGATCATATATGCATTGTTATTTTTTAAAAGTCATGGCTTAATAAAGTGAGACTGGAGTCTGATTCTAGGTTCAATTTATTTCAGTACTTGGTTTAATGACTGCACAGATGAAAAAAAATACTTCGCAAAAGAGATGTAGATCCAAATGGAGGAAATGTATCATTAACTCTGCTTACAAAATCATGATACTCATTTTTCAATTATAACTACCATTTTGCAAAGGTTTTTGTTGACATGGAGCTGATAACTTTCCAGTCTCCTTGATTAATGTCAGTCAGTTGCTCCTGAAAGCCAGAAGTTGTTACAATTTAAAATTTTTAACAAAAGAATTCAAGGTTCACTAAAATGTTTCATTTGGAAGCTTTAGAAAAATCTGTTTCTATGTTTTTAGCAAATAGATAACAAAGTCTTGACAGATGGACACATTTACATTGTTTTCATCAGGAATTCTGGTTGAGTCACAGTTGAGAGAATGACTAGTGAAATTGGGTCAACTAGAAGTAACACACCTAACATAACTATGCATTCGTAAATGTTCCTAAATTCCAGTGTAAGGTGTATGCTGCCCATGCGTATATCCTCATAGAATGTCTAAACATATAGACAGGTTAAATATCTCTGAAATTTTGACTACTTTCCTCAAGGGAGACGTTGAGTCTTTCTTCAAGGGAAGCTAGGGAGAAGGGGCCACAAAATGGGCCATTCCATTTCCCTCTAAGAAAGGGAGTGCCTGAATAGAATTATATTGATCTGCCTCCCTAAATATTGCTGCTCTGGGGGTATGATTTGATTTTAGGTTTAAAAGTAAAAAATAAAAAAGGAACTAGTTTCCCAGGTCACTAACCCTAAAAGGCAGCAGGGTTCCCACAAAAAACTAGTTATGTCACAAATACTAGACTATCACAAGTGGCAAATAGTAAGTAAATAAATATCCAAATTATCCAAATAAATAGTAAACAGAAATCAGAGATGTTATATAGATTAAAATATACTAGAAAGTAAGCAGAGTCAATGAGCTCTCTCACTGGAGGTGAGATACTTCTGTGTAATCAAGAGAGAAATTCAATTTCACTTAAGGGGGAATAGCCTCCAAGTCTCTAGTGAGACAAGCTGGGAATCAGGTACACATTGAGGAGGTAGCTCCCCCAAATGTTTACTGTTCCCAATGCATTTTTTCTTTCTCCTTCCTGGAGTTGATACTAAAGAGAGTCTGGGATTTTTCATGTTCTCTCTTGAAGTAGGAAAGAGTAACTTCTCTCCTCTTAAATGGTCAGACGATAGTCCTTGGCCTGAAGTTAGAAAGACTGCGCCTTTGGCCTTAGGTACTTTTTAATTGTGTGATCCAGGGCAAATCATTTAACCTCTGTTTACCTTGGTTTCTTTAACTATAAAAATGAAGGATAACAATAGCCCCTGCTTCCCAGAATCAGGGTTGTTGTCTAGATAAAATAAGATATTTGCAAAAGTGCTTGCCATAGTGCTTGGCACAAAATGTTTATTCCTCTCCAAAGTCCTTGATCCACCTCCTCTCTCAGTTATGTAGGATTGGGTCATCATTCTTTCCACTAATTCAGAATCATGTTCTACAGGCAGCATGCAGGACAAGTGCAGTCTTCTACTTCAGCTTGGTTGGGAGTTGAGTTATTCCAGATACTGGGGGAGGGAGATCTGACACAATGTCTATGGGAGGGCAATAGATGAACACAGCATATATTAACCTTAGGCAATGCTTCTAGCATTTCAGGCAGTAGAACATGATTTCTCTAAGTATGGAAAGGCAGTAGGTTGGCTACTGTGTGACAAATATGAGAAGGCTTCCTTGTTCAGCTATACCCATTTACTTGAATGCCTTGAGCTTCCTTTTTATAAATGCTTTCAAGTCATCTGCTGAAATGAATTACACCTCCAGGTTACTTAAAGGGAAAAAAATCTTCATAGATTTGATTGTCAAACTAATATAAACTCCTCTACTTGACATTTAAATTTGATTCCAACCCATCTTTCTAGATCAGTTAGACATTTTTCCCCTGTCACAAACTTTCTTTTTCAGCCAAACTGGACTACTTGTTCTTAGTACACCATACTCCATATTTTGCCTCTATGTCTTTGTAAGGTCATTTCATATGACTTCTCTTCCTTTTTATTTATACCTCTTGGAACCCTGAATTCTCTTCAAGGCTCAGCTAAAGTGATGTACAAATGAATGAGCTCCTATCAGTAATCTCCCATGATTCTTCCATTTATTAGTGATTCTCCCACAGCTAAATTACTTCATATTATTTTGTTTTTAGCATAGTGTCTAGCTATTCAAATAAGACCAAAATTGTTGATTTTTTTTTTTACCAATTCTTGTCTTCTACCTACTAGCATAGTTTGCCCTGAGGCCATTGTGCTGGAGTTGTCTGCCTTTGCAGCTGTAAAACTGGGCTTCCCAGTGTTTCATTCCATTCTTGCATTGGATTCCCAAGAAACAAATTTACTTTTGGCTCAAATTTAGGATTTTCCCCAAAAGGTGGGGCAGAAACAAAAGAACTACTCGATGCATTACATGAATCAATTCTAAAGCAAGTTTTATTCCCATATAGAAAGCAATGATAAACACAAGCACATTGTATATTAACAGAATGATTTAAATAGGACTCAGAAGCTCAAAGTATAGCCAGATTACAATTGTCTGAGAAGTTGGGAGTAAGCCTTATCTAAACTTTTAATAGTTTGTCAATTTTGCAAATTAGCCATATCTGGAGTCCCCTTTCTCTCCAATGCTGATTTTTCCCTTAGAGCCAACACACTTCTGTGGCCGCTGTTACATCTGAAATGAGCCGTTCTGGTGTTTATATAGTGGTTGCCTCAATAATATGTCATGATCTGAAACTCACAATGATTTGCCCATGTCAAGACTGAAGGCATCGGATTTCCTAGGAAAAATATATTCTCATGACTGCATGGGGCCACATGAAGGATAAGGTTTCCACCATTCTCTCTACCTGAATCTCCTAGACACAGTTCCAAATTGTCTGCACAGTTTGAAATTGGAAAAAAAAGAGAAGCAGAGAGGAGTGGACTGCCACATTTGCTTATCCTTACAGCTGTGGCTAAGTAGACAATTATAAGGTTTTTTGTTGTTACACAGTACAAACTCTTGAGTCATCTTGGTTGACAGGAAACAGTCAGAAGATATCTGTCATTGCTCTTGGAAGGGAGGGGTGGTGGTGGAGTCAGTGCCGTTGACTGGAGTGCTGACTGAGCATATTCCAAAGAAGGCGCCACTAGGGGTCACCAAATGTGTGCGTGTGTGTGTGTGTATATATATATATATATATATATATATATATATATATATATATATATATATATATATATATATATATATATATATATATATATATACATACATATATATACATATACATACATATATATGTATTACTTCCCTCGCCCCAGCAAATTGTTTCTAGAAAGCAGAGAATGTTTTATTATTATTGTCTTTTTATTTTAGCCCCCAACAGCACCTGGCACAAAGATATTTAATACATCCTTGTTGGATTGAATTGATGGGCTAAATCTATTAAGGTACTGTGAGAGAATGGGATACATGCTAGAAGATTAGAGATAAGAAAATTTTCCTCTTTTCAAAAATGGAAAGAAGAAAAAGTTCTAGAAACTGTAAACTAATGAGCTTGATATCAATTCCCATTAATTCTTCAGAACAGATTATTAAATGGATGGTTTGCGAGCCCACAAAGAAGAAAGTGGTGATTGCCAGAATCTAGGGTGCTTCCACTAAACTCCCTGTTTTGACATCATTATTTGACTGATAAATAAGGAAAATGCTATAGATAATGTGAATCTTAGCAAGGAATTTAACAAGATCACCTCTGATAACCTTTTGGATAAGATGGAGAAATTTAGGTTAGAAATATAAGTAGATTCATAATTGGTTGAATAATTATACCCAAGATGTTTCATATTTTAGTCAACCTGCAGTAAGATTTCTTGTCATGTCCCAGACAGCTCACTATTTGGCCCTGTCCCATTCAGTATTCTTGTTGGTGACTTGTTGATGTCATACCTGTGCCATTTGAGGATGACATGGAGTTTTGGATAGCTAATTAAATAATTAGCTGAATCAGGAACCAAAAATATCTCAGTAGCCTAGGATGACAATTCTAAAAAGCTGTAATTGTATAGGGAAAAATATTTTTTAAAAATAAATTTATATCTTTTATTTGTATATCATTTATATTTCCCAGTATATCCCTTCCCTTTTCAGAAAGCCATCCCATCTTAGACACTTATTAACTTTATGACCTTGGGCAAGTCATATACCCTCTCTCTGTACTTCAGTTTCCTGTAAAAAACAAAGGACTTGAATTAGATGGCCTCCAGAGTCTCTTCCAGCTCTGAATGTGTGATTCTAGAATCCTTTTAATGAAGAATAAAAAAGAGAGAAAAAAGTTCAGCAAAACTAACCCACATGTAAGGAAAGTCTGATGCTACTTGCATTATTCTAGACTCATAGTTCTCTGCTTCTGCAAAGAAGAAGTGGGAGAAGGTGCTTTCTCATAGGCCTTCTTTGGAACCAAATCTGGTATTTATATTTTGACAATATTCTGTTTAGATTAGTTTTGTGCTATTCTTTTTCATTTACATTGTTTTACGTTGTTTCAATTATTATATTTACTGATTTCCTGTTTATGCTTAGTTCATTTTGAATCAGTTCATAAAAGTCTTCTCATGCTTCTCGGGGTTCATCGTTTCTTGCAGCTCAACATTCTTCCTTTGCATTCATGTATTATAATATGTTTGGCTATTTCCCAACCTATGGGCATCTACTTGGTTTCTTGTTCTTTCCTATTGCAAAAAGCTAAGTTTAGTTTTAAGAAATCAACTACGTAAGTATAGGATGGGAGTAACATGAAAAGATCTTAGGGTTTTGGTTGACTTAGAGCTCAATAAAAGCCAAGAGTATGACATAGCTACCAAAAAAAAAAGCTAATGTGATCTTGGACTGAATTAATAGAAGTATTGTACTCTGGCCTCATTTGACCACAAATGGAGTATTTTGTTCAGTTCTGGGTGTTTCATTTTAAAGGGAAGACTGCCAAATTGAAACATGTGCAGGGAGCAGGGCGGGTGACTAGGATATCAAGGGCTCGGAAGAGGGACTTGAAACTATGTCATATGAATACTGGTTGAAAGAATTGGATCTGTTTAGCCTAGAGGAAGGAAGTCTTAAGGGGACATGATAGCTGTGTTCAAATATTTAAAGGGTTGTTATGTGAACAATGGAGCTGGCTTATTTTATGTGATTCCAAAGGACAGATCTAGAAATGGGTTGAAATGACAGGGAAGTTGTTTTTGGTTCAGTATTAGTAAGAGCGTCTGTACAGTTTGAATCAACTGAAAATACAATGAGCTGCCTTGTGAAGTAACATGTTTCCCCATCACAGAAGTTGTCCAAGTGGAGGCTGGATATTGGGGAAGCTATGGTGGGGATTCTGGACCAAGTCCAAGGAATTAAATTTGATGACAAAAGATTCTATGAAATGATACCCTAGTATCAACCTCCAAAATAAAATTGAACGTATACCCCTAGTACCTCCCTAATATGATTTGGATATTAGCGAGACTGACTCATATGATGCTATTCCAAGAATCATATATAAGTAACTGAAATAGATCTAGTTGTCAGCTATCTGTCTTATATGTTTTATTTATAATCTTATAAAACTAGATAAATGTTAACTTTTACATTAATAAAAAACTGTCAGAACATATTACAATGGAAACATATGACAGTTTTAAAAGCAGATTATATAGTTTCTCATCAAGCACTTTAATCGAACTGTCCTTATAAGACACAGAGGTTTATTATACTCTTGGAGCTCTGGTCAAAATGATTCTGTTCATCTTTATTTAACTTTTAGACTAAACCTAGAAATCATTTGGACAATTTGATGTGTTAAAATTGAGTTTGTTAAAATTTGCTAGTAATACAATGTTCCAGAGCACCCTTTCAAAGAATATTTTTAAAAAATAATCAGGATGTACCAATATGTTATACCCAACAGTTACAAAAATCCATGAACTGTACCAGAAAAGTGATGTTCATAGTTTTCTCCAGTGACTAATCTACTTCTTCTTAATTAAATTATGTACTGGGAGAAGCTGTATTAACTCTTTGGGGCTACTAAGGTGCCTTTTGATGTATTAAAACAGTCATGGAACTAAATGGGTCCTTGAATAGCTTATCATACCTTCCTGATGATAAAGCCCTCCTTTTAATTATATTCTCAAAAGTTTGTATTCCAATGGATTGTACTAAATAATACAATGGTGGTGTGAAAGAGTAAATATACCTCCGTAAGCATAAGATTCAGGAACAGTGAACACTGGACTGGGGCAGTTTTACTCATTCATTTTGTGTGTGTATATTTACTTCCAATATGTAGTCATCAAAAGGGAAGGGGATTTTGAAATGCTTTTCCAGGGGTAGTAGTAGTAATTTGATTTGTAGCAATCAAGGCCCTCTTTCAACCTGTCAACCCTACGTTCTCATGTTCTCCCAATCCTAAGAAAGAGTTTTTACCTGACATTTCTCCCACCTTCTAGTCACCACTCCATCTCTCTCTTCCCTTTCACTACAAAGTTTTAAAGGTCTGTTTGAAGGCCTCTATCTCTTCACTGTCCACTCTCTCCACAAGCCCTTTGAATGATTTCATTTACACTAATGTACTGCTCCCTTTCTGTAACTAATCAGTTCTCATTCCCTAAGGCTTCAGGTCTGAGTTGAATGAATACTTGTTGGGAATGTTGTAGAGGGATTCTTGTTAGGAACAGATTGAACTAGATGACACAGGCTGAGATTTCTTCTAGTTCAGCTTCTATGACCCCAAAGCCACTAATGGCTGCCAAATCTGTGCATCTCACTCTATCACTTCTCTACTTCAGAGTGTTATCAATAGTAACTGCTTCTGTTTCCCTCTCAGCCTGATGTCTTTCTTTTTGTTGCCTCATTAAAGGGGCCATGCCCTGGCTACTTCTTAAAAAGGCCTATTCAATGAATGCATGTTACCTCACTGTGAGTACCTGAATAGACCTTGGCCAAGGTCTCCCAGTGCATCCTGGGTCATCTCCAGTCATCCTGAGGAATATCTGGTCACTGGATTCAGATGGCTCTGGAGGAGAAGTGAGGCTGGTGACCGGCATAGCCCTCCCTCACTCCAAACAAAGTCAAGTGCAAGTCATGTCATCATGTGTCTGATGGCATGGTCTTCTTTGGCAACGAAGGACAAACACAACAACAACGACTAATCACTCATTCTCCCTGGATATTTTTTCTTCCCTAGAGCAATCCCGTCTCTCTTCCTTCCTTTATACTATTCTTCTATCTCCTGTTAATTGTTTCCTTGTTCTTTTCCAGGCTTCTTAAAATGGGTGTCCTCTGCAAGGACATACTTTTGTCCCCTTCTCTTCTATTCTTACACTCGCTGACTTCAACTTGTATCTTTATGCCATAGATTTCCAAATCCACACCTGCAACCCGACCCTTCTTCTGAGTGTTGTTCTTGAATCTCCAGTTGTTTGTAGGACATATTATATCAGCAAGAACCCCGTCATACACAGGAGGGTCTGCTGTACAAGTTCTTAGATGTACTTTACCAAGAGGAAAGTAACTTTCAAGGGGTCAAGAATCTACTTTAATCAAGCACAAATATAATTCACTTAGTTCAGGGGGAAAAGTCAGCACCCTGAACTTTAGAGAAAATACAGAGAAATAAAAATCAATAGAGAGGGCTTTCAAGTGTCTGACCATAAGCAATACATTCATAGTTACCAGAGATAGAAGCACCAACATCTGGGTTTTCAAAGACAGGGGGGCTCCTTAGCAGCTTCCCAGAGTCTCATCTGGCCAAACAAACCCTTCCAATGAGTAAGCCCCAAAGTCAAACTTCACCTCAGATTATTTATACACTTTTCAGAGCTGGAGGGCAGAACCCTCTAACCCAGTGGCTCAATAAAAATTAACAAAAGATATTAAGGTCTATTAATGGGCTGGGAAGATCGTTGACTCTTCCCTCCCCCCCATTAACTTTAAATGACCATTATACATATTCACCCAGATCTGTAATCATCATCTCTAATTCAACACATCCAAAACAAATCTTATCTTTTCTCCTAATCTCACTCTCCATTCTGACTACTTCCAATAGTGGCACCACCATTCACACAGTCTCCCATGTTTGAAAACTTCAGCTTATTTGGATCTCTTTCCCCCTATCACAAATTAGGGTATATTATGCTTATTCACATACCTCTCCTACTAGATGGTATTCTCTTTAATGATAGGACCGTGTCATTTCTTTATTATAGTATCCTCAGTTACCTGGTGTTTATTGGGCTGAACTGAGACTTCCATCTTTTACCTCTTAAATTCAGTTGATAAGGTCCATCAATTCCATCTCCATGACGTCCTCTCCTCTCTATTCCCAATGTTGCCATCCAAGTGTACTCCCTTACCACCAATAATTTCCTAACAAATCTTCCTGCTTCCCCTCTCTTCTTCCTCTTATCCATCCTTCCCAGTCCTGCCATCCTAACCTTCACTATGCATAGATCATCATATAACTAGTCTACTCAAAAAACCTTCATTAGGTCCCTATTGCCTACTTTGTAAAGTTCAAACTTTGTCAGATATTCAAGGTCCTCACAATCTGACATCACTGTATACATCCAGCACTATCTCATATTACACAGTAGCACTGCCTACCTTGGGCCTCACTTCCTGAAGGCCAAGTAGATTACATTTTGTCCATTCCCCGCCTCCCAGGGTCCTCCACTACACTTTTGGGGTTCTTGAGGTGTCTAGGTTCTCTCAAAATGCTTCCAACCCCCACTGATAGTGTTCTCCCAAGTGTAGGGTATGTTCCTCTCTACTTCAGGTTTCATTTAGCCACAAATAGTCATATGCTTCTAGAAGAAAATATTTACTTCAGGTATAATCACAAATATGCAAATTTTGTCCCCCAAAACAGGGTAGGCATAATCCTTCCTCTCTCCTAGCTCCTCTTTGGGCCACCCCAGTCTCTGGGAAGGGAAAGGGGATTAGGTTCATAAGTTAGCTGGGTTCCTATACAGCATAATCACATTTCCAAGTCAAAACTCTCCTTGGGTGCCATCACTCCTTTGGGCTCCCCTGCCAGGCTGTACCATCCCAAACTCCCAGATTCCTCAGTACCTTAAACTGAGGAAGATAAATGATACAAAATAGAAACAAACACCACCAACCTCATTTCTCAGAGCTGAGGGTAAGAGAGGTTCAGGTCATCATGGGCAGCAAGAAACAGCACACAAGAAGAAAGAGTGATGGAAAGAAAGCAACTTTCTCAGTTTCATCAGTTTTAAAGACACAAGCAACCAGTCAAAAAGGAAGTTACACCCACCCTGCCCCAAAAGACCCTCAGGGTGCCACTATGCTAGAACAACTGGGCATACTCACATAAATTCAGGTTACAACATTTCTCCATCCATTCTCCCCATCAGTTTGTCTCTGAAAACTTTTCAGGTTTTTCTGTTTTCTTGCCTTTACTTATGCTATTTCCTTAAATTTGTTTCTTTCCCCCCTCTTTATCTGTCAGATTTCTACCATTAATTTTATTTTTAAAATTATTTTTATTGATTTTTTTATATTACATCACCATAATACCTCATATATCCCCCTTTCCCCAAGAGCTATCTTATATGATAAATAGTACTCTTTTAGAGAGAAAAAAGATCTGCACAACTAATCACTACATCGACAAAGTCTGAAAACGTGTACAATGTGTAACAGCTGTGGACCTCCCACCTCCACAAAGGAGTAGGTAGGTTGGGGGTTGGAGTATAGTCTCGTATCTCTCTTCATTTGCATCCCACTTGATGTTTATAATTTTGTTACTTTTGTTTTTGATTTTTGGTGTATCATTGTTCCTTCCATTTACGTTGTGGTAGTTACTGCGTATATTGCTTCCTTGGCTCTACTTACTTTATTCTATCAGTTCGTATAAATCTATCCATGCTTCTTTGTATTTATCGCACATTATTTCTTAAAGCACAGTAATATTTCATTATTTATGTGCTACAATTTGTTTAGTCATTTGTTTAGTCATTCCCCAATTGATAGGCATCTACTTTGCGTCCAATTCTTAGCTATCACAAAAAACTCCTGTTATAAATATTTCGGAGTACTTTGGAAGACTTTTCTCTTATCAGTGGCTTCCGTGGGGTTCCTACTTCTATTCCAAATCTCCTCTTAAGTGTCACCTCCTTTGTGAAGCTTCTCTACCTCACCTCTGTCAGCAGGAATGCTACTAACTAGCATTGATATAGCACTTTAAGGTTTGCAAAGTGCTTCAGAAATATTATTTCATTTGTTCTTTTTTAAAAAAAAATAATTTATTTTTAGCTTTCAGCATTCACTTTCATAAGTTTTTGAGTTTTAAATTTTCTCCCCTCCTTCTCTTCCTCTCTCCCCAAGATGGTGTGCAATCTGATATAGGCTCTATTCATACAGTCATATTAAACATATTTTTACATTATTCATGATATAAAGAAGAATTAGAACTAATGGGAGGAACCACAAGAAAAAAAAGAAACAGAAAAAACAACAAAAGAGGATAGCAAGTAGTAAGCTTCCATCTGCATTCAGACTCTAAAGATCTTTCCCTGAATGTGGATAGCATTTTACATTGAGTCTTTTGGTGTTATCTTAGATCCTTGCATTGCTGAGAAGAGCTAAGTCTATCAAAATCAGTCACTGCACAATGTGGCTGTTACTGTGCACAATGTTCTCCTGGTTCTGCTCATTTCACTCAGCATCAGTTCATTTAAGTCTTTCCAAGTTTTTCTGAAGTCCACCTGCTCATCATTTCTTATAGCACAATAGTATTCCATTACATTCATATATCACAACGTGTTTAGTCCTTCCCCAGTTGATGGACTTCCCCTCAATTTCTAATTCTTTACCACCACAAAAAGAACTGCTATAAATATTTTTGTACATGTGAATCTTTTTCTTGTTTCTGTGATCTCTTTGTGATATAGATCCTGAAGTGGTGTAGCTGGATCAAAGTGTATGCACAGTTTTATAGCCCTGTGAGCATAGTTCCAAATTGTTCTCCAGAATGGTTGGATCAGTTCACAACTCCACAAACAATGCATTAGTGTGTCAATTTTCCCACATCTTCTCTGACATTTATCATTTTCCTCTTTTGTCATGTTAGTCAATCTCATAGGTGTCATGTGGTACCTCAGAGTTGTTTTGATTTGTATTTCTCTAAATCTCTTTTGTTCTTCACAACAACTCTGGAAGGTAGGTGCCATTTTACAGATGAGGCAGACAGAGGTTAAGTGACTTGCCCAGGGTCACACAGCTAGTAAGGGTTTAAGCATGGTTTTGAATTTAGGTCATCCTGATTTCAGGTCCTGAGCTCTTTCCACTGTAATGATCTTCTCCTTTGGAAATTATACAGCTCTTTAGTTTACAACTTTCTAATGCATTTATCATGTAGTTAACAGTTGCATGTTATATTTACCAGTCTTTGGCTCATATCCCATTATACTGTGAGTTCTATGAAAACATCACCCACATCCATGAGGATGGGAGTGGATAGGAGCAGTAGACTTGGAGTCAGGAAGGCCTGAGTTCAAATCCTATCTTAGATTCTTATTAGCTATGTGACCTACAGCAAGTCACTTTCAAGTCTCAGGCTTAGTTTCTTCATGTGTAAATGAATGAATGAATGAATGAAGAAAGTATTTATTATGCATTTATTATGTCCAAGGCTCTGGGGATACAAATAGAAAAGTAAGGCAGTTTGTTTTTTATTATACATATGGAAGGTCTCAGCTTCAAGTCAGATAGAAAACTCCCATGCTCCTTTAGTAGCAAGGCAGATGTCAATACCTCTTCTTTAATGTGATTTCCACTTATAACAGCCTTATCAGCTTCTGAGATTGAACCAGTGATGATAATAGTAACATCTACCTTACAGGTTTGTTGTGAGAACAAATGAAATTCATTTGAGCTTCACTACAATAGGCAGTTAGTGGTGCAACGGAGAGAGCACTGGGCCTGGAGTCATAAAGACCAGAGTTCAAATCTAGCCTCAGACACTTACTAGCTGTGCAACTCTGGTCAAGTCACTTAACCTCTGTTTGCTTCAGTTTCCACAACTGTCCAACAGAGATAATAGTAACACCTACCTTGCGTTAAGAATTAAATGAGATAATATTTGTAAAAATGCTTAACATAATGCCTGGCACACAGTAGGTGCTATATATATGTATATCTGTTTATTCCATTTCCTCCTCCAAATATTTGCTCAGTAGACCTTAAAGCCGTACATAAATGTTAGCTATTACTGTTATTATCTTATTCAAGTGTAGTTATCTAAGCTTTGTGTCTCCTGTATTGCATGCTTAATAAATATTTGCCATTGAGTTAATTTTTTTCTTAGCAGCCCAGAATTTAACATTATGTTGCTAGAATCTATGTTACATTAAAGATCATCCTAATTCTTTACCCAGAAACAGAGTAGGCTGCAACCTGCATGGATGCAAATCTTTCCAAACAAAAAATCTCTTACCAGTCAGGCTTGAGATTGAAATAGTTTCTCAAAGGCCTTCTAAAATATGCATATTTGAACGGGTTCAAGGCATGACACCAAGAGGCAGCATGGTTTAGTGAATAGCAAGCTACCTTTGGAGCCAAGAAGACTTGGGTTCAAGGCTTGATTTGGTAACATTTAGTTGTTTTACTTTGGGCAAGTGGATTAACTTTTTTGTTACCCAGTTAATTTCCTAGTACCTTAGCAAACTCTCTGGGTAGCTAGGTGGCACAGTGGTTAGCGTGCCAGGCCTAGAGTCAGGAAAACTCACCTTCTTGGATTTAAATCTGGTCTCAGACACTTGCTAGCTGTGTGACCTTGGGTAAGTCACTTAACCCTATTTGCCCCAACTTCCCCATCTATCAAATGAACTGGAGAAGGAAATGGCAAACCATTCTAGTAGTCTCTTTGCCAAGAAAACCCCAAATGGGGTCACGGGAGAGCTGGACATGACTAAACAACAACATCAACAGTAAACTCTCTAAAAAAATGTTAAGTTATGCATGAATTGTACTAGTAGAGGTAGTTTCCACAGTGGGTATCTATACTGATGAAATGGCAGGTCCATTGTAAGGTAACAAACACTTATTAAGTTGCCCACTATGTACAAGGCACTGCAGACACAAAAACAAAAATTGAAGCTGCTGCTGACATTTCTTGGGGAAAAGGCAGGTAATTAATTACTTGAGAAATCTATCAATGCGTTTTCTCTCCTTTGCTGTCACATTAACCTAGAGCAGGACCAGATGGGAGAAAATACAAATTTATTCTGATGGTTGGGCAGTGTGTTTCAGTGAATAGAGTGTTAGTTTTAGAATCAGTAGACTTGGGTTCAAAACCTTCTTCTTGTACTTAAAAGCTTTGTGACTTTGGGGAGTCACTTAACCTCTTTGGGCCTCAGTTTTCTCAATTATAAAATGAGGTTGTTGGGTAGATGACTCTGGAGTTCCTTCTAGCTCTGTGAGGCTATAAGCTTGAGGGAGAACTGAGGAATGAGCACCTCTAGTAGTTGTTTTTGGGAATCTGAGGGCAGCATTAAGCATATACTAGACAAGTTGCAAAAGGGGTGGTATTGGGTGTTGAGAATGAGGTGGGGAGGACAGCATCTACCCAAAGTTCTAACCTACTTCCCAGTTTGGGCCTTGTTATATTCCCACAAACTAGGTTTTGTCTCATGTTCCATCACTCCAAGAGACAAATTCAATGATCCTTCTTCTTTTCTTTACCTCAACTGCTGTGAATACCTGCCTTAGTTATCCAACGTAGTTCAATATAATACAATGCAATCCAATAGAACAAGCATTCCATTGACATAGTTTTGTCCTATCCTCTCCTTTGAGCACTACCTACCTCCTCCACAAAAGGCATTGTGCTAAGGTCTGGGGATGCAACACAAGAAACAAAAACAAAACTGCTAAACTTCCGTTGGCCAAATCCAGATTGTCAAATTCTCAAGACTGGATGCCTAATAATTCCATATTGGACATGAGGCATGATGGCATACACCTATAATCCTCACTATCTGTAAAGCTGAGGGTAATAGATCTCTTGGTTTCTGGAGTTCTGAGCATCAGTGGGTTGTCAATTAGGTATCTACACCAAGTCCAGCATGAATACAGAGAGCTTGCAGGAACAGTGGCCACCAGGTTGCCAAAGGAGGAATTGACCCAAGTCAAAAACAGAGTAGGTCAAAGTTCCTGTGTTCAGTACCTGGGTGAGAAAAGGATATTCAGCCTATGAAAAAATAAACAAACAAATAAATAATAATTAAATAAATTGATGAATTAATGATAAATAAATGATGAACAAATAAATGAGAGGATAAATAAATGAATAAGGCAATAAATGAATGAATGAATGAACGGACAAGCAAACAAATAAATGAACAAATAGAAGAATAAGTAAAAAATAGATAGGTGTTATAAAAAACTTGTTGCTGAACATCAGTTGAACCAGCTAAACTTGCTGAGTAGTAATTTACACTTAAATAGATGGACTTCTAAGTCACATCAGGATTCTTTGTCCTTTTTTATACATTATTCCTCCTGCATGAATGAGTTTCTTTTAGTTCCACTTTCTTCACATTATCTGATAAAGTCTCAAGACTGCATTTTAAGGGAAAGATTGCTTAACTAACTCTCATAATGGTTTCTCCACATGTTGTGCTAGTTCTT
The DNA here is from genome assembly GCA_023548195.1 of Bettongia penicillata ogilbyi. Lineage (NCBI taxonomy): Eukaryota > Metazoa > Chordata > Mammalia > Diprotodontia > Potoroidae > Bettongia > Bettongia penicillata. The sequence continues at coordinate 7,759,927 of JAJHZJ010000147.1, forward strand.
CAAATTTGATTTGAACTAAAATCGAAAAAAAAGGAGTGTTCCAAGTCAAAAAGATGTCTAAAGGTATCATATATAAATATATGTATATATATGCACATATACACACACACACACACACACACACACACACACACATATCTTCATTGTATTTAGAATATTGGCCCCAACCATTAGGGAAACCCCTATATTCAATAGATCTCTGCATTTAAATTGTTTTATTTTTCAGAGGAAATGACTCGAATTAAAAAGATCTCACCAACATAAAGCATTCCAATAGATTGTAAGCTTCTTGAGAAAGGGACCTTTCTATTTTTGTCACTGACTCCACAGTCTTGAGCATAGTGCCTGGCACATATTAGAAATTTAACAAATACTAGTTGAATTATATTATTCCCATTTACTGAGCACCTGTTCTTATTGTGGTACTTATATCAACAACTATAGGGATTTTTATAGAATATTTGAAGTGACCTGAATACCATGTGAGGTAATTCACTGCAAATGTTAAACTATAGGAAGAAAGGAGCCGGCGGCACTGTAGGTGGGAATTTCAGATCACTGCGCTGGAAGGAAAGAGTAAAGAGAAAGATTCTAAGGTCATAATATTCTTAAATCCCTAAGAAAACAGGTTTAGGATTAACTGGATGTAATTAATGATAAGCATAAAATTTAGTTCTAATCAACTAATAGTTTTCCATTAAGAAGATTTCAGGCTAATTAAAATTGAATTCAATTACTATGAATTCAATCTAGAACCAAGGATTTGATAATCCTGCCATAGTCTGCTCTGGTTGGATCATGTTTGGAATATTGACTAGTTCTGGATGCCACATTTTAGTATGGAATGAAAAATAAGTACCTAGAAGAAGATCTCATGCCATATGAAGATCCTTTAAAGGAACTGGAAATAGGTTGGGGAAGGGAAGATTTGAGGGGATAGGGAGGGAACCACAAGACGACTGCCTTCAAGTATTTGAAGGTCTGTCATTTGGAAGAGACATTAGATTTTTTTCTGCTTGACCCCAGGGGCCAGAGCTAACAGTAGTTTGATGGGAGTTACAGAGAGCATCTTTAGGCTTTCATGCATAGAAAAACTCTTTACAATTATAACCCTATCAAGTGGAATGGGCCACACAGGCTGGTTACATTGTTGAGGGACAATCATTGTGAACTTATTGGCTTCCAACCCTTCTGTGATTGTGATCAGCCATAGAAATTGAGGTTCTTCCTTATAGGCACATATAGTAGGAACACTGTTGAAATGAAATGTTTGTCACCATTTGCTGAGCAACCAATCTGATTTAGAGTACTGAAAACAACTATCGGGATTTTTTTTTTGCAGGATAGCTGAAGTGACCTAAATACAACGTGAAACAATTTCCTTTGCAATTGTTAAACTAGCACTCAGCCTACGGGAAGAAAAGAGTTGGGGTTACTGTTGGTGGGCATTTCAGATCACTGTGCTCAGAGCGCTGAGCCAATAAGTAGTAGGAGGGAAGGCACGCCTTGGTTAGTCCTCAGTTATACCTTCTGTTTCAACGCTGCACACAGCTTATTCACATTTGTTTCTAAGTTCCTGAACATACTTTCTCATGCAGGCGGGAGAAGATTCAGGAATAAGTGAAATATCAGCAAGTTGTCAGGGAAAAAGAATTTCAAATCACATATCTGGAATAGACCTTACAGTTCATTGAATTAACCTAAAATGTGGAAATGGGGACAAGAGCCACAAAAGACAAGAACTGTCTATGCAATGCTGTGTTTTTATGATCTTTGTTCAGAATGAGTCAGAAAGGGAGAAAGGACTGAAGAACTTTTTTCCATTAAGAGAAACCCCAGGTTCTTCTAGTCTAGGCAATAGGTTTGGAGATGTGATAGGAGGAGAAGATACTGATGCTGGAAAAGCCTTTGGGGATACGAATACAAAAAACTTCAAGATTATATTTTAGGAAAAGCACAGAGAGACAATTTGGGATGAGTTGTACCTTTGTAAGAGGTACAAGGGTCCCTAGGAGGAAAAAAAGAAAAAGCAAAGCAAACAAAATTTATAGATTTTTCTCTACTTTCCCTATCTCTTCAAATTTTCAGGAGAAAAAAAATCCTCTAGTTAAACATTTCCTACTTTTTCTGTTCCCCTTCCTCCTTGAGGCCTTCACAGCTTTATATTAAGCATAGATTATAAGTGTTTCATCAGCCAGTTTTCCTGGTATTCTCTCCCCTGCTCAGACATATGCTTTTTCACTCATTCTTAACTTCTAACATACATACCTTCTGCCCAGTTCCATTTTTTTAAAATTTGGATTCTTACCAGAGACTTACTTTCTTAAAAGGGCCAGAACTTGTTTTTTTTTTTCTATCTGAAGTCTTAAAATGAATTTATAATCATAGGGGTCATAGATCTACATCCTAAATATATTTTGATAAGAACACTTAAAAGACTTTTTTTCAGTGTTTTCTTCATATGATGCTTATAAGGCTATAAGATCTTCTGAGACAGAGATTATGAATTATCTTTGGTATTCCTCGTGGCCCCTAGGAAAGTGCTATGTACACAGTACATACTTGGCTAGCACTCCTTTTGGTTATGTACAGTTCTATCATCATGACATTTGGGGGTTATAACTGCTCAAACTATGGGTAAAGTTATTACCTCAGGTGTCACTCTAGTATTAGGCATACCAGAGACAAATACTATAGAAAAAAATCAGATTTGCCAACTGATAAATGGTCAAAGGATATGAACAGACAGTTTTCAGAGGAAGAAATTAAAGCTATATATAGTCATATGAAAAAAATGCTCTAAATCACTATTGACTAGAGACATGCAAATTAAAACAACTCTGAGGTACCACATCACACCTATCAGATTGGCTAACATGACAAAATGGGAAGATGATAAATGTTGGAGAAGATGTGGGAGAGTTGGAACACTAATTCATTGTTGGTGGAGCTGTGAACTACTCCAGCCATTCTGGAGAGCAATATGCAACTATGCCCAAAGCTGTGCATACCCTTTGAGGCAGCAATATTGCTTCTAAGACCGTATCCCAAAGAAATCATAAAAATGGGAAAGGATTCCATGTGTACCAAAATATTTATAGAAGCTCTCTTTATAGTGGCCAAGAACTGGAAATCAAAGGGATGTCTATCAATTGGGGAATGGCTGAACAAGTTGTGGTATATGAATGTAATGGAATATTATTGTGCTATAAGAAATGATGAACAAGTAGACTTCAGAGAGGCCTGGAAGGACTCATATGAACTGATGCTGAGTAAAGGGAGCAGAACCAGGAAAATTTTGTACACAGCAAAAACCACAATATGCGAAGAATTTTTCTGGTAGACTTAGCCCTTCACAGCAATACAAGAACCTAAAACATTCCCAAAGGACTCCTGAGGCAAAATGCCTTCCACATCCAGAGAAAGAACCATGAGATTGGAATGCAGAATGAAACAGAGTATTTTCTTTTATGTTATGTTCAGTTTTGGTTTTTCTCATGGTTTCTCCCATTCATATTAGTTCTTCTATGCAACATGACTAATGTGAAAATGTGTTTAATAAGAATGTATATGCAGAACCCATATAAGATTGCATGCCATCTTGAGGAGGGAGAGGGAAGGGAGGGGGAGAAAATCCAAGATTTATGGAAGTGATTGTAGAAAACTAAAAACAAATTAATAATACAAACAGAAAAAATCAGTTAAATTGTTGAGTATAATTTAAGTAAGAAGCAAAATAAACAAATGAAATCAAATAGCAAAACATCTTCTTTATTAATATATGAAAGTGTTCAAGTGTCCTAAACCTTCAGGGTAATCATAATTGCATCTTCCTTCAGCCTAGTGGGAGAGTACAGTCAGTTTGCCCTTAGGCTGGGGGGTGAATGCTTAGCATGTGCTAAGGCTACATATTGAAGTCTTTCTGAGCAGGCAGGAGAATGGCCAACAGTTTTCACTTTGAGTTTGTAATTATCCTGATCCTGATGGGGTGCTGGGGTTCAGTGCCAGCACTGCCACATATCATCTCTCTTTGACTTCTGATCTCTTCTTCCCACTCCTCTCTATGTCCCTCTACAACATCACACTGTGACTTTCTCAGCTCCATCTCCAACTCTCCTATTCCCCAACTTTATCATCAAGTCAGTCTTTGTTTGGTGATACCAGGACTTTGTAGGTTCACACTCAGCCTTTTGGGCAATATTTTCTAGAGACTTTTCCCCCATTGAGTGAAGCTCTCCCAGCCCATTGCATGTTGGAAATAGAGTCCATAGACATGTCCTCTACACTTGTTGCTTTGAAATGGACGGATCAGCTCCGTCCAGATGCTAAGAACCTTTTTTGGGTCTTTTGAAACCATTAAGACAACTATCTCTGATTTAGTATGTAAATCTATTCCCAAGTTGGAAATAGTTCTGCTTTACCAAAGCAAGCTGCCAAAATATTTCACAACTTCCTTAAAAGGTTTTTATTATTTTGCTCTGCTTATCAGAAATCAGATGCATTTTCCTTTAGCATTCTTTAATAGCCCTCTTTTATAACATTTTCAACCTTCAGTTAATTTAAACAAAATCCTAAAGGATTGCCTCAGTTTTGGCAGGGAAGATCAAGGCCCTTTGTACATCAATGTCTACGTATCTCTTGATCTACATTCATACACACACACACACACACACACAAATAATCAGAAATATAGCATATACATGTAGCAGGTGCTTGCATATGTATAGTAGGTGTGCCCAGGCCTCCCTGAAGGAAAAGTCTCTTCTAAAACCCAAGACTCTTATTTTTATTGGACAAGGTGTGAATTCTCTAGAGAAGGTGTTAACTCTCTCCCTCAGTCCACCTTACTTACAAATGAGATCTTCATTTTGTCATTTGATTCACATTCGTAGCTAGTTCAAATACCTAAACCTTACTCTTCAGTTTGACCTCTAGAAGAGAGTCTGAACCTCAGACCAAGACAGCTGCCTGAATTAAAGTAGGTCATTTAACTCCCATATACCTACTCTTGCAAAAACCTGAAATTCATACCAAACCAAATAATGATCAAGAAATCCAATAAAAAACTATAGTAAGTTACTTCTTCTACTCCAGAATAGCACCAAAAGCTAGCCATTAGCCCCCAGGCAATAGAAAAAGACATCACTACCAAAGCCACTGTTACTGTAGGTGAACAAGCCCACAGTCTCACAAAGAGTAGCTTGACAAATGCTCTCTGTCTAAAGGCATGAAGAACAGAGGGATCCCCTGATAAATTTCTGGGCAGAGGAGACAAAAAACCCAGGGTTGAAAATGTTAACAATGAATATTGCAACAGGGAGGCACTCAGATGGGGACAAACCAGGTGCCCAAGATCTCTAAGGCCCCTAGAACTCTGTCCAGATATCATAAAGGATATTAAAGATCCAGAATAAACTGAAGTAATTGTGCCACTAGGTTCCCTGCCACAATTCAACATTTAGCTACCAGGTTTGAAACATTTGGGCTGTAGATAGTGTTTGATTTTGTTCTCCAGACATCCTTCATAAATATTTAACAAATTATAAAATTAAAAAATAATTGAAGTTAAAAAAAGACTCAGTGCACCAAAACTCAAAGATTCAGGCCCAACCATTCCACCCCAAAGCATAGCAGGTCAGGGAGCCTGCCCCTGGCACAAAGCCTTAATTCAGGAACTAATGCTGTAGAAATAAGTCAACCAAAGAATATTCAGTATAGTATCAAAATTATTATAGCTCTAGAGCTCCCTCAAAAGAAGGAGAGAGTAAAAGTCTGTAACAACTGCAAGCAGAGAATCAAAGGAAACAAAAGGATTTTCCACAAAGACTACATGAATACCTAGAAAATGATGAAGCAAAAATTATAAAATGAACTAAATGCTCTGGAGGAAAGAACTAAAAGGAGAATAAATAGCTTAGAAAAAAAGTTGTAAACCTTACCCAAGTAATGGACTCCATGAGATAGTAAGAAATATTAGAACAAAATCAAAAGATTAGAAAAATAGAATAAGTAAGATATCTGAAATGAAAAAACAACTGACTTAGAAAACAAGTCACAGAGATAATTTAAGAACCATTCAGTTCCCTGAAAACTATGATTTTAAAAGTCTGGGAACTATATTTCAAGAAATCATAAATGAAAACTACCCAGAACCAAGGCAAAGGGAAAATAGAAAGATTCTACTGATCAGCTTTCTGAATGAAGCCCCCAAAGCTAAAGTCCAGGAATACTTAACTAAAATTCAAAGCTCGCATATCAAAGAAAAAAATGCTACAAGCATCCAGAAAGAAGTGATTCAAGTACCAAGAAGTCACACGTGAGCTGGCTGCTTCTGTTTAAATTATAGGAAGTCTTTGAATACATTTCAATAGGCAAAATACATAGGCTTTCACCTAAGAATAACTTTACCTTGTAAGCCTAAGTATAATCCTCTCTTTTCAAATATTTCAGATAAAAATATTGGAACTGAGTAGTAACTATGAGATGCAAACATAAATCAAGAGAAAACTGGAAAGTTTAATTTACTTGATAATTGGGACTCTAAGATAATGAAGGGCTAGTATTCTAATTGGAAGAGAAGATATAACTATTCCTTCAGAGCCTTAATTTCTTCAAAGGATATTGAGGAGGTAAGAAAAACCCATCCTCAAAAATTGAGGATGAATTGCTTTGGTTTCCAGGGTTTTAAGAGAGGAAAAAGATAGGAAAGTAAAAGGAGGAATACATTGCACATATACACTAATGGGTATAGAAAGGAAGAAGAAACTTGGAATTTACAGTCTCTTATACTTTGGGTGTGCTATAAGAAAAATATAAAGACATTTAGGAAAAGATAGGGGTAGTGGACATCAGGCGAAACTCACTCTTATTTGAAACAAAGCTGGTTGAACATACCTACACTAAATGCACAAAAAATTTGGTCTAGAAATATATCAAATACAATGAGAAAGCAAGCAAGGTTTAAAAGAGGAAGAAGAATAGGGAGAATAGTCATAAGTAAAATAAAATAAATTCTGAAGGGTCATTAAAAGGGGTGAGGGGGACAAAGAGCTAGCAACTAAGGGGGTTTCTCAGATGGCTTATTGGACAATTGGAATGTGGTTAAAACTTATGGTATGTGAATTTAATGGAACTAAAGGGCTGACTTCAGAGGATCTTGAGTAGTGTGAATTGTATAGCGTGAAATAAGCAGAACCAGGAGAACACTTTATATGAGAACAGTGATATTGTAAAGAAACTTTTGAAAGACTTAAGAACTCTGATCCTTGCAATTGCCAGCCACCATCTCTAGAGGACCTATGGTGAAGACTGCTATTCCTCTTTGGTCAGAGAGGTGATAGACACATTTTTGGATATGGCTACTCTGCAAATCTGTTCTTTTTGGCTGTATTTGTTATAAGCAGGGGTGGGATTTTTTGTTTGACAAATGAAATAATTGAAAAATAATTGAACTTATTAAGCAACTAACTCACTGGAGGGGACATCCAACATACATTTGTACAACAACATACTTTTAAGTTTAATGTGAATTGTTACCATTTTCTTCATCATTTTATTAAGTCCAGACAATTAACGAAATAATAAATCAAGCCTTGAAGTGTTGCATTTGCCATTTTCTAAGGTATAAATACTTTGAAAATTTGACACTCAGCTGTCATGAGCCAGTTAGAGCTAACTCCAGCACACTTGATTTTTTTCCTCCTCCCTGCTTGGTTTTTAATTAGGGGTGGGGTTAAAAGGAATTAGGGAAAGAAGGAGTTAGCAATCTCCCCCAAAAAGAAGTCTGCTGAAACATTTTTCAAAATGCACAGAAGATAACAGAATGAAGTTCAGCGATATGCACAGACAAGAACACTTTTGAAAATAATGTGTGGAGTTTGTTACATAAAGTCACTTAGTCCAACTCCTTCACTTTACAAGCAATAGGTTAATTGACTTTTCCAGGGTGATATAACTGAATAAATGTCATGAGAAGAACCATACGAGAAGCTGTACTATGTGAGGTATCAAAACTTTACAGATTCTCCAATCTGCCCAATTGAAGGGAATGCTCAATTGAATAAGATCATGGATCCATTGAAGAATTGAAATATGGCCAAAAGCTACTTCCAACTGAAAAAGCAACAGAAATATCAAGTCAGCCACCTGGGGGAGAACAGCAGTGGATGGATAGCACCTGAAACCACTTCCTGGGAGCAATGGGGATCTGCAGAGTGAGCCGGCTACTAGGCTAGCAGCACAAGAGATTGTAGAGGGCAGCACCTAGAGTTAGTTGTGTATCCAGAGCTGCAGGTGTGCAGAGTCAGTTTCATGCAGAGTCAGTTTGGGTAACCCCGTTTTCAAACGTTGTTTAGACTGTGGGTACATACACCCAGCCAGCTTGTAGGAGATGGATGTCCACATGCACACCAATCCCACCTCCATATGATAGTGTAAAAAGGGAGGAACTAAGGCAGCACTAATCCCATCTCCTCATTGATTACATGTACCAGTCACCATACTTTTGCCCTTATATGGAAGTTGCTTACTCTTGCCTATAAAAAATAGCTGTGGAAGTTTGAATCCTGGCCTGCCAGACCCAACTGCATATTATATTGGTGTGCTAATAAAATTCTTTTATCTTTCTTTTCATAAGTTTGTCTCATTGGTCAGGAGAGATTCAAACCAAGATTTCTTTTAACACAGGGACCTACAATGAAAAAATAAACCTCATATTTAAGATAATAAGTCTGGTGGAATGTTGGATAGATTTCTGGAGATGGTTGCTTTTTAGGTTCTCTGTATTTCTTTTATTGTTCTACAGTATCGTGACCTATATGTTTTTAGGTAGAAATTTGGTTTTAATATACCAGGTCTTAATATCATGTAAAGATATTTCTTTGGATTTTTTAGTGGGTGCATACCATCTTAAGAGATGGGAGAAAGTTCCCTGGAGTGTCTTTGGGTTTTTTGTGTGATGAAAGGACCTGACATAAGGGTTACATACAAAACCAACTACTGATGTACAGATGTATGTGTTTATGTATATGTGCATGAATATGTTTACATGTGTATTAAAGGATAAGATATGATTGAGATGACTAGAACCAGCTGAGATTGTTTTAGAATGACTTGTTGGAGGAGATGAGTCTTGAACAGAATTTTAAAAGAAATTAGAGTAATGGTTGAAAGGAAAGAAGCTAAAATATTTGAGAAATACTAAGCTAGTCTAACTCTCTCATTTTATAGATTTGGAAATTGAGTCTCAGAGAGGTTAACTTCCTCAGTTTTGCGTAACTGAAATGTCCTTTTCGATTTCCTATTTTGCCTATTCATTATGCCATCAGTTACAGGATGTTTTTTGTGGGTGAAGTAATTGCAATACAAGAGAGAATGAAGTAGCACAGCAGAATTTTATTTCAAAACATTACAGAATTGCACTTTCCCCCTTATCTCAGTATAAGAATTTGGATAAAATGTATTCAGACTTGTTAGTTTGAGCTGTGGGCTTTAAATTTGTTTTCTTAGAATCTGCCTCATCTGTATAAACTGTGAAATTGATGATATCTGCACGTGCTAAGAATTAGTTCAAAGAGAATGAAAAAGATTAGTCTTTACAAAATAAAAAAAATTAAAAAGTAACCTCAATGCTTCTGTAACGGAGTTTTCATCTTCAAGGCCCAGACGCTGAGCATGCTGGGGATAACAGCTGGTGTGGTGACATTAATAGACAGCCATTGTCCTTGCACCTGGCCAGTGGGCTTGTAGTCTAAGGCTATAACCAGGGCAACTACAGAGATGCCTGTCAGATTTTTCTGAGGCAACAAAATGAGATGATAATCACAGTAGAAATATACAATACACAGTGTTAATGAAATACCTTAGATATTCAGTCCAAATTAGGAAAGTATATAGTGGGGAAAAAATTTAGTCTCTCTTCTCTGGCCGTATTTCTGGATTCCTTCAAACTGTTTAGCTTCTGTCTTGATAAAAATGAATTTAAAGAACAAAACCATGTTAGTCAAGAAAGCTGACCCAAAATAGAAGGGTATTTTTAGTGAAAGAATAATTTTGGACTAAAATATCTGCATTTAGACTTTACATAAATGTTAGCTTCTTTTGGAAGCTAACACTATCTGAAGTCTTCCATAGACAGTAAGAATGTGGTCATAAATAAAAAAAAGAAAGAAAACACATAAAGTAAAAATAATGCTCCATTTGTACTTTAGATATTTCCTGATCAAGATGATATGCACTCTTCATTTTACTTAAACTATTTTCCTCTTAAATCCAAGTTTAGAGAAAGTAGGACAGTGTTATTCTTTGTGTCAAAATTATTAGGTAAAGCTTTTTTCCCCATCTTTATATAAATTTTGAGATATCAGCATTTAATCATTAATCCAAATGATCCTCCAAATCCAAGTAATAGGCTCAGATATGAGGAGGCTGTTAATCAAGAATAATGAGATCTCTGAAGTCCAATCTTAGCTTACTAGGGGTTTAGCCAACAACTTAAACCCTCAGATTCCATATTTATACAGGTCTGTCCAATTTTCATACCTATTTATACATTTCTTATGAAAGATTCACTCATATTAATCTACAAGTACTAATGTTAATATATAAGCCATGCCTCCAAAATAGAATTCTTTTTTTATTTTTTAAAAATATATAATTTATTTTTCAGTTTTCAACATTCACTTCCACAAGAATTTGAATTCAAAAATTTCTCCCCATCTCTCCCTATTCCCCACCCCAGGACAGCATGCAACCCATCCAGTCCATCTTCCTCCAGTCCATCTTCCTTTCTGAGGATTCTTTAAGCGTGAAAGAAAGACTGAAAAATTACTCTAAATTACTAAGATACTGTAGTGCCAGTGCAATATTCACAGCAACTACAGCAGCCATGAATATCCTGGCGCAATTCTGAATTAGAAAATACCACAGACTCTCCTCATGGAAGACAGAACCAAAACATTCATTCAGACACCAGAAAGCCAAATGCGTCAAAGTAACAAAAATCTAAACCCAATAACAATGTAGAGGGCAATACCAGCCCCAAGTCTTCCCTCTGCTCGGCTTCCCACAAAATCAGCTCCATTAAACAAATCACCAACAAGCTCTCACACTAGCCAGCTGCCTGCATCCTTCCTAGCTTTGACTGCTCTCGTGACTAACCTCAGCTTTGCTCTAGCTCCCCTCCTCCTGCTTCACCCATTCAGCAAACTCCTCCCACCATAGGTTCCGTGTGACTCAGGCTTCCATGTGACCCAGCCAGGTCACATGGGCCTATTAAAGAATGGGAAAGGTCTTTCCATTTAAATTACCATTACGGATACTATGATGGATATATGATCTTAATAGTTTGTTTTGTCCAAAGTAACCATACAAAATATATTCACTTTGAAAAATGTTTCCACAGTTCTTTTAGTTTTCATATGAATTTGATGTTTTATTCACTTGTATCACCACTTGTCTCTTTTTTTAATCTCTATAATTTTTATTCTCTTGAGGACAGGCAGGCATTTTTTTCTAGCACTTGGCATGATATTTTGCACATAGTAGGCACTTCATAAATGTGTTTTTGAATTGAATTGCTCTGATCTCCACAATCAGTTACCTTTACTACTATCTATTAAAATCAAAAAGCGTTTTGTTTTTTTTTTTTTATCATGGATGAGATTTATAAGATTCTATTTCACCAAAAACTCAGCATGGTATCTGAGATCACATTTTCCATTACAGCTTTTCTACCACAACACTAAGAGAGAGCAATTATAGGCCCTACTCAGTTTTCTGTATAAGTTAGACTTTGGGGAAAAGGCATAGAAAGCTTGTCTTTATTTGAACCAATATGGTATTTGTTGAGCACCAATATAGTATTCATGTCTGGAACCGCATCATTCTCCAAGACAGGCTTGGAGTCTGTCAAGACAAGCTAGTCAGTTTTGCAAAATACTATAAGAAGTATACAATACTATAAGATACGGTAACACTTTAAAAAATTTTTTAAACTTTTTTTGGTTTTGTTTGGTAACAAACTATCTATCTAGCTAACATAGCAGAAAAGGATATTGGATTTAACAGTCAGAAGGCCTGAGTTTTAATCCCGGCTCATCCTTTACTAGTGACTTTGGTCAAATTACTTCACCTGTCTGGTTCTCAGTTCCAGCGGTGACATTTTTGAGATTGTATTTTCTTGCATATTATGTTTCTTTTCCTTTCCTTTGGGGTTGGTGTATCACCAAAGCAATATTCATAGCACTGGTGGTGACTATGAATATGCCAGTGTAGCTCTTAATTGCCAAGTATGAAAGACTCTCCATATAGCAGGTAGAAAAAAACCATTTATTTAAACACCAGAAAGCCAAATTCTAGAACCAGAAAGCAAAATCCATCATGGTGACCAAAAAGTTAATAAACATGATCACAGCAGGGGACAAAGCCATTCCCAAACCTCCCCCGCTCAGTCAGGCTTCTCACTACCAACTGTCACAAGCCGGAACCTTTCTGTGTCTGTTGGCCTGTGTTCTTTCCCCTCTGACCTGACCCTGCTCACTCACTTCCTCCCAGTTCCGCTGCACCCTTCCTGTTGCACCCATTCAGCAAGCTCCTCCTACCACGTGTGATGTAGGCTTCCTGGTGACTTAAGCAGATCATATGGGTCTATTAATGAATAAGAAAGATCTTTCCATTTAAATTACTATTACAGCTGGGAAGGGGTGGCTTATGGAGCAAGCTTGTTATTAAGAGGACTATGTGAGTGGATTGCCCAGAAGTTTGCCTTTGACCAGGAGGCTTACTGATTGGCTAAAAATAAACCTGAGATTTTTAATTGGACAAATGAGTTCTGTCCAGAGTGCCAAATCTGCAGGGGGTATTCTGAGAAGAAAGAGGCCAGTCTTGTTTAGAGCTAGAACAGAGGAGATTGATACAACTAAGCATGGGATCCAGAACCCAGATGATTCAGGGCCTGACTGAGGATTCATCCGGGGATTCAATCTGAGGATTCAAACTGCCTATATTCATAAGCCTAGAGAGCCAACTAATCTGTACTAGATAGCTTTATGTTATTTCTGAAGTTGTACTTTACTTCTTATAAAGAAACAAATATTCTTTCTTAAGTCTAAGAAAGCTTAGATGGGGTAATGATAAAGAAGAGATATTAGAACTAAAATTATCTTGGAGTAGCAGCCTTTTTACATAGGTTTCCCTGACTCCTAAGAGGCAGTTAGGTGGCTCAGTGGATAGAGTGCTGGGCCTGGAGTAAGGTAGATGAGTTCAAATCCAGTCTAAGACACTTAGTGAATGTGTGACCTTGGGCAAGTCACTTAATCCTGTTTGCCTTAATCCATTGGAGAAGGAAATGGCAAACCAATCCAGTATCTTTGCCAAACAACCCCCACAAAAAACAAACAAACAAAAAAACAAACCCATGGACAGCATGGTCCACTGGGTCATAAAGAGTCAGATATGAACAACAATCCTGACTTTTAGAGAATAGGGCTCAGGAGCTCATATAGTTGGAGTCACCCGGACAGATAAATTACCTGCTTCAGTCCACAAACGGTATGGTGTAGTGGAAAGGGCACTATATTTGAAGTTGGAGGGTCTGTCTTAGAATCTCATCTCTTCTATTTACATACTACTTGTGTGACATTGGGCAAGTCACTTTATTTCCCTGGGCCTCCATTTCCTCATCTGTAAATAAGGGAGGTAAGTCAGATAATCTCTAACATGCTTTGCAATTCTAAAACTATGTTTCGATAATCTTCACTGATATCCGGGACAGTGACAAAATAGGCCTAGGGAGCTTGAGTACTGAAAATACCATCCAGCAATTGAGAATTCTGGCCAGATGCCTTAGACTAGGGATTCTTAACTTTTTGTGTGTGTCTGGTGGAGCCTAGGATGACTTCTCTGAATAATGTTTTATATACCTGAAATAAAATACATAGATGACAAAGGAAACCAATTATATTAAAATTCAGGTATCAAAATATATATTTTTAAAAGTTCATGTACTTCAGGTTAAGAACCCTTGGACAATGAACTTAACTTCTAAACCCTCAAAGAATCTAGAGGAGGAAAAGCAATTTAAATTCCTGGATAATTTATTTGGACTCTTGAATTAATCTTCCACTTTGAGTTGCTTTTCTATTCCTTGGTGTGAGCTAGAGATTTCTGCCCTTTTTATCCTCTCCCTGTATCTTCCCATTTCTTACCCCAGTATTTCAAGCAGTTTCTTTCACAAATAACCCCTCTTTTCTACTCAAAATGACATCATCTTAATTCATCCTCTCTGCCCTATTGTTGTCCATTTTTCATTTTCTTTTTCTTTATTTTTTTTGCAAGGCAGTTGGAGTTAAATGACTTGCTCAGGGTCACAACAGTTAGTAAGTGTCAAGTGTCTGAGGCCAGATTTGAACCCTGGTCCTCCTGACTCCAGGGCTGCACCACATAGCTGCCCCACTTATCTTTCATTTTCAAAAAAGACCAGTGACATCATGGACGATGTCTTGATTTGTACATGAATTGGATTTAAATGAGGCAGAGTTGTACCAAACTGTCAGCCCAACTCTATCTTCCGGTCATTGAAATCCAGTGGCTAGACAAAAGTTAGGCTAACTGGTGATGGCCCAGGATGCAGTGGTGTTTTCACCACTTTACCACCTTCGAGTCTTTAATATCTGACCAAGTTCTAAGTTTATGGCACCTGCTTTAGCTGCCTTCATGGCTGTTGGAACAAGTTGTTCTCATCTGCTCATTCCACTGG